>JARHVA010000517.1:3625000-4825000 GCA_037957365.1 Torreya grandis | reverse complement strand
ACCCTACTTGTCCTATGAAAACCTAGTATGATCTTGGCAAGTTTTGTTAGTTTCATGCTAGTTGGGGTCATTCTCATGAGAAATATAGACAGATTCATAATTTAGATATGGAATTTCTTCTTGGACCTAATTTTGACTATGATTCTATCATGCACCAATGTCAACAAGCTTATGAGCATGTGTTCAAAGAATATAAAACTCATGATAAAGCTCAAGCCTTGAATCAAGCAAATGCTCATTTAGCTATTTATAAGGATCCTTTACTTAATCATCAACCAATTTAAAAAAACCAAGTGAATCCCATATCTTCCACCAATAATGTAAAAAGTATTGTGAGTGAAACCAATTTCTAAATAAAATGTGGTTAGCATGAGTAATATGCGAAGATTAGTGGCTTTCATTGATTCTTAGCCTATCTAAACCCCATCTCCTTCTCAAGCATACCATGTTATCCAAGATTCTTCTCTAACTCATTTAAATGAGTTGGGGCAAGAATATCTTATAACCTTTGATGAAGATCTAACTTATGATTCTCCTTTGGATAACATGTCCCTTGTTATTTCTACTACTCTTCCATCATCTTCTCTTTCCAATGTTAATCAACCTTTTGTTAACACATCTTCTACTCCTCAAGATCAAGTTGAACCTATTAGTTCATCATCTCAACATGATTTATAACCTTATTCTAAACCTTTTTATTCTTATCAACACAAATTTCAATGCTCTTCAACTCTTCCCTCCAAAGACCTCTTTAACCATTATGCCCCTATATCTAAAAATCTTCTCATGGGTTATGATGAGTGGGATCCAATTGTAGATTTCACTAATCTCCCTTCTAAAATTCCATTTTTTAAACTCATGAGAACATCTCCCCATCATTGAAACCATCTTATACAACTATTATTTGAGATGAATGTCCCTCGTCCTCCCTTAGTAGGATGAGAGGTAACCTATCTGGTTCTAAGGATAGTATCGCAACAATGTGAAGAGAAGTCCATCAATGTTGATAAAACTATCGACACTTCACTTTCATTAAAATTTCCCATCACATATATGATTCTCAATGAGATTATGCTTCGTGTAGATGATCCTCCCCTATTTATTAGCATCCAAATTGGTGATATCCAAGTTAAGCATGCTTCAATTGACAAGGGTTCCGACACTTATGTTGCTTCTCTTAATCTCATTAAAACCCTTAGATGTTTTGAATGCAATATTAAGTCCACACATAACACCTTCCAAAGATATGATAGAAGCTAAATGCCTCATCTTGGGTGTGTATGGCTTCCCATTACTATCCCACCTATCATCATTCATATGAAGGTGATGATATTTAACTTTCCTCTTTCTGATAACATCTTGCTTTGTAGGCCATGGACTCACCGTATGCGAGTTATCACCTCTTCTGCCTGCCAATGTGATAAATTCCCTCATAATGGAGTCATTTATAGGATTCAAAGAGATACTAACCCTTATAATATTGAATAATTCCAAGATCGTGGTGTCTTTAAGATTTGTACTCTTGAGCCTTTACCCAATGTTCCATTTTGTGAGTCACATTGTCTAAATTTTCCTATCAACTCAACCAGAGGATATAATGGGCATCTTGATCTTATTGGTAATATTCCTCTCAACTTTTTAGACTCTGATGATGATGGGCCTGATGAGATTAATCTCAAGATCAAAACTTCTGATCTCATGCCTCATCTCATCTCGCAACTTCTTGCTTTCTTGCAACTTCATTATCAGAAACCTCCTTGCGATGACATTACTATAGTCTTATCCAAGACTTGTCATTCTATTCACCATGCTTCTTCTGATGAAAAAGTTACTCCTACTTCTGTCATCGATATTCATTCACTTGATTATGATGATGGTTATTCCTTAGATGATCCTTTATTAGGTGGTCTTATCCAAGCCCATGATGTTGAGATTGTGCATAATCATTATTATTTACTTGAGTATTTTCATGCATCCTCTCATGTTCTGACTTTTATAGTTCTTGATTATTTTATTTCTCCTCTTTATTGTAGAGTGGAGATGGCACTGACACCTCTAGTTTCTAAGGATCCTCGTAGGAATATGCTCATGGATCATGTTATTACCAACCCTTACCATTTTTTTAATCTCCCTGATTCCCATCATTGGTTTACTCCTAAGGTTAGTTCTACCCTTCTTAGACCTTTTATTGATCCTACTCCTCCCATAGTGGACCTTGTGTTAAAACTAGTTATTATTGCTTCTTCCATTATTGGTGACCCTACTCTTGCTTCTTTCACTAGTTCTCTTCCTATTACAACTAGTTATATTCCTTCTCCATCATCACCTCCTCTTGGTGATGGTTTGCTTCTTTTTCCTAAGATGGATCCTTTGCCTTCCAAATGGGGTGATGAGTCATCTCCCTCTTCTTCTACACTTGTTACACCTTTTCCTGTGAGTGTTCCTCTTAAACACACTCATAAGTGTATCTATTACTTTCATGGGATAGATACTCATTCTTCTACCCATTGTTGTAAGTTGTGATAATATATTGATACATTGTGTGTTTCTTCCCCATCCATAGAAACTACCATACCTCCTCCCAAACTTCTTCTTGAATATATACCTAAGTATGGTGAGAGGTATTGTATATGGCACACATCATACTCATCATTGTTGTATCATTTAGCACCATCTTATGGATCATCTTATAGCTATCCCTAGACCAGCTACTATTCCTCTCACAATTCATTCTCACAAGAAGGTTCCCCCTTATTCTCCCATAGTTGCACCTCTTGTGGTTCCTTTTGTGCCTTCACTTGTGGTTGTTTCTCCACTCATGGACCCTCCATCACCCATGGATCCTTCTCTACTAGTGATTCCTCCTTCTCCCATAGATCATGTTCCCACACATTCTTCTGATCATCCTTTGCCCAATTTCCTTCTTTAACATGATCCAATGAGTATTCCTAATTTTTAAATTGAGGAGATTAGAAGAGAAGTATTTTCCCAATATTCAGTGAAGATCGATGACATATTAGTAATAGTTCATATCCAACTTCATAGAGATTTATCCGATGTCTTAGATAATGTGTGTGGAAAATTTTTCTAGTACTTATGAGCACATGCATCATACTTTTATATTTATATTTATATTAGACGCGTGCTCCATCTTTATTTATTTTTTAATATAATTAAACTATGTCAAATTCTTGCTTATCTTATATCATTATCTTCTTTATTGTACTATATTTTTTTATTAATTTTATATTCTATCTTTTTTGCATATGTTTATTCTTCCTTATCATTGCTTTATATTTCTATTTTCTTCTTGTTACATCCCTTGGATATTTCTTTTGTGAGTTTCTTTGTAAGACCATGGATAAGACCCGACAGATCCTCACAAAATCACCATATTTAGCTTGTTATTACCTTTTGTCTTCATGATTATTTGTTTTCTTATCCTTGCTTTTCATAGATAATTATCATGGTGACTTGATTGTATTGACCATGTTCCCTTTGGTTATTATCTCCTTTTACCATGTGATCAGTTAGCAAGCAGTCTTTCTCATTACTATTTCCTTTTACTAGTCCACTTATGGATATCCCTTTTCCTTTCTTCCTTTTTCTACAAATTAAGCATATGCATGGTTGAGATTTGAGATCACATATTTATTCATTATCAAGCCTAAGTGCCCTAGTCAGTCTTTTATCTTTGGTTACTTGGCTTCCTTTATCCTTAGTCTATAGCTCATTTGTTTGTATCATTATCTCTCTCATGCTTAGTCATTTCAAATCTGTATGGAGGTGGAATCTAAAAAAAAGTTTTTTTAAAAAAACGTTAAAAGCCAAATAATTTAAATAGAAGGCAATGATATCAAAAGGCAAAAAAATGCAATACTTTTAGAAGTCAAATCACACTAAAAGACATGATTCAAGCACATCTCCTATCTTTAATCGAAGCTCAAACTCCATATTCAACTTCATATAGAGCCGAAGTCCTTTCGGGTGTGGTAGGCTAGTAGATTGGAATAAGGGAAATCAAAACAATATTCTAGTGCTACCTACTTTCTCATGCAAGTACCCAATATTCGTAGTAGACTAATGGCTCTGTAAGGAGTCCTAAGGAGTGAGGAACACGTCATGTGGAGGTAGGAACATTTTAATTTTTCATTGTACCAATCTACCTTCATGAGCTAATCTTAGTAACACACTTATCTACCTACAATGTTTTATGTCTATAGGGAATAGAGTTCCTTTGTATATAGATGACCACTAGTCAATTAATGTCTTCTCATGTTCTTAGTATGCCTTTTATCTCCTAAGGTATTTTCTTAAGATGCCTAAGTATTTGATTTTTACACTCCCTTTTTCATTCCCTTTCCTCATATTTCCACTTGAGAAATATTGTCTTGCTTTCTAGTCACACCCCTTGGGTTTTTCTTTTGTGAGTTGTAACATAAGATTGTGGATAAGACCCGACAATTCCTCACAAAATTACCATCCCTTTTTCATTTCAATCCAATATTATTATTTTGCTTGCCAATACTATTTTGGCATCCTTTTGAGTCTTTTATTTATGAGTGTTTTATCCTATTAACCTTATTCCCTGTGTACTTGGTTGTTCATGCTTATTCCACCCCATGTGGTGTTCCCTTCATTTAGTTGTAGTGTAAGACTACGGATAGGACCCAAAACTCCTCACAAATTTCTCCAACAATCAAGTCATCATCCAATTACATGTGTCATGTTTGAGATATGATTCAATTGATTATGAAGTTACACATCATTTGACATGTTTCATAGCTTGAACTAGTATGTTTTATGCTTACTTCATTTTTATTTCACCTCTTATTTTCTTATTTTCTGAGTGCATGTAAGATTTCAACCCTTTCTTGAATTTTTTCATACTTCCCAGCTTGAATTAGTGTGATAAATTTAAGACCAAATTTTAATTGACTTTTCATTTGTTTTTCTTACCTTGTGTGACCTTCTACATACCTTCCATTTTATTACTTTGTTTTTCATAATTCCCAATGTGATATAGTATGATTTTACTTGTTTTAATTTGGTGCAAAAATATTTCATCTTTGGTTTGAAAACAAATCCCCCTTTTACCATCTTGTTTGCCATTTCTTGGTTCTTTATACTTAGTTATTTTTCATGTTATTATGCATTTCTCGGCTTGAATTAGTGTGTAGTGTATTTTTGGTTGACTATATTTTTTCCAAATCCTTTTGCCTATTTATTTTTAACCATGCATGTGTTTTTCATAATGCTAGAAAAGAAACCACATCACATATATTTCCTATAACATATATGACAAAGCTAAATGCATGTGTTAGAAATAAATATATCCAAAGCATCCACATACACAACTAAAAAAATGATAACAATAAAACCATAGTGACCACATACAAAATCACATCAGTAAGTCAAAATGATACATCATATATATATCTCAAGAGTTTGATACAACATAAACAACCATAAACAATGCTCGAACTCTAGGGCTGGGCTCTATCCTATCTATCTCATGGCCTAACCACACTTCCTGCTAAGGCCTTAGTCTGACTCCTCTAAATGGTATGTTATAATGAAGCAGTCTGATATTTTAATCCCTCTACTTGTCCCTAAAAACATGGTATCTGTGCCTATGCCTATACCAACTTGATCTGGGTCACTACATGTGCCTATGTTAAATAGGTCTACATCATTGTATATATCTAGGTCATCTGTGTCACTATCTCTAGATGCATATCTCTCTCATTACCTAGGGCCTTCCAAACCTACCTCTCTCCTACACCCATCTATACTAGTGGTTCTGCCCTATATACATGTATCTTCCTTGCAACCTCTCACACTAGTTAAAACCAACTCACCTGAGCTAGGGTAGATGGTACACTTAGATCCTCTAGTGTCATGAGGTCATATGGTTGTAGAGTCTCATGTAAGATGTCATGGAGTGCTCCCCTAACTAGGGACCCCCATCTCTCCTCCTCATCCTCAGGTACACCTGCAAAATCACACTAGATGGATATTAGATCACTATCATATGTCATGATATCTATCTATCTTTTAATTAAAAGCTGAAGTAATAAATTAATCATATTTTTCTTACCTATCTATGTCTCAGCTACTATAATCTCACCATCCATGTCACCACCTAGCATAGTCTCCCCATCTACATGATCCCTAGTACCTCCTCTATAGGTCACCTCCTCAAGTCGAACTTGGCTATCATGGCTCATGTCCATCTCAACCTGCACCTGAGTGGTCTCTCACTCATATGTGTCTCTTTTGGTTTCTCTGTTAACTCACCAAGGATGATGATGGTCTCTCCTCTCTCTTATTACCTTCATTGATGCCTTGTCCTCAGTGGCTATAGCTCATCTCTCTATGAAACTGGTGGTGGTACATCTAATATCACTACCTCTACATCCTCCTCCTGCTCTTCCCATCATCATGTTTGACTAATCCATGGTCACTCTTGATGTGGTAATAGTTTTAGCCTCACTATCAATGGTCCAAATCCCCTCTTCCCTCATGGCTTCCTCAAATGTTGAGTCCACTACTCAGGCATGAGTATCAATGTCACTAAATGAGGTAGACCCATTTGTCCTTGTACCTATGCGACTAGATGTGGCTCTCTCCACCATATATAGTGTTCTATCACCTCTCTCCTCTCTAGAAATGGTCTAATTATGTGCCAACTCTCCTAAGTAGTCATTAGCTGCTCATATGGTCACCATACTATGTTAGTGCATCTCACCATCCATAGTACTAGCATGTGGGGCATGGATTGCATTACCTAGTCCTCTCTACATCTCCTAAATCAAGGTGACCTATCATCGATCTCATGGGTCAACCTAGTTGATTGATACATAGGAAATCTCTCATATATCCATGTTGTTGATCGTATAATTGGTCTCATAGTCTTCTGCCCTCTAACCAACATCTCATATAGATAATGCACAAGTTGGACCCAAATGGTAGAGCCTAGATCGTATATCACCCCCTCCTCTAGCATCATCCTACATAAGGCTACCACGTATAGTGCTACCTTGCCATCTAACTTGTGACAAAGCACCTGTTATGTCACAAGGCCTATCACCATCTTTAGAAGATCTAGAATTTGTGATATATAGATATCATCCATGCTCACTCTCCACCCTAATAATATCATCTATGAGCCTATATTCCACATGGTTAAGGCTTTCCTCTCCTCTCCACTATTTGGTATCCCTGTGGTCACTAGTGCTCCTACTATAGGCAACCCAAGGATGGCATGGACATCCTCTAGTGTGATAGCCACCTCTATCACTCCCCATCCACCTCCCATCTAAAGGTGTTAGTCAATCATTCCCAACAACCAAGGAACATGACGAACAGGTCTACACTTAGGGTTATCCTACACATATCTATTATACCTCCTAGACCTATGGATATCATTCTAGCCTTATCTCTATTTGTCAATCTCTCTAATAAGTTTGGTAGCCAAGAAACATCCAACAATCTCCAAAACTATCATCTCTGTAATAAAAAAAATAAAGGATATATTAGTTCCTCCATGTCATGTATAATTATAATACATTCTTTATACATTCTATTTTTAATCATAAACAAGTATAATTTATTCATTTTTATCTATTTTAGCCTATTTTGGTCCCCCTTGCCTTTCTTTTGTCATTTTAGATCATTCTAGCTCTCTTTTGGCTTTTTGCATGCTTTTTCATGCTTTCTCTAGTTCATTGGTCAACCTATTTTGACCAAAAATTTTCCTATTTTTATCCTCTTTTTCTCCACATTTCTTATTTTCCTTCTTATTCTCTTTTCTCTGGTGCTAAGTTTCCAATTTTGCCCTTACAGACCAACTAGATACCCCACATTGGGTTTTTGGTTCCAAAATGTGCTAGGTCGACCTATACTCTCTAGGTCGATCACATGGATTTTACCCTGATTTATTCTACTAGGTTGACCTAGTGACCTAGTAGGTTTTAACATGCTGACCTAGCACATTTTGCCCAAAAACTTGCCTTTTTTGGGCTTTTTCCCTAATTCCTTCCAACCCATTTCTCATTGTCCTATTTTCATCCCTTAGAATCTAATTTTGTTCTTTTTTATCATATATAAATGATTAAAATTAAATTTTATCAAAATTTACTTAATTCATTTCAAATTTTAAAATCTGGATTGGGATTCTTAAATGCATACCTATAGTGCACCTGCTCTCACTCCTAGAGCTCCCTCTCGTCTAGCATGTTATTCCCTCACCATTCTAGCTTTTTTTCTCTTAAGAGCTCTTTTTATCTTCTCTTACAATGCAAAATAACAAAATGAATTCTCTTTTTCATATTTAAAACTAATTTTTAACCATTCAAATTTTTCATTTATTTTCCTTTAGATTCCTTCTTGTTCTCATATATTTGTTTATATTCATCCATTTTGTAAACCATAAAATGTGTTAGATTCATGATGACATAGAGATTATTTTCCACTATTATATGCCTATCTTCCAAATTTTTTGATTTTTGGCTATTTTTGCACTAACTTCTACAAGTTCGCCAATTGTGCTTTACAGTAGACACCTTCACTTGCTTTCAATCTTCTTCTTTGGCACTAAGGTAAGTTAAAGGTATGTGTTTTTCAATTCTATCCTTTAATTTATCTTATTTGCTTCTTACTGCACTTTACTTAGCATCAACATTATGTGTCATGTTTTATCCTGAAGCATCATCCCATGATGCACTTACATGACACATGATGAGTGTCGGCTAGGGCATATATATACACATAATATTTTCACACTTTTATTGATTACTGACACTTCATATCTTATAGGAACCTATCGATTCTCAATCTATCTAAGTGCATGCCTTAAGGGGTGTATTGGGAAAGGGGTGGGTAGACCTTTGGTGCTTCATAAGATTGTTGTTTCTTTTGATACTTTCTATCTACACTCTTGCCTCCTAAAACCTTGAACCCTAAGCTTATTTCTCTCTTTCCTATTTATTCCCACCATTTTTCATGCTTTATCCCTATTTCTTACCTTTTTTCCCTTTTGAACTATTCAATAAGCTAGGTCAACCTGGTTGACCTATCTTATTCTGGGGATACTTTGCCTTTCCTTGTTGCATTGCATCCCAGTCGACCTATCATAAACTTCAAGCATTAACCCGATAATGTGCTAGGTTGACCCAGTCAACCTAGCACAATCAACATATCAAAAAGTCTCTAGGGTGAGATACTACTATATATACAAGGTCATTCCTTAGCATTTCATAATAGAGTTGAATTAAGTGAAGAAGTGCAAACGAACATCTACTTATTGGCCATTCTACTTGAGAAAAAAAGCTTTAGGGTTTAATACTTTCTTTCGGAGCTCCAATCTTGTCTTAAGGAGAATTCTTTTAGATATTTAAGTAGGTTATGTCGACTAGAGTTGATTTATCTTGGTTGTCCTTACAAGCCACAACAATCTCTTACAAAGCACCATTGGCCAAGGGAGAGGTTGAGACTTGGCAGGTTCATCTTCAAAGGTGAGTATTCCTAACTTTATTTTTACTTTTTAAGAGTAGATAGATAATGCAATATGTATTATTCTCTTCCATGAATTAGGATTCCATATACATTGACATGAGTATATGTCTCCTATACATTTTTAGTTTAGTTGTTATTTACTTTTTTTCCTCTAACCCCCACTTTGTGCCACAAGCTTTGGTGAGCACTAGATTAGTTTATTTTTTTTGTTATTAGATTAGTTTACTTTATTGTTTATTATCCTAAGTGAATATAGAAACCATATGACTCTTTAAGGATTGTTGTACAATTGTGTTAGATTGTAGGCTTTGGAACCCTACCTAGCATGATGTGTTGTGATAGTTGATGCAAGTGATCCCCTAGTCAAGTCTAGCGGATCCTCATATTGTCATGTTCCTGCTTAACAAGTGTGTGCCCCAATCGAAGGTGTAGGTGTGATCTATCTTATCCTATCCAGGATTGATTCATGTGCACCATATAATTCCAATTACATACATGTTCCCTCTAATGTATGGCATGGAATTTTCATATCCATGAAAAACTTCTTTGTAAAATCTTGTATTCATGCAGGTGAAGACTGTTACTGAGCAACAAGTCAATAGTTTAAAGGAGGCATTAGATGGGGTAATTTTGTTTTGATTTTGTTTATTAAGATTATTTCCCCTAATTTGTTTAGTCAAACATAGGCTAAATTTGTAGTTGACAGGAGGATAATTGAAGACCCGTATAACCCATAAATGATAAAATTATTGAACTCTTCAAACCAAAAGGCCTTGACATCATGGAATTGTCTGAAATTTATGAAGGAGAACAAGCCATGTTCCCCATATTCAATTAATGTTCCCATATTCTAGAATAGTTTGTAGGTTTATTTTTATTTATTTTTCTGATCTAAATGATTTTTAAAATTCGTAGCGGTGCTACCAAGGTTTTTTAAATTCAGGTTTTGGTTAAAGAGGGCACAATTTGTGGTGGATATAGCAAGTGGTTTGTTTATGCCAAATTTGTGATGGGTAATGAGAGGTTTATTTTTATCGGGGTGGGTTAAGGACATATTTGTTTCTTCATGAAATAGGGAGTCATAGTTCAATTTTTCACATAGCAACCATTTTTCCAAAAACATCATCATCAATTAAAAGTTCATGGTGATAAAGAGAATGAACAAAACCGAATGACATCCCATCTATTCAGAAAAAGAGGAGAAAATATGGATAATCAAATCATCCATGTGCACACCCAGTGATTTGAATAGAAGAAAAGATTGACAGATTAATTCTAAGGGGTGCACTCTTCAATGTACAAAAATGATCTAAAATTTTTACACCTTACACCACAACCTTCCCACTGTGTAGATATTTTGAATGTTATTGTCTTTTCATAGGCAATGAATAACCAAATTTTTATCGCCCTTTGTAAATTTATTTTATTTTAGGTATAATTTTTTTTATAAAGTTTCATTCTCAAATAAATCTTTTTTTAATCAATTAAAAAATGAACATATAATTTTTCAATTTGAGAAAACCATATTATATAAATAAAATTTGTTTTGATATATATAACCTTACCAGAGTGATTTAAAAAAATTATACGATTTAATGCATAGCTTTAAGGAAGTCAAAGTTGAAAACATGAAAACTTTTATTGATTTAAATAATTATTTGTGTCATGTACTTGTTAATTATTATAGTGCAATTTTGCGGATGACTATATGATTGCAGAATCTAGTGAAAATTAATGGTTTATTGCAAAATCTAGTGAAAATTTGTTGATTTTTGTTCCCAATTAGACTTTGAAAAAACATTACCTTAATTATTGATTATATCTTTTTGGAATTGATTATTGATTATATCTTTTTTATTTCACTTGGATTTATGTATGTTAAGTTTTCCTATTTTATTACTATTTTTTTGACATTTTTCTTTATAATCAATTGTTTAACATTTCCCACTTGCTGTCACTTATTTTGTAATACATGATCAAAGATCCACTACCAATCTTAAGTTGTACTTGCATGGCTAGACCTAGGGTCTTATCAGGCAATGATATTGGCTTGCCTTGGATTTATTTTAATTTGGATATATCTAAGAGTTTCCCTCATAAATGTTGCATTAATCACATGCGTGGCTTCAATCTACAACAACCCAGGTTGTCAACCTATGTGTGTTATGACTATACTTCAAATTTCTGAATGTGCATTTCTTAACAAGCTGGTTATTTAATATCTTAGCATTACTTGCTTTACAAAAAAATTGATAGATTTTATATAAATGTTATATTCTTAAGTCCCATTATTAATGATTTTCTCTATTTATTATTATTAGTTTTAACATGCTATTTACTATTGTATTAAGTTAACATTATAAATTTACATGCAAATTTAACTTGAAATAATTTGAAATACAAAGGTATTGATTACATGTTTATCTTGTGCAATTCCATATAAAACATTTACGAACATAGATAATTATTCAACCATAAATAATGGATATAGAAAATTATTCAACCATAAACAATTGTTAATATTAAGGTAGGAACTAGCCACTATGCAGCCCTTGTTTTTGTTTTGAATCTAAGAAATATCATAACAAATGGTATTAGAGGAATAATTTGGGTGACAAATTTTGTAGCATGAGAACAAATGCATGGCATTATAAAGTTGATTATCTTTATGTTACTCAATATTTTCAATAATTTTTTATTATATTTTTAGTATATTTTTTTGACTTAGATAAAACAACTATAATTGAAATTTGATTCTATTTTTATCAAACCCTAGCAAAAAACGTGAATTTTAATATATTTTAAGCACAAAGAGTTTTGGGGGTTTCTTTTGAATTATAGTTAACACATAATCATGAGACTTATAATTAGCCTCCAATGCAAGTAATGAAACAACTCATGTAAAGAACTCAGATGAGATCTTACTACCTTAATATTTCATATTCGTAATCTTACACTAACACTGTCATAAAACAATTAATGCATACATAAAATAAAACATTCCAAAGAAATTATAGGGTGTTATACACCTCTCCAAGCCTATGCATAGCATCATATACCTTTTTTTACATACTTTATCATTGCAATAACTAGCCCTCCTGATGAAATTTTGATCAAGGTGTACTAAGGTAAGAATCAACCCATATTTTTAAACATCCAACAATATTATACTAAAGAGAACATGCCTAGAGATCCTTACCAAAGGTTCCAACCCAAATAAGAAAAATTGAAACAAGTTTCCAAGGCATAGGGTATGAATAAAACCTCAACAATCATCTACAAGTCTGTATTTTACCTAGAATCAATGAAAAAGAATAAGATAATTAAACTTAGATCTCAATATTGCCTTCATAATAACAATGGCTTCCATTCAGCTTTCCCTTTTTATGTTAAGCCAAGGATCATATATAGCTTTTTCATAGACAACTTAGTATGCAAATATTTAGTTGATGATTAGAATAATGCCAATAAACAAAATTACCAATCATAATTTATAAATTCATACCTGTTAAGTAATAAATTCACTAACATCTAGTAACAATGAAAACAAGGGTTCAAGACCAATTCAAAACCTATCTATCCAATTTGCAAGGCACTATTTTCAACTAAATATTTATAATATACATTACAACATCACTACCTATGAGACATTGGTGGCCAACCAGAAAGTCATCAAACCTATAAATGTGATTAATCCAAATTTACGTAGCATTCTCGTAGTAACCTAATACTTATCAAAACAACAAAACACTTGTAGTAACCTAATATTTATTAAAATAATGAATCAAACCTATTATATTGAGAAATCATAACCTTCTTATGTCGATCCCAAAACTGGGTTGTGATTACCATAGTCTAAACTAAAATGCCTAAGGTTTCACCATTTTCTCAAATTACAACCACCATAATGTGGTGCAAACATAAAACTAAATTAAATAAACATTCCATGGGATCAATATCCATTTAATGTGCAAATGAAAAATGAAAACAAAATATGAGTTTCAAAGCAACACAACAATCAAAATAGAATTAGGGTATTCATCTTGTATCATTTACTTGATAGTTTTTTCCAAGTTAAGTGTGATAATAAAACCAAATCTAGGAATGTGTGTATTTAGTCTTTACCAACTAATTATCCCAATATTGCATTATATAACAATATTTTTCTTAATCTAAGATTCCAATACACAAATACAAATTCCTAGACCTATTTATTAGTCTTGATTTAAAAAATAAAGATCACACATTAAATGCACATAGTCCAAGACTACTTAAAGATTTACAACCAAAGTTCCAATGAATGCATTATATGTTATGTTATCCATCTACCAACACTACTATGCATGCAAGAAATCATCAATGTTCAAACATTTATAATTCATGTTGAAAAACCCACAGGATAATCACTCAATTCCTACACCAAATATAATAGAAATGGCTCCAATTTATAAAACCTAATCCTGCATACAATATCCATCCTTAAATACATGCACAAGGGCACATGAATATGGATTCATACCATATAATTGAAGGTCTATAACAATCCAAAGAGATCAAAAAAATATAAGCCATCTTTATTAAAAGAGGTTGTAAGATAAATCTTGAGTAGAGTACATGTCTGGTAAGCAAAAATGAGACTCATCCACTTTTCCTCTAACTTCCTCTTCTTTCCATAGTTGTTCCACATTGAGTTTTATCTCTCATAGGATTCCTTTTATTAACATGTGAGAAAATTATATATAATGGGTCATAATGACTTCTTAAAACCCTTAGGCACATAATGGCCTTTTTAGCAATGCCATAGGATCAACCTTAACTTCTTTCTACCCCCATGATTCTCCAATCATCTTGTTCGGTGTTCGAGCTCATGTCTCACTAAACCAATTAAATTTGATTTAGGGTATGATATGATTAGTACCTAAAACAAATATTTGATTATTAAATATACCTTTTGCAAGTGATAATTAGTATTCTTAACCTTTCAATTCAAAACAAGGTATGGGTAGTAACCTTGTTACTTATTTTAAGCTATTCACTTAATGTGTCATAACTTATAAAAAGGTAATAACTCTTTTAAATATGGGTTATAACATTATACTAACACCTTTTATACTTTAATGTTGATCCAAAACCTTATGACCTTGCAAGAGTAAGGCAAGATCAAAGTTTTAAGGGGTTGCATTAATAATTAGCAAGATGATCACAACTTTACACAATCTCATTATAGTGCATAAACAACCACAAGGAATGAATGCATCCAAATATTATCAATTACAATGCCTTATTTTTTATGCTAAGTTAACATTACCTTTGATCCTATAGTTGCATGTGATAATTAGTCATGTAGTTGGTCAAACGCACTGAAAATATGCCCAAATGTCTATATCATCCAATTCTTGGCATAGTTTAGTCTCGATATCACGGGTGATATGACACATAGTTGCACATCATCATTGGGCCAACCTAAAATTTCTTTGTATGACCTAAATAAAATTGAATTAGGTGTAAATTGATTAAAAAAACATCTATTAATACATAGTACTCTAACCAATGCACTGACTATTGAATGACCTTTGAGAATAGATCTGGGGATCCAACCAATCTAGTCAAGTAACTACTAAATGTTAATAGGCCCATGTCTATACAAGAACAGATGATACCAAACATCTATTGTAATCTTCTCTATTAAACATATAAAAATATTTGTATAGATGGGACAACATGGTACTCCCCCAAGAATACATGGTCTTGTGCTCCTCAATATATTGAACAATGTTGGGCATATGATATGGAATTGATATGCCTCTTGTGTCTACTACTATAAAAGAATACAATGGAGAACACAAAAACTTCCACAATCATGAAACTATAATTTGGTCTAAGATACCATTCCAAAATACTCATGAGATTGAGTATTTTCAAAGAGAATAGTGGATAACATTCATAGAGTTTCCTCATCTATTTTAGGACTGATTTGAAATCAGCCCAAAGCATGCCTGTAATAATTTGGCTTCACAATAGAGCCTGCACAAAATAACCTCTAAGAGAGGTATTCACCATCAATGATCAATCCTAAAGACTGAGGGTGAATGAGCACATTATTTGAATCTATTTCTAGTATTTATGAACTTAACTCCAACACTTCCTAAAGAAAAGGGAAAGGGTAGTTCGATTTCCAAAATAAATAAAAAAGGAGGGGAGGGTAAGGTAATAAAGAAAGTTTCTAGATCTAAGTGAAATTATTACTTTAACAATTGAGCTGAGCACATTCACCATAATTATACCACTGTGTGTTGAGTCTCCCAAGGGATTTAACTCCAATAATACACAATGGGAAGAGTCTAGGGAAACAACTAAGAATGCTTAGTTTTTAATTCATCATTAAATAGCAATACTAAAAGTCTACAATAAATTACACATAAACTTATAAAATAACTTACAAGCTATCACAGTATTTATCAGTATTATGAAGGAAATGAGAGGAATTCACAAAGATTTTATGATAGGCCGACACATCATAATCATTTCATTCATAAAGTAACAAAGTTTTAAAATAATTATCTAGGCACTAATATTCACTTAAAACTAAAATCAAAGATGTTTTGATAAACAGAGCATGTGTCACTTTAAAGAGTTGAAATTGCATTCATTAATATAACCAGTCCTATTATAAAGATCTATCTTAGCCAACTCTTTAAAATTCAAAAAGGAGTGAAGAAAATCACAGGTGAAATCTTGGCATGATTTCAACAACGCTTTTGAGCTAAAAATTATCGACCTTCAAATTACAATGTGGTTTCACTTTTATAGAAATGGATGGGATTTAACCCTAATTAGCATGAAATTCCCATCTCGAGCCATGATTGCCACTCTTAGTAGTTACAACTGTATAATGCAAAAAATGGATAAAATCCCCTTAAGCCCACTCCAAAAGTATCTATGAGGGACCACTCAACTGATATGTGGAGGTAGTATGGAAGAGTCAACTCCCAACTACTTTGACTTCACCTCCATGACCTCTAGCATAAATACTATGAGGTCAAACTCATGATCCATCTTGGTGAGGTTCATTGGAGGTTCTCTGAGGATCATATCAATTTGGTTTGCCAGTCTTTGGTACACCTAGAGGGGAGCCTCCATTAACACCTAGAATTTAAACACCTGGATGATGCTCATTTTAGATTGATTTGAAAGATCAAGAACCACATGAGTTCTCTCTTTGTTTACCTTGGCCACCTTTTCCCTCATGACCTAGTCAAAGTGACCTAGGTGGACTCTAAATTCACCCCTCTTTAGCATAGTTCCATTTGGGTTGAACAACATTGAGATATTGACTTCTTTGAAATAATCCAATATCTTCCTTTTTCCATCTTCCAATGGTCTCATCACCATTTGGGATAAGGAAAATCACTCTTACATCATCGTCTTCATGGTTTCAGTGTAAGTCTAATACAATCCCAAATCTCAAATGGGCATTAATTTGAGTTATGAGAACATGATTTTATTAATCGCAATAGTAAACTAATGACATTTCCCCTTAATTATAGTGACCCTCTCTAGATAGTCCTAGGTTCACTATATGAGCACACAGGTCTCCTCCATAGTCCCTACCACCTTCCCTAGAGTTGAAAAAAGTTATAGGATGACATCCTTGACATGACCAATTAGTTTGGGAGGGAAGGAGATCTTGACCCAAGCCTCAAGAGTTCTAACTTGGATCTACATGTATTCAAGAAGCTTGTCTGACATATCATGCTTGGAAAATTGAGAGTGGGTCTTCTACCATTTTCTCTTCTCCTTCAGGAGTCCTCACATTGTCTAGAGAAAATAAGTCCTATTAGGTTTGCTAGACCACAAGGTTTCCCTCTTTCATGAATTTATAGGCGAGGATTATTCACATGCCCCCTATGGTGTAGTCAATATCCCATTATACTTCTAGGGTGCCTTACATCATCATTTCTAGCACCTATACTATTAGAACCATTCCTCAGGTCTTAGAGGTGTTGGTAGGGTGGTGGAGATGGTAGTGATAGGTAGAGGATGAGACAGAGGAGGAATGGGAGAAGTGGAGGGAGTGAATGATGAAATCAATGGAGGAGGATGAGGTAGGGGAAAGGGGGAAACATGAATGGTGAAGTCCAAGGGAACATTTGTACCCCTCACTAACTCTAGTTCAGGCCCACATGAGGGGTGATGACCCTTAACAGGAGTATTTATCAGAAGGGATGTGATTGTCTGATTAAATCCAAATCCTTGGGTGGTTGAGGTGATGGGAAAATAGGGTTGGGAGATATGAGAGGAGATAATAAGACTAGTGCCATAGGATCATAAGAGACTAGCAGGGGAGGTGGAAGTGGAGCAACCAGTACTTGCATTACAAGTCAGGCATGAACTACCTTTCACTTCTTCCTCAAACTTTTACCTGGGTCAACTTAGATGTTTCTTTTGAAGGAGTTGATGTAATGAGGCCCACAAGGGTAAATCGTGGGAGTTGTTGCATTATCAGAGGAATTACTAGGATAGTCTTCAATCACTAGAGACATTCACAAGGGTGCAGTTACTCATGAAACAACTAAGGTGGTCGATAGAGAAGGGATATTTATAGGAACTTGAATTTTAGGAATGGCCAATAGGGGTACCAATAAAGTTCCAATTTAGGGAATGGAAGGGGTGGATGGAAATAAAGATTATAGGATGTCAAGAATGGCAAAGGCCATGGATGTTTAGGTAGAGAGTAGAGATGGTGGAATTGGGAAAAGAGGTGGTGTCGTAGGAGGTAACTAGAAAGAGGGGGGAGTGAGGGGAATAAATTCTACTAGTGCCTACTATTAATATCATTTTTAGCTCATTTTCATGATACTACTAATGTCAAACCTTAGAGCCTAGATGGCCTAAGGTTATGGTGCCTATTTTGGGGTTGCTTGTGCTTGGGATGTTTGCCTTTAGGTCAAATGAATTTGACTTGGTTGGGGCTAAGGTGTTTCAGTTTTTGGAGGTGGAGGAGGCATAGCCATGGTGGGGGGAGCCATTGGTCATAGGGGAGAAGGTGGTGAGATCCCCTATATGATTCTTATAGAAATTGTGGGGGGAGTTAGTATGACATCCCCTGAAGACCAAACAAATGTAGTGGCTCTGCCCAAAGTCAAAGAGTCCTGAACATAAACCATATTTTATAGGGGAAGGAAAGAGTGGTACACACGATACTTGATGATGATCAAAAAAGGTGGGCATGCCTTCTTCTGATGACTAATATAAAATCCAAAAATGCCTTCCAATAATTGATAAGTGATTTTGACCTCAACAAAGTGATTCAAGACATGATAGATTAAGTAGAGGGGATCTTTAAGGATGCCTATAACTCATATGATTGTTTGTTATAAAATACACTAGTAGTCTCTGATGGGAATCAATGAATCTCTAATTTATTATGATAGATGAAGCATAGGGGCCTCATTGATCATATTGTATACCATCGAGTAGAAATGCTCACAAATGTCTTGGATGTTGTTTTTATATTAGTGTCCATATAGTTTATATAAAAATAAATGGACCACGGGGATACCAAGAATCCATGCAACAAAGGTAGAGGGATTGAAAGTTAGTACTCGGGAGACTGCATCTACAATATAGCTCATCATGTAAAAGTGTCCCCTACTCGTATATCTACTATGACTTTGACCATGTTAAATTTAACCACTCATCCTAGATCAAGGACTTGGGAGTTGTATAGGACATTTTGAATTAGGGGGACCCACTATTCATTGATGTCAAGATAATTTGGGGTTCCAAACAACTGGTTCAACAAGATCATACCAATTTAGACCCCCTCCTTGAAAGTGCAAATTGTGTATGCATTAACATCCTCCTTGTTTATCTATTTAGCATCTGGGTTCTCTGCCTAGTCCTTAAGGACATCATAGATTTAATAGGTACCAATCTAGGTCATCACCACCATTGAGTCATGTAAAAAAGTGGTGTCTAGGAAATTATAATAGACCTTTTAATCCATGTCTAAGATGTTATCAATCTGATGCTATAAGCCATCTAAGTAGGCCCAATCATGAATGTCATCCTACACCCATCTGGCATGAGGAATAACTTGCTGAATAAGTTGGCATAGGGGAGGAATTCAGG
Source organism: Torreya grandis (assembly GCA_037957365.1). Taxonomy (NCBI): domain Eukaryota; kingdom Viridiplantae; phylum Streptophyta; class Pinopsida; order Cupressales; family Taxaceae; genus Torreya; species Torreya grandis. Next base: position 4,805,347 of record JARHVA010000517.1, on the reverse strand, counting down.
CAAGGCTATGGTTTAGTATAGGTCACACTTTTGGTACACTCGTAGGGTGTCCTCAAACTTGGCCTCATCATCATCATCATTGATAGTTGACTCTTTCGTCACCATGTTAATGGCCTTGAATATTCTAGTATAGTGATTAAATTGAGTCAAACCATATGAGAACAAAGTGTCCCTATATTGAAACTTAGCATTGGGGTTTAAAGGTCAAGTGGCCATTACAATAAGATGAAACTTGATAAAAAAATCCTAGGTCAAAAGAGAAGGTGACATAAGTAGTAGGTGGGAGAAAAAAATAAGGAGGCTAAATTTGGGTGCTCAAACATATAATGGTTAATGACCTTTCCTTGGAACACTTATAGAAACCTACATTCACCCCACCTGTATTAATTGCATTTGATAACTTATCTATCATGGATTCAAATTTGAGTGGGTGGCTCAATCCTCAACTTGTTTTCCCAATCCAAAGTTATATTTTGAGTATATGATTACACACTGCTTACAATATATAGTAAAGGTGATGTAACATTTTTGACTTACCTAATTGTTAGGTTGTGGAGCTAAAAGCTTCACCAGGATGCAAACATGGAGGAGGTTGCTAAGTTGTAGAGTAATCGACATCTACAGGCTAACCGACATCAGTCTATTCAGTGTACAGGGCAACCGACATCGGTCAAGATCGGCTGACATCGGTCATCTCTAGACAAATAGTGACCGACGTCGGTCACCTGTGCGGTTCTAAAACTGCTAGTTTAACAAACAATTCGTTTAACAATCTAGTTGTTTGCATGTAAAGACTAATTTTAGTCTTGATTTGCGTTTCTAATTATTTTTTGGCATGGGATCTATTTATAGACCCATGGGGCTGTATTGTAATTCATCCTTTTATCAGAGAAGGATCTTTGAAGGGTCAAAAAAGGGATCCTCAAGAGGGAGAATCATAAGGACTTGGTGAGGCAAGGACAAGGGTTCTTCCAAGTATGTAAGATCTAGGTCGGCAGGTGTGCAAGACCAAGTTGATCTGTGGTATAGCAAGATCAGGTGAGATCTACATGGTAAGTAAGATCGGTTGATCTGCAGGTGTGTGTGTGTGTGCAAGGTCAAAGGAGATCTATGGGATAGCAAGGTCAAAAGAGATCAGCAACACATCAAGTAGCAAGATCAGGTGAGATCAGACTTGGAGTACGTGGTGTACTCGGACTTGGAGTACTTTGAGCACTTGGTGGTACTGGCAGTATTGTTACTGACTGGTTGAAACAACAACTCTGTGTGTGAGTTGGTTTTGTTTGTAATTGGGAGAGAGTAAACTCTTGAGGGAGAATATTTGTATTCCCTACAGGTGTGGGAGCCCTAGAGGTGTGGGAAGAAGAGTGTGGCATCTTCTTTATTGTATTTCCTTCTGGAAGAGTATTAATACAATTGTGTATTGTCTCTTATATTTTGTGCTATTTTTTATTTTTAGTTACTTATGATTCTGGTTTAATTACGTTTTTAGTTGCTTATACAAAGGTAATCAATTGTGCTCCTAATCTTGACAAAGTGGTATCAGAGCTTTATGTTCTAGATCCTCACAACTGGTATCAGAGCTTGGTTAGGTACACTAACAGGTGGTCAGAGTGTGTTAAGTGTTTATTGATTACATGTCACTCTCAGAGGTTTCTGATTGAGTGGGAGTATAGCAATGGCAAAAAAAAGTACACTAAGAATGGAGGTATTCAAAAGCAAGAATTCTCAATTACCAAATTATGGAAAGAAAGAATAGGAAAAGAAAGATTGTTGATTGGTAGAAGATCAGCATGAAGGAAATGAAGAAGCAAATGTTGCAGGTATTTTTGCACATGATGCTCTTGTATGTTCCTTGGATAAAGTAGAATCTTGGGTTTTAGATTATGTTGCCTCTTTCCATGCAATCTGAAATAGAGTATTTTTCCATGGAGACTTTGGAAAGATTTATTTAGGGGTTGGTGAGCCTTGTCAAATTGTTGGCAAAGGGGAAGTGCATCTAAAATTGCAGACGGACAATACATGGGTGTTGAAGGAGGTCATGCATGTCCCAGTCCTGAAGAGGAGTCTAATTTCTGTAGGAAGGTTGGATGATGAGAGATGCACAGTAACTCTCACAGTGAAATCTTAGAAAGTTTCCAAGGATGCACTTGAATTACCATGTGGTAAGAAAGTAGGTACTCTTTATCTATCTACTTGTATTACTAATTCAACTTCTATTGCAAAGATGTGGCTTTGTAGGCTTGGTCACATGAGTGAGAAGGGAATGTATGTTCTTAAGAGGAAGTCTGATGTCTTTGACAAACTTAAGAACTGGAAAACCTTGGTGTTCATGAGGAGATGATGGATAGAGATCAATGGAAGGGGTTGGATATTTCTAAGCAGGGCAGTTTGGACAGGGTTTTGATTCAAAGTGAGCTCGCGGGTAAAAATCATCACTCACAGGAAAACACAGTTACCGACGTCAGTCCGGGGGTAACATGCATTGAATAGGCATGCACTGATGTTGGTCATGTGCAGACCACAAAAGTTGGTAATGTTGGGCAGGTTGACACTGACATCAGTCAGGGAACCAACATCGATGATCAGGGACACCGACATTAGTTAGGGAATCGGTGTCGACAATCAGGTGCATTCGACATTGGTCAGGTACAAATTAGAGTCAACCAAAGAATGGATTTTGGGTGGACAGGTAGTTGTCAAGGAGTCTCAAATGCCCATATGGAGGACTGAAAGTGTAAGTAAGCCTCAAATTCGTTATTTGCCTTCTTTATACTACTTGAACATGTTGCTCACTAATGGTCAAGAACCATGAATTTTTTAAAGAAGCAATGTAGGTAGAATCTAGGAAACAGTGGGAGCATGGCATGAATTCTTTAGAAGAGAACCAAATGGGAGATTTGGTAGAGTTGTCAGCCAGGATGAAAGCACTGAAAGATGAATGGATTCTTAGGTTAAAGAAAGGAGAGAATGGATACATGAGATGGAAGGCCAGGATATATGGTCTTGAGAAAGCTCCAAGATAGTGGTACAAGTTTGACAGAGATATGACAAAGCATGGCTTTAGTCAATGTCAATGTGACCATTGTGTTTACTTTACTAGGTTGGATAATGATTGCAACATTATCCTATTACTGTATGTGGATGATATGTTTGTTGCAAGTTCATACATGCAGGGATTTGCTGAGCTAAAGGTAAAGGTAGCTCAGTGGTGTGCAAGGAAGGATTTAGGAGGAGCAAAATTCTTTGGCATGAGTATTCTTAGAGATAGGGAAGATCACAGGTTGATGTTGTCTTAGGTTGATTGTGTGAATAAGGTAGTGCAGGATGTAGAACTGGCAAGCGCACCTATGGATGGACAGTTCACAGAAAAGTGTCCCCAATCACATGATGAGGTTGAGTACATGTCTACTCCCTAATATTGCCCCAGTAGTGGGATTTGTCAGCAGGTTTGTGGCCAATTTGAGGAAAGAAGCACTGGAGAGTAGTTCAGTGGATTCTCAAGTATCTGAGAGGGATCAGCAGTAGGTTAACATGCTATGTAGGGTCAGACACTTCTCTACATGGGTATGTAAATTCGGATATGGCAGGTTACTTGGATGATAGGTGGAGCACCATAGGTTGTATGGTGGTTGGTCTTTAGGATTGAGCTTGAAGAGGGATACAAGCTAGGAAATAAAATTAGAAGATGTACAGGTATAGGTGTAGCTATTTATCTCCAAGTGGGAGATTGTTAGGTTGTGGAGCTAAAAGCTTCACCAAGATGCAAACATGGAGAGTTGCAGAGTAACTGACGTCGGCAGGCCAAATGACATCGATCATATTTAGTGTACAGGGCAACTGACATTGATCAGGATTGACCAACATCGATCATCTCTATACAGACAACGATAAACGTCGGTCACCTGTGTGGTTCTAAAAATGCTAGTTTAACAAACAGTTCATTTAATGAACTAGTTGCTTGCATGTAAAGACTAATTTTAGTCTTGAGTTGCATTTCTAATTATTGTTTGGCATGGGATCTATTTATAAACCCATGGGGCTGTATTGTAATTCATCCTTTTATCAGAGAAGGATCCTTGAAGGTTCAAAGAAGGGATCCTCAAGAGGGAGAATCATAAGGACTTGGTGAGGCAAGGATAAGGGTTCTTCCAGGTATGTAAGATCTAGGTCGGCAGGTGTGCAAGGCTAGGTTGATCTATGGTATAGCAAGATCAGGTGAGATCTACATGGTAAGTAAGATCAGTTGATCTACAGGTGTGTGTGTGTGTGTGTGTGCAAGGTCAAAAGAGATCTACAAGATAGCAAGGTCAAAGGAGATCAGCAACTCATCAGGTAGCACGATCAAGTGAGATCAGACTTGGAGTACGTGGTGTACTCAGACTTGGAGTATTTTGAGTACTTGGTGGTACTGGCAGTATTGTTACTGACTGGTTGAAACAATGACTCTATGTATGAGTTGGTTTTGTTTGTAATTGAGAGAGAGTGAACTCTTGAGGGAGAATATTTGTATGCCCTAGAGGTGTGGGAGCCTTAGAGGTGTGGGAAGAAGAGTGTGGCATCTTCTTTATTGTATTTCCTTCTGAAAGAGTATTAATACAATTGTGTATTGTCTCTCATATTCAACAAATCTCTTATAATATCATGATAACCCCATGAAACTCCTTACTTCTGATATGTTCTTAGGAATTCGCCATTCCATGATTACCTTTATCTTTTCTGGATCTATTGCAATTCCTTCTTTGGATATGATGTGGCCTAGATAATGAATTTCCTTCTTAAAGAATGCACATTCAGATAACTTAACATATATCTTAAGTTCTCTCAACCTCTGAAGAACTAATTGAAGATGTGTTAAGTGCTCCTCCTCAATTTTAGAGTATATTAGAATGTCATCTATGAACACCAAGATGAACTTATCCAAGTAATTATGGAACACATTGTTCATTAAGTTCATAAATATTGGAGCATTTGTTACCCCAAATGGTACTACTGTAAACTCATAATGTCCATATCTGGTCCTGAAAGCAGTTTTTGGAATATCCTCTTCCTTAATTCTTAGTTGATGATATTCTAATCAAAGGTCTATTTTCAAGAAAACTGTTTCTCCTTTCATTTGCTCAAAAAGGTCTTATATACAAGGTAGGGGATATCTATTTTTAATCATGACCTTATTCAACATTCTATAATTAATGCATAATCTTAGAGTTCTATCTTTATTTTTAACAAACAAGATTGGTGCTCCCCAACGAGACACACTTGGTCCAATAGATCCTTTAGTCAAGAGTTCCTCTAGCTAAATTTTAAGTTGCATCAACTTAGTTGTGTTTATTTTGTAGGGTGCTTTATAAACTAGCTCAACTCTAGGTACAATAACAATTGAAAAATCTAAGATTCTCTTAGGGGGCATTATAGGTAATTCTTAAAGAAACACATCCTTAAATTCCCTTAGAAATGGATACCCTTCTAGGGTTGGTTCATCATTGCTCTCATCCTTATGATCTATTGTTATCATGAAAATTAGAGATCCCTTCTTTCTCTCCTTCAGCAGCATAGCTGATATGGTTTCTACTTTTATGGGCCTATAACCCCCTTGAATCATGACCCATCTCCCCTGATCACTGAAACACCTAACCAACTTCCTATAACAGTCTATTTCAGCTTGGTGCTTGGTGATCCAACTCATCCCTATTATTACATCATAGGCTTCTAAAGGTGCTACAAATAGGTCTAAGCTTTTCTTTTAATCTAGAAATTGTATGTTTGGCTTGGGTACACATTGAGACACTTCCTTAACTTCCTTATCCCCATACTTGATCATCCATGATACATCCATGTGATTCACTAGAAAAGACATTTTTCTTACTAATTCTATGGAAATGAAACATTTTGATGAACCGGTATCTATGAGAATTGAAATGGGTTTACCCAATAGTTTACCTGTAGCTTCAGTTGGCACATTTTGGTATCTATTTTGGTGATTCCTTACTACAACAATGATCCTTTGCTATGGTCCTCTTTGAGGCTAATTGGCCCTTATATGTCTTTTCATCCTTGGGCACTCTCAGGCAAAGTGATTTCCTCTACAAGCAAAACATCCTCCTGGCGGGCCTTTTGGTACAAGTTTCCTCAGGGCATTACCATAAATCTATGGAGGATACATTGGGTGATTGTAATTCCTTTGATTATTCATGTTATTATCTCCTCCCCTATTGTTGTTCCTTCTAAAAGTATTTTTATGATTTTGATTTGGTGGGGGTACTCTGCTTGTTGGATTTGCTCTTGGGTTTTTATCCACAACTTGCTCTCCCCTGAAATCTGATTTCCTTTTGATGGCTCTATTTTTTTTATTGATAAAGTTTTGTCTCACCGTAGTTAGGGCTTACAACTTTCATTCTTGTTTGTGAGATTTTTCTAGCACTTCATTCATGTTCTCAGGGCTGTGCACATCTACTTCCACTCCAATTTTTGCATTCAATCTTAGGATGAACTTTCTAGTCTAACCTCTTTTATCCTTCTGGTACATGGACACATACTTAAGTAATTTGGTGAATCTATCCCAATACTGTTGGATTGACATGCCTCCCTATGTTAGGTTATGAAATTTAGTTTTTTTTCTAATCAAAGAATAACTGGGGCAACCATCTCTTCTTGAAATGGTGGTCAAACTGATCCCAGGTCACATTTTACTTGGTTATTCCATTCAACTCCTTCATGTTAGTCCACTAGCTAGCTATCTCTCCTACCAATTGGCAGGATCCCCACAACACCTTAGTTGCATCATTGTAGTTTCTCAAGTCAAATTACTTCTCCATCTCATTTAGCCAATTCTCAGCACCTTCACCTAACTATTTTCCATCAAACTTAGGGGGTAAAATCTTCTTCAAATCCTTCCTAAGATCAGAAAGTGAAACTTCAATTATGAGAGCTACAACCTCCATCTCATTGACTGGTGGTGGATTATCAAGGTTAGGTTCCAATATGTTTTCTACATTTTTTTGCCTTGACATAAGATCATTAATGAACTACTCAAGTGAGTCTATTTTATCTCTTTCCTCTGTTAACAAATTGATGAGGGCTTGTATCATTGGTTCTCTATCTCCTGGAACCTATTGTTCAACATTTTCATTATTGGGTTCAACATATCTCACATTTTCCCTTCGATTCCTAGTTGATCTCCTAGGTCTTGCCATTTGGTTTCTTGATAGAAAAAACAAAATCTTCTAAGTTTTTATTCAAGATAATTGATAGCATAAATCTCTTTTAGATAACTCTAATTTCCTCATACATTCTATTATTGATCACAATCACACATAAGATTGACAAGAAGTATGCAATTGATAATCTTATCTTTTTATTACATAGAGTTCTTAGCTTTATAGAGGATAATATTTATGACTATAACGTATAGATGTCTGTATAACATTGATTCAAAATCCTTCTAAACATAATCTTCTTCATCCAATTCCATTTCTTTGGGAACTTCATCTTTTGAGTGAACCACATGTTGGTGGCATCAGTTATATTCCTTACACACTTCAGGGCTTACGTAAGGTGCGTTAGAACCCATTCCAAATGGAAAATAAGTTATTCTTGAGGGCCTCTTAAATAGATTTTTGACTTTAGGTTCCATCATAACTGATTTTGTTCTAACTGGCTCCACTTTCAAAGATTTGAGTTTACTCTGGATTGCAACTATTGTATTTGAGTGAGAAATGTAAATAGTTTCTTTCAAAGTGGAGGGAAGTTTTATTTTCCCTTTGTTATTTGTTCTTTTTCATTTTCATTTCCTTAAAGTTTTTCCAAGATTCATGTCTGAACAACCAATTTTTACCAAATCAGTTTCTCATAGTTCTCAGTTGTCTCAACAAGTGATCATCAATAATTAATCTTTTATTAAGCATAAGTTGTAGTAGGCTTAAGGCCTAGCTTTTGAACTCAGGCTCTGATACCACAATGTAGAGACCACAATTCTTATCCTAAAACACAATTTTTTTCTGTTAGGGTGTGGAGCTAAAAGCTTCACCAGAATGCAAACATGGAGGAGTTGCTGAGTGACACAGTCACTGGCGTCGGTCAGGCCAATTCAAAAGTGGACAAGATGCTACTGACAATGATCAAGAGATCGGTGGGCGTCGGTCATCTCCAGACAGACAGCGATCGACGTCGGTCGCCTGTGCAATTCGAGAACTGTCAGCTGAATGAACAGTTTGTTAACGAACTTGTAGTTTGCATGTAAAGACTAATTTTAGTCTTGAATTGCGTTTCTAATTATTGTTTGGCATGAGATCTATTTAAGAGACTCATGCATTGTATTGTAAAGAGAGGGATCAAAGCAGGGATCCTCAAGGTGCTAGATAGAAAGAACAAGGTTGGCTCCTCATAGTGACACTGTGCCAAGTGTGTATGATCAGGTAGATCTGCGAGAGAGCAAGATCTTGTAGAAGATCCATAGGAGTGCTGGTGTGTAAGATCAAAAGATCTACATGGGTAAGTAAGATCAGTTGATCTGTAGGTGTGTGTGTGTGTAAGGTCAAAGGAGATCTGTGGGAGAGCAAGGTCAAAGGAGATCAGCAACACATCAAGGAGCAAGATCAGGTAGAGATCTACTTGAAGTACATGGTGTACTCAGACTTGGAGTATGTGTGTATACTCAGTGGTACTGACAGTAATGTTACTGACTGGTTGAAACAACAACTCGGTTATTGAATTGATTGTTTGCTTGTAATTGGGCAAGGGAGAGAGAACTCTTGAGGGAGAATTACTAGGAAGAGTGTGATCTCTTTATTGTATTTCCTTTTGGATGAGTATTAATACAATTGTGTATTGTCTCTCAAATTCTATGTTATTTTTTATTTTTAGTTGTTACTTCTGGTTAAATTTCGTGTTTAGTTGCTTATACAAAGGTAATCAATTATTCTCCTAATCCTGACAAAGTGGTATCAGAGCTTTATGTTCTAGATTCCTTACAAGTGGTATCAGAGCCAGGGTGTTGGTTCGATGGACAGGTTTATCAGAGCCAAGGTGTTGGTTCAATGCAAGGTCATCAGAGCCTAGTTTGGAGAAGGTTAGTGTTTGATTACAGGTCACTCTCAGGGGTTTCTAATTGAGTGAGAGTATATCAATGGCAAAAAAAAGTACACTAAGAATGGAAGAACTCAATAGCAAGAATTCTCAATTACTGAATTATGAAAAGAAAGAGCAGGAAAAGAAAGATTGTTGGTTGAAAGCAGATCAGCATGAAGGGAATGAAGAAGTAGGTGATGCAGGTATTATTGCATGGGTTGCTCTTATATGTTCCATGGATAAAGTAGAATCTTGAATTATAGATTATGTTGTCTCTTTTCATGCAGCCCCAAATAGAGTATTTTTCCATGTTAAGGTCCATGGAGACTTTGAAAAGATTTATTTAGGGGTTGGTGAGCCTTGTCAAAGTATTGGCAAAGGGAAAGTGGGTTGAAATTGCAGACGGCCAACACATGGGTGTTGAAGGATCTCATGCAGGTCCCAGTTCTGAAGAGGAGGCTAATTACTTCAGGAAGGTTGGGTGATGAGAGATGCACAGTAACTCTCACAGTGGATGCACTTGAATTAGAATGTGGTAAGAAAATAGGTATTCTTTATCTATCTACTTGTATTACTGATTCTACTTCTGTTACAAAGATGTGGCTTTGTAGGCTTGGTCACATGAGTGAGAAGAGAATGTATGTTCTTAAGAGAAAGTTTGATGTCTTTGACAAACTTAAAAATTAGAAAGCCTTGGTGTTCATGGAGGAGATGATGGACAGAGATCAACGGATGGGGCTGGATAACTCTGAGCAAGGCAGTTTGGACAGGGTTTTGATCCAAAGAGAGCTCGCGGGTAAAAAGTCATCACTCACAAAAGAATACAGTTATCGGCATTGGTCAGCTGAGAACCGGCGTCGAATAGACAGGCACCGACGTCGGTCATGTGTAGACAGGGAAAGTCGGTGGTGTCAGGGAATTGTTAGCAAGTTTGTGGTCAATCCAGGGAAGGAGCACTGGAGAGCAGTTCAGTGGATTCTCAAGTATCTGAGAGGGACTAGTAGCAGGGATTCATGCTATGCAGGGTCAGGGACTTCTCTACATGGGTATGTAGATTCAGATATGACAGGTTACTTGGATGACAATAGAAGCATCATAGGTTATGTGGTGGTTGATCTTCAGGATTGAGCTTAAAGAGGGATACAAGCCAAAAAATAAAATTAGAAGATGTACAGGTACAGATACAGGTGCAGCTATTTATCTCTAAGTGAGAGATTGTTAGGGTATGGAGCTAAAAGCTTCACCAGGATGCAAACATGGAGGAGTTACTGAGTGACACAGTCACCGGCGTCGATCAAGCCAATCGACGTCGATCAGAAGTGGACAGAAAGCTACCAACAACGGTCAAGAGATCAGTCGATGTCGATCATCTCTAGACAGACAGCGACTGACGTCGGTCGCCTGTGTGGTTCTAGAACTGTCGGTTGAATGAACAATTTGTTAATGAACTGATTGTTTGCATGTAAAGACTAATTTTAGTCTTGAATTGCGTTTCTAATTATTGTTTGGCATGGGATCTATTTAAGAGACTCATGGGTTGTATTGTAAAGAGAGAGATCAAAGTAGGGATCCCCAAGATGTTAGATAGAGAGAGCAAGGTTGGCTCCTCATAGTGCCACTATGCCAAGTGTGTATGATCAAGTAGATCTGCGGGAGAGCAAGATCTTGTAGAAGATCCACAGGGGTGTTGGTGTGTAAGATCAAAAGATCTACATGGATAAGTAAGATCAATTGATCAGTAGGTGTGTGTGTGTGCAAGGTCAAAGGAGATCTGTCGGAGAGCAAGGTCAAATGAGATCAGCAACACATCAAGGAGCAAGATCAGGTAGAGATCTACTTGGAGTACGTAGTGTACTTGGACTTGGAGTATGTGTGTATACTCAGTGGTACTGGCAGTAATGTTACTGACTGGTTGAAACAACAACTCAGTTATTGAGTTGATTGTTTGCTTGTAATTGGGCAAGTGAGAGAGAACTCTTGAGGGAGAATTACTGGGAAGAGTGTGATCTCTTTATTGTATTTCTTTTTGGATGATTATTAATACAATTGTGTATTGTCTCTCAAATTTTGTGTTGTTTCTGATTTCAAGTTACTTCTTACTTCTGGTTAAATTTCATGTTTAGTTGCTTATACAAAGGTAATCAATTGTGCTCCTAATCCTGACAAAGTGGTATCAGAGCTTTATGTTATAAATTTCTTATATTTTTTTGTTTAATTAATGTTTATCCGTGAATATAACTTGGATATACTTTATTCTATCAGATATCTTTTGCCAATCGGACAAGAGTCTAACCATGCAATTTAGGCTTCTATTATTCTTTACCAAATAGATAAGTATTCTAACCATATAGGTTAGACATTTAATATCATTTTTCAAATGAGCAAGCATCTAACCATATGGGTTAGGCATCTACACATGAGTAAGTTAAGCTCTAACCAAAGACTTGACTCATTGAGATCAACTGAATCTTGAGTCACTCACTATTCACCATTCATCTCTACTACATAAACATCAAAGTCATCATGACAGTAGCGTGTATAAAAAACTATATTAAAAAAATTCATTCCACTTTAAAATTTATCCTTAAACTTTGAGAATTGTGATGATCTAACTGGGATCCTTACGAGTATATCACAAAATTCTTATCTTTACTTTTTAAAAAATCTAAAATAAGGTCTTATTAGAATGGTCTTGCCTTTTCATTTAAATTTAATCTTATTTAGCACACAACCCCAAAACCCCATCATATTTACCTGCATAATAGAAACACCCTTGGCTTCCCAAATTGCTTACATACCTGCTTCCAATTAGGATCAAGGTGTAGTATGCATGTAGTTCTATTTTCTATTCTAAGTTTCATGTGAACTATGCCCAGTTCCCTAGATAGTTCCTTTGTGATTGCTACCCAAACGAGAGCGTAAAAAGCATCAGTTAAAGTGGTTGAATACTTATTTAACTAAACTAGCCCTAAATCTTAACAAGAAAAATAAATGAACATTTGCAAGCTAGATCCCCCCTTTCTAATTTTTAATTACATCAACAATGTTTTTATCCTTGCTTTATACAACCTAAACCATATAATTGTTGTTGACAAAGTTTCATTATTTGAGATCCATATGGTTGGTGGTTTCTTGATAATAACTAGTTTAACACTTTCAATCTTGGTTTTTATTGCTCTTTTTCGGTGGTATCGAGTTTTGAGTAAGAAATGTACTTTCTCCATTATGTTTCATAAGTTCACAAGTCAGAATCATCCAAGGTAGTTGAAGTTGTTTCCTTATCTTAGTTAGTGTTGTTGACCAAAAGGGATTATCCCACCCTTTGGTCTAATGACATGACATGATCATTATTTTTCTTTGATAGTTTATAGGGATGATGCCCAGATGTCATTGTTGCAATTATGTTAGGCTATAGATGCAGTAGCTCAAGTGTTACTACATTACCTATAAATGTGAGCTAGAGGCACCGCTTATACCAAATACTGCGTAGTCTTATTTAACCTTAAATTCTTGATCTAAGTTTGAGATTTGAAAAGCAAATAATACTTGAAATAAATTAATGCATTATATTTCAAAAGCAAAATCTTTATTAGAAAAGTAGAAAACATAATCTCCTAGTTTAGTCATCAAGTCGATTTTCAACCATGTCTGTTCTGGACAATTATATCTTTAATCTATTTAGGTAAACTTTTCTAAAAACAATAAATTATACACAAGGAGTTTATTTAACTTGAATTTAAATAAATCATTTATACATTTGAAAGGAGGGTTCTGAAATTTGAGGGTTCAACACTAGAATGAAGGATATATTTTTTTCTTACGATTTAAATGAAATATTATATTCATCTTACAATTTAAATAAAATAAAATATTTTTCTTACAATTTAAGTAAAATAAATTATTTTCCTTATAATTTAAATAAAATAAAATATTTATTTTACAATCCTAAAAAAAAAAAAAAAAAAATCTACCTTTCAATTTAAACAAATTATTTACCATCTGTTTTAAATAAATTATTTATTTTACAATTTAAATAAAATAATATAATCTACCTTTCATGTGAATAAAATAAATTATTTACTTCTGATTTAAATAATATAAAATACTTATTTTACAATTTAACAATCTCCTAAGTGGCAGTCGACGTGGCGGATCCTTCAGTTTTTGTATGGCCAAGATTGAGTTTTAAGGTGGGGTGACCGTTGAAGTGGTTTACTCCAAACTGAGAGTGTTAAATTCAAACTCCAAGAAAGCTATTTTTTTTAACTGAGAGTTTATGATTGTCTCCCCCCCTCCACGTGGCATTTCAAAATGCTTGTATGGTGGAATGATGCGTAGGGTGAGGTGGCAGGTTAGTTTCATGTTAATTTTGTTATGGTTCCACGTAGGTTTTAATAGGTTAGAACAAAATAATAATCTTAATTTATTTATAATAATATACTTTGTTAGGTTTGAAATTAAGTATAATTAATTAATAATCTAAAAATTAATTATGAAAAAAATATATATAGATTTGAAAATTTGAAAATAAAAAATAAAAGGAATTTGTTTTTAATAAAATAATTTTTGGTGATTTTTTAAATATCAATACGTAAACATTAGACTCATTCATTATAAATGGAGTATTAAAATAAGACTAAATATTTAATTCATTAAATTTTCTCTCGTTCACAATTGTAAACATTGCATATATATATTTCTACATAAGTAATTAACTTAAATTAAATCATATCTTGCTTTCGTGATTTCCATTCGATGCCCTGATAGCTCTTTGAAAATCATAAAAGTTAAATTAACTTAAAATAAATCAACTCATTCCGAAAATATTAAAAGAGGTTTAAATCAACTTAGAGTATGAATGCGACTCTAAAGTGTGGAAGGAGAGGTCATCACAATATGCTAAACATTCAAATCAATAAAGCCTATCATAACCATGGAGTATAGATGGTATTTGCCTTGGCCTCTTTCATAAACCAATGAGGCTTGTTAGTTGGATCAATTGGTCATTATCCAGATTGTTTGCTTGGGGATAAAAGGAAATAGAACGACCTGAGATTTTAGAGACTTGGCACAAATAGAGCCAAACAAAATTCAAGAATGGGTTTGGGAACTCTAGTTGCTAGTTTTAATTAAAGTAGGAGTCTCCCATTTTGATGTGGCACCAATATTCCATTGTTAATGTGTCTTAGTTGCTACTATTTGACACTATTCTTGATTAACACTATTCCAAATAGGAATCCCCCATTTTGATGTGGCACCAATATTCCATTGTTGATGTGTCTTAGTTGCTACTATTTGACACTATTCTTGATTAACACTATTAACACTATTCCAAATTTCCACTATTCTTGAAGGACACTATTTTAGATTGCATAGGTGGCATGGGACACATTTGTCATGAGAGGACAAGAAAGGGATGGTCAAAATGGAACCCACCTTATTTTGAAAGCTTTTATTAGTGGGCAGACAAGTCACACTATTCCTAATTAGAATCTCCTTTTCCTTTTTGACTTTTCATGAGAGGTGGTGCCAATTTTGCCTTGTGAACCTTGTCCATACGTAATTATGATCCATGTGAGGAGTGTGGCATGGGGTATCTTTGTTATCCAATTTTTATTTGTTTGACTTGACCCATCTTAGTGGAGGTGGGCGTATTTCTCCTTTCTCTAGAAGTTTCTAGCCTAGCAAGTTTTATAAAAGGATTATAATCCTTCTTTGTATTTTTTTCATAGTGGATTTATGCATTTTTTACTCTAAGGAAGGTTAGTAAGGTGTTAGAGAGAGTTTGTTATGAGTGGGAGAATTTCTCAAGGGTTCTTGTGAGGAGTGCAATTGGTAGGCTTGTATGTCTCATTTGAAGATAGTTTATTGTTAAGATTTGTTTTTAAGGAGTGTGTTGAGAGGAATTATAAAAGTGTTATGTTGAAGTAATATATGAGAGTGTTATTCCCTGTTCTTCCCTTGAATCTTTGAATTATCTTGTGAGATTATAGTGAGGACACATCAAGTGGTATCATATCAATTTATGATACATGTGGAGAGAATGTGAGGAAAATTTGTGAGAGAATGTGAGGAAGTGTTTTTTTATTGTAGGGTATGGTAAGAAGACCAGCAAGAGGAGGATATGCTCAAGTGATTAAAGATATGCAAGAGCTATGAAGGGAAGTGGAACATCTAGCCACCATGTTCAATAATTAAGGGAGAAGGCAAAGATGAGACGATATAAACTATGGGGGTAGTTTACAACTAGAGGAGTTGGTTGATTGGCTAAATAGCATGAAAAAATTATTTGATTGGAAGACCATGCCAGAAGAAAATAAAGTGAAGTTTGCATGTACCAAGTTGAAAGGTCATGCCATGATCTGGTGGGATCATTTACAGAATAAGAGACAAAGAAAGAACAAACAAAGAATTAACACGTGGAACAAATTTCAAAATAAGCTTAGAGAGATGTTCCTTCCTGTAGACTATTCCCAGGCCCTCTATAGAAGATTTCAAAATTTGAGGTAGTTGGAGAAAAGTGTACAAGAGTATACAGATGAATTCTACAAGTTGTCCATAAGAGTGGATCATGAAGAAACAAAGGAGCAAATGGCTACAAGGTAGGTGAATGGTTTAACATTTTTCATTCAGGATGAGTTGAATATGCATAGAATATTGTGTATGGAAGAGGCTTATTAGTTAGCCTTGAAATCATAAGAGAAGCAAAATAAACAAGTTACTAGGAGGACATTTGGTCCAAGAAGAGTACAGTCCCCTCAAGCATGGGGACAAGGTGGTTTCAATACCACTAGTGGTGGATATGATCATATAAGAGGAGAATCATCACATGGTATAGAGAGGAGAGAATATAATAGAGAAGGCTTCCAATATCAATAGAGAGGGAGAGGATTCCAAAGAGGACGATGATATGGAACTTATGAAAGTGCTAGAGGGTAATTTCCAAACCATCCTGGAGCTATTATTTATTACAAATGTGGAGGGGAAGGACATAAGGCAAATGAATGTCCAGATTACCATGGTCAAGAAAGAAGACAAGAGTACCGCCCAAGAGTGAACTTGGTTGAAGCTAAGCCAGAAGATCAAGCTACTAATTGCATCTTTAATCTTTTGTTGTTGTAACGTGTGTTTCATTATTATGTTTTTTATTTTTGTCTTTATTTTCTTGTAGCTTTATAATAAATTTAAAATATAATATTTGAATATCATAGATATTGAATGTTAATTAGTCATTTTTAATTATAATTTATTATTTATATTTTAATAGTGTTTAAATTAATAATATCATAATAATTTTTTAATTAAAAAAGTATTTATGTTTTACAATAATAACTAAGGTTTAGTGGTGTGCTGTAAATTTTATAAATAAATGATAATTAATAGGCGATCTTAAAATTAACATCTATTTGATTATTATAAAGTAGATTTAAAAAAAAAATAACAATATTTTAGACATACGATGGCATTTGGGACCTTTTATCTTAAAATTGTATTTTTAAGTCTAATATAATGGTGTAACTAGATTTAAACTATCTATCAACATTTTTCCAATAAATTTATTTAAGATATCTATGCTCCTATAATATAATTAAAAGATAAAACTTATAAACTATTTTTATCTCCTTGAACTTTAAAGATGACAAAAGGATGAAATGCCAGACTTGAGTAAACTCTTTCATTCAATGTTTTCCTCCCAAAGTTTATTTGGGTAGGACACACTTTGTTTTTGGATATGTGGTTCTTTTATTTGGATGTGAATTGTTTCTTCGGTTGAGAGCAACTTGTGTGTAGTCATCTATTACAAATTATAAACTAAGTTGGCAACTCATATAAAAAACATGATATACAATTTTATCTTTTGATGTGAAGTGTTTCTTGAATTAATATGATTGCTTGCGAGTAATTTATATCTAGTTACAAGGCAAATCATAATAGGATGTCCCACTTTTTAGTATAAAGAGACCACATATACTTGAGTTTATCTTCAAAATATCTTGAGTTTGGATAATTGATATTAATCAAACAAATGTGTTTTAGATTATATATACAAATATGTAATGCATACACATTTTTTTTTTTTTTTTAAATTATTAAATATTTTTTAGGATTTATTTTTAAATTATATTTTAAACAAAACTATAGTCGACTAATGATAAATATGTACTTATGAGTCAAAGCATAATAGAGTATCCCATTTTTTAACATAAAAATGTCACATACATTTCAATTTCTCTTCAAAATATTTTGAGTTTGAATTATTGATATTAATCAAATAAATGTGTTTTAAATTATATATACAAATATGAAGTGTATTTATATTTTTCTATTTAAAAAAAAAATTATTAAATACTTTTTAAAATTTATTTTGACATTATTTTAAAAAAAAATTGATCAATTGATAGACGCAGTATTATATTTTAACCCTTAAACCTATTAAAAATTCTAAACTTAAATAACAATTCATATAAAACACAAATAAAATATATTTGAAACATAATCACTTCAAAAGCAAAAAAGTTTTCATTATTCTAAATATATTTTAATAATTTTATATACGTAAATTAAATAATTATATATATCTATATTAATAATCTAAAAACTTATTTATAAAAACTATTTTTTTTAATAATAAATAAATATATATAATGCTTAAGAAACATTGAATGGAATATCATTTAAATTAGAATTGAACAAGAGCACATCCCAATTAACAAAACCATATTTAGTTATAAAAAACACTACAAATAAGATTTCGATGGCTCATTTTTCTTGTTTAGACTTCTACCTTCAATTAGCTACACCTTCATTGTATATTAATGCTTCTAAATTTTATTACTATTATGTGAGGGAAAATTCTTAATATTAATTATGAAATCTACCATGACATTATAGTTTCTTTTCAGATGTACAAAATTGATCGATTTTAAAAGTGGAATTATAGTGTATATTTTCAATATATAATTCACTGAAAGTGGAGCATAGTTGTTATTGTTATATTTTCGTGTTTTATTAATTATTATTTTAGAATTTGAAAAGATAATAATATTTATAAAACAATTTATACTCGACAATAATTCTTGATAAATTGCTATAACCTTTATTACATTATTTTAAAATATTTTATTAATATGTTCATTTAGTAATTAAATAATCCTAACCATATATTTAGATTACTGTGACTACATAGACTTGTCGAGAACTAATTGAGGTCTTTGTATTCTTTAGTACAATTAAAGCATATATTTTTACAAGTATAATATTGTTCAACTTTTATTTCTTCAGAGATTATTTTGGCTTTGTCTATTATTAGATATATGACTTACAAAGATTGAAGATGCTTAATTATCTTCCTCCAAGAGACATTCAACTTTTACCATTGACTTTTCAGATATAAGTTCCTAATAGAGACCTACATCAAGTTAATTGTATCTTAATTCCACTTGAGTCACATTATTAATAGGAAGAAACCTCGTAACCATCTTCCAAATTTATATGGTAGTTTAGTGAGATGTCATAGACTCAACAATTCGTATTGCCTCACATCCATCACACACTTCTTCACCACTTTAAGTATCAACTATTTTTTGAAAACAATGAGGTCAATCTCACTACATAAGATCCTCTTATTTTTTATCTTCTTTATAATATCTTATTTTGTTGGACTATTACTTTCTATTTACTTATTTAAACATATTTTTTTCTTTTTTCTTTTTTTAGAACATATCACCATATTCCCTTATCTTCTTTATATTATATCTTTTATAATTTCATAAATCAATCTTAACCTTTGTAAACATTAGTATAAAAATTAAATGAACCCCATAAAAATCTTATTTTCAATTTAAGAGGCAAGATATTGATCTTAAAAAAAATACAAATTAAAAGTACGGTACATGCATTTTGTAATTCAATCACATTTGTTTAGAAGGAACATTTTGTTTTTCAATTTTATTGTGCTTACTTATTGAGGTACATGCATTTTGTAATTCAATCACATTTGTTTAGAAGGAACATTTTGTTTTTCAATTTTATTGTGCTTACTTATTGAGGACATTCCAACTTTTAGATGCTAAGGTCAATATATTAACAAGGGCACCAAGTGCCAAGTCCCTACGAGAGGAGAGAGAAATAGTCTTCAAGTCCATTGCAAAAGCTCTGGCTGTGAATGTTGTACTTTTGGCTGTTGTACTTCGCATTGCTACAATAGAAGTGTCTAAAACAATTCCTGCATATGTACTTATGGCTGGTGTACTTTTTTACAAACCCATAAACTAGCATTTAGCTCTTTAACTATCATATTGTTCTTCAACATTCCGAATATCAATTCTTACTTTAGGAATAGTTTCCACAATATTGAAACAAAGAAGAAAATAGACATAAGGCACTAATTTTACAAGTAATTAGAAAAGTAATGAAACGAAAAAAAAAGTAAGAGATTGATTTCACTTGTAATTCTATATAGAATCTAAACAATTTAGAAATAGCTACAAAAAATCACAAATCAATGGCATTTTACAGTAAAAAAGTCGTGTATGCAGCGGATATAAATAGTCAATTTTACAAGTTATTTGCAATTGGTAAAAATAGAGGCAAGGCAAGTTAGTCACCACCTATATTTGAGAAATTAAATTGAAAAATCCAGATATAAAACATAATTTTTCTAATATAACCACACATAGGACTCAAAACCAAAAAAAAAAAAACCAAAACATAAATCACTACTTCTGGATGTTGCTACAGAAGTGTCCAAAATAATCCCTGCATGTGTACTTGTGGCTGATGTACTTTTTTACAAACCCATAAACTAGCATTTGGCTCTTTAACTGTCAGATTTGTTCTTCAACATTCTGAATATCAATGCTTACTTCAAGAATAGTTTCATCATGGAGATAAGTATTTGTTCAGTGTTTGGGGGGGCAGGGGAGGGGGGGCACGGGGCAGGAGGTGGAAATTATAGTTGCAATTGTGTTTCAGTGACAGAGAAGAAAAAACAATTCATCGTAGGATTTGATGTTTGTTCTTACATTGAGCATAGATTGAATCATGAGTAAGAAGAGGATCGTAATAGACTTGAGTCACAAACAAACCTTTGTTCAGTGTTGAGAAGCTCATAGTCAAGCAATGTATCGTGCAAATGATAAATACTAGATCTTTAAGAAATTATATGTTGATTACAAGATTTCAAAGTACATTGTAATGCATCTTAGAAGAGGACTTTACATAAAAAGTTGATCATGTTCAAAGAGAAAAGCAAAATATCAAAGAGAAACATAACAAGTTAGTTCACAAGGTCCAAATTTTCATTTTGTTGCATGCATAAGTTCCCTAACTTTTTAGTTAGAATCAATGCATGAAACGGTATATGATGACACCAAAACTCGGAGAAAATATGTAATTGAGGAAATGCATCCCCATTTGCATTGGATGGAAAAAAAGGAAAGTTTCTTACATCATAAAAAGTAACGCATACACCAGAAAGAACAGTTCCTTAGCAACATAGGAAAAACATGCTATTAGGGAATGGCCACATGTAATATTTTTTTTTCTTGTTTAATTTTTTTGGTGAATCTTTTGGATCCATTTTATGAATAAAACCTAATTTAACTAACCAAATTGAAGGATTGATGATTGTCAAAAACTGTGTAAACATAAATTTTAAGGGTTAATCAACATCCCTCAGTTGCTAAATGCTATAATAAGTGGCAAGTTTTTATTGTACGTAGTGAAGCCTACTTGAATGGATTATAGAATTTCAACCCTATTTAACCACTCAAGATATAATAGTTTTAGTTATTTAAATTCTTCTTGTACTAGATGAGATCATATTTATGGAATCAGTTTTATTTAAATGATGTCTAGGTGTATGAATAAATAACAAGTATGACCATCTGGGTGAATTTCATTGTAAAGGCTTTATTAAGATGTTATTTCACAAAATGTTTATGACAAGTACTAACATTAGGATCCAAATCTTACAAAAAATTGGGCAATGTTATGTTAAACAAATTGGGCAATTCCACTAATGGAGGTATTTAATTAAGGAATTACTAATTTGAAAATTAAAATTGTATAAAAATTGACTCCAACAACTGTTGATTAGAACAAAAGGTCCTTGAAGTTTATAGACAGGAGGATTTAGCAAAAAATGATGCCTCAGTCATTTTTTATGTCTTGTAAATGCAATATATGTTCTCTATTTTCTTCTTGGTGGGATGATGCGATCCCATGATAGAAGTCCCATTTAATTCAGAATAGAAAACATAATAGTTTTCAATGCAGTCTTCTCTACCATGTTTAATATTAAAGTCCAACACATTCAACATAGATTATATTTTTCATCTATTGATTGAGCAAGCTTAGTTTCAAGAAAAGAGAAAACATTTTGTATAGTCTAGCCATTATATTAAGTAATAGACTGCATGAGAGAACCAAAAACTAATGAAAAAGTGCATGTGAAAACATCCATAGGCTTATTTAAAACATACCATTGCTTTCATCTTCAAAGCAAATGTCTTGGAATCATATGGATTTGCCTTCATATCAGTAAGGAGATCACTAAATGATTCTAGGACTATTAATCCTTCTGGAAGTGCTTCATTGCTTGCTTGCAGGAGGAGATGGTATATTTCTCTCCCCATTCTATGCACAATAACCGACACTTTAGATTTAGATTCCAATAAATGCGGATCTCCTAGAGTAGAAACAAATTATTAGTTTATCACACTAACAACTACAAGCATGCCCCACACAAGTAAATGAGAAACCAGAATAGAATTAGGAGCATTAGCATCCCTAACAATCTACTACATAATGCACACTGCATATTAGTGTCTAATGTTTAAGATACAAGCAATGTACAGCTCCAACAACCTCACACAAGAGCATATAACAATTATAGTCACAATTATGCAAACAAGGTTAAAATGTTTAGTCCTAATATTTAACAATTCAGAACAAAAAAGTTTTTATAACATCTTAAGCAGTAAGGAGACACATAGGCAAGTTCTGCCTGATCCATATTTTGCATGTAGTAAATTTCAAGGTCAAGCCCTATTTTCTAAGAATTTTCCTTCAAAGTTTAGACACAAAATTATACGACAATATAATTAAATGGAGTCAAAAACCTTTATAACTTACAAGTGCAACATCTCTTCTCCCCAAAATCCTCGAACCTAATCTTCGGACTATGTAATCTAGACAACGTAAAAACAAACAAAATGGTAGAATCCTGATCAATACAAAGGGTAGTGACATTAAATATCTAGTAAGCCTGCTTGCATACAAATTTAGATCTTGTTAGGATGAATGGCCTCTTCTTTGTAACAGATCATAGTGCCTCTGGTTACAATGGTGATTGTGGCCTACATGTGTTAGAAGACACAACTACACTGCCCTTCTTTGCAACCAAAAATAGCCTCCATTCCATAGAAACCTGCGGCAATTTAATTTTTTTTACAGTTGTGTGGTTGTTCCATGCATTAAATGTGAGGTGACATACTTTTGTGCCACACAGTGAGGCGGTAGGGTTTTTCAAAATGATTATATATTATTATTTCCTATAGGATGACAACAAAATTGCAGGGTGGCCTTGATTATCGTGAAGGGGCTAATAACATCTAAAGCCATTCACTGAATCAAAACACATCAAATAATTTTATTATATTACAGTGTTTAACAAACACATAAATTTCTTAGGTTAAATGTTTCTACATTTTTATACAAGTGAAACGACACAATTTAATTGGTCATAGAAAGGAAGAAAAATCAAGAGTTAAATGCAATTGAATCCAATAGTCCACCCTTAGGACTAACAAGATCATCTTGTTGTTGGGGTTATGAACATGACTTTGTTTAATGTAAATAAATATCATTGAGAAAGGAGGATAGTTTCTACATGAATTGGTTGATAGGTTTATTCTTTTAATACTTAGGTTTAATATTCACTAAAAATATTGTTATGTTTCTAATATTATGTTTAATAAGTGTATTAAATTTATAGAGTAATAGACCTGTCACTATATATATATGGTTAATTTTTAAATATATTTTAATTTATTTAGATAAATATAATTAAGATGTTGAGGTTGCCTCTATCTAGTTATGTTTATAACTAGGGGTCTTCCAAATCGTTATAATTTGAATTTTTTATTCCATTTCCTTTTTTATATATATTTTGGTGATTGCGTTTTTAAAGTAACTAGTATTTTTATTCTAATTATATGAGTTTGATTTTTTTTGTCGCATCACTATTTTTGAATATATTTTTATTTTTCATTCAAGTGGATATGCTACTAAATTATTTTTGTTTAATTTATATTTTGAATCTAAGAAATATCATAACAAATGGTATTAGAGTAATGATTTGGATGACAAATTTTGTAACATGAAAACATATGTATGATATTATTAAAATCAATTATCTTTATGTTACTCAATATTTTCAATAACTTTTTGTTGTATTTTAGTATATTTGTTTGACTTAGAGAAAACAACTATAATTGAACTTCGATTTCATTTGTGAACAAGGAATCCAAGAGGGGAAATTAGTATCGTATTAGTCAAGAAATGAAAACAAAACAAAACACACTAACTAACTTACACCTCTAGCCTAGACACTCAAAAAGCTAGAGAACTACACAAGTAACTAACAAATGAAAGCAAAACAATAGATTTTACCTTCCATAAGATCAAGTGTTGTCAGTTGAAAATGGATTGATGTGCTTGGTTATGTTATCAAGAGATCATTATCAATGAAGTTCCATTGCTCCACCTTTCCTTGTCACCTTAATAATGTTGGTTGGCTTTGGCTTTACTTGGCTTAGAAAATGGGCATGGTAATAATACACTACAAAAATCTTTGCATATATTTGTGCATGGTAACTTTACCCCAAAAATATATTTTTGGATCAATGGGTGAGGCCCTGTATTTATAGCCTCCAAAAATAAATCTAACCCAAGTGTAGTTAGGTTAGAATTAACAATGGTTGAGTTTGAACAAACCTTAGTTGAGTTAAGGATAACCCTAGTTGAATTAAGGAGGGGACATGTAATTAATATTTGGGATAGAGATCCTATTAATTAGGCATGGCTTTCTATTAATAAATTTATTGCATTTAGGGATATATTTCTAGTTCTTTGACTTTGAAGATGATGATGTCATCATGACCTCATTTTTATTGAATTTTCTTTTTTTTAAAAATTATTTTCATTAATTTTACATAAAATATTTACTTATGCATTTATTTGGTTTAATTAGTTGATTCATTCTGCTTAGCATTTGTGCACTTTAAGAATTGTTCAAGTGCCTTTCCTAATGAGTCCAAAGTCCAAACTGCTAGTTGTTAGGTCATAAGGTGATTGAATATAAATTCATGAAAGGTTACTATTACATACATGATAATACCCTAAAAATGGATACCTCAACACAATTTTGAGCTCTAATATCTAATTTTTGGATGAAATTGACACATTCAGTGATTTCTAGGCTTAATTTACACTATTTGGTAAAAATCAATATGAAGTCCAGTTGGAAGCTAGTTGTGTCTAGAATGGGATGTCTACAATATACCCTATTTGGGAAGGAATTGCAAGCTATAGGCACATTCATGTCTTCTCAAAGAAATAAAAATTTGTTAATGCTTAATGCCCTAGAAAGTGATGGATGAGCCTTGGATGCCCCCTCGAGGAAGTGGGTGGAAACCAAGACGATGCGACATAAAGGTAAGGGGGAAAATATTGATTTGCCCAAAGGCATTTATAATTAGTAGCACAATGAGATGCCCCTATTGGGTAGATAAACAGGATTATTTTTCCAAAGGAAATTATAATCATTGACATAGTGAGATGAAACATAATGATTTTTCCAAAGGCAATTACAGTCATCAACATAATGAAAAATGTCCCTATCAGGTAGATAGAGATAATGATTTGCCCAAAGGTAGTTATAACCATTAGCATAATGAAAACATGCCCCAGGAGGGAAGAAAATGGATAATGATTTATCTAGAGGTAGTTATAATCATTAGCATCTAGATAGATTGAAACATAATGATTTTCCTAAAGGTGGTTATAATCATTGGCAAAACGATTGGCTCCAATATGAAAAATAGGAAAAGGGGGCTTACGTACAAAATACATACTCATGGAGTAAGAGTAAGTCAGTTCAGAGGGTGGGCATGAATTTAGATTACCTGTTATATAGAGATGCACATCCTAACTAGCAGGGATTAAAATCTATTTGTTATTTAATTACTCTATAGTTGGGTAATGTTTGGATAGATTAGGAATTGGTCAGGGGAACAAGTAGAATTACCATGGCACCATTGCTTATAAGATTTACCGAATTGATATTTGTTGTAGCACGTGATGGTATTCAACATAATATAAAACACCATGATAATCTAGCTGTAATATGCATAAAAATTGACATGCAATCCAAAAAATAAATGAAAATAATGCACCAATGATAAAAACCATGATGACAATGTTGACGTATGAATATGGATGAACTTGAGTAGGATACACAACGAATCACCCAATGAACACAGTTTTACTAAGTCAAGGCATAATAATAAAATCAAACAAATGGTCAAACAAACAAATGAAACAAAATAAAACACCAATAAATAGAAACATAATAAAATATCAATAAACATAAAGTGAAAAAAATAATCAAAACAAATTTAAACAAACACAGACAATTGGTTAATCACAATGTTAGTGCAAATAGAATACAAAGTGTTTGTGCATGTGTAATAGAGGTGTTACTCTTGGTGATAGGGCGACCCCTAATCTAGACAATAATGACATAAGTATAACAACGTGGGAACAAAGGATGAACAATGTTTTTCCTAGGCTTATAAGGAAATAATGACACAAATAAGATGATAAGCATTGCCCTTGAACTATAGGAGATAACAAAACACACAAATAAAAAGGGGTATTTGAACTGCCTCCGAATGCACTAGAAAAGTGGATGCTGCCTACATAGTTCCATGGGTGCAAGATCCAACATGAAATTCAGGCCAAATATAGTTCTCCTATGATATGGGATAGAACAAAATTGATGAGAAGGAAACATGATTGACATGTAAAGGAATATAGGAATGGTATTGTAAAATGGCAAGAGTGTGGCTTAGTATGTTGCCATTAATGAATGGCAAGAGTGTGGCTTAGTATGTTGCCATTAATGAATGGCAAAATAATTTGACAGGAGCATTAAAACATATGTTGCCTTTTACGGCCACAAATCTAGGAACTGTCTCAAGTGTATAATAAGTAGGGAAAAGCTCAAATTTATCAAGAATTCTCAGCCATAGAAACAGTTAACAGTGAAGGTTAATGTGAAGTATTGAAAAATATCGGTAACCTTATCTTCATGCCAAAACACGTAGATTTGGCTTTGCATTCTAGGTAAGATTTTGGACATATGAGTTGACCCTTAAAATGATCCCACCAGGCATGCCATGAATTGATCTAAAAATTTGACTCAAGAGAGGATGGTTAGTATGGTGTTAGTTTCAAAATAAAAATAAAATGAAAGAAACACACTAATAACATAACATCTCTAGGCCTAGACATTAGGGAGAGCTTAGCTAACAAACATGAATAAAACACACAACTAAAATGCAAAAAAAACCTTCTTTTACCTCCTTTGGATGTTCTAAAATACTTGTTGTTGTGGCTTGCTCGGCTTGTGCTCCTAAGTCCTTGGCAATGGAAGCTTGACTACCTCCATCTCTCCTTAGCACATTTAACTTGTGGCTTGGCTTGGAATCAATTTGACATGGTAACACTAATTTCGGTGGCTTCTTGAAAATATTTGTGCATTATAACTTTGCACCAAAATAACTTAAAAATGATGTTCTTGGCCTCTCTATTTATAGATTTTTTAGAATGTCTATAATCAACCTGAACCGTCCATCTTGAGATGAAGATGTATGGTTGAAGATTAATTCAATTTTTGAAATTAAGTTTTTAATTATCCTCATCATGACATTGGAAAATGAGAAAATTAAGAGGCATGGAGGGAATCATGGAAGACATTGATGAGGCATGGAGGGCATGAATCTTGATATTTGTGGCATTTATGGCCTAAGGATGTATTCCCAAGAAATGAGGTCACCTAATGATTCAAATATTCAATATTCATTCTGAAAAAATGTATTCAACAAGTTTTCATGGATTTCTTATTTATTCCCTAATTTGGATTAATTAGCTCTTAAGCATGATTAAGCACTTTGTGCACAAATTACTCAAATTGATCAGAATGTATTGTTATTGGTCCAAAATTTGACTGGATTAGAATTGGAAGGTGATGTCAGATGTATTGGAACCGTTATCCCATTTAGGATGTTACCAACACCAAATAAAAAGGCACATATCTCGTGCAAGAGATTTGATAGGAAAGAGCAATCCAGAGCACCTAGGTGCAAAATTGGTATTTTGACTCGAAATGAACTGATCAAAGTTAGTTGGCTCACAAATTGCATTACCCCATTTAGGGATACCTTGGCCAAAATCGGTACTTGAATATGTCAGTTTCACATCATTTAGCATGTTTTAGTGTTTTTAGGCCAAATTGTGCATTTTGGGTGGAAATTGGGCAAAACCCTGGTTGAAGGTTATTAGTGGCCAGTTTTAGGTGTCTACAAATGTGAATGTGGTTAGGGTGTTCCATCTATGGTTAAGATTATTTTCATACAAGATAAGTCATTGGGCGGTGTGTTAGTGTTGATTGGTGTTAATGTGAGTTGTTTAACACTTTTAGGTTTTATTGGTGAATTTTAAATCATGTATTATTAATATCATTATAGTTTTTAGTTGGCTCACAAATTGCATTACCCCATTTAGGGATACCTTGGCCAAAATCGGTACTTGAATATGTCAGTTTCACATCGTTTAGCATGTTTTAGTGTTTTTAGGCCAAATTGTGCATTTTGGGTTGGAATTGGTCAAAACCCTGGTTGAAGGTTATTAGTGGCCAGTTTTAGGTGTCTACAAATGTGAATGTGGTTAGGGTGTTCCATCTATGGTTAAGATTATTTTCATACAAGATAAGTCATTGGGCGGTGTGTTAGTGTTGATTGGTGTTAATGTGAGTTGTTTAACACTTTTAGGTTTTATTGGTGAATTTTAAATCATGTATTATTAATATCATTATAGTTTTTAGTTGGCTCACAAATTGCATTACCCCATTTAGGGATACCTTGGCCAAAATCGGTACTTGAATATGTCAGTTTCACATCATTTAGCATGTTTTAGTGTTTTTAGGCCAAATTGTGCATTTTGGGTGGAAATTGGTCAAAACCCTGGTTGAAGGTTATTAGTGGCCAGTTTTAGGTGTCTACAAATGTGAATGTGGTTAGGGTGTTCCATCTATGGTTAAGATTTTTTTCATACAAGATAAGTCATTGGGCGGTGTGTTAGTGTTGATTGGTGTTAATGTGAGTTGTTTAACACTTTTAGGTTTTATTGGTGAATTTTAAATCATGTATTATTAATATCATTATAGTTAACGATTC
Organism: Torreya grandis; assembly: GCA_037957365.1. Lineage (NCBI taxonomy): Eukaryota > Viridiplantae > Streptophyta > Pinopsida > Cupressales > Taxaceae > Torreya > Torreya grandis. The sequence continues at coordinate 4,776,758 of JARHVA010000517.1, read as the reverse complement.
TCAAATACTGGACCCCTTTATTGTGTCCTACATCTGAAGCTTAGCTCTGGTAAAAAAAAATCATATATAAAAACACACACACACACACATGTGTGTGTGTATGTGTGTTTTTATATGTGATTTTTTTTACTAGAGCTAAGATTCGGATCTAGGACACAATAAAGGGGTCTAGTATTTGAGAATCATTAAACCAACAAAATGAGCACCACTAACCACTGAAATTACCAAGTCAACTTAAATGACCGCATCCAACCTACAAATGTCTTGTGAGATTCAAACCTGGATGGAGTTGAGCATAACCAACTCACTTTACCAACCCTTCTACATATCATTAGCTAAATTTAATCTACATTTGAGGTTTAATGGGTGTGGCAATGGATCTGTAATGTCCGCCAAATGATTCGTAGCCAAATCACCCCGTTATGATTCGCATGGAAGACATGGAGAAGTTCGATCCCTACCTCAAGTTGTCCCTATGGCCATGTTAGAGTGTAGGGGTGTGCAAACACCCCACCCTACATATGGTAAATCAAGGATTGGACCTAAGCCCTAGTTGACCTAAATCATTGCTCACATCCACTTAAGCTAACCCTTGGGGACTTAAATTTAATCTACATTTGAAGCTTAATGGGAATGGGTCTAGATCTGTAATGTCCACCGAACGATTTATAATCGAATCATCCCATTGTGATTTGTGTGGAACACACGGAGAAGCTTGACCCCTACCTCAAGGTGTCCCCATGGTTACTTCCGAGTGTAGGTGGTGTGCAAAGATCCCACTCCATACATTACAGAGAAATCAAGGATTGACCCTGAGACCTAAATGACCTAAATCATTGCTCTCATCCACTCAAGCTAACCTTTGAAACACTATTAATATCATGTTAAGTAACTACACCAACTATTTATCTTTAAATCTTGTCAAAATTATTTTTTATATATATTGAATTTTAAAGTAATCCATCTATTTACTTTTTAGTATATAATATCATAACCTGAAAAAATTGTCATATGATGTTCACTTTTAAAATAATATATCTTTTTAGTATCGATTGTTGTAACCTAAGAAAAAAATTCATCGCTCCACCGACTTTATATTATATAATGTACATGGATATTAATGCATGAGTTGTTTAACACTTTAAAGTTTTTGATGAATTTTACATTTTGTACATTATGTTATATTTAGTGAGTATTTATTTATACATTTACTTTTTAGTATATGATGTCATACTGTTAGGATATTGAATGTTGTACCCTAAGAAAAAAAGTCATATCACTTTATTTACTTTTTACTTTATGATATAAATGAATATTAATGTATGAGCTTTTTAATGTTTTCGGTGAATTTTTTGTTATGTACATTCAATGTTATGAAAGATCAGTACACGGACTCTCAATTTTTTTTTTAAAATGTATATTTAATTTAAAAATAATTCATATATTTATTTTCTTAATATATGATATTATATTTTTATAGTATTGAATGATGTATCTTAAAAAATAACTTCATTTCATTTCACTTATTTTTTATTATATAAAGTAGATGACTATTAACGTATGTATTGCTTAGCACTCTTTTAAGTTTTTTAGTGAATTTTAAGTTATGTACGTTCAATTCCACACAAAGTGAGTGGACCGATTACTTACATTTAAGTCTCTTCAAAATTATTATTTTTATATACATTCAATGCCATGCAAAGTGAGTGGACGGACTACTGACTTTTAGGTCTTATCAAAATTGTTTTTTTATGTATGTTGAATATCATAGAAAGTGAGTGAATGGACTCCTTACTTTTAAATCTCATCAATTTTTATTTATTTTTAATGTATATTCAATTTTATAATAATCCATATATTTACTTTATGTATATTCAATTTTATAATAATTCGTATATTTTATTTTTAGTATCACACCAAAAATAGTATGGTTCTCAATAGGTGGCAGTAAGGAGAGTGATCTGCTAGAGGAGAGCGCTTGCTCAACTTGATAGTCAGAAGACCCTGCTAAGTTCGTCGAAGATATAAGGAGAGTTTCCAGCGTTCTTTCAATAAACCATGCAGTGAAAACTATTCCTAGCGCTACTAGGGCAGGAATTGCGATCATGGAAAGAGAACAAAGGTGGGTTTTTTCGAAATGCATACATATGGCAAATCCTTTTCACGTTTGTTCTGAGTTTTGTAAATCTATGTTGGTTTAGGATCAAGGCGACTTAATATCACCCATAGTATGGATCAAAGCGGGGTTAACATCCCCTTCTTACCTACCTATTGGGTGACCTCTCTATATCATTTTCAGATGATATCCTGGAATTGGAGATCCCAGACCAAGTCATTCATGGCATGGACTTGGATATTGGTAGCCGCAGCTTATTTGACAAGTGTGTGGGCTCCCCACTCTCACTTTCCAATCTTGTGAGATGAGCCAAGTCATTTTAGAATTCCATGGAAGTTCCTTCTTTCATTTTATTCAGTCATGGCTTATTTCAAGTGGTTTTCAAGGTTGCAATTGATTGGGATTTCATTTGGTCTTCGAGACCATGGTTTGTGGGCAGTTTTAAAATTTGTTTTTGCCCTTGGATGCTTTTTTTTAATCCTAAAAAGGTGGAGCTCACAGTAGCTCTTATTTGGATAAGGTTTTATAATTTATTGTCAATTTTAAGAAAAGAAGTGCTCATTGCATCGGTGATCAATCGAGTTGGATCCTTTGTAAAATTGGATGAAGTGTCGGAAGGGAAAAGATTTGTTAGAGCTTGCACGATTGTTGATCTTTCTAAACCCCTTTGTCATTTGGTTAGGTTCTGTTCATCTCACAACGTGTAGATCCAATTTCTCAATTTTGAGGGCCTACTTTTTAGATGTTTCTGGTGCAACTGTATTGGGCATGTATAGTTAAAGGGTGTTCCTAAAAGGGGTTTCAATGTTCCTCATTGATCTCTCAGGGAGTTTGGAGGAAAAAAGACGGGGGTTCAAATCAAGAGTTCTTATGGCATTGTCACAACATTTTGTACAATCTATCAAGAGCTCCCCCACCCCCTTCTTCACTTGGGGATCCTCGCTCTAGAAGGGAGGCCAATCAGAAGCATGATAAGGGATGTGCTGAGCCTTCAATTCCTATCCCTCCACTAGAATCAGCGATCTCCCCTCCTTGTCCCACTTTGGCGAAATAAAAAGAACCTATGGATTCTTCTATAAAAAAAAAGGCTCAAGTCGGAGGTTAAGATCAGATGTAAAATATATGGTAAAGGATGGTTCCCAATAGATAGTGGAAGGCATTATCTCCTAGCGTAGAAGAAGATTGGCTTTAGCCATTGGCTAATCCGTTGTTCCCTTGGTTTTCCTCAAAAAGTGGATGATGGGATCCATAACTATTTGTTCCCCAATTTCTGATGGTTGTGATTGGTTTTGTGCATGGTCTCTTGCTAGTTGTAAGGCTTTTACCTTTCTATCTACAAGCTAGATTTAGACAAATCCTAGTGGTTATGTTAATTTTTGATAGATTTTGTGTTGATTTTTTTGTTATTATATGTTTTGTTGGCTAGATTGGGTTGGGTTATGGGATGTCTTGGGGTTTGTGGTTGTGTTGAATGGCTTGTGTGATGTTTTAGTTTATTTGGTAGTCGGTTGTGGGGTCCGTCAAACCCCTCTTATTTTACCCTATCTTAAAAAAAAAAAATCGTTTGAAGTAAGTGGTTTGTTTAATTATACTTGTCTCAATTAATATTTTCTTTTTAATTGTATACATTTGTCCTTTAAATTTAAGTGATTTTTTTAATTAAACTTGTCTCAATTAATATCGAATTTTTAATTTTTCATTAAATTTAAGTGATTTGTTTAATTATACTTGTCTTTATTAATATTGAATTTTTAATTTTCTATATAAATATATAAAAAATTAAAAATTCAATATTAATGAAGACAAATATAATTAAACAAACCACTTAAATTCATAAAACTACTTCATATATATCTATATATATAATCTTATAGATAAAGAATTAATATATATGATTAAAGAATCAATGTTAATATATAGCATTTCAATTATATATATAAATAAAAGAAATAAAGATTTTTTTAATAATATTTCAATCACACTTATATTTATTCATACATACATGCAAATATATAAAATCATAACAGTCAAAACACGTGGATTTGCCTTTGCATTATAGGTAAGATTTTGGACATATGAATTGACCCTTAATGTGAATGTGGTTAGGGTGTTCCATCTATGGTTAAGATTCTTTTCATACAAGGTAAGTCATTGGGCGCCCTGTTAGTGTTGACTCCTCTTAATGTATGAGTTGTTTAACATTTTTAGGTTTTATAGCGAATTTTAAATTATGTATTATTAATATCATGTTTTTTTTTAATATATGATTGTTTTTGAAATTATTAAGTCAATTAAAATGACTATATTTGATTTATAAATGTTTTGTGAGATTTGAATTTGGGTGGAGTTGAGCATAATCAGCTTACTTTACCAACTTTTCTACGTTTTATTGGCTAAATTTAATTTATATATGAGGTTTAATGGGGGTGGGTTTGGGTCTGTAATGTCTACCAAACGATTCACAGTCGAATCACTCAATCGTGATTTGCATGGAACACATGGAGAAGTTTGACCCCTACCTCAAGGTGTCCCCATGGCCATGTCAGAGTGTAGGGGTGTGCAAAGGCCCCATTCTACATAGGGTAAATCAATGATTGACCCTAAGCCCTGGTTGACCTAAATCATTGCTCACAACCACTTAAGCTAACCCCTGGGGACTTAAATTTAATCTACATCTAAAGCTTAATGGAAATGGGTCTGGGTCCATAATGCCCACCGAACGATCTATAATCGAATCGTCCCATTGTGATTTATATGAAACACACGGAGAAGCTTGACCCCTACTTCAAGGTGTCCCCATGGCTACTTTCAAGTGTAGGTGGTGTGCAAAGGCCCCACTCCATACATCACAAGAAATCAAAGATTGACCCTGAGACCTAAGTGACCTAAATCATTACTCTCATCTACTCAACCTATCCCTTAAAACACTATTAATATCATGTCAAGTAACTACACCGACTATTCATTTTTAAGTCTTGTCAAAATTATTTTTTATATTTATAGAGTTTTAAAGTAATCCATCTATTTACTTTTTAGTATATAATATCATATGATGAAAAAATTGTCATATGATGTTCACTTTTAAAATAATATATCTTTTTAGTATCAAATGTTGTACCCTAAGAAAAAAATTCATCATTCTACCCACTTTTTATTATATAATGTACATTGATATTAATGCATGAGTTGTTTAACACTTTAAAGTTTTTGATGAATTCTAAATTTTGTACATTATGTTATATAAAGTGAGTATTTATACATTTACTTTTTAGTATATGACGTCATACTTTTTTTTGGATATGGAATGTTGTACCCAAGTAAAAAAGGTCATATCACTTTACTTATTTTTTACTTTATGATATAAATGAATATTAATGTATGAGTTTTTTAATGTTTTTACGTTTTTGGTGAATTTTATTTATGTACATTCAATGTCATGAAAAGTCACTATACCTACTTTCAAAATTATTTTTTTTATGTATATTTAATTTTAAAATAATTCATATAGTTATTTAGTATATGATATCATACTCTTAGTGTATTGAATGATGTATCGTAAAAAATAAATTCATTTCATTCCAATTACTTTTTATTATATAAAGTAGGTGACTATTAACATATGTATTGCTTAGTACTCTTTAAGTTTTCTAGTGAATTTTAAGTTAGGTACGTTTAATTCCATACAAAGTGAGTGGACCGACTATTTACTTTTAAGTCTCATCAAAATTATCTTTTTATGTATGTTCAATGCCATGCAAAGTGAGTGGACTAACTACTTGCTTTTAGGTCTTATCAATTTTTTTTTTAATGTATGTTCAATACCATAGAAAGCGAATGAACGGACTACTTACTTTTAAATCTCATCAAAATTATTTTTTTAAATGTATATTCAATTTTATAATAATACATATATTTACTTTATGTATATTCAATTTTATAATAATCCATATATTTACTTTTCATTATCACACCAAAAATAGTCTGGTTCTCAGCAGGTGGCGGTAAGGAGAGTGATCTGCTAGAGGAGAGCGCTTGCTCAACTTGACAGTCAGAAGATCCTGCTAAGTTTGTCAAAGATATAAGGAGAGTTTCCAGCCCTGTTTAAAAAAACTATGCAGTCAAAACTGTTCCCAGAGCTCTTAGGGCAGGAATTGTGACCATGGAAAGAGAACAAAGGTGGGTTTTTTCGAAATGCATAAATGTGGCAAATCCTTTTCACGTTTGTTCTGAGTTTTGTAAATCTATGTTGGTTTAGGATCGAGGCGGCTTAATATCACCCATAAGGATCAAAGCGAGAGTAACATTCCAAGGTTAACATCCCCTTCTTACCTACCTATTGGGTAACCTCCTTGTATCATTTTCAGATGATATCCCGGACTTGGAGATCCCAGACCAAGTAGTCATTCATGGCATGAAAATGGATATTGGTAGCTACAGCTTATTTGACAAGTGTGTGGGCTCCCCACTCTCACTTTCCAATCTTGTGAGATGAGCCAAGTCATTTTATAATTCCATGGAAGTTCCCTCTTTCATTTCATTTTATTTAGTCATGGCTTATTTCAAGTGGTTTTCAAGGGTGCAGTTGATCGGGATTTCATTTGGTCCTCAAGACCATGGTTTGTGGGCAATTTTAGAATTTGTTTTTGCCTTTGCGTCGACTTTTTTTAAATCCTGAAAAGGTGGAATTCACAGTAAATTTTATTTGGATAAGGTTTTATAATTTATTGTCAATTTTAAGAAAAGAAGTGCTCATTACATCGGTGATCAATCGAGTTGGATCTTTTGTAAAATTGGATGAAGGTCGGAAAGGAAAATATTTGTTAGAGCTTGCACGATTGTTGATCTTTCTAAACCCCTTTGTCATTTGGTTAGGTTCTATTCATCTCACAGCTTGTGGATCCAATTTCTCAATTTTGAGGGCTTACTTTTTAGATGTTTCTGGTGCAACCTTGTTGGGCATGTATAGTTACAGGGTGTTCCTAAATGGGGTTTCAATGTTCCTCATTGAACTCTCAGTGAGTTTGGAGGAAGAAAGACGGGCTTCAAATGAAGAGTTCTTATGGCATTATCATGACATTTTGTACAATCCATCAAGAGCTCCTCCACTCCCTTCTTCGCTTGGGGATCCTCCCTCTAGAAGGGAGGCCAATCATAAGCATGATGAGGGATGGGTTGAGCCTTCAATTCATATCCCTCCACTGGAATCAACGATCTTCCCTCCTTGTCCCACCTTGGCGAAATAAAAAGAACCTATGTATTCTTCTATAAAAAAAGGCACAAGTCAAAGGTTAAGATCAAATGTAAAAGATATGGTCAAGGATGTTTCCCAATAGACAGTGGAAGGCATTATCTCCTAGTGTAGAAGAAGATTGGCTTCAGTGATTGCCTAATCTGTTGTTCCCTTGGTTTTCCTCAAGAAGTGGATGATGGGATCCATAACTATTTGTTCTCCAGTTTCTGATGGTTGTGATTGGTTTTGTGCATGGTCTCTTGCTATTTGTAAGGCTTTTACCTTGCTACCTAAAAGCTAGATTTAGACAGAATCCTAGTGGTTATGTTAATTTTTGATAGATTTTGTGTTGATTTTTTTGTTATTATATGTTTTGTTGGCTAGATTGGGTTGGGTTATGGGATGTCTTGGGGTTTGTGGTTGTGTTGGATGGGTTGTGTGATGTTTTGGTTAATTTTGTAGTTAGTTATGGGGTCTGTCAAACCCCTCTTATTTTACCCTATCTTAAAAAAAAATTGTCGTTTGGATTAAGTGGTTTGTTTAATTATACTTGTCTCAAATAATGTTGTCTTTTTAATTTTATATATTTTTCCTTTGAATTTAAGTGGTTTTTAAAATTATACTTGTCTTTATTAATATTGAATTTTTAATTTTCTATATAAATATATAAAAAAATTAAAAATTAAATATAAATGAAGACAAGTATAATTAAACAAACCACTTAAATTCATAAAACAAATTTATATTTATATTCTTATAAATAAAGAATTAATATATATGATTAAAAATCAATGTTAATATATAACATTTCAATTATATATATATATATATATACATAAAATAAATAATTTTTTTAAAAATAATATTTCAATCATACTTATATTTATTCAAACATACATGTGTGTATATATATATATATATATAATCATAACAATCATCATTTTTTATAGACAACTTTGATAAATTATAAGGTAGAATTATTTTATAAACAAGTTACTCAGAGATTTGTAAAGAGAGGTTTTATTTTTAATACGAAAGATTTTTAAGCATATTCTTTTCAATTATTATAAATGTAAGAAATATTATAAATGTGGGTAATTTATAAGTTTATTTTTTCTTATTTTTAAATAGTTAAAGTTTTGTTAAGATAATATATAAAAACTTGAGATCAATTATAAACCCATCATCATTGATAAAATTAAAATCAATAATCATTTTATTATAATTTATATAAAAAATTTAATTTACAAATATTTTATTTTTCAATTTTTTTTATTATAATAAATATTTAAATTATCCTTTTATTTAAATTCATAGATTTTTTTTTAAATTTTTGCTGAAAACATCTTATAGAAATTATCTTACTAAAAACATTCTATAAAAATTAAATTTTATAAGAAAAAGAGTTTGTCATTATAAAACATTGATGCCTTTTAAAATAAACAAACAAATAAATATAACTTGTGTTATCTACTATTGACATTTATCAAATGATTTAGTTTGTGTTATTGATATAGAATGTAATCTATTTAAAATGAAGACATAATTACAAATTACTTGACATGGAATTAAAAATGTTTTAGAGGTTAATTGGTTATATATATAATTTTTTTAAAAATTTAATAAAATTATTAATATATTTTTTAATGATAATATTTATATTTTAAAATATTTTATAAAGTTACATGCTTATTAAATTGATATTTTTTAATGTTAATTTTTATCTTTTAAAATATCTTCTAGATATTATCATATTTTATTATATATATAAGATATATTTTTTTGGGATAAGATTTTTGTTTGTGTATTTTTTATCATTATTTAAATGATATTTTTTGTTGATATATTATTACTAATAATTACAAGACAAAGTATTTATTATTATAAACACTTGTTAATAAGAAAAATATGATAAATTAATTAATAATTTTTTATTTATATTATATTTTGTATATTTTTTTAATGGTAATTTTTACATTTAAAATATCTTATAAGATTACATGTTTATCAATTTTTTTTTTTTTTTAATAGTAACTTTTATCTTAAAATATCTTATTGGGTATTATCATGTCTTATTATATATAAAATATTAATTTTAATTTTTGTAATTTTTTTGCTTGTGTATTTTTAATTGTTATTTAAATGATATTTTTCTTTGATATATTATTATTATTAATTACAAGACAAAGAACCCATCATTATAAACATTTGTTAATAGAGAAATATGATAAATTAATTAATAATTTTATATTTATATTACATTTTTGTATAAATCTATTTATTAATATTATAATTAATTGTGAAAAAAAATGTTTATATATATATATATATATATATATATATATATATATATATATATATATATATATATATATATCAATTCAATACTCTATCTATATATGAAAAATAATAAATCAATTCAATACTCTACCGAATAAAAGAAGACATTAAATTTGGGGGCTAAATTACGAAAGATGATACCTTTTGTACTAATTTGTGGACAAATAGTTCTTTGGCGTAAGGTCCTTTTCAGTGGTTTAAGACTTCCGAACAGAAACATTTTGTGAGCTGTCATGTTTCCAACTTGTCATGGACCGTAGGACTGATACATCTGCAATGAATTTTTGACAGATTTGAGTTTTTAATCCAGAACTAATGGACCGTAGCACTGATACATTGGCATTGAATTTTTGCATTTCTTCTTTGTCTTGTCTATTTATTGCACTAGATGATCTTAGAAATCGGATATCCTTAAATCAAAGGGATTTGTTATGAAAAGGATGGTAAGTTATAATTGACTATAGTTATTCATCAAGGTAGAGAAATTATAGTTATTTATTGCATAACTAATGGACCATAGCACTGATACATCGGCATTGAATTTTTGCTTTTTTTCTTGTCGTTTATTTATTGCACTAGATGATTCTAGAATTAGGATATCTTTAAATCAAAGGGATTTGTTATCAAAAGTTTGATAAGTTATAATTGACTATAGTTATTCATTAAGGTAGAAAAACGAGGAAAAATAAATATTGGAAATATAAAAGAATTTTAGTATATTGAAGGAAGTGGATTTTTTTAATAAAAATTAATCTTAAAATAGTTCGGTAAATATTTTTGAGTTAGAATAATGAATTGGATATGAAGGTATTGACAGAGCTATAACCTATTATAACAAGACCAACAAAACTAGAAACACAAAACAACCCACATAAAGAATAGAACTCCTTAAAAACAACAAAACAACACTTCTTCAGTTGAAATCCAAGAACCACAGACTTGGAACTAACGTTGTGTGAAAGAACTAAGGCTTGGCGAATATCAAGACAATACAGACGCATTCTCAACAAACAGCACCCAAAAAAAACAAATGATTGAAACTCAGGGTATGACAAGAACGCTGCTCCAAATGAAGAAGGTCCAAAAGGCCATTTGAAAAACTAACCATACGCAACAACCAATATTCTTCCTCGTCAAGGAAGAAGGTCGCCCAAAGTCCATTGATCTCCATCTCGAACCGAGTTCTGCCTTTTTGCGCTCAATGATTCTGCTTCAGATTTATGACTCCACTTCTTTGAAGAAATGTCAATATTGACAAGAGCTTTAGAGAATGGAGTCCTAAGAGGGGATGACGCATCCACAATTTGTTGAGGAGGGGTCAAGGAAGGAGCAGGGACCAAACAAACCTTGGGAAGAACTTCCAAAAGGTCCACTTGATATTGAGATCCAAGCGTGAAAAGGATGGATGGTAAAATTTATCACAATTTTGCCTAAAGAAACCTTGATCCAGAGCCCCTTTTTCCTTTTCCACCCTTGTTGACCAAAATAATGAGAAGATTTTTTTTACTTTTGAGTAAAAATTTTATTTTATGTCAAAATAATTTTGTATCAAGTAATGTTCATTTCCAAATATTTTGAAGGGGGAGGTTATATTATTTTTTAATATGATTTATTTGAAAATTTATCTAATAATCGAAAGGGTTGTAGTCTAATTGGTGAGGATGGTGGTTGCTTATATTCATCTATCAAGGTACAAATAAATATTTCACATGAAGAGTGAAGTGATTAAGGTTAGAATAGTGTCTTGAGTAATTTTGATAATGTGACTGCCCCTTAATCATAGTTACTTAACCAAAAAGCTCACTGATTTATATTTACTCAACATTGTAAACTACAATATATTTACTCTTAAAATACAAAGAAAAATACTGACATTTTATATAATTCAATGATTCCCTACAATATTTAAAAATTTAATTTAAAAAAAAAATTATATAATATTAAATAGTTGTTTGTCCATTAACAATAAATTTGACATTCATCCATTTTTATCTTGTACAAAGATGTTCAATGCTAACAAACCATTTTAAATTAATGACATCATAATAACTCTCCAATAAATTTAAAAACTACAAGACTAATAAACTATATTTATCCCCTTAAATTTTAGAAGGGTAACCTGCATTCAACTTTTTCCTTCTAAAGTATATGCCGCATTGTACCTTGATCTGTGGGGGAATCTTCTTTGTCGTTTACAATAGTTTTTATTTTGTTTTTTTCAACATTTATTTGTGCACAAAAGGTTTGATCAAAATGTACAATGGTGTATTCATTGCACTTTAAAATCTATAAAATGGTGGGATGTAAAATCTAAACCTATTTATATATAATAATTAATGATTATTAAAAAATAGTTTTTTTTTTTTTTTTTTCTTTTTAAAATATGATATTTTAGACATATAATAGTATTTGGATTTTTTTTAGAAATTGTTTTTTTGAATTTAATATAATGGTACAATTAAATTAGAACTATCTATCAACATTTTCCCAATAAATTTATTTAAAATATTTATGTTCTTATAATATAATTAAAAGACAAAACTTAGAAACTATTTTATTCCTTTGATTTTTAAAAATGATAGAAAGATGAAATGTTGGACTTGAGTAAACTCTTTCATTCGACTTTTTCTTCCCAATATTTATTTGGGTAGGACGCACTTTGTTTTTGGATATGTGATTCTTTTATTTTGATGTGAAATGTTTCTTGTGTTGAGACCAATTTGTGTGTAGCAATTTGAGTCTTTAGGCTCTCTTTTCAGCGAGTCGCTTGGTTCTCCCTTTAATTTCTGCACTCTAGTTTAATTTCCATGAATATTCCCACTTTAAATTTGACGTCGCAAGACCGTTAATGGTTGCTAGCTGCTTGAACCGTGTTGAACGTTGAACCTATGAACCATTTGAAAGTTCATTGGTTCATTCTTGTCTCTTTTGGTCCATTACTTCCCTACTTAAGCACTTCTTTGTTCTCTGGTTGAACCATCACTTTAATTGAACTTACCTTTGGAATCATCCATGTTGCTTCTCTATCCTTAATTTTCCCTTCTTGTCTAAGACTTTGGGGGGTCCTTTTTGCGTCTTTGACAAGTGGCAAGTTCTGCTGTTATGAAACTCATTAGAAACTTATGAAAAATAGGATCCATGACACGTCTTGCCCGAGCAACTTCAAAAGGGGAACGCGGATGCAAACACTTGTCACATTCTGCTGAGTTATAATAGGACACGTGACGTATTCCACTTAACTTATAGAAGCTTTAGAAACCTTTTGAGAGCCTTGCGGAAGATGACACGTGGTAGCTTCTGCTCTGCTTTATAATGGACACGTGGTGGCTTCCGCTGCACTTTGTCTTTTCAGTCAGGCTTTTCCTTCACTTTTGGTCGGGCTTTCTTCCCGGGTGAATTCCTTCAAACAAAATGTCTGAAGGACTCTACTTTGCCTTTTGCCTTGTTCATTTTTTTGAAGGAGTTCACTTTGTCTATTTTTGCTCACTGCCCTCTGCAAGGGTTCTTGGCCTTGGTTCACCACGTTTTGCAAGGGCACTTGTTCCCTTGGCTTTGGGGCAGCCCCTTGAACCTATCGATTGAACCAAATTTTTGCTACTTCTTTTCTTGACTGAGGCTGCCTTTGAACCTTTGAACCCATGAACCATTAAAACTTTGAACTCTTTCGGTTCAAGGTTCAATCGGTTCATTGGTTCATCCTATATCCATCACTTCCTTGTTCTTTCTAAGCTCTTTGATCTTCATTACACTGGTCGAACCTTTGGACCTATGAACTCGTTGAACATTTTTGTTCAAGGTTTAATGGTTCATTATTTTTATTTGGCTAAGTCCTTTTGATCTTTTTGAACCAAACGCGTTGAACCATTTGGTCGTTGAACTTGTTGAACCATTGAACCTTCGAACCAAAGTGGTTCAATTGTTCAACGAATCAATGGTTCAAGCCTTCTTCTCTTTGATAAGTGTTTTGAAGCCGTTGAACCTTGAAGCGGTTGAACTTTGAACCTTGACAAATGCGCTTAACTTTTGTTGATGACGTTGAACCATTGAACCCATTGAACCAAAATGGTTCAACGTTCAATGGTTCAATGGTTCAATCCTTGCTTAGAAGCTTGCCGATGGACATTTTGGTTGAACCTTGTCGTTGAACCAACCTTGAAATTGCCTAAGTGTTGAGAGCTTGCTTCTTTCCTGTAGAGTTTGTAGAAATCAACCTGTAAAGCCCATAGAACTTGGCCTATAGAGTCCGTAGATTTTCTTCCTACAGAGTTCATAGATTCAAGCCTGCAAATTTCATATATTTTTTAGAAGCTTGAAAAATGAGGAATTTGAATGCTCAGAACAAATTCTTGAAAAGGGGAGAGAGGATTTTGGTCTGTTGAACCAAAATAGTTCATAGGTTGTTCCCAAAAAAGAGTGATATTTTTTGGGGGACAACATACATCTAATTCTTAACACCATTATGTTGAAATTATCGATCTTACTCAAAATATGTCAAAACACACAATTTAGGTCAAAATCACATAAACATGCTAAATGGTTCAAGCTTGTCATATACAAGTGTTGATTTAGGCTAATGTATCATTAAATAGGGTAATGCATTTTATGTGATTATTAACTTTTCTCAAATCATTTTGAGTCAAAATACCAAAAATGTAATTTGATGTTTTGAACTACCGAATTCTTCTAATTCGAAGGCACACAACACGTGCATATGTTATTTTATGTCGACAATGTCCTAAATAGGGTTTTAATCTATATGCAACTAACATCTTTGTCTAATTATGCTCCTATCAAGTTACAACCTAGTAATATAACATTCTGATTAGTTTGATTAATAGTGTGCAACCAATTTCTAAAGAATTGCATAAAATTTAATTAATCTCACTTAGACAAATTAATCCAAATGAAGAGCTTAAATTAAAAATCTATGGAATTTATTGAATATGTTTTAATTAAAAATTGATTTCTAATATCTACATCATCAGATGACATTATTTGTGAGGTGACATCCATAAGCCATAAATACAATAAATATCAAGTTTAAATTCTTCCATACCTCTTTAATGCCCCTTCCTTTCAAATATTTATGAGGTTATTTGTGGATATTATCTTCAAAATTTAATTAATTCATGGCCACACATCTTGATCTCAATATAGATGGTCATAGTTGATTCTGATCAAATTCAAAAATTTATAAATATGAGGGCCAAGACCATCATTTTTAAGCTTCATTTGTATAAACTTATTTTGCAAAATTATTTCCACAACCTTTCTTTGTGTAGTGTTATTATGTTTAATTTGCAATAAGATAGATTCAAGATAGGCATAACATTGATTCAAATATCATGAGCCTAGTTTCATTGGTGCATAACAAATGATGGAGAAGCTTTGTTATTCATCATTGACGAAGACTTGGGTACCAAATCAAAGGAAAAATCATGTTTTGAGCCACTTTTAGATGATGGGATGCTCTTGAGAAGGTATTGTGTATGTGATTACTTTCAATAGTTCTTAATTATCATTTACAATACCCCATTGATAGAGTTGGGTTAGTTATTTATGTTATTATGTATTTTTCTTAAGTTTTTCTGACTAATGCTTGATCTAAATCATTTTGGATTTCATCTCTACATATGATAATGTCATCATGACCTCATTTTTATTGAATTTTTCTTTTTACAAAATTTGTTTTCATTAATTTCACATGGAAAATTCATGTAAGTATTTAATTTGTTTTAATTAGTTGATTCATTCAACTTAGCCTTTTTCACTTTAGAAATTATTCAAGTGCCCCGCTTAATGGTTTCAAAGGCCAAACTGCCAGTTGTTAGGTTGTAAGGTGATTGAAGATGAATTCGTGAGAGGTTCCTATTACATACATGATAATACCCTAAATATGGATGCCTCAACATGATTCTGAGTACTAATGTCTAATGTGCAAATGAAATTAAGACATTTAATGATTCTTAAGCTTAATTTGCATTGTTTAATAAAAATCAATCTAAAGTCTAGTTAGAAGCTAGTTGTGGCCAAAATGGGGTGTCTACAATTTATCCTTATTTGAAAAGACATTGTAAGTTATAGGCACAATAACATATTCTCAAATAATGAAAAATTTATTAATACTTGATGCCCTAAAAAGTGATGGATGAGCCCTAGATGACCCCTCAAGAGAGTGGGTGGCAAATAAGATCGGTGAATGGTCCCTCAAAAAGAAAGAAATGATGTAACCTAAAGATAAGGGAAAAAAGATTGATTTTTTCAAAAGTGGTTATAATCAGTGGCACAATGAAATGCCTTTGTTGAGCAAATAAAAAAGATGATTTATCCAAAGGCGATTATAATTATTAGCATAGTGAAATGAAATGAAATGATTTATCCAAAGTTGGTTATAATCATTGGTAGAATGAAAAATGCCTCAGTTAAGTAGATAGAGATAATGATTTGCGCAGAGAAATTTATAACCATTAGCATAATGAAAACATGCCATGGGAGGTAGGAAAAGGATAATGATTTTCCCAAAGGCATTTATCCAAATAGATCAAAACACAATGATTTGCCTAAAGACATTTATAATCACTGGCACAACAATTGGCTCTAATATGGAAAATAGGAAAATGGGGCTTATGTATAGAATCCGTACTCACAAAGTAAGAGTAAGTTGGTATAGAGGGTAGACATGAATTCATGATGCCTGTTATATGAAGATGCACATCCTAACTAGAAGGGATTAAAATCCATTTATTATTTAATTACTCTGTATTTGAGTAATGTTTGGATAGATAAAAAATTAGTCAAGTGAACAAAGAGAAGTACCATGACATCATTATTTGTTAGATTCACCAAATTGATATTTATTGTAGCACATCATGATATGCATTATGATATAAAACATCATGATAACCTTGTCATTATATGCATAAAGACTGACACACAATCCAATAAATAAGTGAAAATAATGCTTCAATGATGAAAACCATTATGACAATGTTGATGTATGAATATGTATGTACTTGAGTATCATACGCAAGGAATCACCTAATGAATGCATTTTTACTAAGTCAAGGCACAATAATAAAATCAAACAAATAGGTGAACAAACAAATGAGTGAACAAAATAAAATAAAATACCAATAAATAGAAACACAATAAAATACTAATAAACTTAAGGTGAACAAGATAATCATAACAAATTTAAATAAACATAAACAATTGGTTAATCACAATGTTAATGTAAATATAAAATAAAGTTTTTATGCATGTGCAATAGAGATATTAATCTTAGTGATAGGGGGATCGCTAAGCTAGACAATAATGACATAAGTATAACATCACAAGAAAAAAAGATGAACAATGTTGCCCTTAGGATTATAGGGAAATAACAACACAGATAAGATGATAAACATTACCCCTAGGCTATATGATACAATGAAATAAAAAAAAATGGGAGAATAGAAGAAAAGGATGGAGTATTCGAGTTGACTCCAAATGTACTAGGCAAGTGGATGTTGCCTACATGGTTCCATGGGTGTAAGATCCAACATCAAATTTAGACCAAATATAGTTATCCTAGGATATAGGATATAATACAATTAATAAGAAAGAAACATGATTGTCATGTAGAGGAATATGGAATGGTCTTGCAAAATGGCAAGAACATAGCTTAGGTTACTCGTAAAATGATGAGAGCATTCAGACTTAAAATGATCATAAAATGATAAGAGCATGGCTAAGGGTGACTGAGTTGACCTCATCATAAATCAAACATTGCTTACATAATCCCATTAGGACCTCAAGTCATTGTAGTTCCACCTTACATTGGAGGACTCCGACTAGGTAGAAACAAGTTTATGAATCGGGCAAATGGCACAGTATAGCATATGAATGGCAAGGTGACACCAAAAATGCATGGTAAAGGTGTTGCTCCTAATTTTTACATAGGAAGTTATAATTAGGAAATAACAGCATGGGTCAATGATACTCATTTACCCAAAGGAGGTTATAATTAGTAGCATTGGTAATGAAATATACTGTGACAACAATGAAGAATGTAATTACCAAACCATTTTCATATTGGTCCAAGATATGATCTCTTTATCTAAAATACTGAATAAATTATTGAAAGTAGATATGAAGCTTCTCACTGAAGGTACCCAAAGAACCAATGGATCAAAACCAAGGTCAAAAAAGGGTGGACAAGGGAGGGTAAAACAACTACAGTAAATAGTGAAGGTATGGTAAGAATGATATATGGTATGGTACAAGAAAGATTAGAGTATGACATGATGTTAATGATCCTTATAGACAGTACCTTGAGTCTCTCAAGCAAAATAATGCTTTGGATTTATTATGTTTATTGACTCATCAAGTTCATCTCCATTTGGTGTAGCGAGCCTATATGCTCTGGAGCCATAATTGGAAACAATGACATAAGGGCCTATCCAATTAGATTTGAACTTGCCTTTTTTTCTTTTTCTTGGTCGTGGTGTTTTTTTTAATTTTCTTTGAAGACAAGATCACTAAGCTCAAACTCTCTTTATTTGACTCACTGGTTATATTATCCATGTAGTCATTTTTGATAGGGTTGAAGGTTGTTTACAATGGCCATGCATTTTTCATATAGTAACTTGAGCTCTTGCATGTGAGAAACTCTATAATCCTCATCATACAAGATTTGTTTCAATGAGATGCACAGATAAAGTAAATCAACCTCGATGGGAAGGATGGCCTTAGTGTCATAGACAAGGGAATATGGTGTGGCTCATGTTAGAGTATAGTAATTAGTATGGTATGCTCATAGGGCATAAAAAATTTGTAGGTGACAATCACAACCAACATCATTGACAATCTTCTTAAGGATATTGATGATGGTCTTGTTAGATGCCTCTGTGTGGCCATTACCTTATCGGTAATATCTGGTAGAAAAATATTGGGTGATGTTATTATCAACATATATTTCTTTGACATCCTTATTTTTAAATGATTTGTCATTATCAGATATAATGTCAAATGGGATACCATAGCAGTAGATGAGATGGTTGAAGATGAATTTGGAAATCTATTTTCTAGTCACGTGAGGGGTATAGATTCTTGAATCCACTTAATGAGATATTCAGTAGTGATAAGGATGTGTTTATGGCCATCAAATGAGGTTGGGTTAATCTCCCAAATGAGATCGAGTCCCCGTGTTGAAAATAGCCATGGTATAAGCATCTGTTTGAGTGTTCTAGTTAGAGTATGAATCAAATTGGCATGCTTTTGACATTGTCACATTATTTGACATAAGCAACTACATTTGATTCCATAGTTGGCCAATGATAACCAGTATGTAGGATATTTTTGACAAATATGGCCTTGCTAGTGTGGGATCCACATATTCCATAAACTTCTCTCAATGTTAATATGGCTTCTACATAATTTAAACAATGAAGCAAAGTTCCATCAAAGCTTCTGTGATAAAGGGTTGGGCCTGGTAGGGTATATTGGGAGGCTTAGTGTGTAAAGTCTATTTATTGTTTGCATAAAAGGTCAAGTAGAAGAATGTGATCATGAAGGTAGTTATATAGGTCTGAATACCAAATAGAACTGGGACTAAAAATATCACATATCATTGTGATGTTCGAAGGTTTGTGATTAGGCACTAGAGGATGTTCAATGAGGAACTGATAATTATTTGCCTTATCTATGTTATAGATCAAATAACTAATGGTAGCCATGGCATCTATTGTCTTGTTATTGGCCCTAGGTATGTGTTCAAATTGTATGTCAATATTTGTTGCTTGAGAATGGCCACCATGGCTTTGTATAGTACCAACTTGTCATTTTTGGTCTAAAATGGTTTGTAGCCTGATTGATGATTAACTAAGAATCACCATAAACCACAAGATGTTGAATGTTCCATTGAACTATTTGATGAAGCTCTATAATGAGTGATTCATACTCAACCATGTTATTAGTACAAGTAAAGCTGATATAGAATGATTTGTAAATAATATCCCCCTATGGTGTAAGAAATATAGTCCTACCCCTGATCCATGAGATGTGAATGACCCATCAAAATGCAGCTTCTAGTGCTTCTCCTCAAGAGGTTTTTCTATGATGGTCCTAATGGACTCATCTGGGAATTCAAAAGTGAGTGGTTCAGTATTTGAAAGGGGACCTTCAATAGGATGGTTTACAAGTACTTGTCCCTTTATGGCTTTCTGATTGGCATACTCAATATTGAACGCACTCAGCAACAGTATCCATTTATCCATGTGACCCTATAAAGTTATCTTTTATAGTAGATACTTGAGTGGATCTACTTTGGCAATGACTATGGTCTTGTTGTTATCATGCTATGACATACCTTTTGGGATACAAAGACCATAGATAAACAAGATTTTTCTATTGGCATATAATTGTGTTCATACACAACTAGTGTATAGCTTAGATAGTATATAACATGCTCTTTCTTATTTTCATCATCCTAAGCTAAAAGTGTTCCCAGGGCTTTGTCAATGAGAGATAGGTATATAAAAAATGGCCTCCTTGACATTGGTGGTAATAAAACTACCGGATTGGTAAGATATTCTTTTAGGCATTGAAAGACTTTATGACATTCTTCATCCCAAAGAAATGTAACACCTTTCTTCAACAAATGAGCGAAGGGATGGAATTTATTGGTCAACTAAAAAATGAAGTGTTTGATAAATTTGATTTTTCCCTACAAACTATGGAGCTACTTCAAAGTGGAAGGTGGTGACATCTTAATAATGTTTTGTACTTTGGCAGGATCAACTTCAATGCCTTAGTGAAAGATAATGAAGCCTAAAAATTTGCCTATAGTGACACCAAAGATGCACTTCTTAGGATTGAGTCAAACTTTGTACTCATGAAGCTTTTTGAATATCCTTCATAGCATAGCTAAATGATCTACACAGGTCTTTGATATATCTAATATATCATCAATATAATCTTCAATAATATCATGCATCATGTCATGAAATATAATGGTCATAGCTCTCTGATATGTGGCCCTAACATTCTTGAGGATGAATGACATAACTTGATAGTAAAATGTTTCCCAAGGAGTGGTGAATGATGTCTTATATTGGTCTTTTGGCATGATCTTGATTTGATTGTATCCTAAAAAACCATCTATAAGGGAAGGTATTTCATACCCAGTTGTGGAGTCAACTATCATGTCTATATTTGGTAGAGTAAAGTCATCCTTGGGGCAAGCCTTATTGATGTATCTAAAATAAATGAGGATTATTATCCTTTTTATATTTTTATTAATAGGCACAATGTTTGAGATCCACTCTGAATAGTCGATCAGTCCAATACATCTCACTTCCAAGTGTTTTTACAACTCTTTCTTAAATAATATAGCAATGCAAGAATGCATCTTACACAGTTTTTGTTTCACATGCTTATAATCAAGATGTATAAAAAGATGGTGTACAACCAAGGTGGGGTCCAAACCAGGCATTTCTAAATAGGCTTGTGCAAAAATGTCAAAAAATTCGCTCAAAATGGTTGTAAAAACTTCATGTTTTTCCTCAATGAGGAATGCACCTAATTTGATCCACTTTGGGTTGTCTGGAGTCCCAATGTTAAATTCCATAGTATCTTCTACTAGGAGAGTTGAGCCATATTCAAAAATAGTTGGCAAAGATGTGAATTGGCCTATCATGGCAAAGTCCTCTAGTCAAATTGGTTCTTCAAGCTTTCCCAAGCAGGATGAATCTGAATCCCCTAATGGTAGTAATGGCCATGTCACAAATACTATAGTAAATTCTTGGGTAATTTTATCAAAGGCATGCATGTTGTTATACTAAACTAAACTTGGACCTAAAATCAAGTTCATCATTGGTGGTCCCCTAAGCTTCATTTGAGGAAAGGAAAACAACCCTATCTAGTGGCACCTAAAATAGGTTTTCACCAAAAGACTGGTCTTTCTCTTAACTTTTACCCTTGTCCAAAAATGTGTCAAATAAGTATTCAATTTGGGACCTCAATGTTTTATTATTTTATTTTTGGTTAAAGGTGTTTACCCACTCTCAAAAATAGGCTACAAGATCTAGTTTAATAGAGAACCCTTGTTTGTGGTCTCCCAACAGAACATTGTCTCTTAGGCCTAGAAAATCACAAAAGGCCTCATCATTCTCAAACTCATCTACAAGCACTGTGGATTCTTGTTTGTTCCAATCTATAAGTTTAGGATGATAAAGTAGAAGTGAGTAATGTTAGATTACTAACATAATAGTGTAAATGGTATGTGGGTCAAATAGGTTGGTACTGGCAAGGTCTTTGTAAATGTTATGATCGTACTCTACTTCACTGTCAGCATTATTGTCACTAGTCATTGGCATTAGAACATGAATAAGATATGTGGGGTCACTCCTAGGTAGTTTGAATCTAAAACCATAAGTTATTTTGTACCTAATCATAGAAATGGACTCAAGTGCTAGGGATGGGATATTTGGCACTTTTGTAACAATCAGCCAGTTTTTCATTATACAACTAGGAATCATCATTGGTAAGTGGGTCCTCTTCTTGGTTAATGGCTGATGTGAAAATAACAAGTGTTGGGCTATGAAGCTTACCTTTTCCCTTTCATCACAATTTCATGCAAGGTGGCCTAGATTTAAGTCTTCCATAGATCTTGGGATTTTATGGAAGCTTAGCAATATGTAACGTGTCATGGGTCAGATACTCCCCTAGACCATTGTCCAAAATCGTAAAATGATTAGAAATTTAGAGAGGAGGGGTATGTGATGAAAATTCAAGGCTATTGGTGTCTATACAATTAGCCTTTGGTAATTCAACAAGTATCTATTTGTCTTTGTCCTTCTTGGGTACCGAATCTAGGCCAAAGTGATTGTTGTAACTTTCATATTCAACCTCCAAATGCTTGCAGTGTTCATATGGCTATAAATATCCATGGATAGTGACCTCCATCCCTAAGTGAGGGAACTTGATACATTGGTGCAATATCGAAGGGATTGCATAAATTTCATGTATCCATGGTCTACCCAAAAGCAAAGTGTATGATAGTTTAGGACCAACACATGGCAAAGTGTATCATGGGTCAAAGGTCCAATGATCACTAATAAGCTTATGTTTCTTGGTGATTTTAATTATTCATTATTGTAGGATTTCATAGTAATAGTTTGTGGCTATAGATCAGCTACAATATATCCCAAATTCTTGATGATCTTTAGAGACATAATATCTAGGCCCGATCCATTGTCTATGAGGACACATTTAAATTTGTGCCACATAATGACAACTTCAATGTATAGCAGATTGTTATGGAGAGTACCAAGGGATGACATATCTCTTTAGTCAAAGGTCAATTGTTGGTCTGGGGCTAGGTGTTCTACCAAATCTGGAAATTTATTTGGGGTTATGTCGTTTGGAATTTGGAATTGGCTTAGGTGTTCTTAAGGATGTTCTTGTGGATGGTAGATGTACACAACAAACATAGAATGGAGATTTGTGCGGGTGTGTTTTGGTGTTACTCCTTAATGTCATATGTCTTTTCCTCAATAGTGGTGATTGGCTAACTCCTATCCAACATAATAGGTTGGATTGGATCATTGGGAGGAGGTTGAGGGCCTAGGATGGTAATCTTAACCGAGTTGTGATTGCATAATCCATGTTAGATGCATGGCCATTGCTACTAGAAAATGATGGAGATGGGCCAGATAGGATAAAATTTGATTGTTGGTACACTTGGTTATGGTCACATGGCAATGAAGAGTTATAGACATAAGATCTTGAAATGGTAATCCTTATTTTCTATTGTGCTTGGTTGTGGTCACAGGTCAAGGAAGGATTACTGGCATGGGTAGATTGATTGGTATTATTAAGAAATGATCTTGATCTATTGAAATTTGGTGTAAGATTGATGGTAATGGTAGAAACATTCCCACCCATAATATGACCTATAAATTTATTGTAGTCATGTACAATTGCATGGTAAGTCTATTAGTTGTTGGGAATATTTTGGCCTTGGTTCCTCCCATTCTGTTGATGTTATCGTTACTATTGATATTATTGTTGGTGTTGTAATTATTATTGAGATTGTGGATGTTATGGTCTTCGTTGTTGTTATTATTGATTGACATTATTATGTTGTTGAAAAGGGTTTTAGTATATACCCAAGTTTTGATTAGATGTAGATGCTTTATTATTGGATTGAATTTCCTCATTTTCCATCATATTTTCAATAAGGTGCTTCAAATGCACACAATGACGTATGGAATGGACATGAACATGATGGTATTCATAGAATTCATGCTCTCTATACCAGTTTGGATATGGTATACCCTCAGGATAGTGCTTTGGAATCAACTAACTAACCATATTAGTCATGATTACCAAGGTCGTTATAGACTTTAGGAGTGGGCCTTTTTCTTAGAGGAGGGGTTTTCAAGGGTGGTTGTTTTTGCATTTAAGGAGATGGTGTAGGTTAAAGTGTAGGTTATGCTTGTTGTATAGGGTAATGATGCAGAATAAGCTACATTTATGACATAGGATAAGTAGACAGTGTTTACACCATTTGGACATAACACAACTTAGTTACTCCATTACCACCAACATTCTTGTTGTAGTTATATGGTTTGGTTTTTTCATAGTTGTTAGTTTGAGCTAGTGAAGAAACTTGCACTTAGACTGGGTTAGATTTCTGACTCGGGCTTGCATTTTGGGTTTGACTCTGATTTTGATTTGAGGAGGTTAACTTTATAATCCCTTTTTAAATAAGGGCCTTTTTAATTTATAAACCTTTCTCAATAATATCCTTGAATGTATATACACAATGCAAATCCAAGTGATAAGATATTTCATTTTTTAAATTTTTGGGAAACACAGTGGCCAATTATTTATCTAGTAAGCTATGGGTGAAATGACTAGCAAGTGCTCTCCATCTCTATAAATATCTTTTGAAGTTCTCACCAACTTTCTACTTGGCCTGAGTCAAATATACTAATGAAATATCATGCTCGAGATTATAGGATAAATGTTACATGAACTTGTTTGAGAGATTGTCAAAGTCAAATACTGATTTTTTTGGCAACATGAGAAACCAATCTAAAACCTGTCTAGCTAGACTTAAAGGAAATAAAAGGAGTACATAAATGTCACTATAAGCCATTGGCTAGAAAGTGACAAAAAATTCTATTACATGGGCCTTAGGGTCTCCTTTACCCTTATACTTACCATATTTTGGTGGTTTATAACTTGAAGGAAATGGTATCTAAGGATACCTCATGTTAAATGGGTATGAACACACATCATCTAGTTTAAATTTCTTGGTTTGCTTCCCTATTTGAATGGATATAATTGCATCCTTCATTTGTTGTAGTTCTTGGGCCAAGAAACTTTATGGCACATTTGGTTAGGGTTGTGGTTGGGCGATCAAAGGTGTATTACCTTGACTGGGGTATAATGGAGGTATGAAATGTTTTGGAATGTTGGTTTGATGGGTGAATCAACCAGGAATATGCATATATAGATTGGGATATGACTATTGATATTGTACATGTTATTGGTATACATTCTAGTTTGGATTCGATATATGGCCTTGGGTCTAAGGGAATTTGGGTTATGATAGAAGAATATATATTTGTGTAACATATTATGCCTACTGAGGTTGAGTAGGGACTTGTTGCTAACTAGTTAAACCTGGATGAATAAGGGGAACTAGTTGCTAATCAAAGCCCTGTCTCTGAATCTTTGAAATTTGCTAAGTAAAAGAAAATTATTGCCTAATAAGTTCTTGTTGGACATTGGCACCTTTTTGTTGTGAAAACACCTATTGTGAACTATATGCTTGTTGGGTATTCAACATTTATCTTTGACCAATAGAAATACGTTGTTGATTAGATAATGTGTGTGATTATAGAGGCACATTGGTTTGTGACTATTGAGGTACGATTATCACTACTTGTTGAGATAGAACATTTGTTTCCCCCTATTGAGGTGGCATAATTTTCTACCTTTGTTTCAGTGGTAAATATGATTATGCCTATTGTCATTAAATATAAGACATCACCTATTGAGGTGGGATAACATTTGTCACTTGTTATTGAGGCAAACATTGGTCAGTGCTTGATTACTTACTCCCTATTGTTGTGTTCTTGAAGAAGTAATTAGTTGAGGATTAGAAATAAAATATTATGGTTGGGTAAAAGGTATTCCTACGCCTTGCTATTGTAAACCACTCATGGTATTGACTAGAGGCACTTGTTGTTGAGGGTTATTTGTTCATGCATTTACCTCTCCGACCTAAATTGGAAGACACTTGCATGTTATCCACTATGTTTGGCATATTATCTTTAGTGAAGGCCATAATTAATTCCTTGATGAATGGGATATTGAACATGTCACCTACCAAAGTACTTGGAGAAAATGGGTCTACACCCAAATTAACTTGACCTATTGAACAGGGTTCATTTTAAGAAGCCATATCAAAAACCCCATTAGATTCATTTAGGAAAATCTGATTCATAACTTTGGTGAATCAACGTGTTTAAAATATTCTTCAAATCACCATTTCACCACATAGATTTAGGTATTGAATAGATTACAAATTATTTTTGACATATATGCCTTCACTTACAAACAAGGTATTTCCAAGCCAAACAAGGTATTTTCCAAGCTAGTTAAGCTATTCGACTCTATCATTTGGTTGAACCATCTAGTTTTTCCATTTGGTTGAACCATTTAATTGAGCCATTCAGCTGTGCCATCCAGTCGAGTCGTTTGGCTCCATCAGTGAGTGTTGTATAGGTGAAATTGGTCTTTTTAGATAAGTTATAGGTATGACCATTGTACTAGGTTTATTCCCTCAGGAGTTGGGCCTCAGGCTTCAGTGTTCCAGAATCCATTTGGAGCATACGGGCTCACCAAAAAAAATCATTGAAAAAGATGAAACCCTTAGTGACATAAAAATTGAACTATTGCATGGGTTTAATTTTTATGTCATCTAGGGTTTCCCTTTTTTTAACATGAACCATTTTTTTGGCTAGTTCGTATGTTTTTGTATCCATTTTGAAGCTATCCAATGGATCCATGACATGTTTACCAAAGACAACTTCACCAATTCCTAATTCAAAAGTGCACATGTTGGGTTTTGTTTGTAAATTTAATGTTTGTCTTTCAAGGTTTATAATTTTTGTTTCCTTATTATTTTTCTAGTTTGATAGTGTTGTTCGATAATGTCATTCATCACTATCATTCAGTGTTGTCATTCGATGTGGTCATTTGGCTATGTCATCTAGTTAATCAGGGTTCAGAAATGTTTTGTTGTTTGATATCAGGATTGAGGGGTATATATGTGGTGAATTAAACTATTTTTGAAGATAATTCCATAAAGGGTTGGTGAGATGACCCCTAAAATAATATATATCCCTAAAATTTTGATGATCTGGTCCCATCTGTCATCCCTAAAAAAATGCCAAAACCAAAATCTAAAAATTAGAATACTATGAATTAATGAATATTCATCACTAAAAAAACCCCTACTATCGAATCAACTAGTACTCCTATTGAAGGAGTTATCTCGATGATTGGAGCATTTGATATAGCCATGGCATTAAAATTTTGCACTAAATATAGATAGGTCTAATATGCTTTTTAAATTTACACAAAGTGGTCCTGCATGAGGCCCTTTCTTGTTATAAGCATATTTGGATCTTGGTATTAAACTGACATGAGTGCTTGAGGACAACTAGTAAAGGCATGCTCAATAGTTTGGGTGTAAGGTATACTTCTCAGCACTCTGACTAGACTAGGTAGGTTTTCATGGGGGAAGTCTACTGGAAACTTGGCCTCTACCTCCATAGCTCTAACTAAAACCTTGTCCTTGTTTTCAAGCAAGTGATGATAAAATAAGTATGAGTCTTATGTTAATGGCATAGTAACGTAGTATGGTTATTATTGAACTTGTTCAAAGATAGATGGCACACTAGCAAGATATTCTGATGTTTGTTCTTGGTCTTGCCTTAGATAGGGAGGTGTATTAACCAAGTAGTGTGCTAACATATCCTAACTATTTTACACATATTATGTAGTGTAAGTAGGATAAGGATCTATCTCACAAAATACATCATCGCCATACGGGTTTTGAACAAAGTTATCATTCATGACTACGTTATCATAATCTAAATTATACATGGTTCCACTATAAGTGTAGTGAGGCATATCTAAATTGATTACTAATGTTTTACAAAGAAAAAGGTCTAAAGTTCTTTAAACTCTTAAAATGTGGTCTAAATGGCAAAAGGGTCCACACTTGGTATGCCTAAAAACTTGGTCTAAATGTCAAAATTGATCTAAACTTGGCCTAGGAATGGAGACATTCTCTAAAATTATCAATAATAAACTCGATCTAAAATGTTCTCAAGTTCTAATGTCAAATGTTTCGCATAAATGGTCAATTTTGAAATACAAATTTAAATCATAGTTTTGGTGAAAGTGTCTCAAAAAACTCTAATCTAGGTCTAAAAAGATAAAATGGTTGCTAGTTCTTTGGAAACAAGGCACAAAGCTAGGTTCAAAACAACTAGGTCTAAGAATGAAAGGGCAAATGCTAGGTCTTTGAAAACTAACACATAACTAGACTTGAAACAAACTAGGTCTAAGAATAAAAGGGGAAAATGCTAGGTATTTGAAAACACATCACAAAGCTATACTTGAAACAAACTAGGTCTAGGAACGATAGGGACAAATATTAGGTCTTTGAAAACACAACACAAAACTAGACTTGAAACAATCTAGGTCTAAGAATGAAAGGGGAAAATGTTAGGTCTTTAGAAACATGACATAAAGTTGTACTTGAAATAAACTTGGTCAAAAAGGGAAAATCCTAGGTCTTTGGAAACACGTCACAAAGCTAGACTTGAAACAAACTAGGTCTAAAATGAAAGGTGAAACTTGCAAGTTAATTAATCTAACAATTTCAAATGCTTGGACTCAAATTAGGAACATGGATTCAAACATAAACTTGACCATTGATATAAGACATTGTAACTGAGGCATATGCATAAAATTAATTGGGAAAATCAATTCCAAGTAAGAAAAATAAGAACAAAGAGTAAAACATTCAATCCCAAGTGATGATCCAAAATCAAATGTAAACTATATGTGCTTAAGGTTGTACTTGGAAAGGGAGTTTTTGACCTTAGTTGTAAGCAACAAAAGAGATGCAAGGCATACAAAAAAGAGAACACTTCAGAATCTAGGCATAAAAGATCTTCAAAGCAAGCAAGGAATTAGTCCAAGTTGCATAATTAAAAAGTGAGAGGTAAACATCTAAGCCAAACTTAAGCAAGGCATAGGCATAAACCAATCAATGTTTGAATCTGAAATTTACAAAACTAATTTCAAACTTGGTTTCTCAAGTAGACAACATTCTAGACCAATTTGGATGGCATAATGATACCAATCATAGACCAAAAGGATATACGTGGTTTTAAATTTGATTTAACATAAGTCAAAGGTTTTGAAATAATATGAGTAGCATAATGATGCTATCTCACTCAAAAAGGTATGACAATGGCTTTGTTTCAAAAGTCCAAGGAAAAAACTTGGAACAAAAAGGGCAACGTAATGACACCCTTTAAAACAAGTGATGCACACATACAATTTATTTGGAAATGTTTAAGCCAAAGAATGGTATCAAATGGATGACATAACACCTTTTTAGGTAAAAAAAGGTGTATAAACATATGATTGGCTCATGACTCATTCTGGATGTGTGTTTTGACAAATAAAGTAGTTTTTGACTCAAAATAATGCAAGTAAAAGGACACAAAAACACCTAAGTGTATCCTCCTATTCCTAAAAATTGACAAGGTAGATTTGTATTGTCAAATTTAGTCTATCTACTCCATTTTGAGATGAAATAATTTGTTAATCTAATAAATTTAGACATGCATGAAAAATAGGGTTTTTATGCCTCCTCTTCTCTCAAGAATTTGTATAGTGACATGAAACTTCAGGCTACTCACCTTTCATTAACAATATTTATATGGCAAGTAAGGTTTGTCTAAAAATTACATGTTTCACACATTATATATGGTCTGAAGTGTGGCTAACACTAGAGATGCAATCACATCATTTAGATCCAAGATAATTGATTTGTTGTAAAAAGGTCTTGTCCTTTTTACAACCACTACTCTATAAATTGCTCAGTATAGTGCGATGTCCAAATTAGGCCATTGTTTTAGGAGTATCAGTCACTAACAAAGTTAGTTTAACCACTCAAACTAATGTCATAATGATTCACCAACTCAATTTGTATACCCCACCATGGAGTGGAGTTGAAACGATGTCAGGAGATGAATTTTTAGGTCAACATTTCCCTAAAGAACTTATGGGGAGGTGATGACATCCCGCCCACAAGACAAGACGTAAGAAATAAATATAGGACTTTAAAGGTTATTTTAGGATCACCTAATTCACTCAGATATTGCGGGGTGACTTTGTGACATTCTTTTTATGATTAAACTAAGTGAAAAGAGCAATGGATGAAGTGCTTTTGAGTCACCCATGTTCCCTAAAGGTTATGGGAGGAGAGAATATGTGTTAAGTTCAATTTGTAAAAACAACACAAATAATAAAAATTATGAACAAGAAATCTCTTAAAAGCACTTAGTCTAAGTTTGCATTCATTTTAAAACACTAAATGAAGTGTGAGTTGAAGTTTAGCCCCTTAGATTTGTTGTCGATTTGTGAAATTTGAAAAAAAACAACTAAAAAAATTTAGGCACCAATGTAAATGCGATTTGAAGATTTAAAGTGCTAAAAACTTCCTTCCTTGGCCTTTGGGTCCTATAAAAAGTGAAGCTAAAAAGATAATGAGAAAATAACAATTGAATTTGAGCTGCCAGGTTTTTTGCCTTTTTCACATAGTGTAATATCGCATCTCTACATAGAAATATCACATGTTTACAAAATCATACTTGTTAGCTCAAAATTGCACTTTATCAAATAAAACAAACTATTAGTACAAAACTACATTTACATAGAGCAAAATTGCATAATACAAATAATATAACACATTTTTATAGATCAAAATCGCACTTCCCTGTAAAACAGATTGTGTTAACGCAAAACTACATATTATGAGCATAATAGCGCTTATGATAGGCAAAACTAACCTTTGTGAGTTTATGCAATACTGTATGTCTTACTGAAATAAGGCATATTATGAATGCAATACCACATTTGTAACGCAAAATAGATTTTAATGATGCAAAACCACATTTTAAGATATAAAATTGACTATTGTGAGGCAAAACCGCACTTACCCAGTGAAATATCATAACTTACAGGCATAACAAAATCTAATGACACAATAACAAACTTATATATTGGAAAACCACATTTACCAAGCAAAAATGCACCTGTAATACCGCATCTCCATAGAGTAATACCACATATCTATGTGTAATGTCTGTGAGCTTAATTTTTTCATTTTTTTGGTCATTAAATCACAAATTTAGCATGAAAAATGTTAGAAATATGTTCTAAAAGGCCAAAAGAAGATCCTTTTCGGGTGTGCATCCCACCAGGCATGTCATTATGTGAACAAGGAATCCAAAAGGGGAGATTAGTATCATGTTAGTCAAGAAATCAAAACAAAACAAAACACACTAATTAACTTACACCTCTAGTCTAGACACTCATAGAACTAGAGAACTACATAAGTAACAAATGAAATCAAAACAAGATATTTTACCTTCCATGAGAGAAAGTGTTGCGAGTTGGCAACGGATTGATGTGCTCAATTGTGTGATCAAGAAATATTTGTCAATGAAACTCCATTGTTCCACCTCTCCTTGTCACCTTGGTAATGTTGGTTGGATTTGACTTGGCTTGGCTTAGTAAATGGGCATGTTAACACTAAAATAATTAAATATTTTCATATATTTATGCATGATAAATTTATACCAAAAAGAGCTTTTTGGATCAATGGGTGAGGCCTTATATTTATAGCCTCCAAAACTAACTCTAACCCAAGTGTAGTTAGATTAGAATTAATCATGGTTGAGTTTGAACTAACCCTATATGAGTTAAGGCTAACCCTAGTTCAGTTGAGAAGGGGACATGTAATTAATATTTGGGATAGAGATCCAATTAATTAGGTATGGCTCTTCATTTCTAAATTTATTTCATTTAGTGAGATATTTCCAATTCCTTGACTTTGAGGATGATGATGTCATATGACCTCATTTTTATTGAATTTTTATTTTTACAAAATTTGTTTTGACTAATTTCAAATGTAAAATTCACTTAAGCATTTAATTTGGTTTACTTAGTTGATTCATTATTCTTAGTATTTTTTCACTTTATGAATTGTTCAAGTGCCTCACTTAATGGGTCCAAAGACCAAACTGTCAATTGATAGGTCACAAGGTGACTGGAGATGAATCTATGAGAGGTTATTATTAAATAAATGATAATATCTCAAATAGGGATGCCTAAAATTTATTCTAAGCACAAATGTATAATTAAAAATTAAATTGGGACATTTAGTGATTCTTAGGCTTAATTTGCAATATTTGGTAGAAATCAATTTGAAGTCTAGTTGGAAGCCAATTGTCGCCAGAATGGGGTGTCTACACTATTTTTATCAAATCCTAGCAGAAAACATGAGTTTTAATATATATTAATCACAAAGAGTTTTGGGGGTTATTTTGCATTATAATTAATATATAAACATGAGACTTACAACTAGCCTCCAATACATGTAATGAAACAACTCATGGAAAGAACTCAGATGAGCTCTAACTACCTTAATGTTTCATTTTCATAATCTTAAACTGACACTGTCATAAAAAAATTAATTTATACACAAAATAAAACATTATAAATAAAGTATAGGAAGTTATACACCTCTGCAAGCATATTCATGGAATTATATACCTACTTTGGGATACTTTATCATCACAACAACTAGCCCTCCTGATGGAGTTTTGATCAAGTTGTACTAAGGTAAGAATTATCCCATATTTTTAACCATAAAACAATATTATAATAAAGAGAACATACCTATAGATCCTTATTAAAGGTTCCAATCCTAATAATAAAAATTAAAGTAAGTTTCCAAGGCATAAGATTTGAATAAAACCATAAAAAGCATCTACAATTTTGTATTTTACACAAGCAAAGAAAACTGATAAGATAATTACACTTAGATATCTAGATCACAATCATAATAATATTGGATTACATCAAACTTTCCCTTTTAATGTAATCCAAGGATCATACATAGCTTTTTCATAGATAACTTAATATGCAACGATTTAGTTGATGATTAGAATAGTGTCGATGATCAAAAATACCAATCATAATTTACAAATTCATCCCTGATAAGTAAAAATAACCACTATCATCTAGTAATAATGAAAACAAAGGCTCAAGACCATATCACAACTTATCTATCCAATTTAAAATGCACTATTTTCAACTAAATATCTCCAATATACATTGCCAATGTCACTACCTACAAGACATTGGTAGCCAATGAGAAAGTCATCAAAATTATAAATGTGATTACTCTAAATTTACATAGCATTCTAGTAGTAGCCTAATATTTATCTAAAAAACAAAACACTTGTAGTATCCTAATATTTACTAAAATAATGAAGCAAACACAAGTATATTGAGAAAACATAACCTTCTTACATCGGTCTTTAAACTGGATTGTGATTACCATAATTTAAACCAAAATGCTTAGGGTTTCACCATTTTCTCAAATTACAACAACACTAATGTGGTGTAAGCATAAAAATAAATTAAGAAAACATTCCATAGGATCAATATCCATCTAACATGAAAACAAATAATGAAAATAATATATGAGTTTCCAAGCAACACAACAATCAAAATAGAATTAGGGTATTCATCCTATATAATTTACTTGATATTTTTTCCCAAGTGTGACAATAGAACCAAATCTATGAATACGTGAATTTAGTCCTTACCAACTAATTTTCACAATATTACATGCCATAACAATATTTTTCTTAATCTAAAATTTCAATGCACAAATAAAAAATTCCTAGGCCCATATATTAGTCTTGATTAAAATAATCAATATGACACATTAAATGCACATAGTCCAAGACTGCTTAAATATTTACCAAAAATTTTCTAATTAATGCATTATATGTTATGTTATCCATCTACCAAAATTACTATGCATGCAATAAATCATCAATGTTCAAACATTTACAATTCATACATGCTGAAAAATCCACAAGATAATCACTCAATTCCTACACCAAACAGAATAGAAATGGTTCCAATTGGAAAAAGTCCTGCATATGATATCCATCCTTATACATGCATAAGGGTACATGAATGTGGGTTCATACCATAAAATTTAAGGTATATAACAATCCAAAGAGATCAAGCAAATATAATCAATCATTACTAAAAGAGGTTGTGAGATAAAACTGTTAGAGTACATTATTCTCATGTTTACTAGGTTCTAGATAGTTTTTCATATTTTCCTAATTTTTTCTTTTGTGTGGATTTATCCCACATTAGTTAGTTAGGCTTGTTTTTTATTTTTCCTTGCATACTTATGCAAGGTCTCTCCATTGTACTTGCATGTCTTATTATGAATATCATATGATTTGCCTTGTCTTCGCATTTCATCCTTGTAACCTCTTGTGATGCTTTTGTTGTGAATGCTTCAGATTCGTGGGTTCTTGGAATGGTATTATTTCTCATCCCTTATATGGTACCAGAGGCTTAAAGGATTTCAACCATCCATTTATTTGTAAGTTTTTTATTAGATTATTCTATCAACCCCAATGTTAGCCATCTACTATTGCACCATTTTGGAGCATTGCAGGGTTTGTATAAGTGCATTGGAAGATCCTTTTATTTGTAGATATGTCTTTTTAATCCAATTAGCATTATTTTTTTGGCATTATTTTGCATGTTAGAGGAGATATACATCCTTTTTTGGAGCATCTGCCAGGGTTGCATTGGATTTTTTTGGGAGGCACCATTTAGTGTTACAGAGAAGATCAGACTCAGCCTGAGTAATTTTTGATATTTTTTTGACTACGATGGAGACCAAAATAATTACATTAGATGTTTTAATGCAGCATTTTTTTTTTCTATTTTTGGTCTTTTTTTTGGCAGGTTTATGCTCTGCTTGGAGGTAGATCTACCTTGGTGCCATTGGTTTCGACATCATCTACATTTTTGGTATTTTGGAGATCATTGGCATGATTAAAGATGGTGTTGGATTTTTTTCCAAGACATATCTAAGTGGAAAATCTACCCTTTTAGCTAGACAACACCTTTTTCTTATCTGTGTGGAGTTATTTTGGGAATCCGTGGAAATTTTGTGAAGTCTGCTCAACATTCCTTATCACTTGCATTGGAACCTTAGCCTACTTCATTAGAGGGTTTGGAAGGATATTTGAAGATCTGATCTATTGTTCCATCTATGTATTGGCACCAACCTACACTCTTTTATGTGTTGGAATTGATGAGGTGGCATTGGAAGTACACATTGGCAACATTCTCCTAGGTGATATCCCATATTTTTGCTCACACCAGCTTCTTTGGCAGCTAAGTGGCAATATTAATCCACTTGTTATGATCTCCAAAGCAATTGTTTTATTCATTATTTATATTTAATCATTGTATTTTTTACTTTAAGAAGAAGTATCTTTCGCTTGCACATGCATAAAGGTCATCGACATATTATTTTTTCAATTTAGTGGGCTTGAAAACATTTATGGTAAAATGTTGGTTCCAATGAGTGGTTGGAAGGCTAGGTTCATCAGTAATTTGGTCACAAAAATATGCTTGTAGTGTAATTGTTATTAATTTTGACGCATTTATATGATTTTGTAAAGCCTATAACTTTTGAACCATAACTCAAAATTGAGTTCAATTTTTTTTAAAGTTTATGGATTTGAAATATCTATCAATTTTTTTTCAATTTTTCCATTTTTTCTACTCTTTGTTGATTTGATATCATGGCTTCTTATTTTGGTTGAGATCAATGTGAGCCTTTGACTACACATAATTACCATACATGGAGACCTAGAATAGAAACAATCATTAAACACAAAGGATTATGGTCCATACTGAATGAAGTTCAACCACAATTTACTAGAGAATATGAAAAATTTTAGCACCAATGTAAATTTGAAGAGTGTATGGATTTGATTGGGGGTTATGTGAGTGACAGTCTTTTGTTTCATTTGGATGGATGTGATTATTCATTCAAAATATGGGCCAAACTAAAGAGTTTATTTAGGAAAGTAGATCACATGAGAGCCATGCAGCTTGAAGTCAAGATTACTTCTCTCAATCCTAAAGATTTTCCTTCTATTAAGACTATCTCACTAAGTTTAAAAACTTGTTGACACAATTGAAGGGGATTTGATGAGATAAGAAAGATAAAGAGTGTATGTACTTAATTTTTTCCAAGTTTAAAGATCCATTCTAAATAATTACTTCTACCTTTTTCTCTAGCATGGATGCCTTAGGTGTTGCATTTGAAATGCCTGATTTCAAGTTGTTTTGTAAAAGACTTACTAGGAAAGAATCCAAACTGTCTCAGCTTGAGTCTTTCACCTCTCAAAAAACATTAGTAGCATCTAATCCTAAGAACAAGGGAAAATCAAAGATCAAATCCAAGAACACTCCTCCTCCATCTCAAAGTTACCCTAAACTCAATAACTCTCAACCCAAGTCCTCTTCCAAATCCAAGAATAAGTCTAGCCTTTCATGTTCTTTTTGTGGGGGGACTGATCATGAATAGTCTAGGTGTTTTAAGAGAATACAATACTTGGAGGTTGCAATTAGAAAACACAATATTTTTATCTCTACTCCACCCAATGAACATGGAAAATCACTTAATGTTTTTCGGTTATCTCAGTCACCTATTTATGACAATTGGGTCATATCCTCTGGTGCTTCTCACCACATGAATTCTTCCAAGGAGTCTTAAAAATCTCTTGGTTTTACTTCTAATTCTAACATTGAGATTGGATATTCTTCCTTTATTTCTATTAAAGTAAAGGGTGATATACAAATTGAGGGTGGTTGCATAAAAGATTCACTATATGTCCCTGACATCACTACAAATTTGATTTATGTATATCAAATTTATCAATTTGGTTAGGGTAAGATAGTGACTTTATCACTTTAGGGGACTGAAGTTTGAGGATTAATAGATCCTCACACACTTATTTCATAGGGTGTTATCGATCATATTTCTTGACTCTATTACTTTGAGGGTTTTGATGATATTCCTCCTATAGGGACATGTTTGGTCTCTCATGCAGATTTTGAGAGTAAGCTTTGGCATGAGATATTTGGACATCTTAATTACAAATACTTAAAGGAGTTGAGCACTCCTAACATGGTTGATGGTCTTCCTATATTTTCATGTCTTGATAGAGTTTGACCTAGTTGTGCATTAGGGAAGCAACACCAAGATCCATTTCTTAAGGGTATGTCCAAGAGAGCTTCTTCACCACTTGATCTTGTGCACAGTGATTTAATGGTATTTCCTACTCCTTATTTCAACATAGCTAAGTATGCACTTACTTTTATTTATAATTTGTCAAGGTATACTTGGGTTTATTTTCTCAAGTACAAGAGTGATGTTTTTTCACACTTCAAATTATTTAAGGCTTGGGTTGAGAAATAGTATTCTAGTTGCATCAAGAAGCTTTGTATTGATAATGGGGGGAGTGCTTCCGTAGAGAGTTCTCTAATTTTTTGGTAGTTTATGGTATTGTTCACCAACATTTTGTTTCACGTATTCTACAATATAATGGCTTAGCAAAATAGAAGAACCAAACTTTGGATGAGATGGCTAACTACATGATGCATTCATGGGATTTACCTCCTTTCTATTGGTCATAGGTAGTTAATTATGCAAATTAAATTTATAATCACACACCACACAGAGAAATTAAGCATTTGAATCCAGAGGAGGCTTGGTTTGGAGCCAAACCTGATGTCTCATTTCTTAGAGTCTTTGGGATCCATGCTTGGGAATTTGTAGGAAAGCATTAGATAAGAAGAGCAAACCCTTGATTTTTGTAGGAAATTGTGAGGACATGAGAGTTTATCACCTTTTAGATCCTGATACTCAGGATGTTGTTTTTTGAACACATGTACATTTTGATGAACACTTCACTTCTCATGATTATTCATCTTCTTCCATGCCTTATTCTTCTTTTTTTGTTGATTCCTCACCTCCTCTTGAGGATTTATTCTTTGAGGATCTAGTTTAGGAGGCCCTTGAGGAGGTTATGGATGTTAAGGATCCTACTCCCACTAATGTTATCACTATGCCATTATGGGCTCATACTATAGTTTCTAAGGTACCACATTTTACACAGGATCTTCCACCCAGTAGACATCATCATGCACATTCTACATGGACTAAACTTTTATGTCAGGCATTCTTTAGGGATCCACAATATTTTTCATAGGTTCATGGGATACAAGAGTGGGATAATGTGATGACAGATGAGTATTATTCTTTAATGAAGAATCATACTTGGGATTTGGTCTCTCTTCCTAAGGGAAGAAAGTTGGTTATGTGCAAGTGGATCTACCACACCAAGTATGCACCTAATCGGTCCATTGATAAGTATAAGGCCCATCTTATTGTAAAGGGTTTCTCGTAAGTCAAAGGTATTGATTAATCTAAGTATTTTGTAATCATTACCAAGATGGATTTGAGTTTCCTTGTATTTTATCTTACTACATCACAAGGTTAGATATTATACTAGATAGACATTAAGACTACCTTCTTACACATAGAGTTGTAGGAGGAATTATATATATAGTAGCCTATTGGGTTTGTTCATGATTTTTCTCTTGTTTATTGACTTATGAGATCTCTTTATAGTATCAAACAGGCCCCTCAGGCTTGGTATGAGAAGATGGATTCCTTTCTTCTCTCTAATGGTTTTGTTCACTACCACTCTGATCCCACAGTATATATACAACATGTTGGAGAGGATATTGTTATATTGGTTTTGTATGTTTATGATTTTATTCTCATAGGCAACTCCTCTTCTCAGATTCAAGTTATTCAGTAGCCACTTTCAATGCATCTGATTTGATAGATCTTGACCTTTTTCATTTATTCCTTGGTTTGTAGATTTGTCAGTCAAATTTAGGTATTCATTTGAGTTAGAATAAGTAAACCCTTGATCTTCTTCAATGTTTTGGCATGGTTGATTATAAGCCAAGTCCCTCTCCTTTTTAGTCTGTAGTCACTCTTACTTTTACTTGCACTACTCCTATTTTTGATCCTCCATTTCATAGGTAGATGGTTGGGATTCTTATGTATTTGACCTATACTCACCCTAACATTTCATTTATAGTTGGTCTTGTATCTAGGTTTGCACATACTCCTCATAACAATCATTGGCAAGATGCCAAGAGGATTTTATGATATTTGTGAGTCACTACCCATTTTGGAACACACTACACCAGGGGTTATACTTAGTTGGTTGGGTACACTAATTCAAATTGGATAGGTTATCTTGATGACATGCATTCCACTTATGGATACATATTTTATCTTGGTTCTTCTCTAATTGTTTGGGCATGAATAAGCAAGAGGCTATTGCACTTTCATCTATAGAGGTTGAGTATAGGAAAAAAATTATAGCGAGTCATTAGGAAGTTTTTTTGGCTTCATTAATTATTGAAAGAATTTGGCTTCATGCAAGATTCACCCATTTTTCTTTGGTATGAAAACCAGAGTGCAATTCACATATCTTGCAACCCAGTTGAGTATCAATAAAACTAAGCACATTGAGATACACATACACTTCATTCGATAACACATTCAAGATGGAGTTCTTTACATGGAGTACATTATGACTCTGCAATAGGTTATCGATATCTTCATGAAGCCTTTTACATCACCTCATTTCCTTAAGTTACATGGCATGCTTGGGGTTTCATAAGTTGTCCTTGGGGGGTGTTCGTGAGGACATCTTCATTGATTTCATGGATATATTATACATGAGTACCTTATTAGGCCTTGTTATCAAGACTCATACTGTAGATATTTCACTTTATCTATTTTGGCTATTATTAGTCCCTAATTTCACTTGAGGGGGGGGTGTTAGAGTATATTATTCTCATGCTCACTAGGTTCTAGATAGTTTTTCATCTTTTCCTAGATTTGTCCTTTGTGTGGATTTATCTCACTTTGGTTAGTTAGGCTTGTTTCTTATTTTTCCCTTACCTACTTATGCAAGGTCTATCCATTGTACTTGCAAGTCTTATTCTAAATATCATATGATTTACTTTGTCTTTACATTTCATCCTTGTAGCCTCTTATGATGTTTTATTGTGAATGCTTCAAATTTGTGGGTTCTTTAAATTGTCTTATTTCTCATTCCTTATAAGAGCTCTAGGAGAATACATGTCTAGTAGGCCAAAATGAGACTCATTCACTTTTCCTCTAACTTCCTCTTCTTTCCATAGTTATTCCACATTGAGTTTTATGTCTTTTAGGATTCATTTAAATTAAAATGTGAGAAATTTCTATGTAGCGGGTCATAATGGCTTCTTAAACCCTAATTATTGATTATATCTTTTTGGCATTGATTATTGATTATATCTTTTTCATTTCACTTAGATGTATGTATGTTAAGTTTTCCTATTTTATTACTAATTTTTTGACATTTTTCTTTTTAATCAAATGTTTAGAATTTCCCACTTGTTGTCACTTATAATTTTGTAACACACGATCAAAGATCCACTACCAATCTTAAGTTGTACTTGCATGGCTAGACCTAGGGTCTCATCAGGGAATGATATTGGCTTACATTGGATTTATTTTAATTTGGATATATCTAAGATTTTCCCTAATAAATGTTGTATTAATCACATATGTGGCTTCAATCTACAACAACCCAGGTTGTCAAGATGCATGTGTTATGACTATACTTCAACTTTTTGAATTTGCATTTCTTAACAAGCTGGTTATTCAATATCTTAGCACTACATGCTTTACAAATTTTTTTCTATATTTTATATAAATGCTATATTCTTAAGTCCCATTATTAATGATTTTATCTATTTATTATTATTAGTTTTATCATGCTATTTACTATTGTATTAAGTTAAAATTATAAATTTACATGCAAATTTAACTCTAAATAATTTGAAATACAAAGGCATTGATTATACATTTATGTAGTGCAATTCAATATAAAACATTTACGAACATAGATAATTATTCAGCCATAAACAATGGATATAGAAAATTATTCAACCATAAACAATTTTTAATATTAATGCAGGAACTAGCCACTATGTGGCCCTTGTTTTTGTTTTGAATCTAAGAAATATAATAACAAATGGTATTGGAGGAATAATTAAGGTGACAAATTTTGTAGCATGAGAACAAATGCATGGCATTATAAAGTTGATTATCTTTATGTTACTCAATATTTTCAATAACCGTTTATTGTATTTTTAGTATATTTGTTTGACTTAGATAAAACAACTATAATTGAACTTCGATTCTATTTTTATCAAACACTAGCAGAAAATGTGAATTTTAATATATTTTAAGCACAAAGAGTTTTGGGGGTTTATTTTTACATTATAGTTAACACATAAACATGAGACTTACAATTAGCCTCCAATGCAAGTAATGAAACAACTCATGGAAAGAACTTAGATGAGCTTTTACTACCTTAATATTTCATATTCGTAATCTTACACTAACACTGTCATAAAAACATTAATGCATACACAAGATAAAACATTCCAAAGAAAGTACAGGATGTTATACACCTCTCCAAGCCTATGCATGGCATTATATACCTAGTTTTCCATACTTTATCATCGCAACAACTAGCCCTCCTGATGGAGTTTTGATCAAGGCGTACTACGGTAAGAATCAACCCATATTTTTAACCATCCGAAAATATTATACTAAAGAGAACATGCCTAGAGATACTTACTAAAGGTTCCAATCCCAATTAAAAAAATTGAAAGAAAATTTCCAAGGCATAGGGTATGAATAAAACCTCAACAATCATCTACAAGTCTGTATTTTACCTGGAAGCAATGAAAAATAATAAGATAATTAAACTTAGATCTCAAGATTGTAATCATAATAACAATGGCTTCCATTCTACTTTCCCTTTTTATATTAAGCCAAGGATCATATATAGCTTTTTCATGGACAACTTAGTATGCAAAGATTAGTTGATGATTAGAACAATGCCAATAAAAAAATTTACTAATCATAATTTATAAATTCATACCTGCTAAGTAATAAAATTCACTAGCATCTAGTAATAATGAAAACAAGGGTTCAAGACCAATTCACAACCTATCTATCCAATTTACAATGCACTATTTTCAACTAAATATTTATAATATACATTACAATATCACTACCTATAAGACATTGGTAGCCAAACAGAAAGTCGTCAAACCTATAAATGTGATTAATCCAAATTTACATAGCATTCTCGTAGTAACCTAATATTTATCAAAACAACAAAACACTTGTAGTAACACAATATTTACTAAAACAATGAAACAAACCTACTATATTGAGAAATCATAACCTTCTTATGTCGATCCCAAAATTGGGTTGTGATTACCATAGTTTAAACTGAAATGCCTAAGGTTTCACCATTTTCTCAAATTACAACCACCATAATGTGGTGCAAACATAAAGCTAAATTAAAGAAACATTCCATGGGATCAATATCCATATAACGTGCAAATGAAAAATGAAAACAAAATATGAGTTTCCAAGCAACACAACAATAAAAATAGAATTAGGGTATTCACCATGTATCATTTACTTGATAGTTTTTTCCAAGTTAAGTGTGATAATAGAACCAAATCTAGGAATGCGTGCATTTAATCTTTACCAACTAATTTTCTTAATATTGCATTATATAACAATATTTTTCTTAATCTAAGATTTCAATACACAAATAAAAATTCCTAGACCCATTTATTAGTTTTGATTTAAAAAATAAAGATCACACATTAAATGCAGATAGTCCAAGACTACTTCAAGATTTACCAACAAAGTTCCAATGAATGCATTATATGTTATGTTATCCATCTACCAACACTACTATGCATGCAATAAATCATCAATGTTCCAACGTTTATAATTCATGTTGAAAAACCCATAGGATAATCACTCAATTCCTACACCAAATAGAATAGAAATGGTTCCAATTTAAAAAACTGAGTCCTACATACAATACCCATCCTTAAATACATTCACAAGGGCACATGAATATGGGTTCATACTATATAATTTAAGGTCTATAACAAGCCAAATAGATCAAACAAATATAAAAAATCTTTATTAAAAGAGGTTGTAAGATAAATCTTGAGTAGAGTACATGTTTAGTAAGCAAAAATGAGACTCATATGCTTTTCCTCTATCTTCCTCTTCTTTCCATAGTTGTTCCACATTGAGTTTTATCTCTCATAGGCTTCTTTTAAATTAACATGTGAGAAAATTATATATAATGGGTCATAATGGGTTCTTAAAAACCTTGGGCACATAATGTAATTTTTAGTAATGCCATAGGATCAACCTTAACTTCTTTCTATCCCCATGATTCTCCAATCATCTTATTTGGTGGTCGAGCTCATGTCTAACTAAACCAATTAAATTTGATTTAGGGTAT
Organism: Torreya grandis; assembly: GCA_037957365.1. NCBI lineage: Eukaryota > Viridiplantae > Streptophyta > Pinopsida > Cupressales > Taxaceae > Torreya > Torreya grandis. Next base: position 4,733,371 of record JARHVA010000517.1, on the reverse strand, counting down.
GATATGAATAGTACTTAAACAAATATTTGATTATTAAATATACCTTATTGCAAGTGATAATTATTATTCTTAACCTTTCAAGTCAAAACAAGGTATGGGTCGTAACCTTGTTACTTATTTTAAGATATTCACTTAATGTGTTATAACTTATACAAATTTAATAACTCTTTTAAATATGGGTTATAACATTATGCTATCACCTTTTATACTTTAATGTGGATCCAAAAAGTTATGACCTTGCAAGAGTAAGGCAAGATCAAAGTTATAAAGGGTTGTGTTAATTATTATCAAGATGATCACAACTTTACACAATATCATTCTAGTGCATAAACAACCACAAGGAATGAATGCATCCCGATATTATCGATTAAAATGCCTTATTTTTTATGCTAAGCAAGTTCACATTACCTTTGATCATGTAGTTGCATGTGACAATTAGTCATGTAGTTGGTCAAATAGATTGAAAATGTTCCCAAATGTCTATATCATCCAATTCTTGGCATGGTTTAGTCTCGATATCATGGGGGATATGACACATAGTTGCACATCATCATTGGGCCAACCTAAAATTTCTTTGTATGACCTAAATAAAATTGAATTAGGTGTAAATTGATTAAAAAAAAAACATCTAGTAATACATGGTACTCTAACCAATGCACTCACTATTGAACGACCTTTGAGAATAGATCTGGGGATCCAACCAATCTAGTCAAGTAACTAATATATGCTAATAGGCCCATGTATATACAAGAGTGGATGATCCCAAACATCTATCATAATGCTCTCTATTAAACATATAAAAATATTTGTATAGATGGGATAGCATGGTGCTCCCCCAAGAATACATTGTCTCGTGCTCCTCAATATATTGAACAATGTTGGGCATATGATATGGAATTGATATGCCTCTTGTGTATACTACTATAAAGGAAGACAATGGAGAACACAAAAACTTATACAATCATGAAACTGTAATCTGGTCTAAGATCCCATTCCAAAATACTCATGAGATTAAGTATTTTTAAACAGAATAGTGGATAACACTGACAGACTTTCCTCATACATTTTAGGACTAATTTGAAATCAGCCCAAGGCATGGTTGTAGATATTTGGCTTCAAAATAGAGCTTGTATGAAATAACCTCTGAGAGAAGCAATCACCATCAATGATCAACCCTAAAGACTAAGGGTGAATGAGCAAATTGTTTGAATCTATTTCTAGTATTTATGAACTTTACTCCAACACTTCCTAAAAAAAAGGGAAAGGGTAGTATGATTTCCAAAACAAACACAAAAGGAGGGGAGGGTAAGCTAGTAAAGAAAGTTTCTATATCTAAGTGAAATTATTACTTTAACAATTGAGCTGAGCACATTCACCATAATTATACCACTATGGGTTGAGTCTCACGAGGGGATTTAACTCCAATAATACATAATGGGAAGAGTCTAGGAAGCAAATAAGAATGCTTAAATTTTAATTCCTCACTAAATAAAAACACTAGAAGTCTATAGTAAATTGCACATAAACTTATAAAATAACCTACAGGCTATCACATTAGTTATCAGTATTGTGAACGAAATGAGAGGAATTCACAAAGAGTTTATAATAGGCCAACACATCATAATCATTACATTCATAAAGTAACAAAGTTTTAAAATAATTATTTAGGAACTAATATTCACTTAAAACTAAAATCAAAGATGTTTTGATAAATAGAACATGTGTCGCTTTAAAGAGTTGAAATTGCATTCATTAATATAACCAGTGCTATTACAAAGATCCATCTTGTCCAACTCTTTAAAATTGAAAAAGGGTTGAAGGAAATCACAAGTGAAATCTTGGCTTGATTCTGACAACACTTTTGAGCTAAAAATTATCAACCTTCAAATTATAATGTGGTTGCACTTTTATAGATAAGGATGGGATTAACCCCTAATTAGCATGAGATTCCCATCTTGGGCCATGATGGCCACTCTTAGTAGTTACAATTACATAATTCAAAAAATGGATAAAATCCCCTTAAGCCCACTCCAAAAGTATCTGTGAGGGACCACTCAACTGATATGTCGAGGTAGTATGGAAGATCCAACTCTCAACTATTTTGACTTCACCTCCTTGACCTCTAGCATAACTACTATGAGGTCAAGCTCCTGATCCATCTTGGTAACTTTCATTGGAGGTTTTCTGAAGATGTCTCAATTTGGGTTGCCAGTCTTTGGTATACCTATAGGAGAGCCTCCATTGACACCTAGACTTCAAACAACTAGATGATGCTCATTGTAAATTGATTTAAAAGATCAAGAACCATATGAGTTCTCTCCTTAATTTGCCTTGGCCACCTTTTCCCTCATGACCTGGTCAAAGTGACCTAGGTGGACTTTAATTCACCCCTCTCTAGCATAGTGCCATCTGGGTGGAACAATATTGAGATATTGACTTCTTTGAAACAACCCAATATCTTCCTTTTGCCATCTTTTAGGGGTCTCATCACCATTTGGGATAAGGCAAATCACTCTTACATCATCATCTTCATGGTTCCAGTGTAAGTCTAATACAATCCCAAATCTAAAATAGGCATTAATTTGAGATATGAAAACATGCTTTTATTAATCACAATAGTAAACTAATGACATTTCCCATTAATTATAGTGACCATCTCTAGATAGTCCTAGGTTCACTAGATGAGCACCCAGGTCTCCTCCATAGTCCCTAACACCTTTCCTAGAGTTAAAAAAAGTTATAGGATAACATCCTTGTGATGCCCAATTAGTTTGGGAGGGAAGGTGCTCTTGACCCATGCCTCAAGAGTTTTGACCTGAATCTACATGTCTTCAAGAAGCTTCTCTGACATATCATGCATTGCTTAGAAAATTGAGAGTGGGTCTTGTACCATTTTCTCTTCTCCTTCAAGAGTCCTCACCTTGGTGAGAGAAAATAAGTCCTATTGGGTTTGCTAGACCATGAGGTTTACCTCTTTCATGAATTTTTAGGTGAGGATTATTCACATGCTCCTTATGGTGCATTCAAAATCCCATTGTACTTCTAGGGTTCCTTATATCATCATTTCTAGAACCTACAATATCGAGACAATTCCTTAGGTCTTAGAGGTGTTGGTAGGGTGGTGCAGATGTTAGTGATAGGTAGAGGATGAGGTGGAGGAATGGGAGAAGTGGAGGGAGTGAATGATGAAAGCAATGGAGGAGGATGAAGTAGGTGATGAAAGGGGGAAACATGAATGGTGAAGCCCGAGGGAACATTTGCACCTATCACTAACTCTAGTTCATTCCCACTTGAGGAGTGATGACCCTCGGGAGGGGGGTATTTATCAGAAGGAATGAGATTGGCTAATTAAATCAAAATATTTATGTGGTTGAGGTGATGGAAAAAGGGGGCTATGAGATATGAAAGGAGCCAATAGGAGTGGTACCATAGGATCAGAAAAGACTAACTGGAGAGGTGGAAGTGGAGTAACTAGTACTTGCATTACAGGTCAGGCATGAGCTACCTTTCACTTCTTCAGAGTTTTACCTGGGTCAACTCTAGATGTTGTTTCTGAAGGATTTGATGTAATGAGACCCACAAGGGTCGATTGTGGGAGTTGTTGCATTGTCAAAGGAATTACTAGGATAATCTTCAATCACTAGAGACATTCACAAGGGTGCACTTACTCATGAAATAACTAAGGTGGTTGACAAAGAAGGGGTATTTGTACAAACTTAAATTTTAGGAATGGCCAACAGGGGTACTAGGAAAGTTCCAATATAAGGAATGGAAGGGGTGGATGGAAAAAAAGATTGTAGGATGCCAAGAATGGCAAAGGCCATGGATGTTTAGGCAAACAGAAGAGATGGTAGAATTGGGAAAAGGGGTGTTGTCATAGGAGGTAACTGGAAAGAGGGGGTGAGGGGAATAGCTTGTACCAGTGCCTACTATTAATATCATTTTGAACTCATTTTCATGCTACTACTAATGTCAAACCTTAGAGCATGGATGACCTAAGGTTGTGGTGCATATTTTGGGGTTGCTTGTACTTGGGATGTTTGCCTCTAGGTCAAATGAGTTTGACTTGGTTGGGGATAAGGTTTTTGAGTTGTTAGAGGTGGAGGAGGTAGAGCCATGGTGAGGGAAGCCATTGGTCATAGGAGAGAAGGCAGTGAGATCCTCTATAGGATTCTTATAGAAATTATGGGAGGAGTCAGTATGACATCCCTTGAAGACCAAACAAATGTAGTGGCTCTACCCAAGGTCAAAGAGTCCTAGACAAACACCATATTTTATAGGGGAATGAAAGAGTGGTACACATGGTACTTGATGATGATCAAAATAGGTGGGCATGCCTTATTATGATGACTAATACAACATCCAAAAATGCTTTCTAATAATTGATAAGTGATTTTGACCTCAATAAAGTGATTCAAGACATGATAGATTAAGTAGAGGGGATATTTAAGGATGACTAAAAATCATATGATTATGTCCTATCAAATACCCTAGTAGTCTCTGATGGGAGTCAATGAATCTCTAATTTATTATGATAGATGAAGCATAGGGGCCTCACTGATCACATTGTATACCATCAAGTAGAAACACTCATAAATGTCCTAGATGTTTTTTTAATATTGGTGTCTATATAGTTTATATAAACATAAATGGACCACGGAGACACCAAGAATCCATGCTGCAAAGGTAGAGGGATTGAAAGTTAGTGCCCCATAGACTACATCTACAATATAACTCATCATGTAAAAGTGTCCCCTACTCGCACATCCACTATGGCTTTAACCATGTTAAATTTAACCACTCCTCCTAGATCAGGGATGTGGGAGTTGTCCAAGATGTTTTGAATTAGGGGGACCCACTATTCATTGATGTCAAGACAATTTGGGGTTGCAAACAACTAGTGCAACAAGATCATACCAATCTAGACCCACTCCTTGAAAGTACAAAGTGTGTATTCATTAACATCCTCTTTGTTTACCTATTTAGCATTCAAGTTCTCTGCCTAGTCCTTAAGGACTTCATAGTTTTAAAAGGTACCAATCTAGGTCTTCACCACTTTTGAGTCATATAAAAAATTGGTGTCTAGAAAATTATAATAGACCTTGTAATCCATGCCTGAGATGTTAGCAATTCGGTACTGGAAGTCATCTGAGCAGACCCAATCATGAATGTCATTCTACACCCATTTGGCATGAGGAAGAACTTGCTAAATAAGTTGGCATAGGGTAGGAATTCAGGCCTGGCTATGGTTTAGTATAGGTCACACTTCTTGTACACTCATAGGGTGTCCTCAAACTTGGCCTCATCATCATCATTGATAATTGACTCTTTTGGCACCATGTTGATGGCCTTGAATATTTTAGTATAGTTATTAAATTGAGTCAAACCATATGAGAACAAAGTGTCCCTATATTCAAGATTAGCATTGGGGTTCAAAGGTCAAGTGGCCATTGCAATAATATGAAACTTGAAAAAAAATCCTAGGTCAAAAAATAAGGTAACATAAGTAGCAGGTGGGAGCAAAAAATAAGGAGGCTAAATTTGGGTGCTGAAAGATATAATGGTTAATGACCTTTCCTTGGAACACTTATAGAAACCTACATTCACCCCTCCTGTATTAATGACATTTGATAATTTATCTATCATGGATTCAAATTTGAGTGGGTGGCTTAATCCTCGACTTGATTTCCCAATCCAAAGTTATATTTTGAGTATATGATTACACACTGCTTACCATATCCATTAAAAGTGATGTGACATTTTGAACTTACCTAATCAAGGTCTAGTTCCCCACTTTATTGATGTTTAGAGTGGATTAGGTACATGACCACCTCATCTTTAAACCCTCTTGGGGGCTTTGAGTTCATACCATTTATCAGCTCCTGATTGGTCTTCACTTAATGGTCGAGACCCAAACACATCTTAGTACGTCATTGCTATATCTTTGAGGGGAATAAAAGATGTTAGATGGGGATAGATTGTGTCCTCTATTTATCCCCTTATGATTCCACTTGTGATTTATTTTGGCCATCTTGGGGCCTTTAAGAGGCCCACTACTAAACTACTCGATCATGCCATGTGACATGCTATGATACATTAGGCTCTCCTGGATTTTGGCATTCATGTCAGACTGAGAGACTCATAAGCATGACAATGGTGAGAGATTCATTGGTAATATTCAAGTATTATTGACCTTTACGGCATACAATGTCTCTTGATTTAGTTAGGCTCTCCTAGGTTCTAACATTCTTATAAGACCAAGAAACTCACCACTATGTCACTAGTTGATGTGGCATTCATTGGTTGGGTCAGGGTCTCTCAATATCTGACATCCTTGTTAGGTTTGAGAGACTAGTCATTCTGTATTTGGTGTGGGGTGATTGGTTAGAGTATTGATGGTGTCTAACCTGGGGCCATATGGCACTTCTTGATTGCATCAGGTTCTCCTGAGGTTTGACATCCTTATCAGATCTGGGAGATTGATGCATCTGATAATAATCCTTGTGAAACTTACTGATTGCATTAGGATATCATGAGATCTAACATCTCAGTCAGATTGGGATAATGATGCATCTAACATCAGTCTCATGGTGCTTTCTTATTGTAAAACCTTTGATTAACCCTCAGCTAAATATCCTGAATTCATGTAGTGTTGATACTTTGACATGTGGAAGATCCTAACAAAAACACATAAAATGACTAAGTGAAAGCAAAAGGAATAATTATCAATTAATTGATCACCTAGCCACTACCTAGGCTCCATAACACCACATAGGACTTTGGGATCCAATGCACAAGGAACATGACTAAGGCTCTAGGAACCTTTGAATAAGGGAAATCCTATAAAGTCAACATGTGTAGAGACCATAATTCCTATCCTAAAACACAAAATATTTTTTTCTTATTTAATTAATGTTTGTCTATAAATATAACTCATGTATACTTTATCCTATCAGATATCCTTTGCCAATCGGGCAAGCATCTAACCATATGGGTTAGGCATCTATTATTCTTTGCCAAAAGGGTAAGCATTCTAACCATATGGGTTAGGCATCTAATATCCTTTGCCAAATGGGAAAGCATCTGACCATATGGGTTAGGCATCTACACATGAGTAGGTTATGCTCTGGCCAAAGATTTGACTCATTGGTATCAATCGGATCCTGAGTCACTCACTGTTCACTACTCATCTCTACTAGATAAGCACCGAGGTCATTGTGATAGTAACATGTATAAAACATATATCAAAAATTTGCATTCCACCTCAAAATTTGGCCTACAGCCTTAGTAACTGTGACGATCCAACCGAGATCCTTCATGTATATCACAAAATTCCTATCTTTGCTTTGTTTATCTAAAATAGGGTCTTATTATAATAGTCCTGTCTTTTCATTTAAGTTTAATCTTTAGTCTATTATGGACAATTATATCTTTAGTCTATTTACGCAAACTTTTCTAAAAACAATAACGTATACACAAGGAGTTTATTGAACTTGAATTTAAATAAATCCATTATATGTTTGAAAGGATGGTTATGAAATTTGAGGGTTCAACACTAGAATGAAGGATATAATTTTTTTCTTATGATTTAAATCAAATATTATATTCATCTTACAATTTAAATAAAATAAATTATTTGCCTTTTAATTTAAATAAAATAAATTATTTGCCTTTTAATTTGAATAAAATAAAATATTTATTCTACAATCTTAAAAAAAATAAAAAAAAATCTACCTTTCAATTTAAACAAATTATTTACCATCCGTTTTAAATAAATTATTTATTTTACAATTTAAATAAAATAATATAATCTACCTATCATGTAAATAAAACAAATTATTTACTTTGAATTTAAATAATATAAAATATTTATTTTACAATTTAAATAAAACAAAATTTTATTCACCTTACAATTTAAATAAAATAAATTATTTATTTTACAATTTTAAATAAAATATCTACCTTACAATTCAAATAATAAAATAAAACTTTTAACAAATAAAACTATTTACCTCTGCCATTGAAATCCTTGACTGAAAAGGAATGTGAATGCAGCTGAGAATAATGAATGGTGGCATTTCAAAATGCTTGTATGGTGGAATGATGCAGGTTAGTTTCACGTTAATTTTGTTATGGTTCCACGTAGTTTTTGATAGGTTAGAACAAATTAATAATCTTAATTTATTTATAATAATATACTTTGTTAGGTTTTAAATTAAGTATAATTAATTAATAATCAAAAAATTAATTACGAAAAAAAAATTATTTGAAAATTTTAAAATCAACAACAAGAGGAAAATTCTTTTAATAAAACAACTTTTGGTGATTTTCTAAATATCAATACATAAACATTAGATTCATTCATTATAAATGCGAGCATTAAAATAAGACTAAATATTGATCTTATTAAATTTTCCCTCTTTCACAATTGTAAACATTGCATATATACATTTCTATGAAAACAATTAACTTAAATTAAATCATACCTTACTTTCACAATTTCCCATCGATGACCTGATAGCTCTTTGAAAATCACAAAAGTTAACTTAAAATAATCAACCCATTCCAAAAATATTAAAAGAGGTCCAAATCAACTTAGAGTATGAGCATGAATCTAAAGTGCGAGAAGATAGGTCGTGACATCCTCTCCCCTTAAATTGTGCATTGTCCTAATGTACTACAAAAGTTTGATTAAGTTCATAAATTTAAAATAAATATTGAAACATGGTTTTCATTTCTTCAGTGTCCTCCCAAGTTGTACTTCCTTTGCCATATTGATCCCACTGTACCTTACATTGATCAACCTCTTTGTGGTGTGATTGGTATCGATGCCTCTCCAGCACTTTGTATGGATCTATTGTTATTCTATCAAGCTCTTGGACCTACAAAGAATTCCAGTTTAAAATGTGTTTATTATCAAGCACATATTTCTTAAGAAGTGACACATGGAAGACATCATGAATACAACTCAATTGTAGGGGCAAGTCTAATCGATATGCTATTGGGTTGATTCTCTCTAGGATCTCAAAATGTCCTACAAAGTAAGGAGCTAACTTCACCTTTTTCCCAAAGGTTATGTAACTTTTGTGTGTTCTGACCCTTAAAAACACCTTGTCACCAATCAGGAATTCTCTCTGAACTCTTTTCCTATTTGCATAACTCTTCTGTCTATCTGATGCTTCCTTCAACCTCTACCTTATAACTTTCACCTTTTCTTCCATGTCTTTCAACATTTTAAGATTGATTACTATTCTGTCCTCAAGGTTATCCCAACTAAGTGGTGTTCGACAACTTCTCCCATATAAAGCTTCAAATGGAGCCATACCTAAAGATGTTTGAAAAGAGTTATTATAGGAAAATTCTACCAATGGGAAATAAGCTTCCCATTTGGTTTGCTAATCCATATAATACATCCTTAGGAGGTCTTCTACAACTTGATTTGTCCTTTTTGTTTTCCCATCCATATCAGGATGAAATGAAGTGCAAAAGTTCAATTGTGTACCTAAAGCTGACTATAGGGTCATCTAAAACCTTGAAGTAAACTTGGAATCTCTATCTGATATAATTTTTTCTGCAACTCCATGCAATCTAACCTCTTCCTTCACAAATCAATTGGCTATGTTTGGTGCATCATCAGTCAAGTTCCTGGGTATGAGATGCGCTACCATAGTAATCTTGTCGATTACCACCATAATAGCATCATGCCTGTAGGGTGTCATAGGTAATCTTTGTATGAAATATATACTGACAACTTGCCATTTATATTGTAGAATGTTGTGTAGATATAAAAGTCCTACAAGATGCTGGTGTTCTGCTTTAACCCTCTGACATTCCAAGCATCGTGCCACATATAATATTATATCTCTTTTCATCCCTTGCCAAAAGTATACTTTCTTAAGATCGGCATACAGTTTGTTTACCCCTTAATGACCTGAGTAGGGTGCATCATGAGCTTTAGTCAATATTTTCTTCCTTAAATCTTCTATATTTGTATCATTGATCCTATTCTTATACCAAAACAAACCCTCACCATCCAAGTTATATCCTTCAGTTCTTGGGTCTTCTGCATTTTATTATATCATTATTTTCACTTGATTATACTAAGGATCCTACTCTGTCCTTCTAATATTTGCCTTTTTAGATTAAATCTAAGCATTGTTATATTCATTAGATGTCTTCTCCTACTCAAAGCATCAGCAACCCTAATCTCTTTTCCCTTGATATACTCAATTTAAAAAGCATACTCACTCAAAAACTCTAACCACCTTCTTTGCCTAGCATTTAGATTAGGTTGAGTGAATATGTACTTTAGCCCTTGATGGTCAGTTTTTAGTTTAAAAGGTTTCCCAATAAGTAAATGTCTCCACTTGTATAAGGCGTGAACAATTGCCACCAATTCTAAATCATGAGGGGTATAATTTACTTCATGGGTTTTAAATTTCCTAGACTCATATGCAATTACGCCATCATTCTGAATGAGTACACCTCCCAATCCTTCGATGGATACATATGTTATAACCATGAAATGTCCATTCAGATTGGGTACCTTCAAAATGGATGCCATCAAGAACTTTTCTTTCTAAATCTAGAAAGCTTTATCAGACATCTTTGTCCATATAAACTTTTTACCTTTCCTTTGCAATGTAGGAATTGGCCATTCCATTATTACCTTTATCTTGTCTGGATCTATTGCAATTCCTTCTTTGGATATGATGTGGCCTAGATAATGATTTTCCTTATTAAAGAATGCACATTTGGACAACTTAACATATATCTTAAGTTCTCGTAACCTTTGAAGAACTAATTGAAGATGTGCTAAGTGCTCCTCCTCAATTTTAGAGTATATCAGAATGTCATCTATGAACACCAAGATGAACTTATCCAAGTAATTATGGAACACATTGTTCATTAAGTTCATAAATATTGAAGGAGCATTTGTTACCCCAAATGGTACTACTGTAAACTCATAATGTCCATATCTGGTCTTGAAAGCAATTTTTGGAATATCCTCTTCCTTAATTCTTAGTTGATGATATCCTAATCAAAAGTCTATCTTCAAGAAAACTATTTCTCCTTTCATTTGCTCAAAAAGGTCTTCTATACGAGGTAGGGGATATCTATTTTTAATCATGACCTTATTCAACATTCTATAATTAATGCATAATCTTATAGTTCCATCTTTATTTTTAACAAACAAGACTGGCGCTCCCCAAGGAGACACACTTGGTCCAATCTATCCTTTACTCAAGAGTTCCTCTAGGTAAATTTTAAGTTCCATCAACTCAGTTGTGTTTATTTTGTAGGGTGCTCTATAAATTGGCTCAGCTCTAGGTACAACAACAATTGAAAAATCAAATTTTCTCTTAGGGGGCATTCTAGGTAATTCTTAAAGAAACACATCCTTAAATTCCCTTAGAAATGGATACCCTTCTAAGGTTGGTTCATCTTTGCTTTCATCCTTATGATCTATTGTTATCATGAAAATTAGAGATCCCTTCCTTCTCTCCTTCAGCTGCATAGCTGATATGGTTTCTACTTTTATGGGCCTATAACTCCCTTGAATCATGACCCATCTCCCCTCACCACTAAAACACCTAACCGACTTCCTATAATAGTCTATTTCAGCTTGGTGCTTGGTGAGCCAACTCATCCCTATTATTACATCATAGGCTCCTAAAGGTGCTACAAATAGGTCTAAACTTGTCTTCTAATCTAGAAATTGTATTTTTGGCTTGGGTACACATTGAGACACTTCCTTGACTTCCTTATCCCCATACTTGATCATCCATGATGCATCTATGTGATTCACTAGAAGAGACATTTTTCTTACTAATTCTATGGAAATGAAACATTTTGATGAACCAGTATCTATGAGAATTGAAATGGGTTTACCAAATAGTTTACCTGTAGCTTCAGTTGCACATTTTGGTATCTATTTTGGTGATTCCTTACTACAAAATTGACATTTTTCTATGGTCCTCTCTGAGGTTAATTGGCCCTTATCTATCCTTGCATCCTTGGGCACTCTCAGGCAAACTAATTTCCTCTACAAGCAAAACATCCTCCTGGCGGGCCTTTTGGTACTGGTTTCCTCAGGGCATTGCCATAAATCTATGGAGGATACATTGGGTGATTGTAATTCCTTTGATTATTCATGTTATTATCTCCTCCCCTATTTTTGTTCCTTATAAAAGTATTTCTATGATTTTGATTTGGTGGGGGTACTCTACCTGTTGGATTTGCTCTTGGGTTTTTATCCACAACTTGCTCTCCCTTGAAATCTGGTTTCCTTTTGATGGCTCTATTTTTGTTATTGATAAAGTTTTGTCTCACCACAGTTAGGGCTTACAACTTTCATTCTTGTTTGTGAGATTTTTCTAGCACTTCATTCATGTTCTCAGGGCCGTGCACATCTACTTCCACTCTAATTTTTGCATTCAATCTTAGGATGAACTTTCTAGTCTAACCTATTTTATCCTTCTAGTACATGGGCACATACTTAAGTAATTTGGTGAATCTATCCCTATACTATTGGATTGACATACCTCCCTATCTTAGGTTGTGAAATTTAGTTTTTTTCTAATCAAAGAATAACTGGGGCAACCATCTCTTCTTGAAATGGTGGTCAAACTGATCCCAGGTCACATTTTCCTTGGTTATTCCATTCAACTCCTTCATGTTAGTCCACTAGCTAGCTGTCTCTCCTACCAATTGGCAAGATCCCCACAACACCTTAGTTGCATCATTGTAGTTTCTCAAGTCAAATTACTTCTCCATCTCATTTAGCCAATTCTCAGCACCTTCACCTAACTATTTTCCATCAAACTTAGGGGGTAAAATCTTCTTCAAATCCTTCCTAAGATCAAAAAGTTAAACTTCAATTCTGAGAGCTACAACCTCCATCTCATTGACTGGTGGTGGATTATCAAGGTTAGGTTCTAATATGTTTTCTACATTTTTTTGCCTTGACTTAAGATCATTAATCAACTGCTCAAGTGATTCTATTTTATCTCTTTGCTCGGTCAACAAAGTGATGAGGGCTTCTATCGTTGGTTCTCTATTTCTTGAAACCTATTGTTCAACATTTTCATTATTGGGTTCAACGTATCTCACATTTTCCCTTCAATTCCTAGTTGATCTCCTAGGTCTTGCCATTTGGTTTCCTTATAGAAAAAACAAAATCTTCTAAGTTTTTATTCAAGATAATTGATAGCATAAATCTCTTTTAGATAACTCTAATTTCCTCATACATTCTATTATTGATCACAGTCACACATAGGATTGACAAAAAGTATGCAATTGATAATCTTATTCATCTTTTTATTACATAGAGTTCTTAGCTTTATAGAGGATAAGATTTATGACTATAACATATAGATGTCTGTATAACATTGATTCAAAATTCTTCTAAACATAATCTTCTTCATCCAATTCCATTTCTTTGGGAACTTCATCTTCTGAGTGAACCACATGTTGGTGGCATCAGTTGTATTCCTTACACACTTCAGGGCTTATGTAAGGTGCGTTAGAACCCATTCCAAATGGAAAATATCTTATTGTTAAGGGCCTCTTAAATAGATGTTTGACTTTAAGTTCCATCATAACTAGTTTTGTTTTAATTGGCTCCACTTTCAAAGATTTGAGTTTACTCTAGATTGCAACTATTGTAACTGAGTGAGAAATGTAAATAGTTTCTTTCAAAGTGGAGGGAAGTTTTATTTTCCCTTTTTAATTATTCTTTTTCCTTTTCCTTTCCTTAAAGTTTTTCCAAAAGCCATGTCTGAACAACCAGTTTTTACCAAATTAGTTTCTCATAGTTCTCAATTTTCTCAACAAGTGATCATCAATAATTAATCTTTTATTAAGCGTAGGTTATAGTAGGCTTAAGGTCTAGCTTTTGAACTCAGGCTCTAATACCACAATGTAGAGACCACAATTCCTATCCTAAAACACAATTTTTTTTCTTATTTAATTAATGTTTGTCTGTGAATATAACTTGGGTATACTTTATCCTATCGGATATCCTTTGCCAATCAGGCAAGCGTCTACCCATATGATTTAGGCATCTATTATTATTATTTACCAAATAGATAAGTATTCTAGCCATATAGGTTAGGCATTTAATATCATTTTCCAAATGAGCAAGCATCTAACCATATGGGTTAGGCATCTACACATGAGTAAGTTATGCTCTAACCAAAGACTTGACTCATTGAGATCAATCGAATCCTGAGTCACTCACTATTCACCATTCATCTCTACTAGATAAACATCAAGGTCATCATGACAATAGCATCTATAAAAAATATATTAAAAAGTTTCATTCCACCTTAAAATTTATCCTAAAACTTTGAGAATTTTGATGATCTAACTGGGATCCTTTCAAGTATATCACAAAATTCTTATCTTTACTTTTTTTAAAATCTAAATTAAGGTCTTATTATAATGGTCTGTCCTTTTCATTTAACTTTAATCTTATTTAGCACACAACCCCAAAACCCCATCCTATTCACTTGCATACTGGAAACACCCTTGGCTTCCCAAACTACCTACATACCTACTTCCAAATAGGATCAAGGTTTAATATCCATGTAGTTTTATTTTCTATTCTAACTTTCATGTGAACTATGAATCTAGGTATGCATCTCTTTCTAGGGCCTAGTTCCCCAGATAGTTCCTTTGTGATTGCTACCCAAACAGGAGCGTAAAAAGTATCAGTTAAAGTGAATAAATACTTATTTAACTAAACTAGTGCATTTGTCATGAGAGGACAAGAAAGGGATGGTCAAAATGGAACCCACCTTATTTTGAAAGCTTTTGTTAGTGGGCAGACAAGTCACACTATTCCTAATTAGAATCTCCTTTTCCTTTTTGACTTTTCATGAGAGGTGGTGCCAATTTTGTCGTGTGAACCTTGTCCATATGTAAGTATGATCCATGTGAGGAGTGTGGCATGGGGTTTCTTTGTTATCCAATTTTTATTTGTTTGACTTGACCCATCTTAGTGGAGGTGGGCGTATTTCTCCTTTCTCTAGAAGTTTCTAGCCTAGCAAGTTTTATAAAAGCATTATAATCCTTCTTTGTATTTTTTTCATAGTGAATTTATGCATTTTTTCCTCTAAGGAAGGTTAGTAAGGTGTTAGAGAGAGTTTGTTATGAGTGGGAGAATTTATGAAGTAAAGGGTTCTTGTGAGGAGTGCAATTGGTAGGCTTGTATGCCTCATTTGAAGATAGTTTATTGTTAAGATTTGTTTGTAAGGAGTGTGTTGTGAGGAATTGTAAGAGTGTTATGTTGAAGTAATATATGAGAGTGTTATTACCTGTTCTTCCCTTGAATCTTTGAATTATCTTGTGAGATTATAGTGAGGACACATCAAGTGGTATCATAGCAATTCATGATACATGTGGAGAGAATGTGAGGAAAATTTGTGAGAGAAAGTGAGGAAGTGTTTTTTATTGTAGGGTATGGTAAGAAGACCAGCAAGAGGAGGATATGCTCAAGTGAGTAAAGAAATGCAAGATTTATGAATGGAAGTGGAACATCTAGCCACCATGTTCAATAATTAAGGGAGAAGGCAAAGAGGAGATGATACTGAAAAAGAAATAAATTATGGTGTAAATTTTCAGCATGAAGCAGAGCCACTATCAATGGAGGAAAGGATTATCAGAGCTTTGTAAGGGAAAAATGATGAAGTTAAAGTGGAAGATATAGACTATGGGGGTAGTTTACAAGTAGAGGAGTTGGTTGATTGGCTAAATAACATGAAAAAATTCTTTGATTTGAAGACCATGCTAGAAGAAAATAAAGTGAAGTTTGCATGTATCAAGTTGAAAGGTCATGCCATGATCTGGTGGGATCATTTACAGAATAAGAGACAAAGAAAGAACAAACAAAGAATTAGCACGTGGAGCAAAATTCAAAATAAGCTTAGAGAGAAGTTCCTTCCTATAGACTATTCCCAAACCCACTATATAACATTTCAAAATTTGAGGTAAATGGAGAAAAGTGTACAAGAGTACACAAATGAATTCTACAATTTTTCCATAAGAGTGGATCATGAAGAAACAAAGGAGCAAATGGCTGCAAGGTATGTGAATGGTTTAAAAAATTTCATTCAGGATGAGTTGAATATGCATAGAATATTGTATATGGAAGAGGTTTATCAGTTAGCCTTGAAATCATAAGAGAAGGAAAATAAACAAGTTACTAGGAGGACATTTGGTCCAAGAAGAGTGCAATCCCCTCAAGCATGGGGACAAGGTGGTTGCAATACCACTAGTGGTGGATATGATCATATAAGATGAGAATCATAACATGGTATAGAGAGGAGATAATATAATAGAGAAGGCTTCCAATATCAATAGAGAGGGAGAGGATTCCAAAGAGGACGATGATATGGAACTTATGGAAGTGCTAGAGGGTAATTTCCAAACCATCCTGGAGCTATTATTTATTACAAATGTGGAGGGGAAGGACATAAGGCAAATGAATGTCCAGATTACCATGGCCAAGAAAGAAGACAAGAGTACCATCCAAGAGTGAACTTGGTTGAAGCTAAGCTAGAAGATCAATTTACTAATTGCATCTTTAATCTTTTGTTGTTGTAACGTGTGTTTCATTATTATGTTTTTTATTTTTGTCTTTCTTTTGTTGTAGCTTTATAATAAATTTAAAATATAATATTTAAATATCATAGATATTGAATGTTAATTAGTCATTTTTTATTATAATTTATTATTTATATTTTAATAGTTTAAATTAATAATATCATAATAATTTTCTAATTAAAAAAGTATCTATGTTTTACAATAATAACTAAGGTTTAGTGGTGTGCTGTAAATTTTATAAATAAATGATAATTAATAGGCAATCTTAAACTTAACATCTATTTGATTATTATAAAGTAGATTTAAAAAAAAAAAAAAACAATATTTTAGACATACGATGGCATTTGGGACCTTTTATCTTAAAATTGTATTTTTAAGTCTAATATAATGGTGTAACTAGATTTAAACTATCTATCAACATTTTCCCAATAAATTTATTTAAGATATCTATGCTCTTATAATATAATTAAAAGATAAAACTTATAAACTATTTTTATCTCCTTGAACTTTAAAGATGACAAAAGGATGAAATGCCAGACTTGAGTAAACTCTTTCATTCAACATTTTCCTCCCAAAGTTTATTTGGGTAGGACACACTTTGTTTTTGGATATGTGGTTCTTTTATTTTGATGTGAAATGTTTCTTTGGTTGAGAGCAACTTGTGTGTAGTCATCTATTACAAATTATAAACTAAGTTGGCAACTCATATAAAAAACATGAGATACAATTTTATCTTTTGATGTGAAGTGTTTCTTGGATTAATATGATTGCTTGCGAGTAATTTATATTTAGTTACAAGGCAAATCATAATAGGATGTCCCACTTTTTAGTATAAAGAGACCACATACACTTGAGTTTATCTTCAAAATATCTTGAGTTTGGATCATTGATATTAATCAAACAAATATGTTTTAGATTATATATACAAATATGTAATGCATACACATTATTTTATTTTTTTAAATTATTAAATATTTTTTAGGATTTATGTTTAAATTATTTTTAAAATAAAACTATAGTCGACTAGTGATAAATATGTACTTATGAGTCAAAGCATAATAAGGTATCCCATTTTTTGACATAAAAATGTCACATACATTTCAGTTTCTCTTCAAAATATTTTGAGTTTGAATTATTAATATTAATCAAACAAATATATTTTAGATTATATATACAAATATGAAATGTATTTATATTTTTCTATTTTAAAAAAAAAAATTATTAAATACTTTTTAAAATTTATTTTGAAATTGTTTAAAAAAAAAAATTGATCAATTGGTGAGACACAATATTATATTCTAACCCTTAAACCTATTAAAAATTCTAAACTCAAATAACAATTCATATTAAACACAAGTGAGATATATTTGAAACATGATCAATTCAAAAGCAAAAAAGTCTTCGTGATTCTAAATATATTTTAATGATTATATATATATAAATTAAATAATTATATATATTTATATTAATAATTAAAAAAGTTATTTATAAAAACTATTTTTTTTAATAATAAATATATTATATATATATAAATAATGCTTAAGAAACATTGAATGGAATATCATTTAAATTAGAATTGAACAAGAGCACATCCCAATTAACAAAACCATATTTAGTTATGAAAAACACTACAAATAAGATTATTATGTGAGGGAAAATTCTTAATATTATTTGCATTCCACAATTTCGTATCATTGTTTTATATAAAATTAATTATGAAATCTATTATGACATTATACTTTTTTTTCACATGTACAAAATTGATTGATTTTAAAAGTGGAATTATAGTGTATATTTTCAATATATAATTGATTGAAAGTGGAGCATAGTTGTTATTGTTATATTTTTGTGTTTTATTAATTATTATTTTAGAATTTGAAAAGATAATAATATTTATAAAATAATTTATACTCAACAATAATTCTTGATAAATTGTTATAACCTTTATTACATTATTTTAAAATAGTTTATTAATATGTTCATTTAGTAATTAAATAATCCTAACCATATATTTAGATTATTGTGACTACATAGACTTGTCGAGAACTAATTGAGGTCTTTGTGTTCTTTAGTACAATTAAAGCATATATTTTTACAAGTATAATATTGTTCAACTTTTATTTCTTCAGAGATTATTTTGGCTTTGTCTATTATTAGATATATGACTTACAAAGATTGGAGATGCTTAATTATCTTCCTCCAAGAGACATTCAACTTTTACCAATGACTTTTCAGATATAAGTTCCTAATAAAGACCTACATCAAGTTAATTGTATCTTACTTCCACTTGTGTCACATTATTAATAGGAAGAAACCTCATAACCATCTTCCAAATTTATATGGTAGTTTAGTGAGATGTCATAGACTCAACAATTCGTATTGCCTCACATCCATCACACACTTCTTCACCACTTTAAGTATCAACTATTTTTTCAAAACAATGAGGTCAATCTCACTATGTAAGATCCTGTTATTTTTTATCTTCTTTATAATATCTTATTTTGTTGGACTATTACTTTCTATTTACTTATTTAAACATATTTTTTTCTTTTTTCTTTTTATAGAACATATCACCATATTCCCTTATCTTCTTTATTTTATATCTTTTATAATTTCATAAATCAATCTTAACCTTTGTAAACATTAATATAAAAATTAAATGAACCCCATAAAAATCTTATTTTCAATTTAAGAGGCAAGATATTGATCTTAAAAAAAATACAAATTAAAAAGTACGGTACATGTATTTTGTAATTCAATCACATTTGTTTTGAAGGAACATTTTGTTTTTCAATTTTATTGTGCTTACTTATTGAGGACATTCCAAATTTTAGATGCTGAGGTCAACATATTAACAAGAGCACCAAGTGCCAAGTCCCTACGAGAGGAGAGAGAAATAGTCTTCAAGTCCATTGCAAAAGCTCTGGATGTGAATGTTGTACTTTTGGTTGTTGTTCTTCAACTATCATATTGTTCTTCAACATTCCGAATATCAATTCTTACTTTAGGAATAGTTTCCACAATATTGAAACAAAGAAGAAAATAGACATAAGGCACTAATTTTACAAGTAATTAGAAAAGTAATGAAACGAAAAAAAAAAGTAAGAGATTGATTTCACTTGTAATTCTATATAGAATCTAAACAATTTAGAAATAGCTACAAAAAATCACAAATCAATGGCATTTTACAGTGAAAAAGTCGTGTATGCAGCAGATATAAATAGTCAATTTTACAAGTTATTTGCAATTGGTAAAAATAGAGGCAAGGCAAGTTAGTCACCACCTATATTTGAGAAATTAAATTGAAAAATTCAGATATAAAACATATTTTTCTAATATAACCACACATAGGACTCAAAGCCAAAAAAAATAAACCAAAACATAAATCACTACTTCTGGGTATTGCTACAAAAGTGTCCAAAATAATTCCTGCATATGTACTTGTGGCTGATGCACTTTTTTACAAACCCATAAACTAGCATTTGGCTCTTTAACTGTCAGATTTGTTCTTCAACATTCTGAATATCAATGCTTACTTCAAGAATAGTTTCATCATGGAGATAAGTATTTGTTCAGTGTTTGGGGGGGGGGGGGAGGGGGGGACGAGGTGGAAATTATAGTTGCAATTGTGTTTCAGTGACAGAGAAGAAAAAACAATTCATCGTAGGATTTGATGTTTGTTCTTACATTGAGCATAGATTGAATCATGGGTAAGAAGAGGATCGTAATAGACTTGAGTCACAAACAAACCTTTGTTCAGTGTTGAGAAGCTCATAGTCAAGCAATGTATCGTGCAAATGATAAATACTAGATCTTTAACAAATTATATGTTGATTACAAGATTTCAAAGTACATTGTAATGCATCTTAGAAGAGGACTTTAAATAAAAAATTGATCATGTTCAAAGAGAAAATCAAAAGATCAAAGAGAAACATAACAAGTTAGTTCATAAGGTCCAAAACCAATATCATTCAATATGTATTTTCATTTTGTTGCATGCATAAGTTCCCTAATGTTTTAGTTAGAATCAATGCATGAAACACTATATGATGACACCAAAACTTGGAGAAAATATGTAATTGAGGAAATGCATCCCCATTTGGATTGGATGAAAAAAAAGGAAAGTTTCTTACATCATAAAAAGTAACTCATACACCAGAAAGAACAGTTCCTTAGCAACATAGGAAAAACATGCTATTAGGAAATGGCCACATGTAATATCTTTTTTTCTTGTTTAATTTTTTTGGTGAATCTTTTGGATCCATTTTATGAATAAAACGTAATTTAACTAACCAAATTGAAGGATTGATGATTGTCAAAAACTGTGTAAACATAAATTTTACGGGTTAATCAACATCTCTCAGTTGCTAAATGCTATAATAAGTGGCAAGTTTTTATTATACGTAGTGAAGCCTACTTGAATGGATTATAGAATTTCAACCCTATTTAACCACTCAGGATGTAATAGTTTTAGTTATTTAAATTCTTCTTGTACTGGATGAGATCATATTTATGGAATCAGTTTTATTTAAATGATGTCTAGGTGTATGAATAAATAACAAGTATGACCATCTGGGTGAATTTCATTGTAAAGGCTTTATTAAGATGTTATTTCACAAAATGTTTATGGCAAGTACTAACATTAGGATCCAAATTTTACAAAAAATTGGGCAATGTTATGTTAAACAAATTGGGCAATTCCACTAATGGAGGGATTTAATTAAGGAATTACTAATTTGAAAATTAAAATTCTATAAAAATTGACTCCAACAACTGTTGATTAGAACAAAAGGTCCTTGAAGTTTATAGACAGGAGGATTTAGCAAAAAATGATGCCTCAGTCAATTTTGATGTCTTGTAAATGCAATATATGTTCTCTATTTTCTTCTTGGTGGGATGATGCGATCCCATGATAGAAGCCCCGTATAATTCAGAATAGAAAACATAATAGTTTTCAATGTAGTCTTCTCTACCATGTTTAATATTAAAGTCCAACACATTCAACATAGATTATATTTTTCATGTATTGATTGAGCAAGCTTAGTTTCAAGAAAAGAGAAAACATTTTGTATAGTCTAGCCATTATGTTAAGTAATAGACTGCATGAGAGAACCAAAAACTAATGAAAAAGTGCATGTGAAAACATCCATAGGCTTATTTAAAACATACCATTGCTTTCATCTTCAAAGCAAATGTCTTGGAATCATATGGATTTGCCTTCATATCAGTAAGGAGATCACTGAATGATTCTAGGACTATTAATCCTTCTGGAAGTGCTTCATTGCTTGCTTGCAGGAGGAGATGGTATATTTCTCTCCCCAATCTATGCACAATACCCGACACTTTAGATTTAGATTCCAATAAATGCGGATCTCCTAGAGTAGAAACAAATTATTAGTTTATCACACTAACAACTACAAGCATGACCCACACAAGTAAATGAGAAACCAGAATAGAATGAGGAGCTTTAGCATCCCTAACAATCTACTGCATAATGCACACTGCATAATAGTGTCTAATGTTTAAGATACAAGCAATGTACAGCTCCAACAACCTCACACAAGAGCATACAACAATTATAGTCACAATTATGAAAACAAGGTTAAAATGTTTAGTCCTAATATTTAACAATTCAAAACAAAAAAGTTTTTATAACATCTTAAGCAGTAAGGAGACACATAGGCAAGTTCTGCCTGATCCATATTTTGCATGTAGTAAGTTTCAAGGTCAAGCCCTATTTTCTAAGAATTTTCCTTCAAAGTTTAAAGACAAAATTATCCAACAATATAATTGAATGGAGTCAAAAACCTTTATAACTTACAGGTGCAATATCTCTTCTCCCCAAAATCCTCGAACCTAATCTTCAGACTATGTAATCTAGACAACGCAAAAACAAACAAAATGGTAGAATCCTGATCAAGCCAAAGGGTAGTGACATTAAATATCTAGTAAGCCTGCTTGCATACAAATTTAGATCTTGTTAGGATGAATGGCCTCTTCTTTGTAATAGATCATAGTGCCTCTGGTTACAATGGTTATTGTGGCCTACATGTGTTAGAAGACACAACTACACCGCCCTTCATTGCAACCAAAAATAGCCTCCATTCCATAGAAACCTGCGGCAATTTAATTTGTTTTTACAGTTGTGTGGTTGTTCCATTCATTAAATGTGAGGTGACATACTTTTGTGCCACACAATGAGGCGGTAGGGTTTTTCAAAATGATTATATATTATTATTTCCTATAGGATGACAACAAAATTGGAGGGTGGCCTTGATTATCGTGAAGGGGCTAATAACATCTAAAGCCATTCAATGAATCAAAACACATCAAATAATGTTATTAT
Source organism: Torreya grandis (assembly GCA_037957365.1). Classification (NCBI taxonomy): domain Eukaryota; kingdom Viridiplantae; phylum Streptophyta; class Pinopsida; order Cupressales; family Taxaceae; genus Torreya; species Torreya grandis. Next base: position 4,710,417 of record JARHVA010000517.1, on the reverse strand, counting down.
ATTACAGTGTTTAACAAACACGTAAATTTCTTAGGTTAAATGTTTCTACATTTTTATACAAGTGAAACGGCACAATTTAATTGGTCATAGAAAGGAAGAAAAATCAAGAGTTAAATGCAATTGAATCCAATAGTCCACCCTTAGGACTAACAAGATCATCTTGTTGTTGGGGTTATGAACATGATCTTTGTTTAATGTAAATAAATATCATTGAGAAAGGAGGATAGTTTCTACATGAATTGGTTGATAGGTTTATTCTTTTAATACTTAGGTTTAATATTCACTAAAAATATTGTTATGTTTCTAATATTATGTTTTAATAAGTGTATTAAATTTATAGAGTAATAGACCTGTCACTATATATATATGGCTAATTTTTAAATATATTTTAATTTATTTAGGTAAATATAATTAAGATGTTGAGGTTGCCTCTATCTAGTTATGTTTATAACTAGGGGTCTTCCAAATCGTTATAATTTGAATTTTTTATTCCATTTCCTTTTTTATATATATTTTGGTAATTGCGTTTTTAAAGTAACTAGTATTTTTATTCTAATTATATGAGTTTGATTTTTTTTGTCGCATCACTATTTTTTAATATATTTTTATTTTTCATTCAAGTGGATATGCTACTAAATTATTTTTGTTTAATTTATATTTTGAATCTAAGAAATATCATAACAAATGGTATTAGAGTAATGATTTGGATGACAAATTTTGTAACATGAAAACATATGTATGATATTATTAAAGTCAATTATCTTTATGTTACTCAATAATTTCAATAACTTTTTGTTGTATTTTAGTATATTTGTTTGACTTAGAGAAAACAACTATAATTGAACTTCGATTTCATTTGTGAACAAGGAATCCAAGAGGGGAAATTAGTATCGTATTAGGCAAGAAATCAAAACAAAACAAAACACACTAACTAACTTACACCTCTAGCCTAGACACTCAAAAAGCTAGAGAACTACACAAGTAACTAACAAATGAAAGCAAAACAATAGATTTTACCTTCCATAAGATCAAGTGTTGTGAGTTGAAAATGGATTGATGTGCTTGGTTATGTTATCAAGAGATCATTGTCAACGAAGGTCCATTGCTCCACCTTTCCTTGTCACCTTAATAATGTTGGTTGGCTTTGGCTTTACTTGGTTTAGAAAATGGGTATGGTAATAATACAATACTAAAAGCCTTGCATATATTTGTGCATGGTAACTTTACCCCAAAAATATATTTTTGGATCAATGGGTGAGGCCTTGTATTTATAGCCTCCAAAAATAAATCTAACCCAAGTGTAGTTAGGTTAGAATTAACAATGGTTGAGTTTGAACAAACCTTAGTTGAGTTAAGGATAGCCCTAGTTGAATTAAGGAGGGGACATGTAATTAATATTCGGGATAGAGATCCTATTAATTATGCATGGCTTTCTATTAATAAATTTATTGCATTTAGGGATATATTTCTAATTCTTTGACTTTGAAGATGATGATGTCATCATGACCTCATTTTTATTGAATTTTCTTTTTTTAAAAACTATTTTCATTAATTTTACATAAATTTTTTACATATGCATTTATTTGGTTTAATTAGTTGATTCATTCTGCTTAGCATTTGTGCACTTTAAGAATTGTTCAAGTGCCTTTCTTAATGAGTCCAAAGTCCAAACTGCTAGTTGTTAGGTCATAAGGTGATTGAAGATAAATTCATGAGAGGTTACTATTACATACATGATAATACCCTAAAAATGGATACCTCGACACAATTCTGAGCTCTAATATCTGATTTTTGGATTAAATTGAGACGTTCAGTGATTTCTAGGCTTAATTTACACTATTTGGTAAAAATCAATATGAAGTCCAGTTGGAAGCCAGTTGTGTCTAGATTGGAGTGTCTACAATATACCCTATTTGGGACGGAATTGCAAGCTATAGGCACATTCATGTCTTCTCAAAGAAATAAAAATTTGTTAATGCTTAATGCCCTAGAAAGTGATGGATGAGCCTTGGATGCCCCCTCGAGGAAGTGGGTGGAAAACAAGACGATGTGACATAAAGGTAAGGGGGAAAATATTGATTTGCCCAAAGGCATTTATAATTAGTGGCACAATGAGATGCCCCTATTGGGTAGATAAAAAGGATGATTTTTCCAAAGGAATTTATAATCATTGACATAGTGAGATGAAACATAATGATTTTTCCAAAGGCGATTATAGTCATCAACATAATGAAAAATGTGCCTATCAGGTAGATAGAGATAATGATTTGCCCAAAGGTAGTTATAACCATTAGCATAATGAAAACATGCCCCAGGAGGGAAGAAAATGGATAATGATTTATCTAGAGGTAGTTATAATCATTAGCATCTAGATAGATTGAAACATAATGATTTTCCTAAAGGTGGTTATAATCATTGGCAAAACGATTGGCTCCAATATGAAAAATAGGAAAAGGGGGCTTACGTACAAAATCCATACTCATGGAGTAAGAGTAAGTCAGTTCAGAGGGTGGGCATGAATTTAGATTACCTGTTATATAGAGATGCACATCCTAACTAGCAGGGATTAAAATCTATTTGTTATTTAATTACTCTATAGTTGGGTAATGTAATGTTTGGATGGACAGATAAGATGATAAGCATTGCCTTTGAACTATAGGAGATAACAAAACACACAAATAAAAAGGGGTATTTGAACTGCCTCTAGATGCACTAGAAAAGTGGATGCTGCCTACATAGTTCCATGGGTGCAAGATCCAACGTGAACTTTAGGCCAAATATAGTTCTCCTATGATATGGGATAGAACAAAATTGATGAGAAGGAAACATGATTGACATGTAAAGGAATATAGGAATGGTATTGTAAAATGGCAAGAGTGTGGCTTAGTATGTTGCCATTAATGAATGGCAAACTAATTTGACAGAAGTATTAAAACATATGTTGCCTCTTACAGCCACAAATCTAGGAACTGTCTCAAGTGTATAATAAGTGGGAAAAGCTCAAATTTATCAAGAATTTTCAGCCATAGAAACAATTAACAATGAAGGTTAATGTGAAGTATTGAAAAATATCGGTAACCTTATCTTCATGACAAAACACGTAGATTTGCCTTTGCATTCTAGGTAAGATTTTGGACATATGAGTTGACCCTTAAAATGATCCCACCAGGCGTGCCATAAATTGATCTAAAAATTTGACTCAAGAGAGGATGGTTAGTATGGTGTTAGTTTCAAAATAAAAATAAAATGAAAGAAACACACTAATAACATAACATCTCTAGGCCTAGACATTAGGGAGAGCTTAGTTAACAAACATGAATAAAACACACAACTAAAATGCAAAAAAAACCTTCTTTTACCTCCTTTGGATGTTCTAAAATATTTGTTGTTGTGGCTTGCTCGGCTTGTGCTCATGAAGTCCTTGGCAATGGAAGCTTGACTACCTCCATCTCTCCTTAGCACATTTACCTTGTGGCTTGGCTTGGAATCAATTTGGCATGGTAACACTAATTTCGATGGCTTCTTGAAAATATTTGTGCATTATAACTTTGCACCAAAATAACTTAAAAATGATGTTCTTGGCCTCTCTATTTATAGATTTTTTAGAATGTCTATATTCAACCTGAACTGTCCATCTTGAGATGAAGATGTATGGTTGAAGACTAATTCAATTTTTGAAATTAAGTTTGTAATTATCCTCATCATGACATTGGAAAAAGAGGAAATTAAGAGGCATGGAGGGCATCATGGAAGGCATTGATGAGGCATGGAGGGCATGAATCTTGATATTTGTGGCATTTATGGCCTAAGGATGTATTCCCAAGAAATGAGGTCACCTGATGATGCAAATATTCAATATTCATTTCCAAAAATAAGTATTCAACAAGTTTTCATGGATTTCTTAATTATTCCCTAATTTGGATTAATTAGCTCTTAAGCATGATTAAGCACTTTGTGCACAAATTACTCAAATTGATCATAATGTATTGTTATTGGTCCAAAATTTGACTAGATTAGAATTGGAAGGTGATGTCAGATGTATTGGAACCGTTATCCCATTTAGGATGTTACCAACACCAAATAAAAAGGCACATATCTCGTGCAAGAGATTTGATAGGAAAGAGCAATCCAGAGCACCCAGGTGCAAAATTGGTATTTTGACTCGAAATGAATTGATCAAAGTTAGTTGGCTCACAAATTGCATTACCCCATTTAGGGATACCTTGGCCAAAATCGATACTTGAATATGTCAGTTTCACATCATTTAGCATGTGTTAGTGTTTTTAGGCCAAATTGTGCATTTTGGGTGGAAATTGGTCAAAACCCTGGTTGAAGGTTATCAGTGGCTAGTTTTAGGTGTCTACAAATGTGAATGTGGTTAGGGTGTTCCATCTATGGTTAAGATTATTTTCATACAAGATAAGTCATTGGGAAGTGTGTTAGTGTTGATTGGTGTTAATGTGAGTTGTTTAACACTTTTAGGTTTTATTGGTGAATTTTAAATCATGTATTATTAATATCATTATAGTTTAATGATTATCAAATACTGGACCCCTTTATTATGTCCTACATCTGAATCTTAGCTCTGGTAAAAAAAATCATATATAAAAACACACACACACACACACACACATGTGTGTGTCTGTTTTTATATATGATTTTTTTTACTAGAGCTAAGATTCGGATCTAGGACATAATAAAGGGGTCTAGTATTTGAGAATCGTTAAACCAACAAAATGAGCACCACTAACCACTGAAATTACCAAGTCAACTTAAATGACCACATCCAACCTACAAATGCCTTGTGAGATTCAAACCTGGATGGAGTTGAGCATAACCAACTCACTTTACCAACCCTTCTACATATCATTAGCTAAATTTAATCTACATTTGAGGTTTAATGGGGGTGGCAATGGATCTGTAATGTCCGCCAAATGATTCGTAGCCAAATCACCCCATTATGATTCACATGGAAGACATGGAGAAGTTCGATCCCTACCTCAAGTTGTCCCTATGGCCATGTTAGAGTGTAGGGGTGTGCAAACACCCCACCCTACATATGGTAAATCAAGGATTGGACCTAAGCCCTGGTTGACCTAAATCATTGCTCACATCCACTTAAGCTAACCCTTGGGGACTTAAATTTAATCTACATTTGAAGCTTAATGGGAATGGGTCTAGATCTGTAATGTCCACTGAACGATCTATAGTTGAATCATCCCATTGTGATTTGTGTGAAACACACGGAGAAGCTTGACCCCTACCTCAAGGTGTCCCCATGGTTACTTCCGAGTGTAGGTGGTGTGTAAAGATCCCACTCCATACATTACAGAGAAATCAAGGATTGACCCTGAGACCTAAATGACCTAAATCATTGCTCTCATCCACTCAAGCTAACCTTTGAAACACTATTAATATCATGTTAAGTAACTACACCAACTATTTATCTTTAAGTCTTGTCAAAATTATTTTTTATATATATTGAATTTTAAAGTAATCCATCTATTTACTTTTTAGTATATAATATCATACCCTGAAAAAATTGTCATATGATGTTCACTTTTAAAATAATATATCTTTTTAGTATCGATTGTTGTAACCTAAGAAAAAAATTCATCACTCCACCCACTTTATATTATATAATCTACATGGATATTAATGCATGAGTTGTTTAACACTTTAAAGTTTTTGATGAATTCTAAATTTTGTACATTATGTTATATAAAGTGAGTATTTATACATTTACTTTTTAGTATATGATGTCATACTTTTAGGATATTGAATGTTGAACCCTAGGAAAAAAGGTCATATCACTTTATTTATTTTTTACTTTTATGATATAAATGAATATTAATGTATGAGTTTTTTAATGTTTTTAAGTTTTTGGTGAATTTTATGTTATGTACATTCAATGTCATGAAAAGTCACTATGCCTACTTTCAAAATTATTTTCTTATGCATATTTAATTTTAAAATAATTCATATATTTATTTTCTTAGTATATGATATCATACTCTTAGTGTATTGAATGATGTATCGTAAAAAATAAATTTATTTCATTCCATTTACTTTTTACTATATAAAGTAGGTGACTATTAACATATGTATTGCTTAGCACTTTTTAAGTTTTTTAGTGAATTTTAAGTTAGATACGTTCAATTCCATACAAAGTGAGTGGATCGATTATTTACTTTTAAGTCTCATCAAAATTATCTTTTTATGTATGTTCAATGCCATGCAAAGTGAGTGGACTGACTACTTGCTTTTAGGTCTTATCAAAAATTTTTTTTTTATGTATGTTAAATACCATAGAAAGCGAATGAACGGACTACTTACTTTTAAATCTCGTCAAAATTATTTTTTTAAATGTATATTCAATTTTATAATAATCCATATATTTAATTTTCAGTATCACACCAAAAATAGTCTGGTTCTCAGTAGGTGGCGGTAAGGAGAGTGATCTGCTAGAGGAGAGCGCTTGCTCAACTTGAAAGTCAAAAGATCCTGCTAAGTTCGTCAAAGATATAAGGAGAGTTTCCAGCCCTGTTTCAAAAAACCATGCGGTCAAAACTGTTCCCAGAGGTCTTAGGGCAGGGATTGTGACCATGGAAAGAGAACAAAGGTGGGTTTTTTTGAAATGCATAAATGTGGCTAATCCTCTTCACGTTTGTTCTGAGTTTTGTAAATATATGTTCGTTTAGGATCAAGGCAGCTTAATATCACCCATAGTAAGGATCAAAACAGGAGTAACATCCCAAAGTTAACATCCCCTTCTTAACTACCTATTGGCTGACTTCCCTGTATCATTTTCAGATGATATCCTGGACTTGGAGATCCCACACCAAGTCATTTATGGCATAGACTTGGATATTGGTAGCCGCAACTTATTTGACAAGTGTGTGGGCTCCCCACTCTCGCTTTCCAATCTTGTGAGATGAGCCAAGTCATTTTAGAATTCCATTGAAGTTCCTTCTTTCATTTTATTTAGTCATGGCTTATTTCAAGTGGTTTTCAAGGGTGCAAGGGTTCGGGATTTCATTTGGTCCTCGAGACTATGGTTTGTGGGCAATTTTAGAATTTGTTTTTGTCCTTGGACGCCTTTTTTGATCCTGAAAAGGTGGAGTTTAGAGTAGCTTTTATTTGGATAAGGTTTTATAATTTATAACCAATTTTAAGAAAAGAAGTGCTCATTGCATCGGTGATTAATTGGATTGGATTTTTTGTAAAATTGGATGAGGGGTTGAAAGGGAAAAGATTTTTTAGAGCTTACACGATTGTTGATCTTTCTAAACCCCTTTGTCATTTGGTTAGGTTCCGTTCAACTCACAGCTTGTGGATCCAGTTTCTCAATTTTGAGGGCCTACCTTTTAGATGTTTCTAGTGCAACCTTATTGCGCATGTACAGTTACATATTGTTCGTAAAGGGGTTTCAATGTTCTTCATTGAACTCTCAGCTAGTTTGGAGGAAGAAAGATGGGGCTTCAGATCAAGAGTTCTTACGGCATTATCACAACATTTTGTACAATCTATCAAGAGCTCCCCCACACCCTTCTTCGCTTGGGGATCCTCCCTCTAGAAGGGAGGCCAATCATAAGCATGATGAGGGATGGGTTGAGCCTTCAATTCCTATCCCTCCACTAGAATCAGCTATCCCACCTTGGCGAAATAAAAAGAACCTATGGATTCTTCTATAAAAAAAAGGCGCAAGTCAGAGGTTAAGATCAGATGTAAAAGATATGGTCAAGGATGGTTCCCAATAGACAGTGGAAAGCATTATCTCCTAGCATAGAAGAAGATTGGCTTCAGTGATTGGCTAATCTATTGTTCCCTTGGATTTTCTCAAGAAGTGGTGTTAAGTTGTGGAGCTAAAAGTTTCACCAGGAGGCTAATCAGGGAGTTATTGAGTGCAACCAGTAACCGACATCGGCAGTATTGCCGACGTCGGTCAGGCAGGGACTAGGGATCGGCCGACGTAGGTCAGGAGTAGATCGACAGAAACCAACGTCGATCACCTGTGTTTGTGCATGCTTCTGCATGTGTTTCTAGAACGCGTTTCTAGAATTAGACTCGTCTAATTTAGAGGTCCAAGAGTGTTTGCATGTTGAAGACTAATTTAAGTCTTGAGTCTGTATTTCTAATTATTGTAATTAGAGGTCTAATTATTGTATGCATGGGATCCTATTTAAAGACCCATGAGGCATGTATTGTAATTAAGGAAAGTAAAGCATTGAAGCAAGAAAGCAAGGTCAAAGGAGATCTGCAAGGTGTAAGGTCAAGCAGATCAGCTGAAGCATTCAAGGAAGGGTTAACAACTCAAGTTGTTGAGTTGGTTGTGGTTGAGCAAGAGAGAGAGGGAAGAAGTCCTTGAGGTGTGGCAAGCCTTAGAGGTGGAAGAAGAAGTGGCATCTTCTTTATTGTATTTTTTTTTAAGATTATTTAATACAAGATTGTGTATTGTCTCTCAAATTCTTTGTTTTTTCAAGTTTCTAGTTACTTAATCATTCTGGTATAATTCTGTGTTTAATTGCTTATAAGAAAGGTAATCAATTGTGCTTCATTGGAGGGGTTCCTAACAGTTGGTATCAGAGCTAAGGTTTGCAAGGAGCAGGTTATTGTTTGATTATAGGTCATTCTTAGGGGTTTCTGATTGAGTGAGAGTTTAGCAATGACAGAAAAAAGTAAGCTACGAATGGAGAAGTTTAACGGCAAGAATGATCAATTGTGGAGGATGCAGATAGAAGATTATCTGTATCAGAAAGATTTGTACTTACCATTGGGTGGGGCTGCATACAAGCCCACAGATATGAAGGATGAAGAATGGGAGGTTCTTGATCGGAAGGCTCTGGGATCCATAAGGTTGAGCCTTGCATCCTCTGTGATTTCCAACTTATCACAGTGTAAGACAACAAAAGAGTTGATAGAATCTTTGGGGAATTTATATGAAAAGCCCTCAGCTTCAAATAAGGTATTTCTTATGAAGTAGTTATTTACTTTGCAAATGTAGGAAGGTGGATTAATACATACTCATATTAGTGATTTCCATGGTTTGGTAAACCAGTTAGCTTCAATCAATATTGTTTTTGATGATGAAGTAAAGGCTCTCTTAATTTTATGCTCTTTACCTGAAAGTTGGGATAGTTTGGTAATGGCAGTAAGTAATACTGTGTCTGCTTCTAAAATATTAAAAGTTGATGATGTGGTTGGTTTAATCTTGAATGAAGAAATATGCAGGAAAATCACAGGAGAATCATCATCAGGGATTGCTCTAAGTGCAGAAAGCAGGGGAAGGCAAAGAGAGAAGGTCAAGCAAGGGAAATTAAGGTCGAAGATGGGAGGAAGATCCAAATCCAGAAATGGAAGTATCACCTGCTTGTTTTGTGGAAAGAAAGGACACACAAAGAAAGAGTGTTGGTTGAGGGATAAAGAAAATCAACATGAAGGTAATGGAGAAGCAAAGGATGTAGGTATTGTGGCACAAGATGCTCTCATACTTTCTTTGGATAGTCAGATAGAATCATGGGTTTTAGATTCTGGTTCTTCTTTTCATGCATCCCCAAACAGAGATTTGTTCTATGAGTATGTCCAAGGAGACTTTAGAGTGTTTTATTTATAGGATGGTACGCCTTGTCAAATGGTTGGCAAAGGGAAAGTGCAGCTAAAATTGCAGATGGACAACACATGGGTGTTGAAGGAGGTTATGCATGTCCCAGTTCTGAAGCAAAGTTTGGTTTCTGTAGGAAGGTTGGGTGATGAGGGATGCACAGTAACCCTCACAGCGGATTTTTAGAAGGTTACCAAGGGTGCACTTGTTTTTGCAAGAGGTAAGAAAGTAGGTACTCTTTATCTATCTACTTGTATTACTGATTCTACTTTTGGTTTATCTACTTCAACTGTAGATTCGAAGATGTGGCTTAATAGGCTTGGTCACATGAATAAGAAGGGAATGGACGTTCTTGAGTCAAAAGGTATGAGTTCAGATTCGGAAGGCATAGATCAAGTTCATTGCAGGAAAATGAAATTTGATGCTTTTGACAAGAATAGGGAAGCCTTGGTGTTTATGGAGGAGATGATGGACAGAGATCAGTCACAGGGGCTGAATAATTCTGAGCAGGGCAGTATGGACAGGGTTTTGATCTAAGATGAGCTCGCAGGTGAAGAATTCATCACTTACAAGAATACACAGTCACCGACGTTGGTCACTTGGGATCGACGTCGATCAAGCAGGTACTGACATCAGTCATGTGCAGACCAGCAAGGTCGGTAGTGTCAGGCAGGAGAAGACTGACGTCGGTCAGACAAGAACTAACGTCGATAGAAAGGACACCAACATCGGCTAGGGAAATGATGTTGGCAGTTAGGGTCAATGCAGGGAACTGGCATCGGTCGAGTGCAGACTGGGAAATGGCTGAGATCGGTCACTGAAACGAATGTTGGGCGGATAGCAAGCTGTCAAGGAGTCTCAAATGCCCATATAGAGGTCAGAAAGGGTAAGTGAACCTCATATTCATTTTTCACCTTCTTTATATTACTTTTTACTTACTGATGGTCAAGAACTAGGAAGATGTGAAGAGGCAATGCAGGTAGAATCCAGGAAACAATGGAAGCTAGGCATGGATGAGGAGTGTGAGTCCTTGGAGAAGAACCAAATAGGGGTTTGTTGGTGGAGTTGTCAGCTGGAAGAAAGCACTGATAGAGGAATGGATTCTCAGGTTAGAGAAGAGAGTGGATGGACATGTGAGACAGAAGGCCAGAGTATATGGTCTTGAGCAGGCTGCAGGACAATGGAGGATTAACCATTGTGTTTTCTTTTACCAGGTTGGATAATATTAGCTACATTATCCTATTACTATTTTGTGTGCTTGTTGCAGGGTTACACATACAGGGAGTTTCTGAGCTAAAGGTAAAGATAGTTCAGAGGTGTGTCATGAAGAATTTGGGAGCAGCAAAATTCTTTTGGCATAAGAGACATGGAAGATCACAAGTTGATTTTGTCTCCAGTGGGAGTTGATGTGAAGAAGGTGTAGGTGCAGAATCGGTAAGTACACTAAGGGCTGGACAGTTCAAGCTGAGCTTAGAACAGTGTTCGAAATCACATGAGGTCTAGTAGACTTGAGTTTTCCCAAGCAGTGGGAGTTGTCAGAGAGTTTGGAGCCAATTCGGGAAAGAAGGAGTATTGGAGTGCAGTTCAGTGGATTCTCAGGTATTTGAGAGGGACTAGCATCAGGTGCACATGCTATGCAGGGTCAAGGTCTTCACTACATGGAGTTGTAGGTTTGGATGTGGCAGGTTACTTGGATGACAGGTGTAGCATCATAGGATGTGTGGTGGTTGGTCTTCAAGATTGAGTTTAAAGATAGAGGTGCCTGAGATGGTTAGTGGAGGTTGTTGTATAGGTGCAGCTATTTATCTCCAAGTGGGAGATTGTTAAGTTATGGAGCTAAAAGCTTCACCAGGAGGCTAATCAGGGAGTTACTGAGTGCAACCAGTAACCGGCATCGGCAGTATTGCCGATGTCAGTCAGGAAGGGACTAGGGATCGGCCGATGTCGGTCAGGAGTAGACTGATAGAAATCGACGTCGATCACCTGTGCATGTGCATGCTTCTGCATGTGTTTCCAGAATGCGTTTCCATAATTAGACTCATCTAATTTAAGAGGTCCAAGAGTGTTTGCATGTTTAAGACTAATTTAAGTCTTGAGTCTGTGTTTCTAATTATTGTAATTAGAGGTCTAATTATTGTATGCATGGGATCCTATTTAAAGACCCATGAGGCATGTATTGTAATTAAGGCAAGTAAAGCATTGAAGGAAGAAAGCAAGGTCAAAAGAGATCTGCAAGGTGTAAGGTCAAGGAGATCAGCTGAAGCATTCAAGTAAGGGTTAACAACTCAGGTTGTTGAGTTGGTTGTGGTTGAGCAAGAGAGAGAGGGAAGAAGTCCTTGAGGTGTGGCAACCCTTAGAGGTGGAAGAAGAAGTGGCATCTTCTTTATTGTATTTTCTTTTGAAGATTATTTAATACAAGATTGTGTATTGTCTCTCAAATTCTTTGTTGTTTCAAGTTTCTAGTTACTTAATCATTCTGGTATAATTCCGTGTTTAATTGCTTATAAGAAAGGTAATCAATTGTGCTTCCTTGGAGGGGTTCCTAACAAGTGGATGATGGGATCTGTAACTATTTGTTCACCAGTTTCTGATGGTGTGATTGGTTTTGTGCATGGTCTCTTGCTAGTTGTAAGGCTTTTACCTTGCTACTTACAAGCTAGATTTAGATGGAATCCTAGTGGTTATGTTAATTTTTGATAGATTTTGCATTGTTTTTTTTGTTATTAATTGTTTTGTTGGCTAGATTAGGTTGGGTTATGGGATGTCTTGGGGTTTGTGGTTGTGTTGGATGGGTTGTGTGATGTTTTGGTTAATTTTGTAGTCAGTTGTGGGGTCCGTCAAACCCCTCTTATTTTACCCTATCTTAAAAAATAATGTCGTTTGATGTAAGTGGTTTGTTTAATTATACTTATCTCAATTAATATTATCTTTTTAATTTTATACATTTGTCCTTTAAATTTAAATGGTTTTTTTAATTATACTTGTCTCAATTAATATTGAATTTTTTATTTTTTATTAAATTTAAGTGATTTGTTTAATTATACTTGTCTTTATTAATATTGAATTTTTAATTTTCTATATACATATATAAAAAATTAAAAATTAAATATTAATGAAAATAAATATAATTAAACAAACCACTTAAATTCATAAAACAATTATATATATATATATATATATATATATATATATATATATATATATTAAAGAATCAATATTAATATATAACATTTCAATTATATTTATACGTTAAAAAAAAATATATATTTTTAATAATATTTCAATCATACTTATATTTATTCATACATACATGTGAGAATATATATTTTATATATAAAAAATCATCACAGTCATCATTTTTTTTAAGACTACTTTGATAAATTATAAGGTAGAATTATTTTATAAACAAGTTACTTAGAGATTTGTAAAGAGGTCTTTTTTTTAATACGAAAGATTTTTATGCATATATTTTTCAATTATTATAAATGTAAGAAATATTATAAATATGGGTAATTTATAAGTCTATTTTTTCTTAATTTTAAATAGTTAAAATTTTGTTAAGATAATATGTAAAAACTTGAAATCAATTATAAACCCATCATCATTAATAAAATTAAAATCAATGATTATTTTATTAAAATTTATATAAAAAATAAATTTACAAATATTTTATTTTTGAATTTTTTTTATTATAATAAATATCTAATATTTAAATTATCCTTTTATTTAAATTCATAGAAAAAAACTTTGTATTTTTACTTAAAAACATTTTACAGAAATTATCTTACTAAAAACATTCTATAAAAATTAAATTTTATAAAAAAAAGAGTTTGTCATTATGAAACATTGATGCCTTTTAAAATAAACAAATAAATATAACTTGTGTTAATTGGTTATATATATATATATATATATATATATATATATATATATATATATATATATATATATATATATCTTTTTAAAATTTAAAAAAATTATTGATATTTTTCTTAATGATAATATTTATATTTTAAAATATTTTATAGGGTTACATGTTCACTAAATTGATATTTTTTTAACGATAATTTTTATATTTTAAAATATCTTATGAGATATTATCATATCTTATTATATATAAAAGATATTATTTTTTTTTAAGATAATGTTTTTGTTTGTGTATTTTTTATCATTATTTGAATGATATTTTTTGTTGATATATTATTATTAATTACAAGATAAAAGATTTATTATCATAAACATTTGTTTTTGATTATATAAGGCAGCAGACCAGGGGCCGAACCCTTACAGAAGCAGAGGAACCACGAAGGCAATCAACATAAATGATACCTTACAACAGGAACGACATGATCAGTGTACCAATAGACACAACAAACTAAAATAAAACAAGAACAGGAAAAATGAGGGACAAGGAAATATCTCCTTACATAAACATAGATTTGATGAGGTCATTCAATTTATCAGTGTTCTCTGCATTGATAGCAGAAGCAGTATTATCCAAGTCCTGCAGCATAGACATGTTCTGGGGAATAGAATTTCAGAGCCCAGCGGTAAAGTTCTACTCTAGTTTCTGGATGCGACCCTTCAAGGCAGCAATTTCAGCTTTCAAACCAATCTCAGTTTCGGTTTCCTCGTCAGCTTCCTCCACATACATTTTTCTCTCTTTGTCAACATTTTCCGCAATGTCAGTAACATCCTCCGTAGTGGCCTCAAATTCTCTCGTCTCCTACTTACCTTCAGTATCCTTAGAGATTTCCTGAACTTCCAATTCCTTGTTCTCTTCCTCCTGGGTGGCTTCCTCTGAGACGCTCTCCGAGTAGTCAATAAGCCTATCCTTGGGAGCGGGTTTGCCAACAATCCGCCTTGACCGTTGAACTCCTGAGGAGAGGCCCTCCTTACTAACCTTAGTGGACATATGGGATTTACTACCTTGACCCCCTGTGGTCTTACAATGATTTTTATGGGTCCCCACAGTGGTCCCCCCAATACCCTCTTCACCAGCATAAAACTTCCTCTTCTTGCCCTTCGTACTCACAAAGGAGCCAAGTGTGTCTACGGGGGTCTCCTCAAGAGTAGAAAAGGAGACTTCTTTAGTTTTGGTAGAGATAGGGGAAGGATAGGGCTCATCGACAAAATCACCAGCAAAAGGGTTAGAAGAAATTTTCCCGCTATCAATTCTAATAGTCTTGGACGGCTCAAGGGCACGGTGGAAATTATACAAACAGAAAATGAGGCCTTGATTTAAGGGGATAGGATTCATATCAGGGTTTTTTGCCAATTTTGCTCTCACCCTAAGGACAAAATGTTCTAGGGAAGAGAGCAGATAAATTGAAAAACTGATGAGAACATTACTCCTGAAATGATTTAAAAGGAGGAGATGATAATTATAGAACCTGGTGAATCATCCTTCTAGCATGAAATACTTCATGAAGATGAAGCACACTCTGTCCCACGGCTCGAGCAATTTGGCTCGATCAAATCCTCCTTGGTAAGGAGCAAGTTCTTCGCCTTCTCTCAAAAACAACTTCTGGCTGGAAAGATCCGTGATTTTTATTTTCCTTTGTAGCTTCATCCACTGCGTGGACATGCCTGTAGCCATAGCTATCATCTTTTAAAAAATATCAAAGCTAATTCCTCCAACAGTGACTCACCAGTTTAACCAAGACCTCACGAATTGTTTAGACAAGTTTTCATCAAACCCATTGAGCCTCTCCAGGTAGGGACTAATCCCACCCTCTTTGCAGTAGTGTTAAACCAATGGGATATCTTTGAACTCACAGCAAGAGACTGGTTTTGTTCAAATTCTGTCACCCCCCATTTTAGATTTACAAACCAGACCAGGAGAATTATCAAATTTTTACCTTCGTAGTTGAAGTATCTTCAAGCCCTTGCTCCCGAATATGCATAATGATAATGTGATAGCACATAATTTGGAGTATCATGTAGAGATGACATTTACTTCTCGCATGCTTAAACACCATTTTTTGGTGATCTCCATAATGAAGTCCGCTTGCCTTAACACATTGGTACAATAAATCAGAAATGATTATCAAAAGAGTACAATAGGCCTTGAACTCTGAGATCCACGTTGGCACCCTCCAAAGGAACCGACTAATAGAGCTATCCTTCCCATATGTCCGACTCATCCTTAACAAGTCATTTTTTTTTGGATAAGATCCTTAATATTTAAAGAGATATGATATATTTAGTGCCAACATCGCCAATTTGAAAATTATTGGCTGAGATTGGCACAAGCATCAGCAACACTATTTCTCTCTCTATAAATATGTGAAATATCAACTCTGATAAACTTTTGTAGAAAAAATTGAATATCCCTAATGATATCTTTTAACTTAATGCCCACATTTGATGTTTTGTTAACTACATCGATAACCATTTTAGAGTCCCCCTAGATACTCAAATTCTTTATACCTAGGGATATAGCCAATTTTATCCTCCAAAGGAGAGTCGTTGATTCAGCATAGTTATTACTCTAGTATCCTATTCCACCAGCATAGACAACAATCATCCACCCTTTATCATTTCTTATAATCCCTCTCCCACTGGCTTTACCATCAGACTTGGAGGCCCCATCAAAGTTAAGTTTCATTTATTTAGGATTTGGGGGATTCCATTTAGTATTAAGTCTCTGTAGAATTTTAGAATTATTATAAGCAGGGATATGATTTAGAACCTTCCATTTAGCTGTAATTTCTTCTTCTTCTTGAGTTAGGGGTTTCTCTGCAATACGAATATGAGCACTGGTGACACTTTTCCAAAAAATTCTTAACAAAAGAATGAAACACCTGAGAGGCATTTCTAGCAGTATCCCTGAGAATTTTGTGGTTGCGCTCTTTCTATAAAATCCAATTCAAACAGGGTAGAGTTTGATTCCATAATTCCATGAGCCAGGGATGAGAAAAGGTAGGATTCCAGCTGATAATGACTTCCTTAAGGTCAAAGTTTGAGACCCACTCAATACCAAAATTATTTAGGATTATGCCCCAAAGTTTTCGAGCAAAATCACAGTGTATGAAAAGGTGAGAAACTGTTTCCTCTTTTGAACAACACAAATAGCATCTGTTGACCAGGGTAAACCCTCTCTTCTAAAGGTTGTCTTGGGTTAAGATTTTGTTATGAGTAGCAGCCCACCAAAACATGTTGATTTTTGGTAAAAGTTTATAGTTCCAAACATTTTTCCATATCTCTTTATTCTGAGCCTTAAGAATTAGCAATTGATAAGTAGACTTGATAGAGAACCATCCATTCTTATCTGGCCACCAGTACTGTTCATCTTCACACGAGAAGAGAGGGATTCTGATCCCTTGAATCAACTGCTAAATATATAGAATTCTAGGGAAGAGCTTAGGCCGATGAGCACAACAATCCGATAGATTTTCCCAGCTCCTTATGCCATTGTTATTATCCATGTAATCGCTGACTTTATCTCCAAAAAATTGAATAGTAATGTCAGCAATTTCTCCATAGTTTCCCTGTGTGATAAGAACCTTATCTTTTACCCAAATTTCATTCCATAATTTAATATGCCAGCCATTGACCAATTTCCATCTAATTCCTTGCTTAAGAAGGCTTTTACTTTTTAGCATTTTATTCCATATCACAGATCCCTGGGGTAACCCTACCTGTTGAAGAAAGTTGGAACCATCAGTACTATGCATATATTTGGCATACATTATTTCCCCCAAATCATTATTTTTATGAATCAGGTTCCAATTGATTTTGGAGAGAAGGGCTTTGTTCATGTTCCTGATAGATCTAATATTCAGGCCACCATGTGATTTCAGAAGACACACTTTTTCCCATCTGACCAAAGACATTCTCTGTTTATCTTCCAATCCCGTCCATAAGAATTTTCTTTGAATTTGTTCCAATTTATCAGTAAAATACATAGGTATTTTAAAGAGAGATAGGAAGTAGGTAGGAATCCGTTGAAGAGAGGCCCGAAGAAGCTGCAGTTTGCCTGCACTGCTGAGAAGTTTCTCTTTCCAACCAAGAAGTTTCTTTTGAGTTTTTTCTAATATTCCATTGCAAAAACTTGGAGATATCTCTTTGACTATGAGGGGAAGGCCCAAATAGGTAGTAGGTAGAACAGCTTTAGCACAGTCTAGAATGTCAATGATTTTTTGTGTAAGGTCATTAAGAGTATTAAAGAAGTACACATTACTTTTTCGAAGATTTATGATTTGCCCAGACTCTATGGCATAGTTATTTAAAATATTCTTCCATCTCCTAGCTTCAATCACCGAGGAGATGCCAAAAAGAATGGTATCATCCACAAACTGTTGCACCGCCATAGGGGGAAGGGAGAAAGCAGGTTTGATTCCCACTAAATGTTTAGATACTATATTGGCTTGTATGTATCTCGCCAGTGCCTCCACCATTATGATGAATAAGTAAGGGGAGAGAGGGTCCCCCTGGCAGATTCCTCTTGAAGAAGAGAAGAAACCTCTAGGGACCCCATTGACCAGAAATAAAAATTTAGCAGAAGAGACAATGTTCCATATCAGAGGAGACATTTTATTGTTAAACCCAAATTTCTTGATGACCTGGAACAGAAAAGTCCATGAGACCCTATCATATGCTTTAGAAATGTCTAGCTTAAGAGCCATACCAAGGATTCTTCTCTTGTCCATGGAATGAATAGTCTCATGAGTGGAGATCACATCATCAAGAATTTGTCGACCTGGGACAAAGCCTTTTTGAGCAGGGGAAATAATTTTGTCTAAAAAAGGTTGGATTCTCATAACCATCACTTTAGTGTAGAGCTTATAAACAGTGTTACACAGACTAATAGCCCTGAAATCCATAAGGTGTGTGGGCTATGAATTTTTAGGAACAAGTACTATAAAAGTATTATTAGCTTGTTTCAAAAATTTACATAATCTGAAAAAGTCACGTACAACAGTAGTAAGATCTGTTCCCACTATATCCCATTATTCTTGGAAGAATATAAGAGGGAAGCCATCAAGACTCAGGGCTTTGAAAGAACCCGTAGAAAATAAAATAGCACAGACTTCCTCCTCGAATATAGGCCTTAACATCTCCAAGTTGTCTTCCTCAGTTAACAAATAGGGGATTTTATCAATGAATTGATTCATAGTTTCATCATTTCCATCATCATTATTTTGTTTAGTGAGCAAATTCTGAAAGAATATCCTGGCTTGTTCTCCTATCTCATTATCTTCAGTTATAATGTTGCCATCATCCAAACATAGCTTTGTTATGGAGTTAGCCTTCCTGTGTTTCATGGTCGAGAGATGAAAGAAGGCCGTGTTCCTATCCCCCTCTTTGAGCCACTGAACTCTAGATTTTTGTTTTCAAAAAACCTCTTCTCTGTCCATAAGATTCTTCTAGTCAGAAATTAGGGCACTCTCTTCTTTAGCAGTGTCTTCTGAATCATCACCTTGAGCCATCCGTTGCTGGATATCTACAAGTTTTCTAGCTATGTTTTTCTTCTGATGAAAGACCTAACCAAAGATATATCTATTCCATCCATAAACTTCCTGTTTGATATGCTGGTGTTTTTTGACTAATCTGAACATAGGAGTGCCTTGGATAGGAATTTGCCACCATTGGGCCACCAATTGTCTGAAGTCTTTATGTTTGATCCACATAGCTTCAAAACAGAAGGGGAAAGGACCACGTTGTCCCTGATCTTTCCAACTGAGGAAGATTGGGCAATGATCGGACATGGTTCTAAGAAAAGCCTGCAAGTGCATATTATGATAATCATTCCAATTGCTAGAAATAAGATATCTGTCTAACTTAACTTGAATCATTTGGTCTCCTCTTCTTCTGTTAGACCAGGTGAAATTTTGATTTTGCAATTCAATATCCAACAATCCCCAATCATTTATAAATTCAGCAAAGTCAAACATGATGTCAGAGTAATCAATAATCCCTCCCTATTTTTTAGAAGGGTATAACGGAGTGTTAAAGTCTCCAGCCAACATCCATCTAGTGTGCTAGGTGTTAGTCCTGAAGCTACTCAAATCTGTTCATTAATTTTGCCTCAATGCTTTGTTATTTGGGCCATAGACATTGATCAACGACCAGTTCAAGGAGGACAAAGAGAAGTTGATAATAAAAAAATGTTTATTATAAGCAATAAGAGATCCCTGAATTTTAGCACTGTTCCACATAGTTACAATCCCACCTGAAGCCCTTTCAGCTGGACTAATGCAAAGAGCAGCCTTAGGCCATATGTAGTCAGCTATTTTCTTAAAACTCTCGTCATTCATCTTGACCTCTTGGAGTAATAAAATATCTAATTTATTATCTAGAATGCAATTTTTAACCTCAAACTATTTGGAAGGACTATTAAAGCCCCTCAAGTTCCAGGATAAAATTCTAGTCAGCTATTTTTTTAAAACTCTCGTCATTCATCTTGACCTCTTGGAGTAATAAAATATCTAATTTATTATCTAGAATGTAGTTTTTAACCTCAAACTGTTTGGAAGGACTGTTAAAGCCCCTCAAGTTTCAGGATAAAATTCTCATTTAGAGGATTTGAGGGAATGGGTCTCCAGTGTTTTTTGTTTACCACTGGCAATCTCTCTTTGTCTTGTTTCTCTTAGGGTTGGTCTCCCTTGTTTGGGATCAGTGCCAACATCTGCAGATTTTTTACCTTTGTGGTTATTTTTCTTTGGGGTAACCCATTCTTCCTGTTCATTGCTACTACCATTTTGTCCTATTTCACCTGCTACTAAATAATTGCCTGATTGGTCGCCTACTTCCAGAGCATGGAAAACATTTGTGTTTGAATGTAAGGTTGTTTCTCCCTCAGTATCTACTATTTATGGAGGTAGTGTAGACACCAAAATCATGTCTACTCCTTGGTCGACTCCCCCCTTGGTCCCCTTGGTCCACTTCTAACACATTCCTAACCCACACACTTATTAATTTAAAATAATAACTTATTTTAAATTAATAAACACTTCCCTTGCCACCTCACCCCACCTTGGATACCTTTCCTTAGATGCCTCCCATCACCCTATGACCAATTTATGACCTATTTCAACCCTCTCGCGCTTATTTAATCCACCTTCGACCGTTTTACCACGACCAATTGACCCTGGTAGTTGGAAGAACGAGAAAAAGGCTAATTTTAGCCTTTTTCCCATCTTCTAGCTACCGACGTCGGTTACAGTCGGCCAACGCCGATGGAATCATTGATGTCGGTCGCTTAAAACAACCCAAAGGCAAATTCTCTTCCTCTTAAGATGCAAAAATCACAGCACGAAATCAATCAATCACAGACCTAAAATTCGACCTCTCTTCCTCTCTCGGCTCTCAAACCTGGACATCAACGGGGACTCTCTGAAATCAATCATCAGACTTCAACCAATGCTCTTTTGGCTACAGACACAACAAGGACAAGCGTCTCAAACACCTCTGGCTCTGCACCAAGCAGGAGGTAAGTATTCTTCTGCCATTTTTATTATTTCAGTAATTTAGAATGTAATTAAAATGTATAAGCAATTAGCTTCTTTTCATTACTTCTAATTATTATCAACCAGACTCAGCTGTCAACCAGCCCCGACCAAACTTCTTCTTGAGAGGCTGAAAAGCCTGTCTTCTATTTTGACCCATCTTGACAACCTATCCCTTGCCTTTGTTCCTCCTAAACACCCTGTCCACTACCTTGCATCCCTTGCACAGGCCCAGACTCTTTTCAGACCATTCTATCGACCACAAATAGACCTGAGCTCGTCCAAAGCCCCATTGCCCCGATCGATGCTGGCCACCAGACCAATTGCCCCTACCGACGTCGGCAGACTAACCGGCGTCGGCAACGTTAGACCAACTTACGATGGTAGACTAACCAGCGTCGGTGACTGTGGAAGGTAGACATCATAATATAGGTACACATTACCTTTATTTCTTTTGTTTAGTCTTTCATTATTTCTGTCTAGCAACATTCTTTTATCAACTAGTGGATTGTCATCCCTCAAGGAAGTCTTTGCACTTCTAGGACCGAGCTTTTGCTTGGCAGTCCACCTTATCTCCATCTAACAATTTATGTGTTTGAGTCTCTTTCTTCTACAGGTGTCGTCCTCCACAGCCAAAGAGGAGTCCCTACAACGTCTGGATAACGGTGCGCAGACCTCATCCGGGTATCATCTAACCCTTGACCATTATCATAGTCTCTTCCATCTTTTGAATGTAGAAAAGCAAAAACTTGTTAGAAACATTCTGGCACACCTGGTGGGACCCTAGAAGTCTTTCTTGGGTTCATACTTTTTCTTCTAAAAACAAACTTTTCATATAGGTGCATTAGGTCTCTTCTTGCATCCTTTTCCTTTATCTCTTCCAAAAGACACTATCAACAAAGTTAAAAAGAATCCTTCTTTTTCTTTCTTTCTTGCATCTTAGAGTAGTAAAATTCATACTCTTCGAACTTTTCTCCACTTTTTTTCATCCGAACACACATTTCTATTTGGGCTTAAAATCTATTGCATCTCATTTTTGTTTGAATGCATATTTAGTCCACACATCTAGTAACTTGAAAACCGCATTATGAATAAATCGTAGCACACTTATATTACACATCCAAACCACTTTCACAATCAAACATCTAAACACACCTGAGACAAGGTCCGACTAGGATTTCATCACATAGCGGATACCTCACCCTTCCTGGCAATCCTACCTAGACTTCACTACCAAGGGGATAGCCCACTCTGTTCTCTGGCAGAATATAAACTCTAGGGGAAGTATATACTGGCTAAGCGACCCAACTTATCTCTGGGCTCGTGAAGTGAGGGGAGCTTGCTCCTCAGCACTAGGCCACGTACGGAACCTAACACAGATCTTGAGCACCGAAACTAACCTGAAACCAGCTTTAGACTGCTTCTTCTAGGACCCGTTCTAAAAGCCAACTTTCCAAACACACTCTAAGGCATAAGCCAACATGATTCTAAAAGTTTATAGGATTTAAACATTTAGGGTCTGTTTGTCTTCATCTTCTTCTCTGTTTTTATCTGGTTTTTTGAGCTAATAAGGACGTTTTCTTCTTTCTTCCAAAAACTCTCAAATTTTCTGAGTTTCTAAAAAACACAGTAACCAACATCAATTTTTCCACCGACGTCACCAACCATCTTCACCGACATCAGTTATCTGACCAACATCGGTAACCTCTTTCACTGACAATGGTTTTTCTACCAACGTCGGCCACTGTCTAAAATTTTTCTTCTCAAAACAGTAAGCTTAAAACCCGACTTTCTTGCTGTCCAACACCCATTCTAGTTTTCTGAGACTGAAAAACACAGTTTCTAGAACTGCCTTGAATGGTTTTAACACGTAGTCAAACCAGAACTCTTGTTGACCACGCAAGGCAAAAACTACTCCCGCTTTCACCTTCCATAACCAGTCCTCTAATGGAGTATCATTCAGAGACCGAACGAACTCCTACCCAACCAACCCCAACTCAGCCCCCTATTGTCCCTGAAGGGGACCAAGACTTCGAAAGGTTCCTTGACCTCAATGTCAAGGCCCTTCAACACTATCTCATGTGCAGTCAAACATGAGACTCTTTAGGCAACCCAATTTATGGGATGCCAACTACGTTGCTTGAGATGGCAACTGTATCAACCGCCTCTGTCATTCAACCCATAGACACCCAGCCCGTCACCTCGACTAATAACCTGCCCATGACTAATATTCAAAGTGTGGCTTCTCCTTCTATCTCTGGGCCCACTTCCATTCGAGCTTCGGCCCCCCATCAACCACAGATTATTCAACAAAGTTCTACCCCTTTCCAAAACCTAGTTGTCTCCATCCCGCCTACTCTTGCCCCCATCAACACCAGGGTGGCTACTCATCTTTTGGCTAATGTCACCACCATCTAACCACCTCTGGCAACATCAAGCCTAGTCGTGCCTTCTACCTTCACGACACAACCACCCCTGGCTTCAACATCTGTCCCAATGGCTAGTTATCAATACGTTGCGCCCATACAAGCGCAACCGACTACGTCATATGCCCCTCCTAGCACCTTCCAAGTGCCTTACAACCTAGGGGGTGCCCCACCTGCAAATCTGTCAACTGATCCAATCAAAATGTTGATGGACAAAATGTCTAATCTTGAGACCTCAATTTCTGGTTCAAGCAATGTTCTTTCATATGACCAAATTTGTAATGAACCCATCCATCCCTCTGTCCCAATCCGACCGTATCCCAGTCAGTGAGAACTTCCTAAGTTTACTCACTTCCAGAGTAAGAAAGACCCACAGTAGCACCTACGAGCATTCAGGCATGCTTGTTACCTGATAGCACATGATGATGTGTTGTTGCTACGCACATTCCCCATGTCACTTTTTGGTGCTGCCCTCAATTGGTATAGCTCTATCACCAGTCACTCTCTTTTCACATTCACCCAGCTAGCTCAACTTTTTCTTGACCACTTTTCGATCAATATCACCAAAAAGGTATCAATCACGGACTTATATTCTATCAGACAGTTTGATGACGAATCAATAGCCGATTTCGTTGCCTGTTGGAGAGGCTTAATCAACCAACTCTCCTTTTCTTTACCTCAACCCGAGCTCATTGAGCTCTTTTCACAGGCTTGTGCCAAACATATTTCATCTACTCTGCGGGTCCAAACATTCTGCACCTTTGACGAAGCTTTCACGATGCTAAGAAGCTTGAACTACGTGCCGTCAAGGAAAACAAAGTCAAATTGCGGAGTAAAAACCCCAACACCAAGTCAAATGACTCTTCCTCCAGACCTTCTTCTTCCCACTCCAAATCTAAGGAGTCGGCAAACATTGTGGTCGTTAGATCACCATCTTCGACAATAAATAACCAATCTCAACCTTCCACATCTCAAAGCATCACCAAACAATTCCAACAACGGTATATACAGCGTCAGTATACTCCTATAGGAGAATCATACGCTTCCATTTTAGATAAACTTGTAAAATAGGGGGTCTTTAATCTCCCTCAAATCTGACCTCCTCAATTCGACCCCTCAAAACCTATCCCTGCATGGTACAGGGAAAATGACTTCTGCAATAATCACCGTGTCAAAGGCCATGACACAAACAACTGCAAGAACCTTAAAAACATCATTCAGGACATGCTGGATAAAGGTGACCTTGTCTTGGATAACCCAAATGTGCCACCCAATCAAAGCATTGACATCTTTAGACAACCTTTTCATAACCATCCCCCTAGCCAAAACAACGTACAGACCATGGTCGATGACTCCCAAGAGCATAATATATGCACAGTCAACACGGTCTTGCCTTTTATGCCTAACCAACCTCTCTCACAGTCTAAAGAGGTTAGCCCACCTATTGGTCCATCGCAGGAAGAAGAGCCTTCTTCTCCCACTTCTCTTCCACAGGTGGACGAACCGTCTTCTCCTATTAGTTTTCCATCGACCTCTCTTATATTGGAGGACGCCTTAACCATATCGATGCCACTAGCCTCACCCTCATCCTTCCTATTATCAATGAGAGATCATACTTTTCCCGCGCCTTGACCACACGCTGAAGTCATCACCATCCCTACGCTTTGCCCTCTCAAAGAGCCACAATCTCCAATCCCTTCTCCGCCGAGAGAGGAACTCGCCACCTCACCCACTTCAACTGAAGAAGATTCGGTAGACGTGAATCTGACCCCCCACAATAGTGGCCCTCAAACCAAACCAAAGAAGGCAACTAAACCCCATCGGAGAACTTCTCCCCCACCATCATCATTGCCCTCCATTTTGGGCCCACACCCCTCCACCTTAATAGTAGTGTTTCCTACTTTGACACCCAACAAAAAATAATCACCTCAATTACGACCAACACCTAACAAAAACATACCTCCTTCAAAGCATCCAACGCCTCCTACCACGAAAGTTTCATCTACGCATTTGGCCACAACGCCAAACAAAAAGATGGTACGAAACACTCCCTTGACAACGTCTAAACAAAAATTGTCAACTTTCAATACAACACAACGTGCAGAGCCATTAGCAGGTTTTTACACCTTGTTGTTACGCCGACTTTTGCAATCCTCTAACATCACTCTTCCGCCTATCAAACCATTTCAACCTCTCAGACCAAAACCGTCTTGGTTTGATGACACCAAAATTTGCTAATATCATCGCACACCTGGTCATGACACTAAAAATTATTGTGCCCTTAAGGTTGTCATCCACCAATTCATCAATAAAAACACCCCTCTTATTAAGGACCCCTTTGACAAATCTCTAACGCCGTCTCATGTCTCCCAAACCTCTTCACCATCACACTCATCAACTCTTGGATCAAGGCCATCTTGGTTCGATGACACTAAATTTTGTGCGTATCATCACACACCTGGACATGACACTAAGTGTTGTTGTGCTCTTAAAGTTGTCATTTGTCAACACTTCAAAAAAGACACCCTTCTCGCTAAGGATCCTTTTGACCACCCTTTAACCAAACCATCGACACCATCTCAGGCCTCTCGAACATCTTCACCTAAATCGGGATTTCCATGCAAGACTGTGGTTCCTCTATCACCTCCAACCCCTTTATTTGAAATCAACACCATCAATGTGGCCAACAGGTCACAAACCATGTAGGATAAAGGGAAAGAGAAGGTTTCTCTCTCCCAAACATATCCATTCGTCAAGTCTCCTCAACCATCAAGACCCAAGATTTCAATTTTGGGCACATCTCGACCAACTTATTCAAACCCAATTAATGACCCCATGGTGAAACAACGTCGCCAAACCTCTGTGAAGACATCTTTGTATGACCTCATACAAAACTCTCTGCAGCATTGTCTAACCTTGATCAAAGCCTTACAAGCAGTGAAGGTCCAACCCGAAGACCCCCAACCACTGGCTGCTTTGGTCACATCATTACTTACCATTGCCTCCATCACTTTTAGTCATTATGAGATTCCAACCTCCAACATGAAAGATCAGGATCTTGCCCTCTCAAACTAAATCTGTCAAACATTCTCCCTGTCACAAAAAGTAACTGGGGGAATTTGACTCTATCCTGACTATCACGACATCGACCAAACATCAACCAAGCCTTGACCAAACCTTGACCAAGCATCAACCAAGCATCGACCAAGCCTCGACCAAGCATCGACCAAGCATCGATCAAGCCTCGACCAAACATCAACCAAGCCTCGACCAAAACATTTACCAACATGACCAAACATCAACCAACCAAACATGCCAACAACATATCAACCAACTTCATGTCCAACATCGACCAACACATGACCAATTTGGAAAGAAGCAAACAAGGCAAATTTGCTCCTAATTGGCTCAGACCTTACATCATCACGCACATGTATGCATCAGGGACTTATCGCCTGTCTTCTCTCGAAGGCCAACCAAAACTTGAGCCTTTGAATGCCTTGCATCTACGACCATTCTATTGTTCGTCGAGTACTCGTTCACTTGACATTTAACTTGAGCTCGTCCCTTGAACAATCCCTGTCCTCTTAATCCTCATTCCTTTCAACCCTATTTCCCTAAGCAAACTCTCTATAACCCTTTTATAAAGTATGAATGCTTTGTCCTAATAAAGGGAGCCCTTAAACTTCTAGTCTTGTCCATGACTCAAAATTCAGCCAAAAATAAATTGATGTCAAACAAAATATCAAAAGGTCATAAATTTTAAATGCAGATTGCTCCCTCAAAGGATAGCTGTACTATCATTGTTGTAGCAAATAGACTGCTCTCTCGAAGGACAATTGTACTATCATTGCTGTAGCAAATAGACTACTCCCTCGAAGGACAGCTATTCAAAGCCCTCAAATATATAAAGCAAAAATATAGACCACTCCCTCGAAAGATGGCTATCCCTAAAATCTTGCTACAAACAACACCCTCTTAGAAGCTTCCCGCATCGATCAGCTTCACAAATGACCGCAAAACAAATGACATCCCTATGTAGACTTCCCGCATCGATCAGTCTGCAAAAAAAAAAGTTCATGGACTTGACTTATAGTCATTCTCAGGGTCTCCTATAAAAAGGGGTGAAGTTATCCCTACCTAAAAGGGGTTACCCTATCCTATCATATCACATCACCTACTCAAGTGATTTCGAGCTCATTTTAATGTCAAAGTGATTCGATTGCTTCTCTAACACAACCACTGGTCCATGATGTAATGCATGAATGGGGCTTTTGTTTGCAAAACCCCCTACCTATGCTATCATTATGTTCCTTGTCAATGAAAGGGAAAAATGCCTTTCACTTCTTATACATCTTGGTCACAAACAATCCAACCAAATCATTTTCTCAACCATACCCAACCAAACCAAAACATTTTCAGACCACCAACATGACATAATCCATTTCACATAGTTTCTATAGAAACCAATACACATGGAAACTATCGACCACACAATTTATGTTAAGCATAAACCATTACTTGTTGAAGCATAAACATACTCAATTCATTTTTAGCATACATCCATCACCGATATGGAAAATTACTAGGGATGAAAGACCACTTAGCCAATGTTACAGAATACACCATCACACAATATAGAAAAGGCTGTAACATCATCTTACCCTCATCATTTCAAGCATGTACCCTTAGCCATATGGGAAGTGCTAAACCATTCTCATGACCAAACCAATCATCAACCACTTTGACTCTTGGTCTGAACTACATTAGCCTGAGGCCCTTCCAACAGGGGCTATGTAGGCAGCACTCAGATGACAGGACGTCTTCTGGGGTTAGCTCAGCCACATCCGTTTGTTCATCTATTTGATAAACAAACCATTTATCCTTTAACCATGACTTAACCTCGACCAACCTCGTCCATAACCGACCCTCTTCCTCCCTTTTAGGGAGAACTACATTGGCCTGAGACCCTAACAATAGGGGCTATGTAGGCAGCACTCAGTTGACATGACGTCTTCTGGGGTTAGCTTGGCCACATCCGTTTGTTTGTCTACTTGATGGACAAACCATTTCACCTTCAACCATGACTTAACCTAGTCCAAACCAATCATCAACCAATCATCAACCATTTTGCCTCTTAGTCTGAACTACATTGGTCTGAGGCCCTTCCAACAAGGGCTATGTAGGCAGCACTCAACTGACATGACGTCTTTTGGGATTAGCTCAGCCACATTCATTTGTTTGTCTATCTGATGGATAAACCATATTACCTTTAACCATGACTTAACCTTGTCCAACCTCGTCCATAACCAACCTTCGTTCTCCCTTCTAGGGAGAACTACATCGGCCTGAGGCCCTAACGACATGGGCTATGTAGGCAGCACTCAGTTGACATGGCGTCTTCTAAGGTTAGCTCGGCCATTCCTTCATCCATCCATCTAATGGACCAACTATCTCAACTCGACACGACCAACAACCTTGGAGATCGTACCTATCTCTTCAAACCACGACCACTTCCAAGACAACTTTGCCTTGGTTGTTTTTGCATGTATGCTACCTCACGAGTGGTTAGAAAAATTATCCACAACCCATATCTTGACCCTCACAAGTATAAGATCATGAGCAAGTTGATCCCCACTGCTTGTGACATTTTCATGTTTTCCAAGAGCACTTCCTGAGCCCAGGATACTTGGAACAGGATGACCATTGGAGCTATAGCTTGGATCAAATAACCCAATCAGCTACGACTAAATGCTGGGGCCTAGTTATTTTGATTTTAGCACTCCTCGACCCTTGACCTGAAACAATTTGACCTGACCATCTCATGAAGTGGTATGCGCGCAATCTCAACTATTACAGCGTTCACACTCAAACTTCACCATATCCATCCATTCTCTATCAAATCGGCACCCGATTTTAGGTTCCCTTCCCTCGACTCCCACTTTGAGGGGGAATACCTCATCCCATAATCGGGGCAATCAACACTTTATTTTTGTCTTGCAGTTCATCAGAACAACCAACAGGACAAAAGTAACCTTATCCCATACCTGGGGCAACCGACTCCTATTTTTGTCTTGCAGTTCATCAAAACAACCAACAAGACAAAAAGGGGCAAATGTAGACACCAAAATCGTGTCTACTCCTTGGTCGACTCCCCCCTTGGTCCCTTTGGTCCACTTCTAACACATTCCTAACCCACACACTTATTAATTTAAAATAATAACTTATTTTAAATTAATAAACACTTCCCTTGCCACCTCACCCACCTTGGATACCTTTCCTTGGATGCCTCCCATCACCCTATGACCAATTTATGACCTATTTCAACCCTCTCGCGCTTATTTAATCCACCTTCGACCATTTTACCACGACCAATTGACCCTGGCAGTTGGTAGAATGAGAAAAAGGCTAATTTTAGCCTTTTTTCCCATCTTCTAGCTGCCGACGTCAGTTACAGTCGGTCGACGCCGAAGGAATCGCTGACGTCGATCGCTTAAAACAACTCGAAGGTGAATTCTCGTCTTCCTGGGACGCAAAAATCACAGCACGAAATCAATCGATCATAGACCCATAATTCGACCTCTCTTCCTCTCTCGGATCTCAGACCTAGACATCAACGGGGACTCTCTGAAATCAATCATCAGACTTCAATCAACGCTCTTCTGGCTATAGACACAACAGGGACAAGCGTCTCAAACACCTTTGGCTCTGCACCAAGTAGGAGGTAAGTATTCTTCTGCCCTTTTTATTATTTCAGTAATTTAGAATGTACTTAGAATGTATAAGCAATTAGCTTCTTTTCATTACTTCTAAGTATTATCAACCAGACTCAGCTGTCAACTAGGCCTGACCAAACTTCTTCCTGAGAGGCTGAAAAGCCTGTCTTCTATCCTGACCCATCTTGACAACCTATCCCCTGCCTTTGTTCCTCCTAAAGACCCTGTCCACTGCCCTGCATCCCTTACACAGACCCAGACTCCTTTCAGACCATTCTGTCGACCACAAACAGACCTGAGCTTGTCCAAAGCCCCATTGCCCCGACCGACGCCGGCCACCAGACCAATTGCCCCTACCGACGTCGGCAGACTAACTGGCGTTGGCAACGTTAGACCAACCGACGACGACAGACTAACCGGCGTCAGCGACTATGGAAGGCAGATAGCACAATATAGGTACGCATTACCTTTATTTCTTTTGTTTAGTCTTTCATTATTTCTGTCTAGCAACATTCTTTTATCAACTAGTGGACTGTCATCCCTCAAGGAAGTCTTTGCACTTCTGGAACCGAGCTTTTGCTTGGCAGTCCACCTTATCTCCATCTAACAATTTATGTGTTTGAGTCTCTTTCTTTTATAGGTGTCATCCTCCACAGTCAAAGAGGAGTCCCTACAATGTCTGGATAACAGTGCGCAGACCTCATCCGGGTATCATCTAACCCTTGACTATTATCATAGTTTCTTCCATCTTTTGAATGTAGAAAAGCAAAAACTTGTTAGAAACAGGTAGTTCCACCTGAACATCTCTTAACACTTTGCCTTCTGCATCATCCCCATCTATCGGTTGGGCACATATTTCTCCTTCCTCAGACATATTGGTCTGTTGATCCAAAGAGTTAACTCTATCTATTATAACCTTCTGACTATCACTGTCCAAGACCTGCTTGTTATTTTCCTCTAGGACAACGTTTTCCTCATTACCAGATACCTCCTCCTGACTAGCCTTTTCCCTAACTTTTTCAGTATCATTGGGGTTTTCCGCATTACCCCCCATTCCTTTACTGCCATAGTTTCTGGATTTGTGAGACTGATTCTCACCTTCAACCGGGGAATCCTCTTTCCTTCTTGTTTGCTTCGCCTTACATTGTATCATTATATGTCCCTTTTTTCTACCTATTTGATAGAACATGGTAGCATTTTCATATATGATCCGCTGAGTCCAAGTCCCATATTTAGAGTTTAACTCTATAGACGTGGGAAGGGTCTGATTAATCTCTACATTGACACACAACCGAGCATACACACATCTGGATTGCGTTCTGGTGGTATGATCTACAGTGACGTATTGGCCAATAGAGTTGCCAATAGCCGTAAATGTTTTTTCATCCCAGAATTCCAATGGGAACCCTGGCAATCTTACCCAAGTAGGAGCAAACTTGCTGAGGTCCGAGTTGGGGTCGAATCCCGATTTCCATGAGCACAAGGCAAGCGAATGTGGACCATACAACCATGGTCCTCCAGCAAGAATAGCTATCATATCCTCCCTATTCATAAATCTAAATAGAAATAAGCCTCTTGCCATAGCAATGATCGAGACACTACCTTTAATTCTCCACTGAGACATTACCCATTTCCTAACCATCTCAATATTAGGACGGAAGGAGAAAAACTTACCTACCAATGCAAGGTCCATGGTCGCCACGATTTCATTTGGGATAGTCAGGGCTGTACCCTCAGTGGAATCATTTTTGATAGGAAGGCTCGACATATTTTTGGTGGAACACGTCTTTTCACCCGTTAAAGCTTTTTTCCATCCGTTGGAGGGAATGTCCTCTATCAGATTCAGGGTCAAGTCCCTAGAGGCACTGCCAAAGGCAGTAGCCTCCATTGGATCCGTAAGCACTCCGGTCGCACTCAGAGGGCCCTACAAGGCGGGAAAAACCCAGTTTCACATTTTTCCAAGCAACAACTACTTTATCATAAACATTTGTTAATATGAAAAATATGATAAATTAATTAATAAATTTTTATTTATATTACATTTTGTATTTTTTTTTTTTAATGATAAGTTTAAAATATCTTATAAAATTACATGTTTATCAAATTGATATCTTTTTTTATAATAACTTTTGTCTTAAAATATCTTATTGGGTATAAAATATAACTTTAATTTTTGTAATTTTTTTGCTTGTGTATTTTTAATTATTATTTAAACGATATTTTTCTTTGATATATTATTATTATTATTAATTACAAGACAAAAAACCTATCATTATAAACATTTGTTAATAAAAAAATATGATAAATTAATTCATAATTTTATATTTATATTACATTTTTGTATAAATCTATTTATTAATATTATAATTAATTGTGAAAAGAAATGTTATATTTATAAACATATACATATACATACATGAAAAGTAATAAATCAATTCCATATTTTGCCATGATAAAAATCTGATCAAATAAATAATATATAAACAAACTCCACATTTTTAATGCTTCGCTTTCAACACAAAAGTGGGTAAGAAGTGTTAATTTTCAATACTATTGATTTAAAATTTCTTTTAATTGTGTTTCAATATTCTTAATATATACTTTTCCTTAACTCAATTTATATATTTTAATATAACATTTTCTCAATTAATTCATAAAAAATTTAAAATTGTAAAAGCAATTCAAAAATAAAAAATACATTTTAATAAAATGATTTATTACAATAATCAACTAATCCAACTATTTCAAGTGACGGAAGTTGGATAGAAATGGGTGTCCTAAAAAAGGAGACATAAAATTTGGGGGCTAAATTATGAAAGATGATACATTTTGTACTAATTTGTGGACAAATAGTTCTTTGGTGTAAGGTCCTTTTCTGTGGTTTAAGACTTCCGAACAGAAACATTTTGTGAGCTGTCATGTTTCCAACTTGTCATGGACCGTAGCACTGATACATCTGCAATGAATTTTTGACAGCTTTGAAATTTTAATCAAGAACTAATGGACCCTAGCAGTGATTCATTGGCATTGAATTTTTGCTTGTTTTCTTGTCTTGTCTATTTATTGCACTAGATGATTCTAGAATTAGGGTATCCTTAAATCAAAGGGATTTGTTATCAAAAGTTTGGTAAGTAATAATTGACTATAGTTATTCATCTAGGTAGAAAAACGAGGAAAAAATAAATATTTGAAATATAAAAGAATTTTAGTAAATTGAAGGAAGTCGATTTTTTTAATAAAAATTAATCTTAAAATGGTTTGGTAAATGTTTTTGAGTTACAATTATGAATTGGATATGAAAGTGTTGACAAAGCTATAACCTATTATAACGAGACCAACAAAACTAGAAACAGAGAACAACCTACATAAATAATAGAACTACTTAAAAACAACAATAAAACAACATTTCTTCAGTTGAAATCGAACAATCATAGATTTGGAACTAACGATGTGTGAAAGAACTAAAGCTTGGCAAATACCAAGACAATATAGACGCCTTCCCAATAAACACCCCCCCAAAAAAAACAAATGATTGAAACTTAGTGTATGACAAGAACGTTGCTCCAAATGAAGAAGGTCCAAAAGGCCCTATGAAAAACTAACCATATGCAACAACCAATCTTCTTCCTCATCAAGGAAGAAGGTCGTCCAGAGTCCATTGATCTCCATCTCGAACTGAGTTTTGTGTTTGTGCACTCAACAATTCTGCGTCAGAGCTATGACCCCACTTCTTTGAAGAAATGTCAATATTGACAAGAGCTTTAGAGAATGGAGTCCTAGGAGGGGATGAAGCATCCACAATCTGTTGAGGAGGGGTCAGGGAAGGAGTAGGTTCCAAACAAACCTTGGGAAGATCTTCCAAAAGGTCCCCCTGATATTGAGATCCAAGCGTGAAAACGATGGATGGTAAAATTTATCACAATTTTGCTTAAAGAAACCTTGATTCGGAGCCCCTTTTTCCTTTTCCACCCCTGTTGACCAAAAGAATACGAAGATCTTTTTTACTTTTGAGTAAAAAATTAATTTCATGTCAAAATAATTTTGTATCAAGTAATGTTCATTTCCAAATATTTTGAGGAGTGAGGTTATATTATTTTTTAATATGATTTATTTGAAAAGTTATCTAATAATTAAAAGGGTTGAAGTCTAATTAGTGAGGATATTCATCTAACAAAGTACAAATAAATACTTCACATGAAGAGTGAAGTGATTAAGGTTAGAATAGTGTCATGTGTAATTTTGATAATGTGATTGACCCTTAATCATAGTTACTTAACCAAAAAGCTCACTGATTTAGATACATACTTACTCAACATTATAAGCTACAATATATTTAATCTTAAAATATGAATAAAAATACCAACATTTTATGTAATTCAATAATTCCCTACAATATTTAAAAATTTAATTAAAAAAAAAAAGTTATACAATATTAAATGATTGTTTGTCCATTAACAATAAATTTGACTTTCATCCATTTTTATCTTATATAAAGATGGCTAACAAACCATTTTAAATTAATGACATCATAATAACTCTCCAATAAATTAAAAAGGCACAAGACTAATAAACTATATTTATCCCCTTAAATTTTAGAAGGATGAGATCCTCCACTTGGGTAGCCTGCATTCAACTTTTTCCTTCTAAAGTTTTTTTTGGGTATGATCTGTGGGGGCCTATTCTTTGTCGTTTACAATAGTTCTTATTTTGTTCTTTTCAACATTTATTTGTGCATTATGTTTTCTGATTTAGATGCAATGCACAAAAGGTTTGTCCAAATGTACAATGGTCTATTCATTGCACTGCAAAATCTATAAAATGTTGGGTCGTAAAATGTATAAATATATAATAATTAATGATTATTATAAAGTAGGTTTTTTTCCTTTTAAAAATGTGATATTTTAGATATATAATGATATTTGGATTTTTTTAACGAAATTATTTTTTAAAATTTAATATAATGATACAATTAGATTAAAACTATTTATTAACATTTTTCCAATAAATTTATTTAAAATATCTATGTTCTTATAATAGAATTAAAAGATAAAACTTAAAAATTATTTTTATCCCTTTAATTTTTAAAGACGATTGAACGATAAATTATTGGACTTGAGTAAATTCTTTCATTCAACTTTTTACTCCCAGTGTTTATTTGGGTAGGACACACTTTGTTTTTGGATATGTGGTTCTTTTATTTTGATGTGAAATGTTTCTTCGGTTGAGAGCAATTTTTGTGTGGTGATCTATTACAAATTGTAAACTAAGTTGGCAACTCATATAAGAAACAATTTTATCTTTTGATGTGAAATGTTTCTTAGCTTATTATGATTGCTTGCGAGCAACTGATGTGTAGTTATGGGTCAAAGTATAAATAAGGTGTCCCATTTTTTGACATAAAGAAGTCGTATACACTTCAATTTCTCTTCAAAATATCTTGAGTTTGGATCATTGATATGAATCAAACAAATATGTTTTAGATTATATATATAAATATATAGTGCATATACATTTTTCTATTTTTAAAAATTATTAAGTATTTTTTAAGATTTATTTTTGAATTATTTTTTAAACAAAACTATGATCGACTAGTGATAAATGTGTAGTTATGGGTCAAAGCATAATAGGGTGCCCTACTTTTTAGCATAAAAAAACAACATACACTTCAATTTCTCTTCAAAATATCTTAAGTTTGAGTCATTAATATTAATCAAACAAATATATTTTAAATTATATATACAAATATGTCATGCATATACATTTTTTTATTTTTTAAAAAATATTAAATATTTTAAAAAATTTATTTTTGAATTATTTTTGAAATTTTTTTATAATCAATTAATGAAACACAATATTATACTTTGACCCTTACATATTAGAAATTCTAAACTTAAATAGCTCATATAAAATACAAGTAAAATATATTTGAGACATGATCAAATCAAAATTAAAAAATCTTCATGATTCTAAATGTATTTTAGTAATTATATATATATAAATTATAATTATTATTATAATTATATATATATATATATATATATATATATATATAAAGTTTGAAAAATTATTTATGAGAACTATTTTGTTAATAATAAATATATTATATACATAAAAATAATGCTTACAAAAACATTAAATGAAATATCATTTAAATTAACGTTGAACAAGAGCACATCCCAATTAACAAAACCATATTTAATTATGAAAAATATTAAAAATAAGATTTCGATCACTAATTTTTATTTTATAATTGATATAATTCTTGATCGATGTATATTAATATTTCTAAACTTTATTTATTATATGAGAGAAGTTTCTTAACATTATTTGCATTCATATAAAATTAATTGTGAAATTTAACATGACATTATACTTTCTCTTCATATGTATAAAATTGATCGATCTAATTGATATAATTCTTGATCAATATACACTAATTGCATTTCACACCTCCATATCATTGATTCATATTAAATTAACTATGATATCTACACTAACATTATACTTTCTTTTCACATGTACAAAATTAATCGATCTAAAAAGTGGAATTATAATATATATTTTCAATATATAACTGGAAATGGAACATAATTATTATTACTATATTTTTATATTTTATCAATTACTATTTTAAGATCTGAAAAGACAATAATATTTATAAAACAATTGACACTCAATAGCAATTTTTAATAGTAATTGAATAATCCCAACCAAATGTTTAGATTCCTATATAGATCTGTTGAGAACTAAGGTTTCCATATTCTTCAATACAATTAGAGCATACATTTCTACAAGTATAGTATTGTTCAACTTTTACCTCTTTCATAGATTCTTTTGCTTTTGTCTATAAATCTATAGCTTATGAAAATTGGAGATGCTTAGTTATCTTTCTTCAAGAGACATTTGATTTTTGCCAATAACTTTTTAGATATAAATTCCTAACAAAAGTGTATATCTAGTTAATTGTATCCTACTTTCAATTGTCTCACATCATTAATAAAAAGAAGTTTCATAACCATCTTTTAAATTTATATGATAGATTAGTAAGATGTTATAGACTCAATAATTTGCATTGCCTCACTTCCATCACATACTTCTTCACCATTTTGAATATCAGAAGTATTTCTCCAGAATAATAAAATTCATCTCATTACGTAAGACCCTCCTTTTTTTGATATTTTTTATGATATCTTATTTTGTTAGATTATTGCTTTCTATTTTCTTATTTTAAATATAATTTTCTGTTTTGTATTCTTTTCGAACGTACTATTACACTCTCTTTATTTATTTTTATATTATATCTTTTACAATTTCATAAATTAATTTTAGCCTTTGTAAATATTAATATATAAATTAAATATATTA
The DNA here is from genome assembly GCA_037957365.1 of Torreya grandis. Classification (NCBI taxonomy): domain Eukaryota; kingdom Viridiplantae; phylum Streptophyta; class Pinopsida; order Cupressales; family Taxaceae; genus Torreya; species Torreya grandis. The sequence continues at coordinate 4,672,856 of JARHVA010000517.1, read as the reverse complement.
ATGAGTTTTACAAAAAGCCAATAAAATGTAAGTGAGTTGGTTAATTGATATAATTATTTCAAATCTAAATTTAAATCTTTAAAAAAATATATAAAATTGATTATAATTATTAATTATATTTTCGAAAACATTAATAACAATTAATCCCTAATTATATCCCAAACCGTTAAAAATTTGAAATGAATAGAGAAGATCCAATGTTTCTAACTTCAGAGAATGAAATTTACCCATTTTTGTAGTTCAATCACATTTGTTTAAATGGAACCTTTTGTTTTTCAATTGTATTGTGCTTACTTATTGAGGACATTTCAACTTCTATTATGTTGAAGTCAATTTGACAATATTTAGGTTTAATATTCATTAAAAATATTTTTTATGTTTTTAATATTATACATTTTAGTAAGTGTAATCGATAATTCACATAACTTTTCTTTTTTTTTTTTTAAATTAATTTTTAAATATATCTCAATTATTTAAAAATAATAAGGATGTTGAGGTTGCCTTTACTTAATTATATTTAAAAATAGAAATTGATATTCTTTTCCTAATAATTATAATTTGAATTTTTTGTTCTGTTTCTTTATTTTTTAATATTTTGGTGATTGTGTTCTTAAAATGATTAGTATTTTTTTTCTAGTTATATGAGTTGAATTTGTTTTGTCACATCATTATTTTTGGATATGATTTTATTTTTCATTCAAATGAATATTTTATTAAACTATTTTTGTTTAATTTTTATTTTGAATCTAATAAATGGTATTAGAGCAATGGTTTGGATGACAAATTTTGTAGCATGAGAACAAATGCATGGCATTATCAAAGGCGATTATCTTTATGTTATTCAACATTTTCAATAACTTTTTGTTGTATTTTTAGTATATTTGTTTGATTTAAAGAAAACAACTATAATTGAACTTTAATTTTATTTATGAACAAAGAATCCAAGAGGGGAGATTAATATCGTATTAGTCAAAAAATTAAATCAAAACAAAACATATTAATTAACTTACACCTCTAGTTTAGACACTCAAAGAGCTAGAGAACTACATAATTAACTAACAAATGAAATCAAAACAAGAGATTTTACCTTTTATGAGAGCAAGTGTTGTGAGTTGGAAATGGATTGATGTTTTCGGTTGTGTGATCAAGAAATATTTATCAATGAAGCTCCATTGTTCCACCTCTCCTTGTCACCTTGGTAATGATGGTTGGCTTTGGCTTGGTTTGGCTTAACAAATGGGCATGGTAACATTACAATAATCAAATCTGCATACATTATGCACGATAACTTTACAACAAAAAATAAATTTTTGGATTAATAGGTAAGGCCTTGTATTTATAGCCTCCAAACATAACTCTAGCCTAAGTGTGGTTAGGTTAGAATTAACTAGGATTGAGTTTAAACTAACTGTAGTTGAGATAAGACTAACCTTATTTGAGTTAAGGAGGGTACATGTAATTAATATTTGGAATAGAGATCCCATTAATTAGGCATGACTCCATTTTTGAATTAATTGCATTTAGGCAGATATTTCTAATTCATAGACTTTGAGGATGATGTAGACATCCAATTCCTAACACCATTATGTTGAAATTGTTGATCTGATTTGAAATTTGTGAGATGCATAATTGGGCTAAAATCACATAAACATGCTAAATGGTTTGAGCTTGTTGTATACAAGTTTCGATTTAGGCTAATGTATCCCTAAATGGGGTAATGTATTTTATGTGATTATTAACTTTTTTCAAATCATTTCGAGTTAAAATGTCAAAAATGCAAATTGACACTTTGAACCACTGAATTCATTTAATTCAGAGGCATATAATACGTGTATGTGTTATTTCATGTCAACAATGTCTTAAATGGGTATTAGTCCATACACAACTAACATCTTCTAATTATGCTCTAGTCAAATTATAGCCCAATAATATGACATTCTAACCAATTTGATTAATAATGTGCAGCCAAATTCTAAAGAATTGCATAAAATCTGATTAATTTCACTTAAACAAATTAATCCAAATCAAATGCTTAAATAGAAAATCTATGGGAGTTATTAAATATATTTTAATTGGAATTGATTTATAATATCTGCATCATTAGGTGACATCATTTGTGAGGTGGCATCCATAAGCCATAAATGCAATAAATCTCAGGTTTAAGGTCTTCTATGCTTCTTTAATGCCCCTTCCTTTTAAATAATTATGAAAGTATTTATGCATATTATCTCCAAAATTAAATTAATTCAGGGCCACACATCTTGATCTCAAGATGGGTGGTCATGGTTGATTCTAATCAAATTCAAAAATCTAAGGTCCAAGACCACCTTTTTAAAGCTTCATTTGTGTAAACTTATTATGTAGAATTCTCTTCACAATTTTTTTTTGTATAGTGTTATTATTCTTTATTTACAATAGGATAGATTCAAGATAGGCATAATATTGATTCAAATATCATGAGCCTAGTTTCATTGGTGCATAAGAGATGATAGAGGAGCTTTGTCATTCATCATTAACGAAGACTTGAGCACCAAATCAAAAGAAAAATCATATTTTGAGCTGCTTTAAGATGATGGGATGCTCTTGGAAAGGTATTGTGTATGTGCTTTCTTTCAATAGTTCTTATTTATCATGTGCAAAAGCTCATTGAAAGAGTTGGATTAGTTAGTTATGTTCTTATGCATTTTTATTGAGTTTTCTTGACTAATACTTGATCTAACTCACTTTGGATTTCATCTCTATAGATGATAATGTCATCATGACCTCATTTTTATTTATTTTTATTTTTCACAAAATTTATTTTCACTAATTTCACATGGAAAATTTATTTACACATTTAATTTGGTTTAATTAGTTGATCCATTCTGCTTAGCCTTTTTACACTTTAAGAATTATTCAAGTGCCTTGCTTAATAGATCCAAAGGCCAAACTACCAGTTGCTAGGTCGCAAGGTGACTGAAGATGAATTCATGAGAGGTTACTATTATATACATGATAATATCCTAAATAGGGACACCTCAACATGATTCTGAGTACTAATGTCTGATGTGCAAATGAGATTCAGACATTTAGTAATTTCTAGGCTTAATTTACATTGTTTAATAGAAATCAATCTAACATTAAATTGGAAGCCAGTTGTGGCTAGAATGGGGTGTCTACAGTTTGCCCTTATTTGGGAAGGTGTTGTAAGTCATAAGCACAGTAACATATTCTCAAAGAATCAAAAAGTTATTAATACCTAATGCCCCAGGAAGTGATGGATGAGCTCTGGATGCCCCCTCAAGAGAGTGGGCGACAAATAAGATCGATTAATGGTCCCTTAAAAAAAAAGAAATGATGTAACCTAAAGATAAGGGGGGAAAAGACTAATTGTTTTAAAGATGGTTATAATTATTATCATAATGAGATGCCCTTATTGAGCAGATAAAAAAGATGATTTGTCGAAAGGCAGTTATAATCATTAGCATAGTGAGATGAAATGAAATGATTTGCCCAAAGGTGGTTATAACCATCAATGCAATGAAAAATGCCTCAATCGAGCAGATAGAGATAATGATTTTTCCAAACGTAGTTATAACCCTTTGCACAATGAAAACATGCCATGAGAGGACAGGAAAAGGATAATGATTTTCTCAATAGCGTTTATAATCATTAGCATCTAGATATATCAAAACACAATGATTTACCCAAAGGCGATTATAATCATTGGCACAACAATTGGCTCCAATATGGAAAATAGGAAAAGGGAGATTGTGTATAGAATCCATACTCACAAAGTAAGAGTAATTTGATGTAGAGGGTAGGCATGAATTCAGGCTACCTGTTATATGGAGATGCATGTCCTACCTAGCAAGGATTAAAATCCATTCGTTATTTAATTACTCTATATTTGGGTAATGTTTAGATAGATCAAGAATTAGTCAGGTGAACAAGAAAAATTATTACAACACCATTATTTTTAAGATTCATCAAACTGATATTTATTGTAGCACATGACGGTATGCATCATGATATAAAACACCATGATAACCTAGTCGTAATATGCATAAGGACTGACACGTGATCTAATAAATAAGTGAAAATAATGCACCAATGATGGAAACCATGATGAGAATGTTGATGTATGAATATGTATGGACTTGAGTATCATATTTAAGGAATCACCCAATGAATGCATTTTTACTAAGTCAAGGCACAACAATAAAATCAAACAAACAGGGAAACAAACAAATGAAACAAAACAAAACACCAATAAATAAAAACAAAATAAAATACCAATAAACATAAAGTGAACAACACAATCAAAACAAATTTAAATAAACACAAACAATTGATTAATCACAATGTTAGTACAAATAGAAAACAAAGTGTTCATGCATGTGTAATAGATATATTACTCTTAGTGACAGGGGGATCCCTAAACTAGACAGTAATGATACAAGTATAACATTGCAAGAATAAAAGATGAAACATTTATCCTAGGCTATAGGAGACAACAAAACAAACAAACAAAATGGAGGAATAGAAGAAAAAAGAGTATCTGAGTTGACTCTAGATGCATAAGGCAAGTGGATGTTGTCTACAAAGTTCCATGGGCACAAGATCCAACATCAAATTCAAGACAAATATAGTTCTCCCAGGATATAGGATAAAATAAAATTGATGAGAAGGAAACATGCTTGATGTGTAGATGAATATGGAAATGGTCCTGCAAAATGATAAGAGCATAGCTTAGGTTGCTCATAAAATGATGAGAACATTCAAACTTAAAATGATCACAAAATAATGAGAGCATGGCTAAGGGTGATTGAGATGACCTCAACATAAATTGAGCATTATCTACATAGTCCCATTAGGACCTCACGCTATTGTAGTTTTGCCTTACAATGGAGGACTTCAACTAGGTAGCAACAAGTTTATGAATTAGGTAAATAACATAGTATAGCATAGGAATGACATTGCTCCTAATTTTCCCATAGGAGGTTATAATTAGGAAATAACATCATGGTCAATGATACTAATTTACCCAAAGGCAGTTATAATTAGTAACATTAGCAATGAAATAGAACGTGATAACAATGAAGAATGTAATTGCCAAACCACTATCATATTGGTCTAAGATATGATCTCTTTGTCTAGACTACTAAATAAACTGTTGAAACTATATCTGAAGCTTCTCACTAAAGGTACCTAAAGAACCAATGGATCAGAACCAAGGTAAAAAAGGGTGGGAAAAGGAGAGTAAAATAACTATAGTCAATAGTGAAGGTATGGTAGGTACGGTATATGGTATGGTACAAGAAAGATGACAATATGATACAATGTAAACAATCCTCGTAGACAATATATCGAGTATCTCAAGAAAAATAATGCTTTATATTTATTATATTCGTTGACTCATCAAGTTCATCTCCATCTGGTGTAGCTAGCCTATATGCTGTAGAGCCATAATTGGCAACAATGACATAAGGGCCTATCCAATTAGGCTTGAACTTGCCTTTTTTATTTTTCTCAGTCATGGTGTTCTTTTAATTTTTTTTAGGACAAGATCACCAGGTTCAAACTCTCTATGTTTGACTCGTTGGTTATATTATTTACGTAATTAGTTTTGATAGGTTTGAAGGTTGTTTACAATGACCATGTGTTTTTCATCCAGTAACTTGAGCTCTTATAGGAAAGCAACTCTGTAGTCCTCATCATACAAGATGTATTTCAATGAGATATGTAGAGAAAGCAACTTGACCTCGATGGGAAGGATGGCATCAGTGCCATAGATAAGGGAATATGGTGTGGATCATGTTATATTATAATAATTAGTATGGTATACTCAGAGGGTGAAGAATATTTGTAGGTGATAATCACAGCCAACATCATTGACAATCTTCTTAAGGATATTGATAATGGTCTTGTTAGATGCCTTTGCTTGGCCATTACCTTATGGATAATATTTGGTAGAAAAATATTGGGTGATGTTATTATCAACACATATTTCTTTGACATCTTTATTTTTTAAATGATTTGCTATTATCAAATATAATGTCAGATGGGATACCATAGCAGTAGATGAGATGGTTGAAGATGAATTTGGAAATCTATTTTCCATTCATGTAAGTGTCGGGAATAGATTCAACCCACTTAGTAAAATACTTGGTAGTCATAAGGATGTGTTTATGGCCATTAGACGAGGTTGGGTTAATCTTCCCAACGAGATTGAATCCCCATGTTGAAAATAGCCATGGTGTAAGCATCCGTTTGAGTGTTCTAGTCGAAGCATGAACCAAATTAGTATGCCTTTGACATTTGTCACACCATTTGACATAAGTAACTGCATCTACTTCTATAATTATCCAATGATAACCAATACGTAAGATATTTTTGGCAAGGACAGCCTCATTAGTGTGAGATTCACATACTCCATGAACTTCTCTAAAATGCTAATGTGGATTCTGCCTAATTTAAACAATGAAGCAAAGTTCCATCAAAGATTTTGTGATAAAGGGTTGGGCCTAATAGGGTATATTGGGAGGTTTGATGTGTAAATGATTTTTGTTGTTTGCATGAAAGGTCAGGTGGAAAAATGTGATCATGAAGGTAGTTATATAGGTCTGAATACCAAATAGAACTGGGACCAATAATATCACATACAATTGTGATGGTTGAAGGTTCATGATTAGGCACTAGAACATGTTTAACGAGGAACTAATAATTGCTTGCCTTATCTGTGTTATAGATCAAAGAACTAATGGTAGCCATGGCATCTATTATCTTATTACTAGCCCTAGGTATGTGTTCAAATTGTATGTCGATAATCTACTACTTGAGAATGTCCATCATGGATTTGTATAGTACCAACTTATCATATTTGGTCTAAAAGTGGTTTGTAACCTAATTGATGATTAAATAAGAATCACCATAAACCACAAGATGTTGAATGTTTCATTTTACTATTTGATGAATCCCTACAATGAGTGCTTCAAACTTAGCCATGTTATTAGTATAATTAATGTTGATATGGAATGATTTGGAAATAAGATCCCCTATGGTGTAGCAAATAATAGTCCCGTCCTTGATCCATGAGATGTGAATGACCCATCAAAATACATCGTCTAGTGTTTCTCCTAAGGAGGTGTTTTTTATGATGGTCCTAATGGACTTATCTGGGAATTCAAAAGTGATTGGTTTAGTATTTAAAAGTGGAGTTTCAATAAGATGGTTTGAAAGTACTTTCCCTTTATTGCTTTTTGATTGACATACTCAATATCAAACTCACTCATCAACATGATCTATTTAACCATGCAACTATATAAAGTTGTATTTTATAGTAGATACTTGAATGGATTTGCTTTGGAAATGAATATGGTCTTGTTGTTAAACATCTAATGACACAACTTCTAGGATACGAAGACCATAGATAAACAATCTTTTTCTATTGGCATATAGTTGTGTTCATACGTAACTAATGTATAGCTTAGATAGTACACACCATGCTCTTTCCTATTTTCATCGTGTTGAGCTAAAGTGTTTCTAGGGATTTTTCAATGGCAGATAGGTATAGAAAAAATGGTCTCCCTAACATTGGTGGTAGTAAAATTGCCATATTGGAAAGATATTCCTTCAAGCATTGATAGGATTTTTGATAATCTCCATCCCAAAGAAATGTAACACTTATATTCAACAAAGGAGTGAAGGGATGGCATTTATCAGCCAACTAAAAAATAAAGTGTCTAATAAAATAGATTTTGCCCTGCAAACTGTGGCACTGCTTCAAAGTGGAAGGTGGTGGTATCTTAGTAATGGATTGTACTTTGGCAGGATCAACTTCAATGCCTCGACAAGAGATAATGTAGCCTAATAATTTGCTTATAGTGACACCAAAGATGAACTTCTTGGGATTGAGTCAGACTTTATACTCATAAAGATTTTTGAATATCATTCATAGCATGGCTAAATGATCTACATGAGTCTTTGATATATCCAATATATCCTCAATATAATATTTGACAATATCATACATCATTTCAGGAAATATAATGGTCATATCTCTTCAATATGTGGCCCCAACATTCTTGAGGTTGAAAAACATAACTTCATAGTAAAATGTTCCCTAAGGAGTGGTGAATGTTGTCATATATTGGTCTTCTGATGTGATCTTGATCTGATTGTATCCTGAAAAACCATCTATAAGGGAAAGCATTTCATATCTATCTGTGGAGTCAACATCATGTCGATATTTGGTAGAGTAAAGTCATCCTTGGGTCAGGCCTTTTTGATGTCTCTAAAATCAATGCAAATCCTTATCCCTTTTAGCTTTTTACTAATAGGCATAATGTTTAAGAACCACTATAAACAGTCGATCAGTCTGATACATCTCACTTCCAAGTGTTTTTCTAGCTCTTTCTTAACTAGTATATCAATGGAAGAATTCATCTTACACAACTTTTATTTCACATGTTTGGCATTAGGATGTATAACAAGATGGTGTATAGCCAAGGTAGGGTCTAAACCAGGCATGTCTGAATAGGCCTATGCAAAAATGTTAACAAATTCCCTCAAAAGGGTTGTAAAAACTTCACACTTTTCCTTAGTGAGGGATGCACCTAATTTGATCCACTTTGGGTCATCTAGAGTCTCAATGTTGAATTCCATAGTATCTTCTACTAGAGGAATCGATCCATCTTCTATAATAGTGGCAAAGATGTGAATTGGCCTGTAATGGCAAAGTCCTCTAGTTAGACTGGTTCTTCAAGCTCTCCCAAGCAGGATGAATCTAAATCCCTTAACGGTAGTAATGGCCATGTCACAAATATTGTAAGAAATTCTTGGAAAATTTTATCAAAGGCATGTTTTTCTATTTAACTAAACTTGGACTTGAAAGTAAGTTCATCATTGGTGGTCTCCTGAGCTTCATTCAAGGAAAGAAGAACACCCCCATCTAGTTTCACCTGAAATAGGTTTTAACCAAAAGACTAGCCTTTCTCTTTACTTTTACCCTGGTCTAAAAACATGTCAAAGAGGTTTTAATTTTTGGACCTCAATGTTTTATTCTTTTATTTTTGTCTAAGGGTGTTCACCCACTCTCTAAAATAGGCTACAAGATCTAGTTTGATAGAGAACCCTTGTTTGTGGTCTCCCAACAGAACATTATCTCTTAGGCCTAAAAAATCATAAAATGCCTCATCATTCTTAAACTCATCTACATGCACTATGGATTCTTGTTGGTCCCAGTCTATAAGTTGAGGATGATAAAGTGGAAGCAAGGAATGTTGGATTGCTAGCATAATAGTGTAAATGGTATATGGGTGAAATAGGTTGGTACTGGCAAGGTCTTTGTAAATGCTATAATTGAACTATGCTTCATTATCAGCATTATCATCACTAATCATTGACATTAGAACATGAATAAGATATGTGGGGTTACCCCCAAGTAGTTTAAATTTGAAATCATAAGTTCTTTTGTACCTAGTCATATAAATGGGCTCAAGTGTACCCTGTTGGTTTGCTCCTAGGCCTACACCTTCATAGGCTTCTTTATCCATAATCCTGTTAGGGATGGGATATTTGGCACTTTTGTAACAATCAGCCAATTTTTCATTATACAACCAGGAATCATCATTGGTAAGTGGGTCCTCTTCTTGGCTAATTTCTATTGTGAAAATAACAAGTGTTAGGCTATGAATCTTGCCTTTTCCCTTCCATTGCCATTTCATACAAGGTGTCCCAGCTTTACGTCTTCCATAGATCTTGGGATTTTTATGGAAGCTTAACAGTATAGAACATGTCATAGATCAGATACTCTCCTGGACCATTACCCACAATGGTAAAATGATTAGACATTTCAAGAGGATGGGCATGTGATGATGAGGCAAGTCTATCAAGGTCTATACAATTGGCCTCTAACAATTCAACAAGTATCTCTTTGTCTTTTTCCTTCTTCGATACTGAATATAGGCCAAAGCGATAGTTGTGACTTTCATATTTAGCTTCCAAATTCTTGTAGTGTTTATATGGTTATAAATCTCCATGGATAGTGACCACCATCCCTAAGTGAGGGAACTTGATACATTGGTGCAATATTGAAGGGATTGCATGAATTTCATGTATCCATGGTTTACCCAAAAGCAAACTATATGGTAAAGTGTATCATGGGTTAAAGGTCAAATGATCACTGGTAAGCTTATGTTTCCTTGTGATTTTTGTTCTTCATTGTTTTAGGCTTTGATAGTAAAATTTTTTGGTTGTATATCAGCTATGATATATCGTAGATGCTTGATGAGATTCAGAGACACAATATCTAGGCCTGATCCATTGTCTATGAGGACACATTTGAGTTTGTGCTGCATAATGACAACTTTAATGTATAGCAGATTGTTATGGAGAATGCCAAGGGATGACATATCTCTTTAGTCGAAGGTCAACTATTGTCTTGGGGCTAGGTGTCCTACCAAATATTGAAATTTTTTTGGGGTTATGTCCTTTAGAACTTATGATTTGCCTAGGTGTTCTATAAGGATGTTCTTGTGGATGGTAGACATATGCAACAAATAAAGAATGGAGATTTGTGTGGGTGTCTTTTGGAGTTACTCCATAATGTCATATGTCTTTCCCTTAACAGTGGTGATTGGCTTACTCTTAACCAACACAATGGGTTGGATTGGATCATTGGGAGGAGGTTAAGGGCCTGGGATGGTAATCTTAGATAAGTTGGGATTGCACAGTCTGTGTTGGATACATGATCATTGCTACTAGAAAATGATGCAAAAGGGCTAAAGAGTATAATCTTTGATTGTTGGTGCACTTGGTTGTGGTCATGGGGTGATGAAGAGTTATAGACATAAGATCCTAAAATGGTAATCTTTGTTTTCTGTTGTGCTTGGTTGTAGCCACAAGTCAAGGAAGGATTATTGGCATGGGTAGATTGATTAGTATTATTAGGCAATGATATTGATCTATTGGCATTTGGTTTAGGATAATGGTAATGGTATAAACATGCCCACTCATAATATGTCCTATAAATTTATTGTAGTCATTTGGAACTGCATGGTAAGTCTATTAATTGTTGGGAACATTTTGGCCTTGGTTCCTCCCATTCTATTGACATTGTTGTTGCTACTGATATTATTATTGGTGTTGTGGTTATTGTTGATAATGTGGATGTTATGGTCTTCATTGTTGTTGTTATTGATTGGCATTGTTATGTTGTGGAAAAGGGTTTTAGTAGATACCCAAGTTTTGATTGGATGTAGATGCTTTATTATGTGATTGGATTTCCTCATTTTCTGACATATTTCTAATAAGGTGCTTCAACTACACATAATGGCATATGTACTTGCCATGAAATGATGGTATTCATAGAATTCATGCTCTTTTTACCAGTCTAAATATGATATACCCTCATGATAGTGCTTTGGAATCTACCAACTAATCATATTGGTCGTGGCTAGCTTATAAAATATTGTTTCAATGGGTTTGCCAAGGTTGTTAAAGACTCTAGGAGTGGGCCTTCTTCTTGGATGAGGGGTTTGCAAGGGCAGTGGTTGTTGTATTTAAGGAGCTGGTCTAGATTATAGTGTGGGCTATGCTTGCTAGATAGGCTACTAATGGAGAATTTACTACATTTATGGCATAGGCTAAGTAGACAGTGTTTACACTATTTGGACATGGCATGACTTGGTTACTTCATTACCACCAAAATTATTGTTGCAGTTTTATGGTTTGAATTTTTCCTAGTTGTTAGTTTGAGATAGTGAAGACACTTGCACTTGTATTAGGCTAGAGTTCTAACTCGGGCCTACATTTTAGGTTTGACTCTGATTTTGATTTGAGGAGGTTAACTTGATAATCCCTTTGTTAATAAGGGACTTTTTAATATGTAAGCCTTTCTCAATAATATCCTTAAATGTATATACATAATGCAACTCAAAGTGATAAGATATTTCATTGTGTAAATTTTTGGTAAACACAATGGCCAATTGTTTATCTAGTAAGATGTGGGTGAAATGACTAGCAAACACTCTCCATATCTAGAAATAGCTTATGAAGCTCTCACCAAATTTATACTTGGTTTGAGTCAAATCTAATAATGAAATATCATGCTTGAGATATAGGATAAATGTTATACAAACTTGTCTGAGAGATTGTCAAAGTCAAATATTTAATTTTTTGATAACTATTAATGATGTGGATTGCACCCTTGACAAAAGGCTGAGCTTCTATCTTCCATGCAGCACAATGGAGACTCCCCTCTTGCTATGGGTCTGGAAAAAATGAGGGGAGAATATCTAGATAAGGGCTAGCTCCCTTTGATGCATCTCTGAGGTCCTGGATTTTCTACTGCTAACAATGGGCGGGGAAGAGATAAGGATTACTCAAAATAAAACCTAGATTAATACTGTGATGCACCAAAAAGTTTGATCTACTTAGCTTTTAAATACACTTTACACCAAAAACAAGCTGATATACAATTCATTTGTTATGAGAAACTCTTTTGCATCAGTGAGCTAGGGGTCTTCTGGAGATACATGGAGGAAGAACTACCAGAGGTGTTCTAAGACACACTATGGCAGCTTGTTCACATGCACCTATACTCTGTTGTGGAGACTTTTGGCTGACCTACAAGAGAAGAACTCACAATAAACTAGACATGTTGGAATCATTCTGTGAAAGCTTAAAATAAAATGACTTAACACAAGACAAAACCATAGACATATGCAAAAGTGTAAACTCAAAATGGAGGTAAAAATGCTATGTATTGATTCAAGTTAAAATCCTGTAGGGCTTTGCCATACAAGCTGAGAGATATTTTTCTCAAATGACAGTTTAAAATATATATAGAGAAAGAGGAAGTAATGGCACCCCTTTTTACAAGTGGCCCATGCTACATTGAAAACATTGGGAAGAGGAAGTCACTGAAAGAACATGCTGTGTCAGTTGCCAGTCTTGACTTTGGCATTCAAACATTATTGTGAAAGCATGGGCCATGCCCCTTTGTCTGCAAACAAGATCGCTTCTTCAAGACATTCACATGGTTTGTCTGCTGATCAATGCAAAATGGGGAAAAATAGGTTGTGCCATTCAATGTTTGCGCTCCTTGATGACCACTTGACGGAGACTATTTCAACTATTGGAATAACTCCTTTGTTGATGCTTCCCTTTTTTCCACCTGGGCTATTTTGTCCATATTTGTGCTTGGATCCTCGGGATCCTTTCTTGATGAGTCACTAAGTTCACTCTTTGACTTTTGTCTTTTCCCATCTTTTGTCTTTTCTTGGACCTTTCGGCCCTTGGGGCTGTCTTCTGTCAATCATTGGCTCTTCGCGCTTGTCAATTATTTTAAAGACCAATGGTTATTTCATTACCATGAAGTTGACATTTTCACCCCCTCACCCCTTTAGCAACTCCTTCGGCTTCACTTTCCTTTAGACTTTTATTTATTTGGGTCTCTGTCGTTGAACCCTCCGATTGAACTTGAACCATTTTTTGGAGTTCAATGGTTCAACAGTTTAATGGTTCAACACTTTGTGTTCTGTAAGGAGTTGCATCCATTCAATTCCCTTGTGAATTAGATGTATCATTGAAATGACCCCTTGAGCCAACCCGTTGAACTAACTCGTTGAACCAACTTGTTGAACCAAACCGATTGAACCAAACACTTTAAACCAAACCGATTGAACCAACCGATTAAATCAACAATGGTTCAAAGTTCAAAGTTCTTAGAAAGATCATGTCATTGAACCCTGATGTTGAACCACCTTTTCCAACTTTAAGGAAATGTGCCTTCAAGTTTTGTTTTCTTTCTTTGTGAATTTATTTCGAGAAAATGTCTGAAGAAGCTTTGTAAAAGCCTTGCATACTTTGAACTGGTCCATCTTTTTATTGAAAGACTTGTGCAAACTAAATTTGAACTGGGTTAGAACAGAAGGGGAAGAAGGAGACTGATTTTGGCTTATAGGACCAAAATGGTCAACAAATTGGTGATTCCCAGGGGAAGCATTCCTTCTATGCTTAGAAACTAGTAGCCTCAAAGTCCATTGGGCACGGAGTCAGAACACAGCTTGAAAAATTTAGAGATAGCCTCGAGATATCCAAGAATCAATCATGAAGCTTTTACCCAAAACATAAAGGAAAACACACACAATAAAGGCTAAAAACCACTACCTGTGCAAACAACACTTAGGGAAAATAGGGAAAGAAAATTTGAAAACAAACTACTATGTACAACTAACCAGGTATATTTTCCTCCCTCCTGGATCAAAGGGAAAACTTTTTAAGTCTCCTTCATGTTAAGAAAACTTATGATGCCAGACAAGTGGCTGAATGGAATGGAGACTTGATGACTGGCTCTTCTTGCCTGCCACATTGATTGGCTTGTATCCAAATGAATCAGGGTCAAACATGCTTCCAACATATATGTATTATTCTTGTTCTTGGAAGCTTACCTCCTATTGGTTCTTCATGATGGTGTGTTTCACCAAGAAATCAATGGCTACTAGCTTATCACCATAAGCCCTTTGATATGCATAGTGGACTGACTTGTCCCCTTCTGCTTCATTGAGAACCCCATCAAACTGATCCTCTACTTCATCATGGATTTATTGAAGAAGGGTGACTATTCTGATGTCTAAAATGAGATCACAGACTAAGTGCTTATCCCACATAACATCACCTTCTTATTCAAGGCTCTATTCTTCAAAACTTTCCTCAAGATAGATAGGCCTCTCATTTTCCTACTCAAAGACTAGAGTCTCTAGCTGTTCAAAGACATCCTCCTAATTCTCCTCCAACTCGGGTTCCTTGGCATGGTCATTTTCTTCATCAAAGCGACAAGGAATTTCATCAAACAAGGGGGAAGAGAGCTCACCATGCTTACTTTCCTCTTCATATTTCTATAACATCCGCATGTATGCATGACCTGTGTCATCTCTATTGTTGATGATGTCTTCAAAAGGAGCATCCATGATGATTTCATCTTCATTGTTGCTCATGATAGCCTCTTGGGTAACTGCAAATTGGATCCTCTCTTCTTCATTTTACTCCTGCAAAATAGGTTCATCCTTGAGAAGGGATGAAGTGGAAGGCTGATGGTTAAACTCATGTGGAAGAGGAGGCAGTCCTTGAGCTAGAATCGAATGATTCTCTTCCTTCCATTTGGCCAGCACTTTATCTATATCAGATGTGGCCTGACAGCTATCTTGAAGGAGTGTAGATGGGGTGCGTTCAGACATGGAATCTACTATTTGGTCTAAATCATCCATCACACCTTGGCTGAGGAACCTCATTTTGGATTCCAACTCTGCAATTTGCCTAGCTATATTCTCTTGGAAGAGTCTTTCTTTGAGATTATGAGGATTAACATGAGCAGGAGAAACTTCATCATTTCCAAGGCCCTGATCTGGTTCATGGTATTCTCTCCTCCAACTTGGAATCTTGACATCATGTTGAAAGACTTGAGGAGGTTGAGGAAGACTAGGAAGAGACTGTTGATGTACAGAAAGAGTTTCTAGAAGAGAGATGTGTTGGTTCATGGTATTCTCTTCAAAGGAGGGTCCATAATCTAAAGAATTGAGAAGGTTAGTCTCCACGAGAGGTTTCTCGAATGCCCTTTGATGTTAGAAAGCTAGGTGCAAGGGATTAAGAGTAGAAGTGGTTATTGCATTAGATGAAATAGAGTGAGAAAGTGTTATATGGTACAAAGGATTTGGTGCACAAGAGGGGGCTTTCTTTATAATAGGAGGGGACACACAAGGCTAACTACCTTGAATTAATGGACTCTTCCATTTTTCTACCTCTTCCTTCATGGATTGCAAGACCTGAGCTTGCCTGAATAAACACTCCTCTTTATACAAAAGCTCTTGTTAATATCTGTACTGCTCATCCAATCTATCTATCTCCATCACTTGCTTCTCAAATTTTAGTGTTACTTCCCTTACTGTTGAAGGGCAACTAGGAGAGTTGCTTGAGGTGATTCCATAAACAACTTGGGCTTGATCAAAGTTATATGAAGGAAAACAAGGTCTATGATTATGAGCAATGGAATTATACATAAAAAAAATGTGATATCTTGATGGCACTAGGACTGATTAACCATCTAATTCAACTCGAAGTCACCATTAGTGTTGATGAAAAGCCTCTAAAGGCTGGTTGGTTGAAGAACACACCAAAATTCTTCAACTCTTTGGAATAAAAACTTGTCCCACTAGGCGTGCCAAAAACTGTTGACGATGTGGATTGCACCCTTCATAGAACGCTGAGCTTATGTCTTCCATGCGGTATAATATAGACTCCCCTCTTGCTGTGGATCTAGAAAAACTGAGGGGAGAATCTCTAGATAAGGGCGAGCTCCCTTTGATGCATCTCTGAGGTCCTGGATTTTCTACTACTAACAATGTGGGGGGAAAGAGATAAGGATTACTGAAAATAGAACCTAGATTAATATGGTGATGCACCAAAAAGTTTGATCTACTCAGCTTTGACATACACTTTACACCAAGAATAAGCTGATATACACTTCATTTGATACGAGAAACTCTTTTGCATTGGTGAGCTAGGGTCCTTTGGAGATATAGGGAGGAACAACTACCAGAGGTGTTCTAAGACACAATATGGCAGCCTGTTCACATGTGCCTATACTCTATTGTGGACACTTCTGGTTGACCTACAAGAGAAGAACTCACAATACACTAGACATGCTGAAATCATTTTGTGAAAGCATAAAATAAAATGACTTAACATAAGACAAAACCATAGACATATGCAAAAGTGCAAACTCAAAATGGAGGTAAAAAAGCTATGTATTGATTTAAGGTAAAATCTTGTAGGGCTTCACCATACAAGCTGAGAGATCCTTTTCTCAAATGAGAGTTTACAATATATATAGAGAAAGAAGAAGCAATGGCACCCCTTTTTACAAGTGGCCCATGATGCGTTGAAAACATTGGGAAGAGGAAGTCACTGAAAGAACATGATGTGTTAGTTGCCAATTTTGACTTTGGCATTCAAACATTATTGTGAAAGCATGGGCCACGCCCCTTTGTCTGCAAACAAGACCACTTCTTCAAGACATTTACGTGGTTTTTTTGCTCATCAATGCAAAATGGGGAAAAATAGGCCACGCCATTCAATGTTTGCACTCCTTGATGACCACTTGGCAGAGATTATTTTAACTGCTGGAATAACTCCTCTGTCGACACTTCCCTTTTTGCCACCTGGGCTATTTTGTCTATATCTATGCTTGGCTCCTTGAGATCCTTTCTCGGTGGGTCATTGAGTTCACTCTTTGACTTTTGTCTTTTCCCAGCTTTTGTCTTTTCCTGGCCCTTTCGGCCTTTGGGGATGTCTTCTGTCAATCCTTGGCTCTTCGGGCTTGTCAATTATTTTTAAGACCAACAGTTATTTCATTGCCATGAAGTTGACATTCACGCCCCCTCACCTCTTTAGTAACTCCTTTGGCTTCACTTTCCTTCAGACTTTTCTTTGTTCAGGTCTCTATCGTTGAACCCTCCAATTGAACTTGAACCATATTTTGGAGTTCAATGGTTCAACGGTTCAATGGTTCAACACTTTGTGTTCTGCAAGGAGTCACATCTATTCAATTCCCTTGTGAATTAGATGTATCGTTGAAACTACATGTTGAACCAACCTGTTGAACCAACTCATTAAACCAACTCATTGAACCAAACACTTTGAACTAAACTGATTGAACCAACAATGGTTCAAAGTTCAAAGTTTAAAGTTCTTGGAAAGATCATGTCGTTGAACCCTGACGTTGAACCACCTTTTCCAACTTTAAGGAAACATGCCTTCAAGTTTTGTTCTCTTTCCTTGTGAATTTATTTTGACAAAATGTCCAAAGAAGCTTTGTAAAAGCCTTGCATTCTTTTAACTGGTCCATCTTTTTACCGAAAGACTTGTGCAAACCAAAATTGAACTGACTCAAAACAATTAGGGAAGAAGTAGACCGATTTTGGCCTGTAGGACCAAAATGGTAAACAATAACATGAAAAAATAATCTAAATCCTATCCAGCTAGACGTAGAGTAAATAAAAGGAGTATGTAAATGTCACTATAAGCCACTAGCTAGAAATTGACAAAAAATTTTGTTAGATGGGCCTTAGGGTATCCTTTACCCTTGTACTTGCCAAATTTTGTGGGTTTGTAACCTAGAGGAAATGGTATCTAAAGATACTTCACATCAAATGGGTATGAACACGCATGATCTAGTTTGAATTTCTTGGTTTGCTTCCCTGTTTGAATGGAGATAATCACATCCTTCATTTATTATAGTGCTTGGGCCAAGAAACTTGATGGCATATTTGGTTGGGGTTGTGGCTGGGTAATCAAAGGTGGATTACCATGACCGGTGTATAATGGAGGTATGAAATGTTTTGGAATGTCGGCTTGATAGGTGAATCAACTAGGATATGCATCTATAGATTGGGATGTGACTGTTGATATTGTACACATTATTGGTATACATTCTAGTTCAGATTTGATATATGGCCCTATGTGTGAGGGATTTGGGGTTATGATAGAATAATATGGATTTGTGTAACATACTATTCCTATTGAGGTTGATTAGGGACTTGTTTTTGAACAATCAAACCTAGCTGAATAAGGGAAACTTGTTGCTGACGAAGGCCCTGTCTTTGAATCTATGACACTTACTGAGTAAAAGGTAATTATTGCCTAATAATTACTTATTGGACATTGGCACCTATTTTTTGTACAAACACGTATTGTGAACTATATTCTTGTTGGATATTCAACATTTGTTTTTAACCTATAGAAATATGTTGTTGATTAGATAATGTGTGTGATTGTAGAGGCACATTGGTCTGCGACTATTAAGGTATGATTATCACTACCTGTTGAGGTAGAACATTTGTTACCCCCTATTGAGGTGGCATAGTGTTATACCTTTGATGTGATGGTAAATTTGATTGTGCCTATTGTCATTGAATATAAGCCATCGCATATTGAGTTGGGATAACATTCGTCGCTTGTTGTTGAGGCAAAACATTGGTTAGTGTTTGATTACTTACTCCCTATTATTGTGTGCTTGAAGAGGCAACTAATTGAGGGTTAGAAGTAACCTATTGTGGTTGGGTAATAAGTATTCCTACCCCCTACTATTGTAAACCACTCATGGTATTGACTATAGGTACATTTTATTGAGGGTTATTTATTCATGCATTTACCTCTCCTTGGCCTAAGTTGGAAGACACTTGCATGTTATCCACTGTGTTTGGCATATTATCTTGAGTGGAGGCCACAATTACTTCCTCAATGAATGGGACATTTAACATGTCACCTACCAAAGTACTTGGAGAAAATGGGTCTATACCCAAATTAGCTTGACCTATTGAATCAACTAGTACTCCTATTGAAGGAGTTAGCTCTATGAGTGGAGCATTCTATATAGCCATGGCATTCAAATTTTGCACTAAATATAGATAAGTCTGATATGCTTGTTGTATTTGCACAAAGTGGTCTTTCATGATTCCATTTCCTCTTAGAATAATATTTGGATCTTTGTATGAAACTAACATGAGTGCTTAAGGATAACTAGTAGAGGCTTGCTCAATAGTTTGGGTGTAAGATACATTTATCAACACTTTGACTAGACTAGGTAGGTTTTCATGGGGGAAGTTTGCTAGAAACTTAGCCTCTACTTCCATAGATCTAACTAAAACCTTGTCCTTGTTTTCAATCAAGTGATGATAAAACAAATATGAGCTGTATGTCATTGGCATAGTAATGTTTTATGGTTGTTGTTGAACTTGTTCAAAAATAGATGGCACACTAGAGAGATATTATGATGTTTATTCTTGGTCTTGCCTTGGATAGGGAGGTGTATTAACCAAGTAGTGTGCTAACAAATCCTGACTATTTTCCACATATTGTGTAGTGTAAGGAGGATAAGCATATATCTCACAAACTACATCATCACCATATGGGTCATGAAAAAAGTTATCATTCATGACTATGTTATCATAATATGAATTGTACATGGTTCCACTATGAGTGTATTAAGGCATATCTAAATTTATGACTAACATTTCACAAATAAAAAGGTCTAGAGTTCTTTAAAATCTTAAAATGTGGTCTAAATGGCTAAATGGTCCAAACTTGGTATACCTAGAAACTTGGTCTAAATGTCAAACTTGATCTAAACTTGGCCTAATAATGAAGCTATTCTCTAAAATTATCAATGATAAACTCGGTCTAAAATATTCTCAAGGTCTAATGTCAAATGTCTTGCATAAATGGTCACTTTTGAAATACAAATTTGAATCCTAGTCTTGGTGAAAGTGTCTCAAACAACTTTAATCTAGGTCCAAAAATAGAAAATGGTTGTTAGGTCTTTGGAAACAAGGCACAAATCTAAGATCAAATAACTAGGTCTAAGAAAGAAAGGGTAAATGCTAGGTCTTTGGAAACCGACACACAGCTAGACTTGAAACAAACTAGGTCTAAGAATGAAAGGGGAAATGCTAGGTCTTTGAAAACATAGCACAAAGTTAGACTTGAAACAAACTATGTCTAAGAATGAAAGAGGCAAATGTTAGGTCTTTGGAAACACAACACAAAACCAGACTTGAAACAATCTAGATCTAAGAATGAAAGGGGAAAATGCTAGGTCTTTGGAAACATGACACAAAGCTATACTTGAAATAAACTTGGTCGAAAATGGAAAATGCTAGGTCTTTGGAAACACATCAAAAATCTAGACTTGAAACAAACTAGGTCTAAAATAAAAGGTAAATCTTGCAAGGTAATTAATCTAATAATTTGAAACACTTGGACTCAAACTAGGCACACATATTCAAACACAAACTTGACCATTCATATAAGACATTGTACCTTAGGCGTATGCATAAAACTAATTGGGAAAATCAATTCCAAGTAAGAAAAAACAAGAATGAGGAATAAAACATTCAATCCCAAGTGATGATCCAAACTCAAATGCAAATTATCTGTGCTTAAGGTTGTACTTGGAAAGGGAGTTTTGACCTTAGTTCTAAGCAACAAAAGATATGTGAGGCATACAAAAAAGAGATCAACTCAGAATCTAGGCACAAAAGACCTTCAAAGCAAGCAAGGAATTAGTCCAAGTTGCATAATAAAAAAGTGAGAGGTAAACATCTAAGCCAAAATTAATCAAGGAATAGGCATAAACCAATCAACATTTGAATCTAGACTTTACAAGACTAATTTTGAATTCGGTTTAGAAGACTTGGTTTCTCAAGTAGACAACATTCTAGACCAATTTGGATGGCATAACAATACCAAACGTAGACCAAAAGGATATACATGGTTTTGAATTCAATTTAGAATAAGGCAAAGGTTTTGAAATAATATGAGCAATGTAATGATGTTATCTCACTCAAAAAGGTATGGCAATGGTTTTGTTTCAAAACTCTAAGGCAAAAACTTGGAATGAGAAGGGCAATGTAACGACACCCTTTCAAACAAGTGACACACACACACATACAATTTTTTTTGGAAATGTTTAAGGCAAAGTATGGTATCATATGGATGACATAACACCTTTTTAGGCAAAAAGTGGTGTATAAACATATGATTGGCTCATGACTCATTTTGGATGTGTAGTTTGACAAAAAAAAGTAGTTTTTGATTTAATTTGGGTGTGTGTTTTGACAAAAAAGTAGTTTTTAACTTAAAATAATGCATGTAAAATGAAAAGACATAAAAACACCTAAGTGTATCATCCTATTACTAAAAATTGACAAAGTGGATTCGTATTGTCAAATTCCGTCTATATACTCCTTGAGAGGAAATAATTTGTTAATCCAAGAAATTTAAATGTGCATAAAAAGTAAGGTTTTTTGGCCCCCTCTTCTCTCAAGAATTTATATGGTGACATGAAACTTTGGGCTGCTTGCCTTGCATTTATAATATTTCTGTGGCAAGTGGGGTTTGTCCAAAAACTACATGTTTTGCGCATTCTAGATGGTCCTAAGTGTGGTTAACACTAGAGTTGTAATCATGTAATTTAGATCTAAGCTAATTGATTTGTTATAAAAAGGTCTTGTGCTTTTTATAACCATTGCATCTGTAAATTACTCAATGTAGTGCGATGTCCAAATTAGGCCATTATTCTAGGGGTAACAGTGACTAATAGTGTTTGTTTAACCACTCAAATAACATTCCAATGATTCACCAGCTCAATTTGTATACCCCACCATGGAGTGGAGTTGAAACGATGTTGAAAGATGAATTCTTGGGTCAATGCTTCCCTAAAGAACTTATGGAGAGGTGATGAAATCCCACCCACAAGCCAATATGCAATAAATAAATATAGAAAGAATTTAAAGGTTGTTTTAAGATCACCCAAATCACTCAGATCTTGGAGAGTGACTTTATGACATTCCTTCTATGCTTGGACTAAATGAAAAGAATAATGGACAAAGTGATTTTCAGTCACCCAAGTTCCCTAAAGGGGATGGGAGGAAAGCATACATGCTAAGTCTATTTTGTAAAAACAACACAAACAATAAAAATGATAAACAAGAAATCTCTTAAAAGAACTTAGTCTAAGTTTGCATTCATTTTAAAACACTAAATGAAGTGTGAATTGAAGTTTATCCCCTTGGATTTGTTGATGATTTGTGAACTTTGAAAAAAAAAGAAACTAAAAAATTTTAGGCACCAAATGTAAATGTGATTTGAAGATTTAAAGTGATAAAAACTTCTTTCTTTGGCCTTTGGGTCCTGTAAAAAGTGTTAGGGGGTTTTAGTGTTTAGAATCTAAAAAGCAAATGAGTAAATAACAATTAAATTTGAGCTCTTAGGTTTTCTACCTTTTTCACATAGTGAAATACTACATCTTTGTAGAGCAATATCGCATGTTTTTAAAACCACACTTATTAGCTCAAAACCACACTTTATTAGACAAAACAAACTATTAATGCAAAACTACATTTACACATAGCAAAATTTCATAATGTGAATGCAATAACACATTTTTGTAACTCAAAATCACACTTCCTTGTAAAATATATTGTGTTAATGCAAAACTACATATTGTGAGCACAATAGCACTTATGATAGGTAAAACTAACCTTTGTGAGTTTATGCAATACCACATGTCTTACTACAATAATGCATAGTGTGAATGCAATACCACATTTGTGAGGCAACATAGATTTTAATTATGCAAAACCACATTTTAAGATGCAAATTTGACTATTGCGAGGTGAAACCACACTTACCCCATGCAATGTCATAAATTTCAGGCATAAAAAAATCTAATGACATAATAACACACTTATATAATGTAAAACCACATTTACTAGGCAAAAATTCACTTGTAATACCACATCTCCATAGATCAATACCGTAGATCTCTATGTAACATATGCGAGCTTAAATTTTTCATCTTTTAGGTCATTAAATCACAAATTTAGCATGAAAAATGTTAGCAAGAGGTTCTAAAAGGCCCTATGAAGATCTTTATGGGGCATGAATCCCACTGGGTGTGCCATTATGTGAAAAAGGAATCCAAGAGAGGAGATTAGTATCATGTTAGTCAAGAAATCAAATCAAAACAAAACACACTAATTAACAAACACCTCTAGCCTAGACACTCATAGATCTAGAGAACTACACAAGTAACTAAAAAATGAAAGCAAAGCAAGAGATTTACCTTCCATGAGAGAAAGTGTTGTGATTTGGCAATGGATTGATGTGCTCAATTGTGTGATCAAGAAATATTTGTCAATGAAGCTCCATTCTTCCACCTCTCCTTGTCACCTTAGTAATGTTGGTTGGATTTGGCTTGGCTTGGCTTAGTAAATGGGCATGGTAACACTATAATAATGAAAGATTTGCATATATTTGTGCATGATAACTTTACACTAAGAAGATATTTTTGGATCAATGGGTGAGGCCTTGTATTTATATCCTCCAAAACTAACTCTAATCCAAGTGTAGTTAGGGTAGAATTAATCGTGGTTGAGTTTGAACTAACCCTAGTTAAGTTAAGCCTAACCCTAGTTGAGTTAAAGAGGGGACATGTAATTAATATTTGGGATAGAGATACCATTAATTATGCATGGATCTCTATTTCTAAATTTATTACATTTAGGGAGATATTTTCAATTCCTTGACTTCGAGGATGATGATGTCATCATGACCTCATTTTTATTGAATTTCCTTTTTACAAAATTTGTTTTAACTAATTTCACATGGAAAGTTCACTTAAGCATTTAATTTGGTTTAATAAGTTGATTCATTATGCTTAGCATTTTTTCACTTTAGGAATTGTTCAAGTGCCCCACTTAATGGGTCCAAAGGCCAAACTACCAGTTGCTAGGTTGCAAGGTGATTGGGGATGAATTTGTGAAAGGTTACTATTACATATATGATAATATCCCAAATAGGGATGCTTCAAAATGATTCTGAGCACTAATGTTTGATGTGCAAATGAAATTAGGACATTCATTGATTCTTAAGCTTAATTTGTACTATTTGGTAGAAATCAATTTGAAGTCCAATTAGAAACCAATTGTGGCTAGAATGGGGTGTCTACACTATTTTTTATCAAACCCTAGTATAAAACATGAGTTTTAATATATATTAAGCACACAGAGTTTTTGGGGTTTCTTTTGCATTATAATTAATATATAAACGTGACACTTAGAACTAACCTCCAATACAGGTAATGAAACAAATCATGGAAAGAACTCAAATGAGCTCTTACTACCTGTTGAACATTTTTTAGTCATTTAGAGTAAAAAAATGGACACCCCCTCTTTTATGCATAAGTATTCAATCCATGTTTTGGCTAAAACCATTCATCAAGGTTCCCAGTCAGACCTATTCCATGAAAAAACCAAGTGTTTACCTCATTTTGTTTAACCAAGTGTATTTCAAGTTTGTTAAGGGGAACTACTTTAGGCTTTCCAAATGTAATTACTTGGTCCCCATAGTGCATTCCAAGTTTTGTAAACCACTTTACTTGTGAAAATTTCATAAGTAAAGTCACTTGTGAAACCCAATTTGGTCTTGTTAGACCAAATCGGGTTCTCCAAATGACTTTACTTGTTTTGTCTTATAAGCAGAAGCAATCCAAAAACCAGAATGGGTCAAGATAGTTGCAATCGGGTTTGCTAAGGGGTCTTACTCATGAAATTTCATAAATTGGAGCTGGTCCAAAGTCCAAAGTAGGAGACATTGCAGAAATCGAAAGGGTCTAGAAGAAACATTCAGGTTTGTCAAGAGGCTTTACTTAAAGAACTTTATGAGTAATTTCTTCTCAAGGACCCGATCTAGTCTAAGTAGCTCACAAAGGGAAGGAATTTCCTTAGAGGGCACTTCAACTGCATGTAGGGTAATTTTAAAAGTTTTGAAGGGTAAGTCTTTACGAAGGGCACTTGGTCAAGAAAGAGGACTCTTTTCATTTTTTTGAAGGGTCATTTTTAGAGTTTCTGAAGGGCACCTGCCCTTACAGAGGGAACTTTTAAATGGGAGAAGCGTTTGTGGAGGGCACTTTAAGAAAGAGAGGATGAAGACAAAAGGCTCAAAGGGTATATGCCCTTCAAGAAAATAAGTAATCAAAGGAAAGAATTATTTCAGACAAAATGTCTAAAGGAATTCTTTTAGACATTTTGTCCAAAGGAAAGTGTAGCACAAAGGCCTGCTGAAAGAAAGGAGCAAAGGCAAACCCAAAAAAGAATTCCTTAAAACATTTTGTTTGAATAAATTCAACATTACCAAGACCTTGAAGGATGATGAAGGTAGAACAAAGATGAAAGAAAATCTTTCAGATAAAATGTTTGAAGGAAATCTTTCGAACATTTTGTCTGAAGGACATGGTGAAGACAGGCCCATCCGAAGGGAAAAAGCTAAGGCAAAGGGAAATAACAAAGTAAAATAAAACAAGGTGTATAACCTAGAACATGGCCATGTAGCACAATAAATTATAATCTCAAAATATTCCAAATGGTATGACAGGTCAAAAACATAGACCCAAGGACCAACCAGACCAAGGCAAGTGGCACATCTGTCATCAGCAAGAAGAGTAAATGCACTTAGGCGAAATATTATCTACCAAAAACCAATAAAATGATTGGTTTTCTAATTATATAAGGTGTAACCATGTTTTCATGCCAATATTTTAATGTGTATCCAAGTCATGCCCAGGCATTGAAGAAAACACAGTCTAGTCACAACAACTTCAGAATGGATTTGTCAGTTGCTGGAAGGAGTAGCACATACTTTTGTAAGGAAAGGACAATAAAGGTAGTGGTTTAGATAACCTAAAACATGGTTTCCATATGCAGATCTAGAAAACACAACAATAATATGGCCTCTTATCTGAGTAGATGTTTGACTCAGCATGGGTCTCCTTTCCTAGGAATTTGTCAGCTTTTGGTTACAACGCTCTATATATTATAATTTATCATTTTAGGAAGGGATATCTCAGCTTGTATGGTGAACGCATACAAAATTTTACCTTAAATATAAGATAAAGCTTTTACCTTCTTTTGAGTGTTGCACTGAGCATACATTTGGATGTTAGTTTTGTGAAAGTGTTGTCTCTTTCTCTACCTTCATGTGCTAACCCCAACAGTGTCTAGTGTTTATGTTTTCTTCTCTCATAGGTCATAGGAAGTGTTTGAAGATGTATACGTAAGTGAATAGGTTGCACAATAGTGTATCTTAGAACACCTTTTGTGCTAGTTTTTTCCTCTCTTATCTCTCCACAGGACCCCCTGCTAAAACATTGTTGCAAAAAAAGTCTCATTTTGAGTGGAGTGTAGGCTAGCTTGTCTTGATTTAAAGTGTATGTCAAAGCTAAGTAGACCATCCATTTGGTGCATCACCACATAGTTTAAGTTTTGATTTCAATATTTTTCTCTCTTTTCATCCCCCCAAGTAGTTAGTAGTAGGAAATCCAAGGCCTCAAGGTGCATCAAGGGGAGCTAGCCCCTAATCTAGAGATTCATCCCTCACATTTAACACCCATAGCAAGAGGGATGTATCCATTGTGTCACATGGATGAAGAAAGCTGAGCCTCCCTTTAGAGGGTGAAATCTATCACATCAATAATTTTTGGCATGCTTGGTGGGACCAATTTTTATGTCTTGTAAGTTTCAAGATTGGTGTTGGTCTTGATATTGTTAAAAAACCCAAAAGAAAGAGCTATATTTATCACCTGACGACTCCATTCAGGAACCAAGTCTCTGGTTAATGACCAGCCTGGCATCCCATGCAAAAGGCCACTACAAGATCTTCTTCTAGGGGTGTCCCTTTTGAATTATTGAGTTACCTTTGAACTCAACAAAGAGACTAAGATTTACAAATATCCACCCTTATGTAGGAAGCCATTTTCCTAAGCTAGCCATAAAATATACCTACTCAAGGAGACCCCTATTGAATCCATTCACAGCCATGGAAACCCCTACAGCTTTCCCTTTTGTGGCCATCAGTGGTCAAAGTCTCTTAAACTTCATCAGTATGACCCAATTCCAGGGACAACTCTCAAAAGTGGTCCTCCCTTTAGTGGAGAGGGCCCAATCACTGTTGTAGAACATATTAGAAACATATCAAACCTTTGAAACATCCATAATATCACTGAAGAAAATATAGTCATTAGATTGCTAGCCTTGTCTTTCAAAGGGAAAGCTTTGGACTAGCATGGAACCTTGCCTATGAACTCAGTTGGCTCATGGGATGAGTTAGGGACCATATTGATCAATAGGTTTGGGGAAAAAAGTGATCATTTATTTGTAGCTGAGAAGTTAACCACCATGAAGAGAGCCCCACATGAGTTTATGCAAGATTTTAACACTAGGTTCCAAAAGACTTGGGACAGGATCCCAATTCTTGTGAGCCCAACCCCAAGCTATGCTTTCCTTTACTACTTGAAGGCCCTAAATAGTGACATTATTGTCATGATACAATCCATGGGTGGAAACACTCTGCCTATTGCTTATGAGATAGCCATAGCTGCTAAAAATTTCCTTGTTCAGGTAGGAAGGATAGCTCCTAGACCTCCTATGCCACTCTTTCCTAATTTACAACCCTCAATCCAGCCTACTTTGCCCACTCTAGCTCCTTTTCCTATTCAAGATAAACTAGCTGCTACCCTTGCAAATGACAACCATGAAGTTAAGAGCCTACTATAGAGTGTTACCAATGAGTTAGTTGCCCTCAAAAGACAACAAGTTTAGAGTTATAAGCCAAATCAAGGCTACTAGTAGTTTGGGAAAGAAAATAGGCCTCCCTTCCATAATTATAATCAAGGGCAAGGTCAAATTATACATGTCAAGCCTTATCAAAGCTATAATCCAAATGCCCCTTCATCTTCCAAGGCTCTTGTCCCCACCAAAAATAATTTGGTGTAGGAGTAGCCCAACTATCCACCCTTAGAGCATGGCCAAGAATAGGTTACTTATGCCAGTGAGCTACCAAATCAAAGCGTGACTGCATAAGGTGATTAGGTAGCCCAATTATCAAATTTTGAGATTTCAACACAACTTGGGATAGATAGTAGGCAGGCTCAATCTGATTCCACTCTCATGAATCACTTGGAAAGAGAGATATACATAGTCAACTATGTGGCAAGCACAAGTAATACAAATGTTAGTGTTGCATCCAACACCAGGTCCAAAATGAGAGCCATTAATGAAGCTCAACCAGCCACTCAAGCACCTACTACATGTCCTTCACCCAATCAAGTAGGGAGTACACTTGAAACAACCCCAAGAGTGCAAACTAATCAAAAGTTTCTCGATTTCAGGCCAGTAGTTGTAGCTTTAGCTCTTTAGGTTCCACCATTGGTTACGAATGTTCCCAAGGAGAACTCTAAAGGGGTTAATCCTTCAATCAATGTGGTGGACCAAATGAATAAGCTACACATAAACATCTCATTATGGGATTATTTATCACTACTAGGATAAAAAGATATACTCCAAAAGGAATTGTATGGGTTGTGTGGGCAAGCAGTCCCAATAAGAAATGATAATGTGTTGGTAGTAAATAGAGCTCCCGCCATGGCTGGTCAAGCAAAAAAAGATGAGAAGGTCCCCCCTTTCTATTTGTCCCTAATTATTAGTGATTTCTTGGTCCAAAATTTTATCATTGATAGTGGAGAAAGCATCTCAGTTATGCCCAAATGCATAGTTGATGAGCTACACCTCAAGTACAACCAAATGATCAAAGGAGTTCTATAATTGGATGGATCACCAGCTAAGACCTTGGGAGTGGAAAGAGGCTTGAATGTGATTCTCCATGCACGTCTGACCTTCTCAATTCCCCATGATGTGGTAGTGGCAGATGTTCCTCCTTACTTTGGTCTTTGCTTGTCAAGAGATTTCACATCCAAGATAGGTAGATACTTGGCAGCCAACTGGTCTTACATGGTTTATAGGACAAAGTATGGAAATAAAGTGAATATTGAGTCAGAGCCCATCCACAAAGATCACCTAGATCCTTTCTCATCCAAAGTGGCAAATGTGAACTACATAATTATTGATGAAGAAGAGCTCCAGGTGGATCAATCTCCATCATCTTCCTTTGCAGTAGTTGCTGACCTACTCCTAGATGAATGGGGAAATGACAATTTTGAGCATGATCCTTACAAGTTCATTGAATAATCTGGTCTTGAGTCTACTGTATGCATTAGAAAGATGCTTTCATGACAAAATTGATGAAGACAGACCAAGAGGACTGTGGTTTGTGGCAGTTGTTCTTTGATAGATCTAGAAGCAAGTTGGGAGCTGATGGTGTAGCAATGTTGGTTTCACCTTCAAAGGAAAAATACTTCTCAACTTTCAAGTTTCATTTCCCCTATACCTATAACATAGCAGAGTATGATGCCCTTATTCATGGCCTAGAATTGCAGGTGTTTGGAGACAATGCACTAATTTTGAACCAAATGAGAGGTCAAAACTTGACCAAGAACTCCTCACTCAAGTCTTACAAGCATAGAGTGTGGGACCTTCTAGAGAAATTCATTTCTTTCAACATCACTTCCATTCCAAGAAAGGAGAATAAGCATGTTGATAGACTAGCAACATTTGGTGTTCAATTTGACATCCCAAAAGGGATAAGACAAAGCAAGAATTAATATCATTTAAAGGTGATTATGAGGCCCTCCATACCAGACAATGTCAAAAATTGGTAGGTGTTTGAAAGTGACCAATAAATAACACTTTTCTTATAGGAAGAAGCTGATTTTGCTTCCAAAAATCAGTCCAAGCTACAACAGTAGTAGATGGGTAGATTGTTTAACTAAAGACCAACAGGCTTCCTAAAGGTTTGGTAGCTATTGAGAGCATTTTCAATGAAGATGACCAAATCAAGAGAGACAAAGCAAGCATTTCAACCAAGAAGGAAAATTATGAAAGGGTAGAGATCTACAAGGATAAGCTACTTGTACTTGGGAAGGTGTGTACCAATGAGGAAAAGTGTGCTTTCATTATGTTATGTCAAGAGTTTGCTAATGTTTTCACTTGAGAGTATGGTGATTTGAAGGGATTTAATCCAAGCTTGGCCCAACACACCATTGAGCTAGAGGAAGGTGCCAAACCCATCCATCAAAAGCAAAGGTAAATCAATCCAAATATCGAGCCTCTCATGACAAAAGAGCTCACCAAACTAATTGAGTCTAGGATCATTTTCCCTATGAAATACTCTTCTTGGCTAGCCAATTTGGTCGCTGTTAGGAAGAAGAATGGAGAAGTTAAATTGTATGTGGATTTCAAAGACCTGAATAGAGTCTCATTGAGATATCACTATCCCCTTCCAAGTATGGAGAAAATTCTTTAAATGGTCACAAGCAGTGAGAGGTTCTCTCTCTTAGATGGATACTCTGGGTACAATTAAATTTTGGTGCAAGAATGTGATCAATACAAGACAACCTTCCCCACTAAGTGGGGAACATATGCCTATAAGAAGATGCCATTTAGATTATCAAATGCTAGAGCTACCTTCCAAAGTGCTATGGGCATGGATTTCTAAGGTTTAATCAATGACATTGTGCTGGTTTATCTTGATGATGTGACAGTCTTCTCCAAGGAGGAAAGTGAATGCTTGAAGCACCTAAAGGAAAATTTTTAAAGGTGTAGAGAGTTTGACATCTCTCTCAGCCCAAATAAATGTGTGTTTGCCTTCCACGAAGGCAAGCTCTTGGGCCATGTTGTTTCAAATTAAGGCTTATCCATTGATCTAGAGAGGGTGAATGCCATCTTAGCATTGTCCTTGCCTAAGCACAAGAAGGGCCTAAAAAGTTTCTTTGGTAAGATAAATTTAATTTGGAGATTTATTCCTAACTTTGTTGAGCTTGTCAAGCAACTAAATTCCATGCTAAGGAAAGATGAGACATTCACGTGGACAACAAGAAGAAGAGAAAACGTTGAAGGCATCATGCAAGCTATTGCCCAAGATCCTACCCTGGCCAGTCCAAACTTCTTGAAGGACTTTAATCTATACACCTTTGGGAATAAAGAGGTAATCTTTGCTATGCTTACTCAATCAAATGGTGAGAATTTAGAACAACCTCTTGCTTTTTTCAGCCAAGGTTAAGAAGGCTATGAGTTTAGATACACGTATGTTGAGAAGTAGGTACTTGCAGTCATATGAAGTTTGAATAAGTTCAGACATATGTTGTCTAGCATCAAATTTCACATCATGGTGCCACATCTTAGTGTAAAAGACTTCTTGTTGAACTGAGGCTTGAATGAGAAAAGGGTAGGTTGGATCACCAAGGTAATGGAGTATCACATAGAGATCAAGACCACCAAGCTGGTAAGAGGAAGAGGGCCATGTGAACACTTAATAAAAACTTGAAAGATCCAAAGGAAGAAATTTTAGTACTCCATGATTAATCTATAGTAATTGTACCTATAGTCATGAAGAGCTGGGCACAATACATGCTTCATTTCCTTCGAACTGGTGAGTGTCCACAAGGTCTTGATAGGACCAAGAGGAGGTATTTTAGACTACAATCTCTTCCTTATGTCCTAGTTGATAGAGTGATATTTAAAAAAGACTTTTTAGGGGTGCTCTTGAGATGCATTTATTCAAACCAAGTTGACAAGGTATTGTTTGAGTTCCATGATGGACCAGCTGGTGGCCACTTTGCTCCCAAGGCCACAGTTGCAAGGATTATGAGGGCTGGTTACTTTTGGCCTAGTTTGTTTAAAGACACTCATGATTGGGTGAGGAAATGTCAAAAATGTGCCTTATTTGATAGGAAACAATGGCTAGATGCCATGCCTCTTCATCTTATTCAGGTGGAATAACCATTCATACAATGGGGGTTGGGCCTCATAGGACTGATCAATCCCCCTTATAGTGTTGGCCACAAGTGGGCTTTGAATGCCATGAATTATTTCATACCGTGGGTAGAGGCTATAGCTTTGAAAGAGGCCAATGAGAGTGTAGTCTTAGACCTCTATGAAGGCATAGTGACAAGATTTGGGGTCCCAACCATAATCATTTCAGACAATGCATTGGCTTTTTTGGGAACAAAGACAAGTGAGTGGGCATTGAAGTATAGCATCTATCTCAACACTTCTTCCAAATACTATCCACAAGGAAATGGGTTGGTTGAGTCCACAAACAAGAATTTGATTAGGATCATAAAGAGGACAATGGAGGAAAATCAAACGACTTGGCATGCCATGTTGAAGACAACTCTTTGGGCAGATAGGATCACTCTGAAGAGGGAAATAGGGAATTCACCATACACACTTGTGTATGGAAGGGAAGATAAAATTCCTATCTCACTTGAGTTACCAGCCTTGGATCTTGCCCATTAGCTACAATTGATGGAGAGTGACAGCCTGGAAGTCAAGTATTATGAGCTAATGGAGCTTCAAGAAGTGAGAGACCAAGCCATAGATGCCATGACCAGCTGCCAAAAACAAACAAATAAGTATTTTGACAAAAGGTCTACACCAAGGAGCTTCTCAGAAGGTGACATTGTCTTGAAGTGGGATGAGAACCGAGCCAAGCTTGGAAGACATAGGAAATTTGATGCTTTGTGGAGTGGCCCATATGTCATCACCCAATGCAAACAACACAATGCTTTCCAACTCTCCAAGTTGGACGGTGAAGAGCTAAATATCCCAGTCAATGGGATATACCTTAAGCATGGTTAGTAAGTTTCTTTTTTTGTGTACATAGTTTTCCTTATTTTTTCTCATTTTCCATAAGTGTTGGTGCACAAGTTTGTTGTTTTTTTACCTTTGTTGCGTGTTGTTTTTCCTCGTTATTTGAGGTAAAGCTTTACTAGCTCAAGGGTCTTTACAAGGCTATTTTAACATGCTCAGGATGCATTCTAACTCCATGCCCAATAGACTTTGAGGCTACCAATCTTCCCAATCATAATAGGCATGCTTTCCCTATGAGTTGCTAGTTTGTTGACCATTTTTTGGTCATTTAGAGTAAAAAATGGGCACCCTCTCTTTTGTGCATAAGTCTTCAATCCATGTTTTGGCTAAAATCATTCGTTAAGGTTCCTTGTCAGACGTGTTCCATGAAACAACCAAGTGTTTACCTCATTTTGTTTAACCAAGTGTATTTTGGGTTTGTCAAGGGGAACTACTTCGGGCTTTCCAAATGCAATTACTTGGTCCCCATAGTGTATTCTAGGTTTTGTAAACCACCTTACTTGTGAAAAGTCCATGATTAAAGTCACTTTCAAAACTTGATTTGGTCTTGCTAGACCAAATCAAGTTCTCCAAATGACTTTACTTGTTTTGTCTTATAAGCAGAAGCAATCCATAAACCTGAATGGGTCAAGATAGTTGAAATCAGGTTTGCTAAGGGGTATTACTCATGAAATTTCATAAGTTGGAGCAGGTCCAAAGTCTAAGGTAGGAGACATTGGAGAAACTAAAAGGGTCTATAAGAAACATTTGGATTTGTCAAGAGGCCTTACTTAAATAACTTTATGAGTAAGATCTTTCCAAGGACCCGATTTAGTCTAAGAAACTCACAAAGGCAAGGAATTTCCTTGGAGGGCACTTTGAATATGTGTAGGGTAATTGTAAAAGTTATGAAGTGTAAGTGTCTTTGCAGAGGGCACTTGGTCAAGAAAGAAGACTCTTTTCATTTTTTCAAAGGGTCATTTTTAGAGTTTTCAAAGGGCACATACCCATGCAGAGGGCACTTTTGGATGGGATAAGGCTTTGCAGAGGGTACTTTAAGAAAGAGAGGATGAAGATTAAAGGCTCAAAGGGCATATGCCCTTCAGGAAAAGAAGCAATCAAAGGAAAGAATTCCTTCATACATTTTTTTTGAAGGAAAGCACAGCACAAAGGCCCACCAAAAGAAAGGAGAAAAGGCAAGCCCAAAAGAAAATTCCTTAGAACAAAATATCTGAAGGAATTCCTTCAGACATTTTGTCTGAAGAAATTTGACATTACCAAAAGCCTGAAGGTTGATGAAGGTAGAAGGAAATCCTTTAGATAAAATATCTGAAGGAAATGCTTTGAACATTTTGTCCAAAGGACATGATGAAGATAGGCTTGCCCAAAGGGAAAAATCCAAGGTAAAAGGAAATAACAAAGTAAAATAAAATAAGGTGGATAACCCAAAATGTAGCCACATAGCACAATAAAGTAAAATCTCAAAATATTTTGAATGGCATGATAGGTCAAACGCGTAGACCCAAGGACCAACTAGACCAAGACAAGTGGAATAGGTGTCATCAGCAAGAAGATTAAATGCACTTAGGTGAAATAGTCTCTACTAAAAACTAATAAAAGGATTAGTTTTTGAATGATAGAAGGCGCAACTGTGTTTTCATGCCAAGATTTTAATATGTAGCCAAGTCGTGCCCAGGCATTAAGAAAAACACAGTCTAGCAACAACAATTTCAGAATGGCTTTGTCAGTTGATTGAAATATTTCGAGCCAATTTTTTTTTTTTTTTTTTTTTTTTTAACTTTTCAAATTGCAAGTTACAACCAAAGCACCTGTTAAGGTTAGCAGCTAAACCAAAACAATGCTGAAGCAAGAACTCTAACCAAGAATGTGCCGGCGAACGACTAGCATATGGTCAGAGGATCCCTACAATCTAATATACTGAAAGCAAACTCGACACCAAGTATGTGCTACTCAATCCAATATGGAAATTAGGCGACCATATGGTGGAGATAATAGAAATTACAAAACAAGGGAACTCTACGTCAAGTATGTGCTACCCAATCCAAAGTGGAGTAAGGGGCTACCATATGACGGAGTGAAATTAATAACAATGCTTTAATTGGAAATACTGAAGAATAAAACTACTCCACACCCAGCATGTGCTTGCTAACCCCAGTAGGGAAAGTAGTTACCATAGGGCGGAGCTCTACACCCAGAATGTGCTTGCTAACCCCTATAGGGAAAGTAGCTACCATAGGGCGGAGCTAAAAATTAATACAATAACTTAATAAAACTGAACTTTTGAAATCAGATTTGAATAAATAGAAAATGGCTGCCAGTACTACTGTCAGCTTACAAAATAAGAAGAATTTGCTCTTAGAAAGAAGAAAAACCAGCCACCTATTAAATTCTTCAGATGTTCATAACTCACACAAAATTTGCTCAATCTTCCTGATTTCTATTGCAAAGTCTCTTAAGATGGCGCCCAAGCTAGCACCCAAGATCTGATCCAATCTGCATCTAATAATTAATACACGGATTCCAAAGCAAACCCCAAGGGCATCCTAGCTGAATGGGGCGATTTGCTCTAGAAAATAATTGCAAGCTTCAAAAATTTTGAAAATATGAAAAAAGGGGTGCCTAAGCCCAGGCAAGACCATGAAATAATGCCCAAAACTTTTTTCTTTATTTTTTCTGATTTATGATTAAAAACCTAGATCTATCTTATACAGAATACAATATCTGAACACTAATAATATCAAATAACTAATAATGAAATAACTGAAATCAATACATAAGTAAATACAAATATCAATGACTGAATTCACCACTAGATGCTGTCTTGCAAGCATGAAATGATGCCCAAGCTAGGAGGCCTTCATTCCCTGAAGCAGTTCCAGAGCCAAAGCGGCAGCATGACAATGTCTAAAACCAAGATGATCAAATGAGGACCCAATGCTTTCTTTTATAGGCTTCAGTTGACCTCCTTTGAAGCCTTAAAAGGTGGCGCCCTTTCCCCAAGCAAAGATGGCGCCCCCCTTCATGTCCACTTTTTTTAAAATAACATTAAGTTATTTCGACTAGGCCAAGGTCATAATTTTAAAATATAATGTTATTTTTTTAAAATAAACTTATTTCTTCTAAACCGCATTTTGAAGCCCAAAACTGAATGAGTCAACTGAAAAAGGAAAAGTCAACTCCTTGAGACAAACCTGCTAGCTACCAAAAATAGAATTTACTAAAAATAGTAAATTCCTGGAAATGCTCAGAAAGTCGAAACAAACATACCCCTGCGAAGCTTTCGAAAAACCCAGAAAGAATCCGCCATCAAAACTCTGAGCAAGGTCATCCTAAAAATTAGGAAACCCTAATTTGCACCTTTCGAATAGCCTACGAATTTCCAGAACTAGGCCAACGGTCACTGTGAGATCAGATTTGAGAAGGGGACATTACAGTCCGCCCTTCCCAAAATTGCTTGTCCTCAAGCAATTGCAAACTAGGATGATGCAAGATGTCATCATTTTCCCAAGTTGCATCCTCCATAGGTAGGTCCTTCCACTTTACCAGGTATTCTCTGATGGTTCTTTTCCTCAAAGAACATTCTTGAACATCAAGTATCTCCTCTGGAATTAGAGCCAACTGTCCCTCTTCATCCAAAGGTGGTAACTGTGATGAAGCAATTACATTATATCCAAGTGCCTTCTTGAGGTGAGACACGTGGAAGACGTTATGCACTCTGCTATCAGACGGTAGCTCTAATTCATAAGCTACTGCTCCAACTTTTCTGATGACCCTAAAGGGCCCATAGAAGCGAGGTTTGAGCTTCTCAGCTCCACTCTTCTTGAGAGTAGACTGTATATATGGTTGTAATCTAAGATAGACCATATCTCCAACCTCGAAAGAATGCTCAACACACCTCTGGTCCGCATACAATTTTTGTTGATTTTGTGCAGTCTGCAAATTATCCTTCAAAGATTTCATTATGTCCTGGCTATGCTGCAACAAATCCTTGGCTAGGGGTGCTTTGCTATCACCAAACACTATATCTGCAAAACTAGGTGCCTCATACCCATAAAGTGCCAAGAAAGGAGACATCTTAATTGACATATGAAAAGTAGAGTTGTAGCAGTACTCACCAATATGCAGCCACTTGACCCGAGTTTTCTGCTGTTCTGACACATAATTTCTCAAGTAGCCTTCCAACCACTTGTTCACCACTTCAATTTGCCCATCTGTTTGGGGATGGTAGCTAGTGCTTGGGGTGAGCATAGCACCACTCATTCTGAAGACTTCTTGCCAAAACTCACTTAGGAACTTGTTGTCCCTATCACTCACGATGTTCTTTGGCAATCCATGCAGCTTAAACACTTCTCAAAAAAATAGATCTGCAACTTGGGCTGCAGAAAAAGTGCTGGTAATTGCGAAGAAGTGAGCAAATTTGGTTAGCCGATCCACCACTACATAGATGCAATCCTTTCCTTGGGCTTTGGGCAACCCTGTGATGAAGTCCATCGAAATACTTTCCCATTTTTGATTGGGAATAGGGAGTGGTTGCAATAAACCGACTGGTAATGTATGCTCATTTTTATTCGCTTGACAAACAAGACATTCCTGAATGTAGCGTTGTACCTCTCCTTTCAATCCCTTCCAAGAAAACCTTTCTCGGATCTGCCTATATGTCTTGAAAAAACCTTGGTGACCAGCAACTGGAATATCATGAAAAGTCAAAAGAATCTTCTTCTTCAACTTAAAATTAGCCACCAGAAAGATTCTTCCCTTATAATATATCAATCCCTCAACCATCTTGTACCTTTCATCATGAAAAGTACCCTCAAGAATGCTGGTTGCAAACTGATTTTTAGCACAATCAGCAAGCAACATGTCTCTCCAATCTGCAGTAAGCTCACAGAATGAGCTAAGATGAGGTCTCCTAGAAAGAGCATCGGCCACAATATTATTCTTTCCTTTTACATATTCAATGTCAAAGTCATAAGCTTGAAGCTTACTCACCCATTTCTGTTGCCTCTCACTTAGATCTTTTTGGTGCATGAAATGCTTGAGGCTATTGTGGTCAGTCTTAACCACAAACTTATTCCCCACCAAGTACTGTCTGAACTTGGCTAATGCATGCATAATGGAAAGCATTTCTTTGTCATAGATTGAATATGTTCTTTCAACACCTCATAATTTTTTGCTCTCAAACATGATAGGGTGTTTGTCTTGCATCAGGACAGCCCCCACTCCTTCACCTGATGCATCACATTGCAGCTCGAATGGCTTGGAGAAATCCGATATTGCCAAAACCGGACACGAGCTCATGATCTTCTTGAACTTGTCAAAAATAATTTGAGCCTTTTCTGTCCAAACAAAGGCTCCCTTTTTGGTGAGATCAGTAAGGGGAGCAGCTTTCTGTGAATACCCCTTTACGAATCTCTGATAAAAACCACAAAGACCCAAAAAACCTTTCAACTGAGTTAAGCTCTCAGGTGGTGGCCAATCAACTACTGCTTTGATCTTCTCTGGGTCCACCTTCACTCCCTCAGCACTGACTATGTGGCCAAGGTATAGTAACTCCATCATCCCAAATTCACATTTGGAAGCTTTTGCAAACAAGCTCTCTGATTCCATGATACTAAGCACTTCCTCCAAGTGCTTAAGATGATCTCCCCAAGTCTTGTTGTAAATCAGAATGTCATCAAAAAATATTAACACAAACCTCCTTAACTGACTTTGAAAAATATGATTCATGCAAGACTGAAAGGTAGCCGGAGCATTAGTCAACCCAAATGGCATGACTAAGAATTCGAAATGGCCATAGTGGCATCTGAAAGCTGTCTTCTCCACATCCGATCCCCTCATTCGAATCTGATGGTAACCCGATCTCAGATCAATTTTTGAGAACTTGGCACCATGTAGCTCATCAATGAGCTCATCTATCTTGGGTATGGGATATCTGTTTTTAATGGTGCTTTGATTCAAAGCACGATAATCCACACACATGCGCATGGTACCATCTTTCTTCTTCACAAGAACCACTGCAGAAGCAAAGGGGCTCTTGCTTGGGTGTATGAAACCCATCTTCAAAAGTTCTTGAATATTCTTCTCGATCTCATCCTTTTGCCTCTTCGGATACCGATATGGAGTTATGATCACCGGTTTTGCTCCTTCCTTGAGCTCAATGATGTGTTCTGAACCTCTATCAGGAGGTGGTCCAGGAGGTAAATCAGCAAACACTTTACTCTTCTTGGTGAGTAAAGATTGAATATCAGGAGGATACTCTATTTTCATTTCAGCAGGACTAGCCGAAAGAACCATGCATTTTGCAGCCTAGTCCACTTGGTCATGACGTATCAACCTTGCCATCCTTTTGAATGACACAATCTGAGGGCCACCATTGGACATCCCTCTCAACACCACCTTCTTTCCATTGGATTGAAACTTGAGTTCCATGGTTTGCAGATTTAAAGAGATATCTCCAAGAGATCGCAGCCATTGAATGCCAAGGACATCATCCGTATCACCACTATTAACCACATAAAAGTCATCTTTGACTTCGTAATTGCCCAATTGCATTGACATGTTGGGAACCCTTTTGGTACAAGAGATGTGGAACCCATCTGCAACCATAACTTTGAACCCTTCAAAATCTTCTGTTTGCAACTCCTTCTTTGCCACCATAGCTTCATCAATGAAGTTATGGGTTGCTCCAGTATCAATTAAAGCAACGATACGCTACCCTTTGATTGTCCCACGAATCTTGAGAGACTCATTCTTTTGGAAGCTCGAAAGTTGAGCCAACGTACCACCACTTTCTTTTTCACTTTCAGATTCTTCATGAACTCTTTCCACTTCACTATCTTCGGGATCAGATTGCTGGTCTGAAAAATCAGAGTTACTTTCACCCGCTGAATAATACTCAATCTGGTGAAATTTGACTCCCTTTTGGCAAACATGTTCTGGAGACCATTTTTCTCTACATCGGAAACATAACCCCTTTCTTCGGAGTTCATTGATAGTTTCCAGATCCAATCTTTTGCCAAGAGGTTTCTGCTGGTTAAACTCCTTTTGGTAAGGCTTTTGATGAAACCTTTTCCCTCTATCCTTCTTGTGGAATGATGGTTTAGGATGGAACTTTGTTTTGGGAGCAGCCCACTCCATGTTTCTAGCTTTTTTCATTGCTTCTTGTAAGGACGGTGGATCAAAAGCTTTGATCCATCCCTTGAGTGGCTCCATCAAACCTTCGCTGAATAAGATCACTAATCTTCTCTCAGTGATTCCTGTGACCATAACTGAAAGTCTTTGAAACTCAGCTATGTAAGCATCAACAGTATCATACTGCTTCAATTGTGCCAACTCCCTAAAATGCACTTTTGGGTCCTTCTTCTCGAACCTCTCAATGAGTCTATTTGTGAATTCATCATAGCTAGTGATAAATCCATGACCCAAGGTGACTAAGCCATGGTACCACCACTCATGCGCCACCCCATCTAGGTGTAGCGTAGCGAATTTAATCGCGTCTTCTTCAGCCATTAGCCTAAGAGCCAAATAGTTGTCTAGTTTCTGAATCCAAGCACGAGCATAATTATTATCACTTCCATCAAAGTGGGAAAGCAAAACCTTGTTGATAGCTTGATGCAAGTCTCCTTGTGCTAGAGTTCTTCTTTGGTCATACTTCCTCCCTTGTCCCTTACTCTTTCTCTTATGATCTATAAATTCATTATAGGACATGTCCATTTTAATGTCATCAGGGAGAGAATCATACTCCGCATGGTCACGTCTCAATTGTTCCACAAATGAAGAATTTTCTTCAGGATCAGGTTGTGTGTTTACTGGTGCTACGAAGGTGGGTTTGAAGGGCCTTGACAAAATGTAAGTGTTGTTTGAAACAGGCTGAGCAACACTTCCATCAAATTGATTTGAGGCACTAGGCTCTCCTCTATATCTGGGATTGTTCTGGAGAGTTGGGTTCTGACCCACTTTCCCCAACATGAGGGATACCATATCCATCAAGGCATCCATCTTCCTTTCAAATATTTTTTTGGGACTTAATGATCTCTCTCTACCCTTCCCACTATCATTTCTAGTGTTGGTAAACCTCTCGTTACCCCCGACTGATCTCTCACCTTCTGCCATATCTACTTCTTGAGAAGACTCCCAATGAGCCCTCAAGATCTCTGAAGCTGTCTGACCTTCGGGAACCTGATACCACTGGAACTGTTTTGTAGTTTTCTTATCTTCTCTTGCAATGTATCTCTTTTCTCTGTCACTCATAGATGATTTGCTCACAAGATGGCAGGATCTTGGCTCTGATACCACTGAAATATTCTGGGCCAATTTTTTTTTTTTAATTTTTTTTTAACTTTTCAAATTGCAAGTTACAACCAAAGCACCTGTTAAGGTTAGCAGCTAAACCAAAACGATGTTGAAGCAAGAACTCTAACCAAGAATGCACCGGCGAACGACGAGCATATGGTCAGAGGATCCCTACAATCTAATATACTGAAAGCAAACTCGACACCAAGTATGTGCTACTCAATCCAATATGGAAATGAGGTGACCATATGGTGGAGATAACAGAAATTACAAAACAAGGGAACTCTACGTCAAGTATGTGCTACCCAATCCAAAGTGGAGTAAGGGGCTACCATATGACGGAGTGAAATTAATAACAATGCTTTAATTGGAAATATTGAAGAATGAAACTACTCCACACCCAGCATGTGCTTGCTAACCCTAGAAGGGAAAGTAGCTACCAGAGGGCAGAGCTCTACACCCAGAATGTGCTTGCTAACCCCAATAGGGAAAGTAGCTACCATAGGGCAGAGCTAAAAATTAATACAATAACTTAATAAAATTAAACTTTTGAAATCAGATTTGAACAAATAGAGAATGGTTGCCAGTACTACTGTCAGCTTACAAAATAAGAAGAATTTGCTCTTAGAAAGAAGAAAAACCAGCCACCTATTATATTCTTCAGATGTTCATAACTCACACAAAATTTGCTCAATCTTCTTGATTTCTGTTGCAAAGTCTCTTCCTTAAGATGGCGCCCAAGCTAGCACCCAAGATCTGATCCAATCTGCATCCAATAATTAATACACGGATTCCAAAGCAAACCCCAAGGGCATCCTGGCTAAATGGGGCGATTTGCTCTAGAAAATAATTGCAAGCTTCAAAAATTCTGAAAATATGAAAAAAGGGGCGCCTAAGCCCAGGCAAGACCATGAAATAATGCCCAGAACTTTTTTCTTTATTTTTTCTGATTTATGATTAAAAACCTAGATCTGTCTTATACAGAATACAATATCTGAACACTAATAATATCAAATAACTAATAATGAAATAATTGAAATCAATACATAAGTAAATACAAATATCAATGACTGAATTCACCACTAGATGTTGTCTTGCAAGCATGAAATGATGCCCAAGCTAGGAGGCCTTCATTCCCCGAAGCAGTTCCAGAGCCAAAGCGGCAGCATGACAATGTCTAAAACCAAGATGATCAAATGAGGACCCAATGCTTTCTTTTATAGGCTTCAGTTGACCTCCTTTGAAGCCTTAAAAGGTGGCGCCCTTTCCCCAAGCAAAGATGGCGCCCCCCTTCATGTCCACTTTTTTAAAATAACATTAAGTTATTTCGACTAGGCCAAGGTCATAATTTTAAAATATAATGTTATTTTTTGAAAATAAACTTATTTCTTCTAAACCGCATTCTGAAGCCCAAAACTGAATGAGTCAATTGAAAAAGGAAAAGTCAACTCTTTGAGACAAACCTGCTAGCTGCCAAAAATAGAATTTACTAAAAATAGTAAATTCCTGAAAATGCTCAGAAAGTCGAAACAAACATACCCCCGCGAAGCTTTCAGAAAACCCAGAAAGAATCCGCCATCAAAACTCTGAGCAATGTCATCCTAAAAATTAGGAAACCCTAATTTGCACCTTCCAAATAGCCTACGGATTTCCAGAACTAGGCCAACGGTCACTGTGAGATCAGATTCGAGAAGGGGACATTACATTGATGGAAAGAGTAACACATACTTTTGTAAGCCAAGGATAATAAAGGTGGTGGTTTGGATAGCCTACAACATGGTTTCTATATGAAAATCTAGAAAACATGGTAGCAACATGGCCTCTTGTCTCAACAGATGTTTGACTTAGCATGGGTCTCCTTTTCTAGGGATTTGTTAGCTTCTAGTTCTAGCACTCTATATATTGTAATTTCTCATTTGAGAAAGGGATCTCTCAGCTTGTATGGCAAATCCCTACAAAACTTTACCTTGAATCTAAGACAAAGATTTTACCTTCTTTTGAGTGTTACATTGATCATACATTTGGGTGTTAGTTTTGTGGAAGTGTGGTCTCCTTCTCTACCTTCATGTGCTAACTCCAACAGTGTCTAGTGTTTATGTTTTCTTCTCTCGTAGGTCACAGGAAGTGTCTGAAGAAGTATAGGTAAGTGAATAGGCTACACAGTATTGTGTCTAATAACACCTTTTG
Source organism: Torreya grandis (assembly GCA_037957365.1). Lineage (NCBI taxonomy): Eukaryota > Viridiplantae > Streptophyta > Pinopsida > Cupressales > Taxaceae > Torreya > Torreya grandis. The sequence goes on along the minus strand of JARHVA010000517.1, from coordinate 4,629,234 downwards.
TGCTAGTTTTTTCCTCTCTTATCTCTCTAAAAGACCCCCTGTTGAAACATTGTTGCAAGAAAAGTCTCATTTTGAGTGGAGTGTAAGCTAGCTTGTCTTGATTTAAAGTGTATGTCAAAGCTGAGTATACCATCCATTTGGTACATCACCACATAGTTTAGGTTTTGATTTCAATATTTTTCTCTCCCTTTTCATCCCCCCCAAGTAGTTCTTAGTAGGAAATCCAGTGCCTCAAGGTGCATAAAAGGGAGTTAGCCCCTAATCTAGAGATTCATCCCTCATGTTTGCCACCCACATCAACAGGGATGTCTCCATTATGTCATGTGGATGAAGAGAGTTGAGCCTCCCTTCAAAGGGTGCAATCTACTACATCAACACCACCTTAATATTTCATATTCGTAATCTTATGCTGACACTATTATAAAAACATTAATGCATACACAAAATAAAACATTACAAAGAAAGTATAGGATGTTATACACCTCTCCAAGCATATGCATAAAATTATATACCTACTTTGGCATACTTTAACATCACAACAACTAGCCCTCCTAATGGAAATTTGATCAAGTTGTACTAAGGTAAGAATTATCCGATATTTTTAATTGTCCAACAATATTATACTAAAGAGAACATACCTAGATATCCTTACCGAAGGTTCCAATCCCAATAAAAAAATTGAAGTAAGTTTTCAAGGCATAAGGTTTGAATAAAACCACAAAAATCATCTACAATTCTATATTTTACACAAGCAAAGAAAACTAATAAATAATTAAACTTAGATCTCAAGATCACAATCATAATAATAGTGGCTTCCATCCAACTTTCCCTTTTAAATTAAGCCAAGGATCATACATAGTTTTTTCATAGATAACTTAATATGCAAATATTTAGTTGATGATTATAATAATGCCGATGAACAAAAATACCAATCATAATTTACAAATTTGTCCCTAATAAGTAAAAATAACCACTAGCATCTAGTAATAATGAAAACAAGGGCTCAAGACCATCTCACAACTTATCTATCCAATTTACAATGCACTATTTTTAACTAATAATTTCCAATATACATTACCAACATCACTACCTACAAGACATTGGTAGCCCACTATAAAGTCATCAAACCTATAAATGTGATTACTCTAAATTCATCCCTAATAAGTAAAAATAACCACTAGCATCTAGTAATAATGAAAACAAGGGCTCAAGACCATCTCACAACTTATCTATCCAATTTACAATGCACTATTTTTAACTAATAATTTCCAATATACATTACCAACATCACTACCTACAAGACATTGGTAGCATTCTAGTAGTAGCCTAATATTTATCGAAACAACAAAACACTTGTAGTAACCTAATATTTAATAAAATAATGAAGCAAACCAGCTATATTAAGAAAACATAACCTTCTTACATCGGTCTTTAAACTAGATTGTGATTACCATAATTTGAACCAAAATGCCTAGGGTTTCACCATTTTCTCAAATTACAACAACATTAATGTGGTGTAAGAATAAAACTTAATTAAATAAACATTCCATGGGATCAATATCCATCTAACATGAAAACAAAGAATGAAAACAAAATATGAGTTTCGAAGCAATACAACAGTCAAAATAGAATTAGGGTATTCATCCTATATCATTTACTTGTATTTTTTACCAAATTAAGTGTGACAATATAACTAAATCTATGAATGTGTGAATTTAGTCCTTACCAACTAATTTTCACAATATTGCATTCTATAACAATATTTTCCTTAATCTAAAATTCCAATGCACAAATAAAAAATTCCCAATCCCATTTATTAGTCTTGATTAAAAAAATCAATATAACACATTAAATGCACCTAGTCCAAGACTACTTAAATATATACCAACAATGTTCCAATGAATGCATTATATGCTATGTTATCCATCTACCAACATTACTATGCGTGCAATAAATCATCAATGTTCAAACATTTACAATTCATAGATGTTGAAAAATCCACAAGATAATCACTCAATTCCTACACTAAATAGAGTAGAAATGGCTCCAATTGGCAAATGTCATGCATATGATATCTATCCTTATACATGCACAAGGGTACATGAATGTGGTGCATACCATAAAATTGAAGGTATATAACAATCCAAAGAGATCAAACAAATATAATCAATCATTACTAAAAGAGGTTATGAGATAGATCTGTTAGAGTATATTATTCTCATGCTTACTAGTTTCTAGATAGTTTTTCATATTTTCCTAATTTCATCCTTTGTGTGGATTTATCCCACATTGGTTAGTTAGGCTTATTTTTTGTTTTTCCTTACCTACTTATGCAAGGTATCTCCATTATACTTGCATGTCTTATTTTGAATATCATATGATTTGCCTTGTCTTCGTATTTCATCCTTGCAACCTCTTTGATGCTTTTGTTGTGAATGCTTCAGATTCATGGGTTCTTGGAATGGTCTTATTTATCATTCCTTATATGGTACTAGAGCCTTGAATGATTTCAACCATCCATTTGTTTTCAAGTTTTTTTTAGATTATTCTATCAACCCCAACTATTGCACCATTTTAGAGCATTTCAGGGTTTGTATAAGTGCATTGGAAGATTCTTTTATTTATAGAAAATGTCTTTTTAAGCCAAGCAATGTCCTTTTTTGGCATCCTTCTACATGTCAGAGGAGATTTGCATCCTTTTTTTTAGCATCTATCAGGGCTGCATTGGATTTTTCTGGGAGGCACCATTCAACATTGGAAGGAAGACCAGACTCAGCCTGAGTAATTTTTGATCCTTTGTTGACTGCATTGGAGACCAACATAAGTGCATTGGATGTTTTCTTGCAGTGTTTTTTCCATTTTTGGTCTTTTTTGGTAGGTCTACGCTCTACTTGGAGGTGCATCTACCTTGATGCCATTGGTTTTGGTATCATCTACATTTTTGGTATTTTGGAGATCATTGGTGCGATTGAAGATGGTGTTGGACTTTTTTCTAGGAGATATCTAAGTGGCAAATCTGCACTTTTAACTAGACGACACCTTTTTCTTATCTGCATAGAGTTATTTTTGGACTTCATGGAAATTTGGTGAAGTTTGCTCAACGTTCCTTATCACCTGTAATGGAACCTCAAACTACTTCATTGGAGGGTTTGGAAGGATATTTGAGGATATGATCTGTCATTTCGTCTATTTATTAGCACCAACCTACACTCTTTTATGTCTTAGAATAGATACGGTGGCATTGAAAGTACACATTGGCAACGTTCTCCTAGGTGGCATCCCATATCTCTACTCATGCTAGATTCCTTGGTAGCCAAGTGGTAAATACAATAGTAATCCACTTGTTATGCTCTTCAAAACAATTGTTTTATTCATTATTTGTATTTAATCATTGTATGTTTTATTTTAAGAGGAAGTATCTTTCAATTGCACTTGCATAATGTTCACCAACAGATTATTTTTTTACTTTGGTGGGCTTGAGAATGTTTGTGGTAAAATTTTGGTTTCAATGAGTGGTTAGAAGGCTAGGTTCATCACTAATTTGGTCACAAAAATACACTTGTAGTGTAATTGTTATGAATTTTGACCCATTTAAATGAATTTGTAAAGCCTATAACTTTTGAACGATATCTCAAAATTGAGTTTAGTTTGTTTCAAAAGTGTATGGATATAAATTATTTATCTATTGGATCTATCTATTTGTAAAAAAAACACTACTTTTATAAAGTGACAAATTTGAGGGGGCTCAATGCAAATCTTTTGGGCAGTTGTCTTGGTGCCAATTTGTGCACATTTTTCCATTCTTTCTACTCTTTGGTGATTTGCTAACATGGATTCTTATTTTGGTTTTGATCAAGATGAGCCTTTGAATATACATAATTACCATACATTAATGCCTAGAATGTAAATTGTTGGTTGAATATTTTGTCGATCAGCGTACTGATAAACAAAATAGGTCTGATCAGCCAAAGTAGGAAGATTAGTCATCTAAACGTGTAGGTTTACCACATCAGAAGGGGACTGATCTCTCCTCTCATCAAGGGGAGGTTCCCTATATATATATATATATATATATATATATATATAAATAGAAAATAATACTCAAGGGTAGGACAAACCATCCATCTCTCTTTCTTCAGAGATGATGTGTGCAGATAAAAAGAGAAACTCAAGGAAAATGACAGAAAACACTCCTCTTCTTTCAGAAGTACTATTCAGCAAGTCACAAGAATACTCCAAGAAGTAACAGCAAAATGTAACAAAGGATGTAATAACCAGCAAATCGAGATGCAACATAAAGTCTATGCCTGAATTGCTCAAGAGTAAGATACAAAGGAAAATGAGGGCACAAAGTCGCCCCAAGGTCCTTTACACAGAAATGAAAAGAAAACACACTAAAGGCAATTATGGGGGTACAAAGTCTCTCCATAGTTGACTCTTCAGGACACCTTCTTGACTACTGTCACTAATTTTGCTTGTTGAATTAAAGGAATAGAAGATATATTGAAGAAATAGACATAAGAAAAATTTCCTCAACAACAAAGATATTACAGCACAAAGTCTAAAAAACCACTTGCTTTCTTATTCCAATAACAAAATATGATAAACAAACTGAGCTCAAAGTCTCAAAAGTGCCTTTCAATTTGGGCAGAGTTTGGTTTTGATTGTCAAAAAGAGAGCCATTTACAATAGAAGATAGTCCCTTATATAGCCTCTTCAAGAAGGACTCGAGAATAGTAACACATCATGTTGCATTGAAATCTGTTAAGAAGATAGGCTAGATCTTAGGGGTGTTTAACCATTTGATTTTATCAATGCAGAGAAACAAGTCACGCTATTGAAAGTTTGCAATTTTCAATGTCTACTTGGCGATCTGATCCTATCTTCATCGTTCCTTCTTTTCTGGTTAATTGAATCAGGTCCTGGATTCAATTTGTTGTTTTGTCCTTTAGCCTCTTTCTTCTGGCCTTGGCCTTAAAACCTATGAATGCATTCGGGTCTGTAGATTCAAAGGATCAACAACTAGTTCATTGTCTTGAATTTGACGTCTTCGAGCACGTCACCCCTTGGTCCTTCAGCTTTTCTATTTGGCACTTTCTCATATTGAAATTTTCCTTTTAGGCCTTAAGAAATGACCTACTTGGGTCAGGAAGAGCCCCCTACAAGGGTATCTACCCTTCGGGTCGGTCTTTAGATGGCCTTCGGGCTTCTAGGTCACTAGAGTTCTTCCTTCGGATTTCTTATTTCATGTCTTCTCGAAGGGAAGGTGACCCTTCAGCTTCAGGGAAGTATTCTTTAATTTGGCAGCCAAGAGTCCCCTGAGAGGGCACCTACCCTTCGAGGTCCTTTGACGGCCTTTTCTTTAGTGGACTATTCATCGGGCTTTCCTGCGGACAATTCCCATGGGTATTTTTCTCGGGCTTTCTCCGTGGGCAAATTCTCGCGGACAAAAAGTCCACGAAAATTTCTCGTGGACAAAAATTCCACAGAATGTTCGATCACTTTGCCTTTGTTTCTTTGTAAATTTCTTTGGGCTTTCTGCCCGTAGTTGCTTTCCTGAATTCCTTCGGGCTTTTTGTCTGAAGGAATTCCTTCGGACAAAAGTCTGAAAGAATTATGACTGTCTGCCTTAAACAAATTTTTTGAAGGAATTTACCTTTTTGGCCTTCTTCAAAAATGACCCTTTTGAAGGGCATTTTTGTCAACCAAGTGCCCTCCGCAAGGGCACTTGTCCTTCCAGAGGCTCTTTGAACTTTTACATTGGATTGCTCCTTTGAACCGCTCCTTTAAACCAAGGTGATGAACCAATTGTTGAACCGCTTGGTTGAACCAAACGTTGAACCACTTGGTTGAACCAAAATGGTTCAAGCTGATGAAGCCTTTGATTGAACCAAGTCACTAAACCAAGTGAAGAAGCAAAGCCTTGAACCAAGCTGATGAACCAACTGTTGAACCACTTCATTTAACCAATCGGTTAAACCAAGCTTTGAACCAAAATGGTTCAAATTGATGGTTTAATTAAATGAACCAGAGCGATGAAATAACCGTTGAACCAAAAGATGTTGAACCAACCATTGAACCGAGTTTTGGTTCAATGGTTCAAATAAAGCCTTGAACCGACTGAGAACCATTTGAAGTTGAACCAACCATTGAACCAAATGCATTGAACCTACTGTTGATGCTTGCCGATGGAGATTTTTGTTTGAACCAAGGCACTGAACCAATCCCAAAAATGACCAAGCGTTAGAAACTGATTCTTTTGATTGAACCCACCTACAGAAGCCTTTGAACCTGTAGAAATGAACCTGCCTGCAGAGTCTGTAGAAAACAAGTCTGTAGTTTTCTCTAACCTTGAAAGAGTCTGTAGAAATCAATATATGAAGCCTATTAAACCTAGCCTACAGAATCTATAGATTTCTCTTCCTGCTGAGTCTGTAGATTCAAGCTTGCAGAGTCTGTGGATTTAAGCCTACAGAGTCCGTAGATTTAAGCCTATAGAGTTCATAGATTTTAGCCTGCAGAGTCTGTAGATTTCTGTGAAGCTTGAAAAATGAGGAATTTGAATTCCCAAGAAAATTTTTGAAAGGGGAAGGACAATTTTGGTTCGTAGGACCAAAATAGTTTAAATGTTGTCCCAAAAATGAGTGATATTTTTGGGGGACAACCGCTGGCTCCAGTTGGGGAACTTCTGTCAATTGCAAAAAGAATTGAAAGGAGTAGAATCCAGAATCTCCAGTGTCTTCATGTGTACCATTGGGTTACAGAGTCATGCTACCCAAAAATGAAAGGTATCAAAAAGAAAACAAACAAAACAAAATAGAATTAAAAACTTTTACAAATATACATATATACAAATGCAATGATCTGACACATCAAGAGTTGAAGTGTTTCAAATGCTACCCATTATGAGGCAGAGAAAAGAGTGTGCCATCTTGATATTTTAGTAGAAAGCTATTTTCACCAATGTGTTGATGAATTATAAATGGGCCTCTCCAAAGGGAGTCAAACTTTCCATGCATCCCCTTTAATTCTCTCCTTTTGTCCCACAACATGACTTGATCCCCAATTTGGAAATCACAATTTTTGGCCTTCTGGTCACATAGTTTCTTTACCAGAATTTGATGAGCAACGATTCTATCCACCACCATGGTTCTTTGTTCCTCTAGCTAAGTCAGGCACATGATTCTTTTATCAAGAGAATTTTCATATATCTGATCTTCAATTGCCTTTGCCAATTTTAAGGCTGGCAATTCTAAGGTGATTGGTATCTCAGCATTGATATCATAAAGAAATTGAAAAGGAGACATACCAATTGCCCTCTTTGGTGTGATTCTATCTACCCACAGAGCATCAACCAATGCTTTATGCCATGTCCTTTGATTGTCATCTGCTAGCTTCTTGATAATATTTACTAGGTTCTTATTGTTGGATTCAGCTTGTCCATTCCCTTGTGGAAAATAATCAGAAGAATGAAAGAGTATAATTCCATAATGGAAACAAAATTGTGTAATCTCTTGGGAGGTGAAACAAGTTGCATTATCAGTAACAATTTTGATTGGAACTCCAAACCTGGAAATGATATTCTCTTTGAGGAAGTTGCATACAACTTCTGAAGTAGCATGCTTAGTTGGAATTGCCTCTACCCACTTGGTGAAATATCAATTGTTGTAAGGACATAATCATGTCCAACACTTGAAGATGGGTTTATTGTCCCAATAAAATCAATCCCCCATTGTTGGAAAAGTTTTTCTATGACTTCCAACAAATTGTTGACAGAGTTCACATTTTCTCACCCACTTATGTGCATCTTAGAAAAGAGTTGGTCAGTAATACCTAACTCGCAGAATCTTGTGAGAAGTCACAGGAGTAGAAAAATGTCCTCCACAGGATAGATTGTGAAAATATTTTAAAAGCTGGCTTTGTTGCTCTTTGTCTACACAGCAAAAGAATACTACATCTATGCTTCTCTTGTACAAGCCATTGTCCCAAAGGACAAAATTGGCAGCTTTCAACTTGATAGTCTTCCTTTCTTTGTAAGACAAATGAGTAGGACATTCACCATAAGTAAGAAAATGAGTGATACCTAAATACCACTCATTGGTAGTGGAAATAAAAAGAACTATTGGAGTCTCTTTCACTTCAATTTCTTCACGTTGTGTGTCTTCTGACTTATTGTCAACAATTAATTGGCACATGCCTTTACCCCTGACCAGCTTTGTCGGCTTGATGTCTAGATCAACCTCTTGGATTTTTGCAATCCAATTACCTCTTTTCGTGCCAAAATCTTGCTGAGTTAATATAGACTTGACTGTAGTGTCAGGCACTAGGGCAGTAGTATGTGAATTCAGAATATAGAAGCAGAAATGTTTGACTGCTTTCACCAAGGCATAAGCATGCTTCTCTATATTTGAATACTTCATCTCATAGGTTTTGAGAGGGAAAATCATGAAAGAGATAGGAGATTCCATACCTTCCTTGTCCTGTTGAACAAGAATTGCTGAAAGAGTGTGTTCAGATGCATAGTTGTATATGAGGAAATCTTTGTTGTAATCTGGGCAAACCAAGGTAGGGGCATGAGAAATGGCGATTTTGATATCCTAAAATGCTGATTTGCCTTCTTTAGTCCAGCTAAAGATGGTCTTCCCTTTCATCATATTCACAATGTGTCTAGTCTTCTCAGCAAATTTGGAGATGAACCTCCGTAAGAAATTCACCTTTCCAAAGAAAGAATGAACAACATTTTTGCTTGTAGGCAAATTAAGCTCCTAAATAAACTTGACTCTATCTGAGTCAATCTTTATGCCTTCTTTGGACACAATGTGTCCAAGGGGTTTCCCTTCTGTTACTCCAAAAACAAACTTTTTAGGATTTAAAGAAATACCATTCTGGCAGCAGCGTTCCAGCACTTGTTGTAAGTGGCATACATGATCAGATCGATGCTTTGAAAAGACAGTCAAGTAATCAAGGTATACCACTATGAATTTACCAGTCTCATCTTTGAAAGCCAAATCCATAGCTCTCTAAAAGGTAGCACCAACATTTATTAAACCAAAAGACATTCTTCTATATGCAAATGTACCCCAAGGTGTGGTGAATGCAGTTTTGTGTTGGTCTATTTTACCAACTTCAACTTGATTATATCCTAAGAAGCCATCCAACATTGATAACATCTCTGAACCTATCACTGTTTGAAGCACTTGATCCATAATTGGCAAAGGATAATTATCCTTCAAAGATGCTTGATTTAGATTTTTGAAATCTACACAAATGTGAATTTCACCATTTTTCTTCCTTATAGGCACTATGTTTGCAATCCATGTAGAATGATGGATTGGAAAGATGATTCTAGAATTTAATATTTTTTGTATCTCAAACAAAATAGTACTTGATATTTTTGGATTATACTGTCTGGATTTTTTCTTGTAGGGCATTGAGTCAGCCTTGAGTGGAATGTCATGGTAGATTTCATCAGGTCTGAGAGACTTCAGGTCTTCATAGGAATATGCTAAGACATCCATGTATTGATAGAGTAAAGAGGTGAACTCGAATATTTCTTCAGGGGTGAAACACTTACCAATGTTAACCATCTTGGGATTTTCTTCAGTGGTCAGATTCACTTGATCGAATCCCTAAGAGAAATTTGAATTTGTTTGCTGTTGTTTGATGAATCTATCAGGGTTGTCAAACAACTTCTCAAGAGAAACTAGGCCTTTGAGAATTTTGTTTTCTTTCAACTATAGAAATTCTTGATTAATATTTGAAATGGATTCAGATGTTGATTCATTCTTCTGAGATTCACTGCCTTCAAAATGTAGTTATTCAAAATTATATTTTTGTTCCAGGAAGGCAACAATTTGATGATCATCATTGAATACTTGCCAATGATCAGCATTGTCAAGAACACTTGGTCTATAGACCAGCTCAATAGTATACCTATCTTCTTTGAAATCTAAATGAGGAACTAAGAGAGTTCTTGAAATAGTAAGTGCATCAGCTCTGTCATTAGACTCTCTGGGTATAGCAAAAATGTTGAAAGCATCAAAGCTTTCAATTTGGTCCCAAACCAAGTTACGGTAGTGGTGTAATCCTTCATTTTTGGTTTGATATAAGTTCCTCACTTGACAAACCACTAATTTAGCATCCCCTTTGGCATGAAGAAACTTGATGCCTTTGTCTTCAGCAGCCTTCATGCCAAGCAACAGAGATTCATATTCAGCTATATTGTTAGTGTTGCTAAACTGTAATTTGTAAGATGAAGGGAACATATCTCCTTGAAGAGATATCAAAATAATTCCAGCTCCTGAACCAGTAGAGGAACAACTACCATCAAATTCCAAAGTCCATATCTCATTTAATACTGATTTTTCTTTAGACTTTCCTTCATCAGAGATGGAGGATCCTTCTTGGTCTATACTACAGCCAACTAGTTTTTTTGTTGTTCTTGTTGAACTGATTTTTGAGTTGACACTTTCAAGAATTATATTAGGTGTTTCATGCACTTCATCTATAGATAGAAAATAGTTACCCATACTTGCTTCTGACAGATCCATGCTTAGTTCTCCTCCCACATCCTTGCAAAAATTTCATCCAAGCAAAATGCCATAGGATGTTGGGACGTCAGCCACCAAGACAGTCATCTTGATTCTCTTGTCTAGAAAGGCTGCAAATGCAAATTGAGCATCTTTGATTTGCCCCAGCCATGGTACTTGCTTGTTTTCCATGGAGAAACATCTCCCAAATGTCTTGTTTAGTGTGAGACCAAGAGACTCAGCTACTTTAGCTGGCATGACATTATTAGATGCTCCTGAATCTATAATATAGTTACTCAGCTTGTGGCCATTAATTAATAGAAAAACATAGAAAGGTTCTATTTTTTCAGGAGCAGCTGGGGGAGTAATGACCAAATTATTTGGAATAGGCGTGTTCTTTGAAGAATCAAGAGTTACCTTTTTAGTCTTTTGTCCTGTAGGGGCAGTTTGGTTCTTGACATATTGGACTAGTTTATTCAATTGATCAGGATTGGACTGTAAATATTTGAACTCAAATATTTATATTTTTGTTTTTTTGACATGATCGATTATGTCAAATGGCTGAATTGAGCTAGGTATAGAGAAAGGTAATTCAACTTTCTAAGTTTTAGGAGGGATGGGAGGTGGGCTAGTTTGCAAATTTGAAGTAGAAGGGGAAGGCAAAATTGATGTATTTACTTTTTGAGTGATTACCAAATCCTTTGACTGAAAAGGCAAAATGGTTCCACATTTAGCAATCATGACTATTGGTTGCGGTTGCTCTTCTATCTTCTCTTTATCAGCCTGCTGGACTGATTGGTTCTTGGATCTGGTAAACACTGCATATGATCCGTTAAAAGCTTCTCCTTTGCTTTCAGGTTCATCCTGGTAGTTCTAGAAACTAATGTGGGAGTCTTCAGTTGATTCTTCTTGATTGTCTTCAAGGAGATTAGCATCATTTTCTTAATTCAATTCAGGATGGAAAGAGAACTCTGATTTTGCTTCAAGATATCCCATTGCTGAATTGGTTGGAAGAGCTTCCAGGGCAAGTTTTACTTGTGGGGGAGGAAGGCGATTTTGTTGCCCTTGATTCTTGGCAACATTGCCCTGATATAACTGATTTGGGAATGTCCTTCTGTATGGAGTAGAAGACATTCCTTGAGCCATTTGCTTTTTGAGAGCAAGCAACTCATTTGCTAATTTCTCTACCATTGGATATATTGTGCCTGTAGATGCATATTCAGAAGATGATGAAGCTCTATATCTATTTAAATCTCTTCTTATCTTCCCTGCTAAGATGAGATCATCTTCTACCTCAGTGGCCAAAAGTTGAGTTGTAGTAAGATCTATTTGACCAAAATGTCTCAAGAGAAAACTTACTTCAGGTAGCTGAGAATTAATGAAAAAGCATTTGAGATTCTCAGCTGTAAGTCGAGCAATTACAAGGATTTTGTTCCTCAGTTTGTCAAATTTAGCTATGAACTCCCTCATTGGTTCATAAGGCTCTTTCTTCATCTGTGTAAGTTGAGCTAGAAGTGTATGTGCATCTTCTTCAAGTTTGAATATGGCTTCAAACTTAGCTTTGAGAGTATTCCAATAAGTCACTGACTGAGCCTATAGATGATAAAACCAATCTGTAGCAGCACCTTGTAATGTCTCCACAAAAATCTTGACTGCTACATCTTTAAATTCTACTCTGATTACTCCACATGCTATGCTGAAGGCTACAATGTGTTCATCGGGATGAACTTTCCTATCACCATAGAATCTGGGAAAATTCTTCCTTAAACTGCGTGGAAGCTCATGTAGAGGTGGAGTAAGATTGAGACGACCAAAAGCATTAACCTAGGGGCCTTGAACTGCCAATGTAGGATTATGAAAAAGAGGGATAAAAAATCTTAGAGGGGTAATTATTGGCAAAGCTTTATCAACAAAAAAAGTAGATACTTTGTCTGGCAATGGAGATCTGACTTTAGTAGGAGGAAAGCTCTTGGTTTGTTGGATATGAGATGGTGAAGGAAATAGATCATAATCACTTTGTTGTATCAACTCGAATACAGGGTCAATGATACCTTTATCCCTTTGGCTTCGTGTATACCTTGAATCTGCCAAATTATGAAACAAAAATGGAAAAGAATTGACCTTGCTTCAGTTAAAGCTTGAGGCTTTAAACTATGCATTCTTTCTTGGTTAGTGTGGAGGTGAATGGATAGATTATAAATGGATAATGGATTTTATATCCCCAGCAGAGTCACAAAAAATTATTGGTTGAATATTTTGTCGATCAACGTACTGATAAACAAAATAGGTCTGATCAGCCAAAGTAGGAAGATTAGTCATCCAAACGTGTAGTTTTACCACATCAGAAGGGGACTGATCTCTCCTCTCATTAAGGGGAGGTTCCCTATATATATATATATATATAACTAGAAAATAATACTCAAGGGTAGGACAAACCATCCATCTCTCTTTCTTCAGAGATGATGTGTGTGGATCAAAGGAGAAACTCAAGGGAAATGATAGAAAGAACTCTTCTTTCAGAAGTACTATTTAACAAGTCACAAGAATACTCCAGGTAGTAACAACAAAATGTAACAAAGGATGTAATAACCAACAAATCGAGATGCAACACAAAGTCTATGCCTGAATTGCTCAAGAGTAAGATACGAAGGACAATGAGGGCACAAAGTCACCCCAAGGTCCTTTACACATAAATAAAAAGAAAACACACTAAAGGCAATTATGGGGGCACAAATTCTCTCCATAGTTGACTCTTTAGGACACCTTAACTACTGTCACTAATTTTGCTTGTTGAATTAAAGGAACAAAAGATATATTAAAGAAAAAGACATAAGAACAGTTTCCTCAACAACAAAGATATTACAGCACAAAGTCTGAAAAACCACTTGCTTTCTTATTCCAATAATAAAATCTAATAAACAAACTAAGCTCAAAGTCTCAGAAGTGCCTTTCAATTTGGGCAGAGTTTGGTTCTGATTGTCAAAAAGAGAGAGCCATTTACAATAGAAGAGAGTCCCTTATATAGCCTCTTCAAGAAGGACTCGGGAACAATAACACAGCATGTTGCATTGAAATTTGTTAAGAAGATAGGCTATAACTTAGGGGTGTTTACCCATTTGATTTTATCAATGCAGAGAAACAAGTCATGCTATTTAAAGTTTGCAACTTTTAATGTCTACCTGGCGATCTGATCCTATCTTCATCATTCCTTCTTTTCTGATTAATTAAATTGGGTCTTGGATTCAATTTTCTATTTTGTCCTTTAGCCACTTTCTGTTGGCCTTGGCCTTAAAACCTATGAATGCATTCGGGTCTGTAGATTCAAAGGATCAACGGCTAGTTCGTTGTCTTGAATTTGACGTCTTTGGGTGCGTCACCCCTTGGTCCTTCTTCAGCTTTTTTGTTTGGCACTTTCCCAGATTGAACTTGCCCTTTTAAGCCTTAAGAAATGACCTGTTTGGGTCAGGAAGAGCCCCCCCACAAGGGTATCTACCCTTTGAGTCGGTCTTCAGATGGCCTTCGGGCTTCTAGATCACTAGAGTTCTTCCTTCGGATTTCTTATTTCATGTCTTCCCGAAGGGAAGGTGACCCTTCAACTTTAGGTAAGTATTCTTTAATTTGGTAGCTGAGAGTCCCCCGCAAGGGCACCTACCCTTCGGGGTCCTTCGTCGGCCTTTTCTTTAGTGGACTATTCATCGGGCTTTCCTACGGATAATTACCGCGGGTATTTTCCCCTGGCTTTCTCTGCGGGCAAATTCTCGTGGACAAAAAGTCCGCAAAAATTTCCCGCACACAAAAAGTCCATAGAATGTTCAATCACTTTGCCTTTGTTTCTTTGTAAATTTCTTCAGACTTTCTGTCCATAGCTGCTTTCTCGAATTCCTTCAGGATTTTTGTCCAAAGGAATTCCTTCAGATAAAAGTCTGAAAGAATTATGACTGTTTGCCTTAAACAAAATTTTTGAAGGAATTTACCTTTGCCACTTTCTTTGAAAATGACCCTTCTGAAGGGTGTTTTTGTCAACCAAGTGCCCTTCACAAGGGCACTTGTCCTTCAGGAGGCTCTTTGAACTTTTACATTGGATCGCTCCTTTGAACCACTCCTTTGAACCAAGGTGGTGAACCAACTGTTGAACCGTTTAATTGAACCACTTGGTTGAACCAAATGTTGAACTGCTTGGTTGAACCAAAATGGTTCAAGCTGATGAACCCTTTGATTGAACCAAGTCACTGAACCAAGCGAATGAAGCAAAGCCTTGAACCAAGCCGATGAACCAACTATTGAATCACTTCGTTGAACCAAGCTTTGAACCAAAATGGTTCAAGCGGATGGTTCAATTGAATGAACCAAAGCGATGAACTAACCATTGAACCAAAAGATGTTGAACCAACTGTTGAATTGAGTTTTGGTTCAATGGTTCAAACAAAGCCTTGAACTGACTGAGAACCATTTGACGTTGAACCAATCGTTGAACCAAATGCATTGAACTTGTTGTTGATGCTTGCCGATGGAGATTTTTTTTTGAACCAAGGCACTGAACCAATCCCAAAAATGACCAAGTGTTAGAAATTGATTCTTTTTATTGAACCCACCTGCAGAAGCCTTTGAACCTGTAGAAATGAACCTGCCTGCAGAGTCCATAGAAAACAAGTCTATAGTTTTCTCTAACCTTGAAAGAGTCCGTAGAAATCAACTTATGAAGCCTGTTGAACTTGGCCTGTAGAGTTCGTAGATTTCTCTTCCTGCTAAGTCCGTAGATTCAAGCCTACAGAGTCTGTAGATTTAAGCCTGCAGAGTCCATAGATTTTAGCCTACAGAGTCCGTAGATTTTCTGAGAAGCTTGAAAAATGAGGAATTTGAATGCCCAGGACAAATTTTGAAAAGGGAAGAGACAATTTTGGTCTGTAGGACCAAAATAGTTCAAATGTTGTCCCAAAAATGAGTGATATTTTGGGGGAAAAACTAAATAAATCATTAAATGCAAAGGATTATGGTCCATAATGAATGAATTTCAACCATAGTTCACTAAAAATATGAAAACTTTCAGCACCAATGTAAATTTTAAGAGTGTATGGGTTTGATTGGGGATTATGTGAGTGACAGTATTTTGTTTCATTTTGATGGATGTGATTCTTCATTTAAAATATGGGACAAACTAAAGGGTTTATTTAGGAAAGTAGATCACATGAGAGCCATGTAGTTTGAAGTGAGATTACTTCTCTCAATCATAAAGATTTTCCCTTTATTATAGACTATCTCAGTAAGTTTAAAAACTTTTTCATGTTATGGCATGATATTACGCCTTTGTGGAGGATTTATTCAAGCTCCCCCACTCCCAGTCACTATATGGGAACAGCCCTAGACTGTGGGTATCCTATAACAGGGTTGAAACTTTGGAGAAGTCCAGCTTCCTCTTAATGGATCACCTAAACTAATACTACCACAGGGAAAAGGGTTAGAAAGGGTAAAATGGCTCTTAATTAGGCTAAAAGGTGATGCACCAAATAAAAATAGGAAACTCCCATAAGCTTGAACCCACACTAGATCTACATAAGACAATACTAGTTCACAAAACCTCACGATCCAGCTAGTTGCATAAGTTTTTCATGGACTAGGTTTAGGTAGAACACTAATCCAAACCTACAATAGCTTGAAAACACCCTAAAGGGGGTCAAAAAAGAGGATATTGGATGAGGAAGATTATCATTCACTATGTCATCATACACAACTCATTCAACATAGATCCAAGGCAAGAAATAGGTAAAGAAATTCTTTTATTGCATAAAGAGGCAGTTCTTACAAACACCTAATAAGATTTAGCCTAATCAAGATGAGCATATTTTGGAATATCTTAGATAGTCCCCTTCTCTTAAAAATCAAAGAGTCCTTGTGGGAATCTAAAATTAGAGAGAGAGAGAGAGAGAGAGAGAGAGAGAGAGAGAGAGAGAGAGAGAGAGAGAGAGAGAGAGAGAGAGAGAGAGAGAGAGAGAGAGAGAGAGAGCTTACAAATGGTAAATAATGGGTAATATAGAGAAAGAGAGAAGAGAGAAGAAGGAACACGTTAACCAAGAACAATCAATGAGTTACCACTTTTTAATGAATGCTCCACCATCTTTGATCCAATCAGGGCTAATACATCACTTATAAGATAGCTTTCATTTGTCCCAATAGCCCCCCAATCATCTCATTCGCTGAGAAAATGCACTAAAAGATAATAGTTTGCCAAATATGATGAGTCATGATCTTATTACGAAGGAAAACCCTTAGGAACCTTGAAAATATATTAAACGCTCCAGTTACTTTCCTAAACCACCAGATCTCTTTCCTTTGATCTTCCACATCATCTCCCACTTGCTTTCACTATAAGGACAAAGTCTTCATACCCATAGACTTGACAGAGCCATGATCATGTCTGCTTTTAGTGGCTACATGTACCTACTTGTTGAAGCTATAGATTTATCTATTCAAACCTTCCCCTAGCCCAACCTGAACATAGGTCTTTACTATAGATTGAAAACCAATCCAATTATTGGTTTTCCTATAGTCAATATGTCAATGAATAGCTTACAGACTACATAGCTTCTTTCATGAACCATATTAGGTCTAAACAAACCTATTCTACCTCTAAAACTTGTGAAAGCCAAGGACTTATTATACATGACATTGTAAACACAATAAAACCAATTCTACATACTCTAGATCCTCCAATAGAGATCTCAATTGAGATTCAATGGCATCCTTTTAAATATTTACCTTGGTTTGACCTTAGGTCACATTCACTCTCTATTAAAGTCCCTTAAGTCATGCCATCTATTAGCTACTCATTCATTCCATGAGATCCTACTATCAGCTCCATGATTTAACATGCTTACACCATGTGGTGGCCTCACATTCATCTTGAGCTCATTGACTTCTTAACCTTACGTGCACTGTTGATTTGCTTTTGCATAGCTTACATGCACATTGTTGATTTCCCTGACAATTACCATGGTCATGATACTTGGCAGTATGCATATGTCTTCGAGATTCACTAAATTTTTGACCCACCACTCACCATTGATCTTCGATCATATGATTAAATGTGTTGTACCCAAAATCTATCACTCATTTTTGGGACAACATATGAACTATTTTGGTCCTGCATGCCAAAATTATCTTTTCCCTTTTCAAAACTTGTTCTGAGCTTTCAAATTCTTCATTATTCAAGATTTTTTAGTTAAGGGACTAGCAGGTTCAACAAGTTCAATGGCTTCAACATGCGAGCTCTCTCTAAGGAACGAGTTCCCAACACTTAGGCATTTTCAAGGTCAGTTCAATGCTGAGGTTCAACCAAAAGGAAATAGCCGTTGAACCTTGAACCAAAATGGTTCAACAGGTTCAAAGGTTTAATGACATCGGCAAGCGTAAAGAGTTAAGTGCTTTGGCAAAAGTTCAAAGTTTAACCACTTCAGCAAGTTCAACGGCTTCAAAAGACTTAGCGAAAAAAAGAAGATTGAACTGTTGAACCTTGAACCAAAAAGGTTCATGAGTTCAAAGGTTCAACACGGTTGGTTCAATCAAATGGTTCAAAGGAGTCCCTCAAAGCCCAAAGGCCAAGTGCCCTTGCGGAGGGTAGTGAGCAAAAGCGAACAAAGAGATATCTTTCAAAAAGATTTTCTGCGATAAATTTTACAAGGCAAATCCTTTAGAAAAAATGTCTGAAGGAATTCCTTCAGACATTTTGCTCAAAGGAATGATCAAAAGCCTGATGGAAAAGTAGCTAAGGCAAGGGAAGATTTCCTTCAGACAAAATGTTCGAAGGAATTTCTTTAGACATTTTGTCTGAAGGAATTGAAGACAAAGACCGCCTGAAAGACCCCGAAGACTACCGGAATGCCGCCCGAAGGACCTTGAAGGGTAGGTACCCTTAGAGGGGGCTCTTAGCGACCAGGAAATGGATCTTCTCAAAGCCCGAAGGGACACCTTCCCTTTGGGAGGTTCCAAAGACATTAAGGCCCGTGACTAATTTCTATAGACTTTGTAGGCCTGATTTTTATAGACTCTGTAGGCCTGATTTCTATAGACTCTACAGGCCTGATTTTTACGGACTCTGTAGGCCCGATTTATATGAACTCAATTTTATGAACTCTACAGTCTCAATTCTACAGACTTCATAGGTTGATTTCTATGGACTCATTTCTACAGACTTTGTAGGCTTGATTCTACAGACATATTTCTATGAACTCTTTCAAAGCTCGAGAGGCTTAGAGAAAACAAAGGCCTCTAAGGAAGAAGATGAACCGTTGAACCTTGAACCAAAAGGGTTCACAGGTTCAACGGGTTCAACAGTTTAAGGAAATCTCTGAGCAAAGATAAGAAGCAGAAGATTCCAAAGACCAATTCAAGGAGAAGGTTCAGGCGAATGAACCAAAGAAGCGATCGAAACCAAGGAACCAAGGAGGCCACCTAAACCGTTGAAACATTGAACCTTTGACATCCTCGTGGATGTCAAATTCAAGCTAATGAAATATCTGTTGATTTTCAAATGTGGCGTGGAACTTGAAAACAAACTCAGTGACTAGCTGAAGGAGTCGAAAGAGCCAACAAAAAGGGAAAAGATAGCTCGAGAGCTCAAATTGTAATAGGAAAGAGGGAAAGACCAAAAATATCTATGTAGAATTTATTTTAGTTGGTGGAACAGTCCACCAAGTAGATATTTAAGCTTGCAAACATTAAAAGGGTATCTTATTTTTCTCCCTTGGAGTAAAGGCGAAGTGGACAAATGTGCAGATATCAAGAAAAAGACCAGACAACCCATGCTAAAGAGAAGGCATTTGAGATAAATCAACATGTCACAGTTAAGGCAGCCACCCTATTCCAACATGGCCCTCTTTGACAAAATTGAAAAATGCATTCAAGGCATTGAATGTAGCATGGGTCGTTCCATGAAACAAAGCGTCAAGCCTTTCTTGGATACTATATATTGTAATCTCTTATTTTATGTAAAGGAGATCTTTTTGGTATAAAAGTAAAACTCTGCCAAAATTGAAAGGTGATTACTGAGACTTTGAGCTTACATTGTTGATCATATTTCTTTGTTTGAATGTGAAAGCAGGTTACTTTTAGACTTTGTGATGTTATAGCTTGTATCATTTATGAGATTGTTCTTATGTCTATTTCCTAAATGTGTTCTTATCCATTTTAATGAAATAAGTAGAAATAGTGGAAGTAATCAAGAAGGTGTCTTTAAGCCAACTGTGGAGAGACTTTGTGCTGCCACCACTGTCTTTAGTGTGTTTTCTGTTTGGTTTTGTGTAAAGGATCTTGGGATGACTTTGTGCCCCCATTATCCTTTGTATTTCACTCTTGGTCAGTTGAGGTGGAGACTTTGTACTACACCTTAGTCTGCTGGTTACTACACCCCTTGTTACCAGTTACTTGTTACCTACCAGAAAGAACTCTAGCGGTTTGTTGTAAGACTACTTCTGAAAGAAGAGAAGTACTTTCAATGTTTTCACCTAGATTTCTCCTTTGTCTGTGAACATCATCTCTAAAAAAAGAGAGATGGATGGTGTTATCCTACCCCTGAGTGTTATTTTTTGCATATATATCTAGTATATAACTCCTCATATTTTATAGGGAACCTCCCCTTAATGAGAGGAGAGATTTGTCCCCTTTTGATGTGGTAAACTTGCACACTTGGCCGACCAATCTCCCTATGCTATGGTTGAAGAGAACTATTTTTCCCATCAGTTAGCTGGTGATA
Source organism: Torreya grandis (assembly GCA_037957365.1). Classification (NCBI taxonomy): domain Eukaryota; kingdom Viridiplantae; phylum Streptophyta; class Pinopsida; order Cupressales; family Taxaceae; genus Torreya; species Torreya grandis. The sequence goes on along the minus strand of JARHVA010000517.1, from coordinate 4,608,960 downwards.
AAATATTCACCCAACAATTTTTGGCAACTCTGTTGGGGATGTTACATGTAGTCTGAAGCCTCAAGTTTCAGATCGAAGCAGTTCCTATCCTTATCCATTTTTATTTTCTCCACTGGGGACACAACAATTTTGTGTAATTTAAAGCCTCAAGCTTTAGATTGAAGCATCACTTGTGTCTTATCCATTATCATTATAGCCTTATCCATTTCCATTATATACTTTAAGCTGTAAAACTGAGCATTTCATTTCAAAAGTCAATTCTCTGCTAGCTCCACGCTAATAGGGTTTGGTGATTCTGACGGGGATGTTACATATAGTCTGAAGCCTCATGTTTCATATTAAAGTAGTTCTTATCCATATCCATTTCCATTTTCTCTAATGGGGAAGAACAAGTTGTTTGAAGCCTCAACCTTCAAGCTGAAGTAGGGCTAGTTCTTTTCTATTTTTATTCTACAATCTAGCAACTCCACGCTATACTAGAAGCCAGAGAGCTCAAGGTGTTGTTGACCCTATTTTTGAGTTGGTGCAGCAGGGAAATCTTGATTTGTTTCATCCACAACTTCAAGTTCAATGAACTAGGAGTCTTCCTCGTACCCATAGCAGGTCACCACTACAAGGCAGAGCTTCTTTTTCTGCTTTTAGCAGAGCTTTGCCTATACATACTCCACCCAGATTTGTTATCCCCCTTTCCATAATCAAATCATGGTAGTTCAAGGCCCCTGGAGTAACTATTTTGGTCCACTCAATCTTAGTCCACCTCTACATGAGCTATCATGCAGTTCAAAGAAGAATTTCTTCAAATTCTTTGGTGATGGAAAGGTTCATCCTGATGAACATATTGCAGCCTTTAGCATAGCCTGTGGTGTGATAGGCATGGAGTATGAAGATGTAGCAGTCAGGTTATTCATATAGACATTACAAGGTGTTGTTGTAGACTGGTTCTACCATATGTAGGCTCGATCAGTGACTAATTAGGACACTCTCAAAGCCAAATTTGAAGCAAGGTTCAAGCCTATAGAAAATGCACATGCCCTGCTGGCCCAGCTCACACAGATGAAAAAAGAACCTCATGAGCCTATGAGGGATTTCATAGAAAAGTTTGACAAGCTAAGGAATAAGATTCCTCTAATTACTCAGCCAATAGCTAAGAATCTCAAATGCTTCTTCATCAATTCTCAGCTGCCTAAAGTGAGTTTTTTGCTAAGACGGGCTGGCCACATAAACCTTGCTGCTACTCAAGATTTGGCCACTAAGGTGGAAGATGACCTTATCTTGGTAGGAAAGATAAGGAGAGATTCTCACAAAGGTAAATCTTCTTCATCTTTTGAATATCTATCTACAGGCACCATTGATCTAATGGTGTAGAAGCTGGCAAATGAGTTGCTTGCTCTTAGAAAGCAAATGGCACAAAGGATGTCATATGCCCCTTCGTACAGAGATATACCAAAGAGGACATTCCCCAATCAGTCATATCAAGGCAATGCTGCCAGGAATCAAGGGAAAGCAAATCATCTTCCTCCCCCATGGGGGAACCTTGCCATTGAAGCACCTCCAACCAATTCAATAGTTGGATATCTTGAAGTAGAATCAGATTTCTCCTTCCAGCCTGATTTAAACCCAAAAGATGATGCTAATCTCTTCATAGAGGGAGAAGAAGAATTAGTTGGAAACTCTAACATTAGTTTCCTGAATTACCAGGATGAACCCAGTAGTGAAGGTAAAGCAGTTAAGGGATCATACATTGTGTTCACCCAGTCCAAGAATCAGTCAACCTAGCAAGATGATAAAGAAAGAACAGAGGAGCAAGCTCAGCCTGTAGTTTCAATTGCCAAATGAGGAACTTATATACCTTTCCAACCAAAGGCCCTGGTGATTGCTAAAAAAGTAAGTACTCCAAACATCCCTACACTTCTACTTCAAATTCACAGACTAGTCATCCCTCTCCCAAAAATTAAAAAGATGAACTCCCATCCTCTCTTCCTAGTTTAATTCAAACATTTGACATAATTGACCATATAAAGAAAAACCAAAATTCAAATATTTGAATTTGAATTGCTACAGTCCAACCCTAAGCATTTAGATAAGTTGGTTCAATGTGTAAAGAACCAAGTTATCCCTATAAGACAAGCAATTTCAAAGGTAATTCATGATCCCCCCAAGAACACATCCACCAGGAATAATCTTGTCATTACTCCTGCTGCTCTTGAGAGGACTAAACCATTTTATGTCTCCCTACTGATAAATGGACACCAACTAAATAATTGCATTATAGATTTTGGTGCATCTGACAATGTCATGCCTACCAAAGTGGCAAAATCCCTTGGTCTCACACTGACCAAAACATTTGGGAGATGTTTCTCCATGGAGAACAAACAAGTGCCACTGCTGGGACAAATCAAGGATTCCCAATTTGTATTTGCAACATTCCCAGACAAGAGAATCAAGATGACTGTTTTGGTGGCCAACGTCCTAGCATCATACGACATCCTTCTTGGGTGAAATTTCTGCAAGGATGTTGGTGGTGAATTAAGCATGGACCTATCTGAGGTAAGGATCCCTGTCAAAGGCATCATGAAGAGGCAGCTCCTTGAAAAGGAAGCAAAATACGTGGTCACTCAAACATTAGCGCCTAAAGCTCAAATTTTTTACTTCTTATTCACGAAGGAAGTTCATGAGGTGTCTGATGAAGCTCCTAAAGATGAAAATCTAAAAATTGGTTCAGATGGAACAACAGAAGATAGGATAGAGTGCAATTCAAGTGTAGAAGAATATCCCCCTCCAAACGAAGAAGAATCTAAGGAAAAATTAGTGTTTAATGAGGTATGGATTCTGGAATTTGATGGCAGCTTCTCCTTTACCAGTTTAGGAGCCATAATTGTGTTGATATCTCTTCAAAGAGATATTTTTCTTTCTTCATATAAGTTGCAGTTCAACAACACCAACAACACAGTTGAGTATGAATCTCTATTGCTTGGATTGAAGGCTGCTTGAGACAAAGGAATCAAACTCCTTCATGCCAAAGGAGATGCTAAACTGGTGGTTTGTCAGGTAAGAAACCTATATCAAACCAAAAATGAGAAATTGTGCCACTACCGCAATCTATTCTGGGATCAAATTGAAAGCTTTGATGCTTTCAACATCTCTACCATACCCAGGGAATTCAATGACCAAGCTGATGCACTGGCTATTTCAGCAACTCTCTTGGTTCTTCACCTTAATTTTAAGGGAGACAGGTACACTATTAAACTGGTCTTTTGACCAAGTGTGCCTGATAATGCCAATCATTGGCAAGTGTTCAATGGTGACAACCAAATCATTGCCTTCTTGGAGCAAAAAGATAGCTTTAAATAGCTTCATTTCAAAGGCAGTGAGCCTTAGAAGCTTAAACTAGCCCCTAAATCAAGTGCAAATGCAGGTGAAGAATTCTTCCAACTTAAAGAAAATAAAATCCCAGAAGACCTAGTTTCCCTTGAGAAACTGTTTGACAAACATGACAGGTTCATTAAATAGCAACAAATAGATTCAAGCTCCTCCCAGGAGTTTGATCAAATAAATTTGGGTACAAAGGAAAATCCCAAGATGGTGAACATTGAGAAGTGTTGCACTCAAGAAGAAAAGTTCAAGTTCACTACTCTACTCCGCCAGTACATAGATGTCCTAGTATACTCCTATGATGATCTAAAGTCGCTTAGGCTTGATGAAATTTGTCATGAAATTCCTCTTAAAGATGATTCAACACCTTACAAGCAAAAATCTAGGTAGTATAATATGAAGATATCAAGTACTATTATGTCTGAAATACAAAAAATGTTGAATGCTAGGATAATTTTCCCACTCTATAATTCCACATGGATTGCCAACATAGTACCTGTAAGGAAGAAGAATGGCAAAATTCACCTTTGTGAGGATGTCAAGAATTTGAATCAGTCATCCTTAAAGGATAACTATCCTCTGCCCATCATGGACCATGTTCTTCAAAGAGTGACTGGTTCAGAGATGTTATCAATGCTAGACGGCTTCTCAGGATACAATCAAGTTGAAGTTGGTGAAGTAGACCAGCACAAGACTGCCTTCACCACACCTTGGGGCACCTTTGCCTATCGAAGAATGCCTTTTGGCCTGATAAATGCTGGCACCACTTTTCAAAAAGCAATGGACCTTACTTTCAAAGATGAAATGGGTAAGTTCATTATGGTGTACCTTGATGATTTGATAGTCTTTTTCAAGCGCCATCCTGATCATGTGTGCCATTTGCAACAAGTGCTTGAACGCTACCGCCAGAATGGCATTTCCCTAAATCCCAAGAAGTCTATTTTTGGAGTAATAAAAGGGAAACTTCTTAGACACATTATACCCTGAGAAGGCATAAAGATTGACTCAGAAATAGTCAAATCCATCCAAGATCTTACCCTACCCATGAGTAAGACTACAGTTCACTCTTTCTTCAAAAAAGTGAATTTTTTATGAAGGTTCATCCCTGAGTTCGTAAAGAAGACTCACCATATCATAAATATGATGAAGGGAAAGGCCACTTTCAGCTGGACTGAAGAAGGCAAACTGGTGTTTCAAGATATCAAGATAGTTATTGCCCACACTCTAATTCTGGTTTGTCCAGATTATACCAAGGATTTCACCATATACAGTTATGCTTTTAAGCACACACTTTCAACAATTCTAGTTCAATAGAACGAAGAAGGTATGGAATCTCCCATATCCTTCATGAGCTATCCTCTCAAAGCTTATGAGCTGAAGTATTCAAACATGGAGAAGCATGCTTATGCGGTGGTCAAGGAAATGAAGCATTTCCTCTTCTACATCTTGAATTCACACACTATTGCTCTAGTTCCTGACACCACAGTCAAATCCATATTAACTCAGCAAGAGTTTGGAATGAAAAGAGACAATTAGATTGCTAAAATGTAGTTGTTTGATCTAGTCATCAAACCAATGAAGTTGGTGTGGGGAAGGGGCATATGCCAATTGATTACTGACAACAGATCAAAAGAAACAGAGCATGAAGAACCAGAAGTGGAAGACACGCCAACAGTCCTCTTTGTCTCCACCACGAATGAGTAGTATTCAAGTATTGCTCATTTCCTTATGTATGGTGAGTGTCTTTCCCACCTGTCTCATAAAGAAAGGATGACTGTTAGATTGAAAGCTGCCAATTTTGTCCTCTGGGACAACAAACTGTGTAAGAGGAGCCTTGATGGAGTGTTCCTTCACTGCATGGATAAAGAACATCAGAACCAACTTTTGAAGTCTTTCCATAGTCTGGCCTGTGGAAGACATTTTTTTGCCCCTGTGACTACCCATAGGATTCTGCGAGCTAGGTTTTAATGGCCTACTCTATTTCAGGATGAATACAAATGGGTACAAAGGTGTGAGCTATGCCATTAGTTTGTTGGAAGACCCAAGTTAACTGCTCTGTCTCTCAAGTCAGTGGTCATAGAAGAGCCATTTCAGCATTAGGGAATCGATTTTATTGGTGCTGTAAACCCATCTTCAAGTGTTGGACATGATTATGTCCTCATAGCTAAAGATTACTTCACCAAGTGGGTGGAAGCTATTCCAACCAAACATGCTACTTCATAAGTAGTGTGCGATTTCTTCAAGGAGAACATCATTTCTAGGTTTGGGGTCCCAACCAAGATTGTCATAGACAATGCAGCTTATTTCTCCTCCCAGGAGATTACTCAATTTTATTTTTACTATGGGATTACCCTCTCCCACTCTTTTGATTATTTTCTACAAGGGAATGGCCAAGCTAAATCAAGCAACAAGAATTTGGTGACTATCATCAAGAAGTTGGTAGATGACAACCAACAAACATGGCATAAAGCATTGATTGATGCTTTATGGGTAGATAGAATTACACCCAAGAGAGCAATTAGTATGTCACCTTTCCAACTTCTTTATGGACTCAATGTTGAGATACCAATCACCCTAGAATTACCAACATTGAAATTGGCTAAGGCAGTTGAAGATCAGACATATGAAAGCTCCATCGATAAGAGGATCATGTGCTTAACTGAGCTGGGTGAGTAGCGAACTATGGTGGTGGACCGAATTGCCATGCATCAAAGTCTGGTGAAGAAGCTCTTCGATCAAAAAGCAAAAAACTATGATTTCTAAATTGGAGATCAAGTTCTATTATGGGACAAAATGAGAGAACTGAAGGGAATGCATGGAAAATTTGATTCCCTTTGGAGAGGCCCATTTACTATTCAACATCTCAATGGTGAAAATAGTTTTCTATTGAAGTATCAAGATGGCACACCCTTTTCTCTGCCTCACAATGGGTAGCATCTGAAGCACTTCAATTTTTGAAGTATCAGATAAGATCATCTATACATATGTATATTTGTATAGTCTTTAGTTCTATTTTGTGCTTTTTGTTTGTATTTTTGGTGCCTTTCTTTTTGGTAGCATGACTCTGTAGCCCAATGGCATACTTGAAGGCACTAGAGATTCTGGTTTCTACTCCCCTTAGCTATTTCAAAATTTTAACTGAAGGAAGTTCCCCAACTGGAGCCAGCTATTGTTCCCAAAATTTGTCACTCATTTTTGGGACAACATATGAACTATTTTGGTCTTGCAGTCCAAAATTCTCTTTTCTCTTCTCAAAACTTGTTCTGAGCATTCAAATTCTTCATTATTCAAGCTTTTTTAGTTAAGGGACTAGCAGGTTCAAAAAGTTCAATGACTTCAACAGGTGAGCTCTCTTTAAGGAATGACTTCCTAACACTTAGGCATTTTCAAGGTCAGTTCAACGTTGAGGTTCAACCAAAAGGAATGAATTGTTGAGATATTGAACCTTGAACCAAAATGGTTCAACGGATTTAAAGGTTCAATAACATCGGCAAGCTTAAAGAGTTAAGTGCTTCGACAGAAGTTCAAAGTTTAACCACTTCAGAAAGTTCAATGACTTCAAAAGAATTAGCAAAAAAAGGAAGAGTGAACCGTTGAACCTTGAACCAAAAAGGTTCACGGGTTCAAAGGTTCAACGCGGTTGGTTTAATCAGTCGGTTTAATCAAATGGTTCAAAGGAGTCCCCCGAAGCCCAAAGGCCATGTGCCCTTATGGAGGGAAATGAACCAATGCCAAGTGCCCTTGCGGAGGGTAGCAAACCAAAGCCAAGTGCCCTTGCAGAGGGTAGTGAGCAAAAGCAGACAAAGAGATATCTTGCAAAAGCGGACAAAGAGATATCTTTCGAAAAGATTTTTCACGAAAAATTTTACAAGGCAAATCCTTTGGACAAAATGTCTGAAAAAATTCCTTCGGACATTTTGCCTGAAGGAATGATCAAAATCCCGACAAAAAAGCAACTAAGGTAAGGAAATATTTTCTTCAGACATTTTGTCCGAAGGAATTGAAGACGAAGACCGTCTGAAGGACCCTGAAGACTGCCTGAATGCCACCCGAAGGACCCCGAAGGGTAGGTACCCTTGTGAGGGGCTCTTAGCGACCAAGAAATAGATCTTCTCAAAGCTCGAAGGGACACCTTCCCTTTTGGAGGTTCCAAAGACATTAAGGCCTGTGACTGATTTCTACGGACTCTACAGGCTTGATTTTTATGGACTCTGCAGGCCCGATTTCTATGGACTCTGTAAGGCTGATTTCTACAGACTCTACAGGCCCGATTTCTATGGACTCAATTCTATGGACTCTATAGCCTCAATTCTATGGACTCCATGGGTTGATTTCTATGAACTCATTTCTACGGACTCTATAGGCTTGATTCTATAGACATATTTCTTCGAACTCTTTCAAAGCTCAAGAGACTTAGAGAAAACAAAGGCCTCTAAGGAATAGGATGAGCTATTGAACCTTGAACCAAAATGGTTCATAGGTTCAATGGGTTCAATAGTTCAAGGAAAGCTTTGAGCAAAGATAAGAAACAGAATATTCTAGAGACCAGTTCAAGGAGAAGGTTCAGGCGAATGAACCAAAGAAGTGACGGAACCAAGGAACCAAGGAGGCCACCTAAACCATTGAAACAGTGAACCTTTATGTCCCCATGGCATCAAATTTAAGCTAATGAAATATCTATTGATTTTCAAATGTGGCACGAAACTTGAAAACAAACTCAGTGACCAGCTGAAGAAGGAGCTGAAAGAGCCAGTAAAAAATGAAAAGATAGCCCGAGAGCCTCAAATTACAATAGGAAAGAGGGAAAGACTAGAAATATTTGCACATGAGTTATTCCAATAGGTGGAATAGTCCACCAAGTAGATATTTAAGCTTGCAAACATTAAAAGTGTAGCCTATTTTTCTCCCTTGGAGTAAAGGTGAAGTGGACAACTGCACAGATATCAGGGAAAGGACTAGACAACCCATGCTAAAGAGAAGACATTTGAGATAGATCAACATGCGACAATTAAGGTAGCCACCCTGTTTCAGCATGGCCCTCTTTGACAAAATTTAAAATGCATTCAAGGCATTGAATGCAGCATGGGCCATTCCATGAAACAAAGCGCTAAGCCTTTCTTGGCTACTATATATTGTAATTTCTTATTTTATGTAAAGGAGATCTTTTTGGTTATAGAAGCAAAACTCTGCCAAAATTGAAAGGTGATTACTGAGACTTTGAGCTCAGATTATTGATCATATTTCTTTGTTTGAATGAGAAAGTAGGGTACTTTTAGACTTTGTGCTGTTATAACTTGTGTCATTTAGGGGATTGTTCTTATGTCTATTTCTTGAATGTGTTCTTATCTATTTTAATGAAATAATCAGAACTAGTGGAAGTAATCAGGAAGGTGTCCTAAAGCCAACTGTGGAGAGACTTTGTGCTGCCACCATTGTCTTTAGTGTGTTTTCTGTTTGTTTTTATGTAAAAGATATTAGGATGACTTTGTGCCCCCATTATACTTCATATTTCACTCTTGGGCAGTTGAGGTGGAGACTTTGTGCTACATCTCAGTATGCTGGTTACTATGCCCCTTATTACCAGTTACTTGTTACCTACCAAAAATAACTCTAGTGGTTTGTTGTAAGACTACTTCTGAAAGAAGAGAAGTACCTTCAGTGTTTCCACCTAGATTTCTCCATTGTCTGTGAACATCATCTCTGAAAAAAGAGAGATGGATGGTGTTGTCCTACCCCTGAGTGTTATTTTATATATATATATATATATATATATATAGTTATAGTATACAGCTCCTCATATTTTACAAGAAACTTCCCCTTGATGAGAGGAGATATTTGTCCCCTTTTGATGTGGTAAACTTGCACACTTGGCCGACCAATCTCCCTATGCTGTGGTTGAAAAGACCTATTTTTCCCATCAGTTAGCTGGTGACAAAATATTCACCCAACAAAATGTACATCATAGATCTATTTGGTCTCACTAACATTGTTGATCACCCACTCATTATTGATCTGCTTTATACAAATGAACATGCACCATTGATCAACTTGGATCCATTGGTTTTATCGGTCACCATGCATTATTGGATCTTTGATGCACGATCAAACTTGCATCATCAGATCCTCTTTTGAATCCAAATGGTTACTTTTTGAGGCCCAAATTTGATGTTCATGCACAAGTCCCACTCTTCAAGTTCAACTTTGATGCTTTATATCTTGAGATAGTAAGCTTATTAAGATACAAAATTTTCAAAGCATGATCTAAGCATGAAGAACTTCTTGTCCATGCATTTATTTGACTCTAAGAGGCCTCCTGTGTGAACTTATTAAATGTACAATCAAGATGGCTCATCCATTTTTGCATGACGTACTATTGACTATCTAGTTCCTTTTAGGTTTGTACAAGTCATTTGATCATTCACTCAAATAGGAACTTTGCTCAGTTGATTTATCTAGGTGGAAGCTTTGTATGTGGGCCAAAAATTGGTGAACATCTTTGGCAACTCATAGGGAAGCATGCATGTTATGCTTGAGAACCTAGACTAGTTTTTTTATCTGATCCATTGGGCATGGAGTCACAAGTTGATCTAAAACTAAGTAGGGTTGTCTCTTTTTTGAAAACCCTCTCTTGAAGCAACAAGGACCAAAATAATAAAAACAAAACAAAGCGCCCAAGGCACTTTGGAAAAGGAAACACACAATAGGAAAGGAAACTAATCTAAACAAAGAAATGATAACTAACCTAATAAACAAATGTGTACACAAACACTTCGAGAAAAACATGAAATATACTCTAATATATATAATATTGTACATAAATTTACAAGCATTTTCCTCCTACGTCATATGGGAAATTTTTATTATCATTAACTTGTAATAAACCAAGATGAAAAATACCTTGTTTCAGAGGTACTAGAAATGGTGAACTAAGCAGCTTGATGGACAATCCTTTTTATGTGCTCTCTAATGGATGAAAAGGAACAAACATGTCTCCAATGTAGACATATTAGTCCAAGTCTTCCAATATTGGTTCATGTTGGACTTTGGGAGCACTTGCTTGATGTTACTCATCACCCTTGAGAAAGCCTTGCATGAAGACTTCGTTTAGGCTCTTGGGAGCAACTACACTTGGTTCACTTGATGGTTTGAAAATACCATATCCTTCCCCTTTGTCCTTATGTAAATTAGGATTGATCATGCTTAGAGAATCATACTCATAGGTTCCTGAAAGAAGGACATGACCCTTAATTTTTTATAAATCTTTGGTTATGGCATAGAATTTCTGCCACAACCATTTAATTTTTTCACTAGTATGTTCATCAAACTGCATCTCTTGAGAAATTGAGATGTACCTTTCATCAACATCACTCAATATTTCATCTATATTCAACTATAAATGAGGGTTGACTTAACCATTCAAGGTTTGAAATATCACACCTATCTTGTTCAAGCTTTAATTTGCTTTCCTCTTGCTCCAACATATTAGGGCTATCCTCAAATGACACCTCATATTGAAGTGGACCAACCTCAGACACCTAGTTTTGATCCTCTTTTTCATCTATGTAGAATGGACCTTCAGTAGTTCATTCAAGATCTACCCCATATTCAGCTTGAGGATTGTCCTCATCAAGATCCAATTTATTAGTGTCAAAGCCATGCCAGGAAGGCTAGTCCAAACCTAATTCTTCCCCTTTTGAATGAAGTGGGATGCCTATCATGATATCCTCATCATAGACACTTGCATTTATCCTCTTCAGGTTTACCTATGACTACAGGCTCCTCCTCTATCCTTTATAGAACAGGTTCTTTTTCTAAGAGGCAGATGGTGGGAGGGTGAATAAGTTCACCTTGATTGCTGCTTATGAGAGTATCCTTCCAGTTAGGGATTTTGAATGGTCTCTTTGGTGGCTCTTGAACTAGTGCTTGGGCTAATTTAACGAGCATCTCTTCCTTTGGAAACCTTTTTGAATTGACTTCCATGAGGGGAATGTGTAAAAAATAGTTGCCTCTTCTTGATTTTGAGTCTCTTCCTCTTTCCTCATCTTCATCTCTAACTCTTTGATTTGCCTATCTATATTCTCTTGGAATAACTTCTCTTGAAGGTGTTTAGGGGATTTATTAAGATAAAGAGCATAAGAGGGTTGGTATGAGCTACAAGAGGATTCTTGAGGAAGATAAGTGGAATCTTGGGTCTCAACAATAGGTTGTTCCATAATAGTCTCCTTTCTTTGAAGGCTCTCTTGGATTGAATTCCAACAAGGGAAGGTCTGAGGAACACATGAAAGGTCACTTAGAATGGTCTTTTTGGGAATAATGGGTGGCATATATGAAGGCTGAGGTGGTGTATATGAAGACACATGAGGTTTATGGAGCTAAACCTATTTCTCTTCAAGGCCTCTTAGCTTATCCTCGATGCTTTTAATGTAACCGCTTCCATCCATCATTTCACTTGAGAGGTCTTTCCAATTTTCTCCCTTAATAGGTGCCCATTCTTCCTTCATTAGCCATAATGCATTTCTCATGTCATGAATGATGTGATTAGGGATATCTTGACCATATCCCCTATATGTATTAAGGTCTATCATGTGCCTTTCATGGCTTGAGAGCATTTTCCTCCAACTTGAAATGGATCTATTTGGGGAAATAATAGGGACATCTTGAGCATGAGAAGGTTGATACACTAAATCATGAAAACCACTTGGGGTGAAGCCATAAATATTACTAATCTGATATGAAGGATGTTGAGGTAGAGAATAAGTATATTGATCAAAAGAGTGATGATACATACCAATTAATGATGATTAGGCACCTAGGCTACTTAAACCAACTAATGAATATTTTGAGTCACCATTGATGTTTGAACACTTGCCTCTAAAGGCTAATTGGATGAAGAGAACATCAAAACTCTTCACTAGTGAACAATGTAGTAAGTCCCACCAAGCATGCCAAAAATTGTTATGGTGTGAGATTTCATCCTTGTGGTGGATTTATTTAGTCTCCCCCACTCCCATTCATAATATGGGAACAACCCCAAGTTATGGGTATCCTATAACAAGGTTGAACATGTGGAGAAGGTCGGCTTACTCTTGATAGATCACCTAAACTAATGCTACCACAGGGAAATAGGTTAAATAGGGGAAAAGGGATCCTAAGAAGGCTAAAAGGTGATACACCAAATAAACATGGGAAACTCCCATAAGCTTTAACCCACACTAGATCTACACAAGATAATATGAATTCACACAACCTCACAATCCAATTGGTTGCATAAGTATTTCATGGACTAGGTTCAGGCAGAAAACTAATCCAAACTTGCAATAGCTTGAAAAAGCCCTGAAGGAGATTAGAACGGAGGATAATGGATGAGGAATATTATCCTTTACTATGCCATCATGCACAACTCACTCAATACAAATCCAAGGCAAGAGATAGGTAAAGAAAGACTTTTATTGCATCAAGATGCAATTCTTATAAATGCTTGATAGGGTTTAGCCTAATCAAGATGAGAATATTTTTTAATATCTAAAAGAGTCCCTTGCTCTTCAAAATCAAAGAGTCCTTATGGGAATCCAAATTCTGAGAGAAAGAGCTTACAAATGGAAAAGAATGGGTAATATAGAGAAAGGGCGAAGAGAGAAGAGGGAGCACATTAACCAAGAAAAATCAATGAGCTACCATGGTTCAATGAATGCTCCACCATCTTTAATTTAATAAAGGCTAATACATCATAGACAAGATAGCTTTCATTGTCCCAATAGCCACAAATCTTCTCATTGGTTGAGAAAGTGCACTAGAAGACAATAGTTTGCCAAAGATGACGAGTCATGATCTTGTTATGAAGGAAAGAAAACCCTTAGGAACCCTAAAAATCTATTAAATGCTCCAGTTTCTTTCCCTAACCACTAGATCTCTTTTATTTGATCTTCCATGCCATCTCCAACTTGACTTCAATGTAAATATAAAGTATTCATACCCATGGACCTAACAAAGCCATGATCATGTCTACTTTTAGTGGCTACAGGTACCTGTTTGTTGAAGCTATAGCTTTGTCTATTCAAACCTGCCCCTACCCTAACCTAAACATAGGTCATTACTATAGATTAAAAATCAATCCAATTATTGGTTTTCCTATAATCAATATGTCAATTAATAGTTTATAGATTGCATAACTTTTTTCTTGAACCATATTAGGTCTAAACAGAGCTATTCTATCTTTGAACCTTATGGAAGCCAAGGACTTCTTGTACATGACATTAAAAACATAATAAAACCAAGTCCACATTCTCTAGATCCTCCAATAGAGGTCTCGATTGAGCTTCAATGGCATCCTTTGAAATATTTGCCCTGATTTGACCTTAGGTCACATTTGCTCTCCATTAAAGCCCCTTAGCTTTTGACCTTTGATTTTAGCCATTGATTTTAATTTGGGCTTCCAAAATCATGCCATTTATTAGTTCCTCATTTGTTTCATGGGATCTTACTATCAGCTTTGTAATTTAATGTACTTATGCCATGTGGTGGCCTCACATTCATCCCAAGCTCATTGATTTCTTGACCTTGCGTGCACCATCAATCTGATTTTGCATGGCTTGCATGAACATTTTTGATTTACCGAACAGTTACTATGGTCATGACACTTGGAAACTATGCATTTATCTTTGAGATTTGTTGACTTTATGACCCACCACTCACTATTAATCTTTGATCGCATGATTAAATGCACACTATAGATCTTTTTGGGCCCACTAACATTATTGATTTCTTGCTCACCATTGATCTGCTTTGTATGAATGAATGCACACCATTGATCAACTTAGACCCAATCAATTTTTTAGTCACGATGTATCGTTGGATCTTTGATGCATGATCGAATGCACACCATTGGATTTTCTTTTGAATACAAACTACTAATTTATGAGGCCCAAATTTGGTGTTTGCACTAATGTCCCACTCCACAAGTTCAACTTTGAATCTCTATATATTGAGATAGTAAGCTCATTAAGATACAAAATTTGTAGATCATGATCTAGGCATGAATAACTTCATATCCATGCATTTATTTGACTCTAAGAGGCTTCCTAAGTGAACTTATTAAATGCATAATCAAGCTAACTTGTCTATTTCTACATGATGTGATGTTGATGGTGTAGTTATTTTCATACTTGTACAAGTCATTTGATCATTCACTCAAATAATAACTCTACTTAGTTGATTTATCTAGGTAGAAGCTTTGTATGTGGGCCAACAATTGACACAATTGAAGGGGAGTGGATGCAATAAGAAAGATGAAGAGTGTGTGTGTCTAATTTTGTCCAAGTTGAATGGTCTATTCCAAATCTTTGATTTTGCCTTTTTTCTCTAGCATAGATTCCCTAGGTGTCACATTTCAAATGCCTAATTTCAAGTTGTTTTGTGAAAGACTTACTAGGGAGGAATCCAAATTGTCTCACCTTGAGTCTTTCACTTTTAAAAAAACATTAGTAGCATCTAATCCTAAGAACAAGAGAAAATCAAATTACAAATCCAAGAACACTCCTCCTCTATCTCAAAGTGCCCCTAAACCCAAGTCATCTTTCAAATCCAAGAATAAGTCTAGCCTTTCATGCTCTTTTTATGGGGGGACTAGTCATGAATAATCTAGGTGTTTTAAGAGAATGAAAGCCTTGGAAGATGCGGTTGGAAAACATAAGATTTCTATGTCCAATCCACCCTATGAACATGGTAAATCACTTAATATTGTTGGGAGATCTTAGTCACCTATTTCAGATAATTGGTTCATATATTCTAGTGCTTCTCACCATATGAATTCTTCCAAGGAGTCTTTTATATCTCTTGGTTTGATTTCTACTTCCAACATTGAGGTTGGAGATTCTTCCTTTATTTATATTAAAGGAAATGGTGATATACAACTTGAGGGTGGCCACATCAAAGATGCACTATATGTCCCTGACATCACTACAAATTTGATTTATGTTTATCAAATTTATCATTTTGGTCAGGGTAAGATAGTTACTTTAACACCACAAGGGGATGAAGTTCGAGCATGGATAGAGCCTCACACACTTAATTCATAGCATGTTATCAATCATAATTCTTGACTCTATTAAGTTGAGGGTTTTGATGATACTCCTCCTATAAGGACATGTTTGGTCTCTCATGTAGATTTTAAGAATAAGCTTTGACATGAGATATTCAGAAATCTTAATTATAGGATACTTAAAAGAGTTGAGCACTCATAGTATGGTTGATGGTCTTCCTACAGTTTCATGTCTTGATGGATTTTCCCCTAGTTTTGCATTAGGTAAACAACACCAAGATCCATTTCCTAAGGTTATGTCCAAGAGAACTTCTTCACCACTTGAGCTTGTGCACAATGATTTAATGGTCTTTCTTACTCTTTGTTTTAATAGAGATAATTGTGCACTTAATTTTATTTATAATTTATCGAAGCGTACTTGGGTGTATTTTCTCAAGTACAAGAGTGATGTTTTTTCACACTTCAAATTATTTAAGGCTTTGGTCAAGAAATAGTCTTCTAATTACATCAAGAAGCTTCATACTGATAATGGGGGGTAATTCAATATAGAGTTCTTTAATTTTTTGGTAGCCCATGATATTGTTCACCAACATTTTGTTCCACATACTCCACAACAGAATGGTTTAGTAGAATGGAAGAATCAAACTTTGAAGGAGATGTATAATTGCATGATGAATTCATGGGATTTACCTCCTATCTATTGGTCATAAGTATTTAATAATGTGAATTAAATTTAGAATCACAAAACATATATAGCACTTGATTATTTGACTCTAGAGGAAGATTGGTTTGGAACCAAGCCCAATGTCTCATTTTTCAGAGTTTTTGTGAGCCATGCTTGGGCATTTCTACCAATAAATAAAATGAAAGCATTGGATAAGAAGAGAAAACCCTTGATCTTTATAGGGTATTATGAGGACATTAGAGTTTATCACCTTCTGGATCCTAATACTCATGATGTTCTTTTTTGAACACATGTGCAATTTGATGAGCGCTTCACTTCTCATGATTCTTCATATTCTTCCATGCCTTATTATTATTATTATTATTATTATTATTATTATTTCTCACCTCCTCTTGAGGATTCATCCTTTGAAGATCTAGTTCAGGAGAGCCTTGAGGAATTTTTGGATGTTGAGGATCCTATTCCCATTGATGTTATCACTATGCCATTATGGGCTCATACTATAGTTTTTGAGGTACAACATTTATATAGGATCTTCCACCCACTAGACATAATCATGCAACATTCTATAGGTACTAAACTTTTATGGCAAAAATTCTCTACGGATCCATAGTCTTTTTCACATGTTCATGGGATATAGGAGTGGGATGATGCGATGACAGATGAGTATTCTTCTTTGATGAAGAATCATACTTGGGACTTGGTCTCTCTTCCTAAGGGAAGAAATTTGGTTATGCGCAAGTGGATATACCACACCAAGTATGTAGATAATGGGTCCATTGACAAGTATAAGGGACGTCTTATTGAAAAGGGTTTCTCACAAGTCAAAGGTATTGATTAATCTGAGACTTTTTTACTCATTACTAAGATGGATTTGATTTTCCTTGTACTTTCTCTTACTACCTCATAGAGTTACATAGTATACCAAATGGATGTTAAGAGTGCCTTATTACACAGATTTATATGAGGAAATCTATATGGAGCAGCTTGTTGGGTTTGTTCATGATTCTTCTCTTGTTTATCAACTTATGAGATCTCTTTATGGTATCAAACAATCCCCTTAGGCTTGGTATGAGAAGATGGATTCCTTTCTTATCTCTAATGGATTTGTTCACTGCCACTCTGGTCCTAGAGTGGCAGTGAACAAATCCATTAGAGATAAGAAAGGAATCCATCCTCATATACAACATGTTGGAGAGGATATTATTATAATGGTTTTGTATGTTAATGAGTTTATTCTCATAGGTAGCTCATCTTCTCAAATTTAACTTATTTAATTGGCACTTTCAACGTGGTTTGATATGACATATCTTGATCTTTTTCATTTCTTCCTTGGTTTGTAGATTTCTCAGTCAAATTTAGGAATTCATTTGAGTTAGCAGAAGTACTCCCTTGATCTTCTTCAGTGTTTTGGCATGGTTTATTACAAGCCAAGTCCCTCTCCTTTTCATTTTTTAGTCACTCTCACTTTTACTTGCACTACTCGTATTTGTGATCCTACATTAGGCAGATGGTTGGGATTCTTATGTATTTGACCCATACTCACCTTGAAATTTCATTTATAGTTAGGCTTGTATCTAGGTTTTCACATTATCCTCATAACAATCATTGGCAATCTACCAAGAAGATTTTATGATATCTGCAAGGCACTACCCATTTTGGGTTACACTACATTAGGGGTTCTACTTAGTTGGTTGGGTACACTTATTCAGATTGGAAAAGTTATCTTGATGACATGCATTCTACTTCTAGCTACAAATTTTGTCTTGGTTCTTATCCAATTGCTTGGGTATGAAAGAAGTAAGAGGATATTGCACTTTCATATATAGAGGTTGAGTACAGGGCAACAATTATACCTAGTCATTAGGAAGTTTTTTTGGATTTGCCAATTATTGACAGAGTTTGGCTTCATGCAGGATTCACCCAGTGTAATTTGGCATGAGAATTAGATTGAAATTCATATATCTTACAAACCAATTGAGCATTATAAGACCAAGCACATTTAGATACACATACACTTCATTCAACAACACATTTAGGATGGATTTATTTACATGGAATACATTATGACTTCGAAACAGGTTGTCGACATCTTCATGAAGCCTTTTTCATCACCTCATTTCCTTAAGTTGTGTGGCATGCTTGGGGTTTTAGAATTTGTCCTTAGGGGTGTTCGTGAGGACATATTTCTTTATTTCATGGATATATTGTACATGAGTACCTCATCAGGCCTTGTTGTTGAGACTCATACTATGGATATTCCACTTTATTTATTTTGGATATTATTATCCCCTAGCTTCATTTAGGGGGGTGTTAGAGTATATTATTCTCATGCTTACTAGGTTCTAGATATTTTTTCATCTTTTCCTAGATTTGTCCTTTGTGTGGATTTATCCCAGATTGGTTAGTTAGGCTTGTTTCTTATTTTTCCCTTGCCTACTTATGCAAGGTCTATCCATTGTAATTGCATGTCTTATTCTAAATATCATATGATTTACTTTGTCTTTACATTTCATCTTGCAACTTCTTGTGATGTTTTGTTATGAATGCTTCAAATTTGTGGGTTCTTGAAATTATCTTATTTCTCATTCCTTATAAGAGCTTGAGGAGAGTACATGTTTGGTAGGCCAAAATGAGACTCATCCACTTTTCTTCTAACTTCCTCTTCTTTTCATAGTTATTCCACATTGAGTTTTATCTCTCTTACGCTTCCTTTATATTAAAATGTGAGAAATTTCTATGTAGTGGGTCATAATGGCTTCTTAAACCCCTTGGGCATGTAATGGCCTATTTACCAATGCCATATGATCAACATTAACTTCATATAATCCCCATGATTCTCCAAGCATCTTATTCGATGGTCGAGCTCATGTCTGACTAAACCAATTAAATTTTATTTAGGGTATGATATGATTAGTTATTAAAAAAATATTTGATTAATAAATATACCTTTTTTCAAGTGATAATTATTATTCTTAACCTTTCAAGTCAAAACAAAGTATGGGTAGAACCCTTGTTACTTATTTTAAGACATTCACGTAATGTGTTATAACTTATAAAGGGTTAATAATCTTTTAAATATGGGTTGTAACATGATACTAACACCTTTTATACTTTAATGTTGATCCAACAACTTACAACCTTGTAAGAGTAAGTAAAGCAAGATCAAATTTATAAGGGGTTGTGCTAATTATTAGCAAGATGATCACAACTTTACATTTAAGATCATTCTAGTGCATAAACAACCACAAGGAATGAATGCATCCCAATATTATCGATTGTAATGCATTATTTTGTACGCTAATAAAGTTAACATTACGAGTATGTTCACAGAGTTGGGGGAAAATTCCGCAGGCATTTCCCATAACCCAATCACATTATTTTAAAAGTAATAACACGATCATGTTCATGTTGTTTTTCATAGAAAAGAATTTGAACATGTACATGAAGCCAATATTGACTTAAAGCTAATATTTACTACTCTAAATGTTAAGTATAATATAACGTCTTAAAAATTATTTTAGTAAATATAATAAATTAGGGTCACTCTGCATCTGATAGAGTTGGTATCACAGTTGCATGCCCTATGATGTGGAAAATAGTTTTTAAAAAACCAATCTAGTTAGTACTTAGACATTTTCAAGGTCTAAGTATTGAATGCAGGGATTTTAGGGCATAACTTTTACAACTAATGTCCATTTTGGTAAACATATAGTCAATTTTTAGGTGTTTGTGCCTTTCAAATTGCTTCCTGGCATTTTTAGGAGTCATAGGTTTGTCAAAATTGAAGTTTATAGACCACTCAATTTGAAATTAATCCAAAGTGGTGTGACTGGGGTAGCATAGGTCACATTGATGACCTGCACACATCAAATTACCACTTTGTGTTAATTTCACTTGTTCATCATCCCTTCATCATCCCTAATCACTTCCTACTCATCCCTCATCACCCCTAATCACTCTCTCTTCATTCCTCATTATCCCTAATTGGTCCCTCATTGACCCTCACTATCCCTCATCATCTCTAATTACTCCCTCATCATCCCTAATTACTCTCTCATTGAGCCTCACTATCCCTCATCATCCATAATCACTCCCTCCTCATCCCTAATCACTCCCTCATTGACCCTCACCATCCCTCATTATCTATAGTCACTCCCTCGTCATCCCTAATCACTCCCTCATTAGATCTCACCATCCCTAATCATCTTTAATCACTCCCTTATCATCTCCAATCATTGATTCATCATCCCTAATCGATCCTTCTTCATCCCTCACCATATTTAATCACTCTCTTATTGACCCTCACCATTCCTCATCATTTATAATCTCTTTCTTATCATCACTAATCACTCCCTCATTGACCCTCACCATCCCTCATCATCCATAATCATAGATTCATCATCCCTTGTCATCTCGAATCACTCCTTTCTTGTCCTTCATCACCCCTAATCACTCCATTATTAACCCTCACCATCCCTCATCATCTCTAATCATTCCTTCATCCTCCATAATCACTTCTTCATTGACCCTCATCATCCCTAATGACTTCCTCATCATCTTTACTCAATCCCTCCTCATCCTTAATCACTCCATCCAATACCTTGATTATGGTATTTTGTTGGGGTTTAACAATGCTAGGAGCTACAAGTGGAAAGTTGAGTGATAGCATAAAATATAAGACATAGTGATCAAAATAATGTGGAGGCAATTTTGAAACATAAATATTTAGCACCTACAAAAAAAATGTGGACCTATTAGAAATGAAGTAATTCACAATTGAAGATCCACCAAAAATAGAGAAGCAAAACCACCATAGCACCAAAAATGGGTAGTAAATATGAGGACCACTAAGCTATATGATTTCCTAAAACCAATCAATTGCTTTCCATATGAGGATGTTTTATGATTTAAATAATTACATTGAAGGCCTTATATCTATATATATATTGATTGACTCATCATACCAGAGAGTGGAAAATAATTTTCAAATGATTAGAATAAGTAGTCCAAGATTGGAAAGTGGTTCTTAATTCATAACTTCAATATTCAATCTAATGAAGAGTGTCACACTATGAGCTCTCTACTTGCACAACTCAAGAAGTGGGTACAAGTTATCTAACACTATAAAAAGGTAAGTAAATAATAGATTACAAACCCAATGATATGGTTGGTACTAAAAATATCTCTACTTCCCCCAACAAGAAATTATATGATTTAAAAATATTTTTTTCATTAAAAAATGTAGATCAATGGTGAACCAATACACTTCATCATTTCCAATGGAAGTCAGAAGAATTTAATTTATTCTAAAGAATATTTTCAAAAATTAAACTTGAAATTTATTCATTATCCATAACAATACAGTAGTGTATGGTCTAGTGTAAGCCTTGAAAAATGGATCACCTAGTAGTGTCACTTGGTGTACAAAATAAAACTTTTAAAAGATGTAATCCTTTGTGACATATCACCATTAGAGGTATGTGATATTTTACATGTGGTCAACCATATATTTACCATTAACATGTAGTCTATGAAAGACACTAAAAGACTAGATCTCTAAAATAAAACTCTAAACCTCTAATTCTTCCAAATACTACATAGAATCAAAAATATGAGCACAATCAAAGTAGATGAGTGTGTTATATCTTTTGGGAATGAAATATGACCCCTATATATAAGAATCTAATACTCAAAACTAATCCTAAATTCTAAGTCGATGGTATCAGGTAGGTCATTATAATTGGAAGATGTCAATTGACAATATATTGTATTGTCCAGGTCGATAAAATACAGATGAAAAAATACATATTTCAACTATATATTCCAAGCTCATATAGTATAGGGAAGACCAATATGACACACATTGTATTAGTGTGGCCAATACAATAGGATATAGGGAAACTATCAAATCTAGATGGAAAGTAGACATAAATGTAAGATGGAAAGAGACTCAAAGGAGATTACATTAATAGCAATGAATGTATGAAAAAATAGTATGCAAACATCTCTTTCAAAGTACCATAAGCCAATTCAACCCTATTCCTAGTGCACCCTATAAAACGTGCACTTAGGGAGATCGATATGTTGATGAACCACTACAAGAGAAAGTGTTAGTAAAGTGATAAAATTGAAAATATCAAGTATATGCATAGGTCATATGAGAGTAATATGGGTGATGAATAGATAATGAGTCGTTTTTTAAATCATGTCATTTCCTCTATGTTAAAAGGAAGATATGGAACCTAAATTGGTAGAAAATTACGTTTGATTCATTAAAACAATAAAGTGAGTGAAATGATGTAAGAATATGCATGAAAATATGTGAAGGTTGGGACAAGAAAAGAAAGGCATGATATAAGATAATAATAATAAAATGATGGCATGCATATATATTGGCCATGAAAAAATGAAAATAGAAAAAAAATAAGGAATATCAATAGAAAGGAGATAAAATAAATCAAATAAAGGGATTAAGTGATATGGATAGGGGAACAGGTGGGGTTTGAAAGTATATATATAGTGTGTTTATGTGGCATAACATTAAATGCAAATGGGTTAACACTCACCAATAATAAAAAGTGTTAAACAATACACACGTTGAACCAAGTCCATGCAAACACATTGATTTTTCAAGGTTTATCTCAAGTGGGAGGGGGGAATGAAATAAGCTAGAAATGAATGAAAAAAATAGACAAATAACAGTTAGAGATAGTAAACTGGGGGATCAGAATAAACTTAGTAGGATGTCAAGGAGAGAAACATGAATGTTAAATGCATAATTTTTGATATTGGTTCTTTAAGGCCATAAAACTTTGAATTATGTAAGGCAAGATGTCATGGAATTTTTAGATATGACACCAATGATTGTTGTGAGATTGAAAATATAGACTGGCTAGGATTTTTACAATGATATTATGATGTAGTTGTCTATATTGAAGATGAGATTAGAATAGATGTAATGTCGAAACACTTTTTTTAAATGTCAAGTATCCAATGGTGCTTTGATGTTTCTCTAGTATTGTAATCAATTTTATGAAGCTTGTTCTTATTGTTTTTGTTAATAATCAATAAAGATTCACCTTCAATGACAAGCCTAGAAATTACTTTATTTATTATTAGATAGATGCATGTAAAAAGGGTAAAGAGCTTAGAAAAAATATTTGGTTTGAGAACTAATATGTTGTGAAAAAATACTAAGAGAGTCGCCTAAACATTATCTTATAATTCCACCCATGTTTTCTTAAATTGAGTTGTATTTTGCCACACCATCAAAAGCCAATTTATATGCCTCCCATTGTGGAGGGTTCTATACATGTTTTGTTGGTGTAATTAGTTATTACACCATATCATTAAGTTTACTTGGTAAGTATGTTAGTATATTTTATATTTTAGAAACAAGAAAAATTGAGACATGTAACTTGCACTTCTAAATATTCCAAGTTGCATGTGCACATGGGATAAGTTTGCCACCCACTTCCATGGGTTTTTTGACCACATGGGTTTTGGCCAACCACTTTAATTCAATAAGGTACACTAACCATCTTCGTTTATGAGAGTAGGTCTTTTTTATAAAACACTGCCTTTCTTCCTCATTCTAGCATGTAGAATTTGTGTAAGAACTCCATGAGAGAAGCTAAGTTAAAGTAATAAAAAGATTAATGTGATTATGTGAATTTATATTGTAGAGTTTATTGTGTGGTTTATGCAAGAGTGTTAACCCTAGTTTAGAGAAGATTGTGAGAATTTGAGAGATCTCATATTGTTCACTTCTCTTATATAGTATCAAAGCTATGTTGTTACATTCTCCATTAAAATTCATGATTCAAATTTTTAAAAGGGAAGAACCGATATTCTAAAACACTTTTGATGTTAAATTCTTTTTTTTCTTGAATCAAATCTCCTTCTCTATGATTTAACAAAAAATAAAATCATTTCTTTAATTAGAGGCTTTCAAATTTTGTACATCTTTATTTTTAGAGGGTATTTTTAAAATTATAGGGGATATTTTTAAAATTTTAGGGGGTTTAATATATAATTTTTGATAATTTATTAAAAAATAAAAAAGGGGTCTTTTGAAAGTTTAGTTTTATTTTAAAAACAATTATAGGGGGCATATGATTTTTTAAATAGTGAGAGATTTTTTTTATAAATTTAAAGTTTTTAATATTTTTAATATTAAAAAAAAAAATCAATTGCATTATGGTATAACAATTAAATGGATACGGAGAAACTTAGGTTCAAATCCTATTAGCAATCAAGGAACCTACAATAAGGGATGCATGATTGGCATATTAGTAGATAAATAGTTTGAGAACTAAACCCCCTGATTATATTCCACATGGGTGTGGGCCCATTTAATCCCTCATTAATCAATCAAAAATATATATGTATTGAAAAAATTAACAAAGACAATTATGGTGCCACCCACGTTATGGCAACCAACTTTTTCCTTGACCACCAACTATCTTACACCGGCCCATGTAGCCACCCTCAACCCCCACTTCCTACTCTACCTCATATTGCCCACACAAACTCCTCACCTCCCTCCCATGTCTGACCCATAACTTCAACCCATCCTTATCCTACTCATATACCCTCCTCGGCACATCCCTACCTGACGCCCGAGTCCACATCCCTTTCCCATGCCATTCTTGACACCTTCACCCTATCTTGGTTGGCTTTGGTCTTTTTTCCCCAAGGCTTAAAACACTTTATAAAATTTAAATTTGTTATGTTTTTAATCAAGAGAGCTGAGAGGATATGGTGGCTAATAATTTTTTAATAAAAGCTTTCCAAAGCTAGGAAACCACAAGTTCGAAACCCTTTAATTCACCTTCTTAACCAAAACATCACTAAGGGGTGCTTTACTATATTGGAGCCTTTTTTTAATTGGAATGTGGGTACCATTTTTAAGTGGGGCCTCCTTTGGCAATATATTGTATTTTTGGGACTCAATAACATCATGTGGGGATTATTTTTCCACATCAAGATATTTTTGACCCTCATTGAAAACCAAAGGGTGGGTCTAGCATGACAGGGGGTCACAACCCCCTTAAAGACAACTTTTTTTGGCATATCATCCTACTTTGCTTGTATTGTACACTTAATATCAATTGGGTATATCTCCGCACTCTGGACACATTTTCAAGTTCCTTTTTTTGAAAGTAAGTGATTTTCTCCATAGAATTCAAAACATTTGTCAAATTAGCTTTGAATTGTATAAGAAAGAACATTTGATTGTTTTCTTATCTCAAGGCACAACTACATCATTATAAGTAGTTGTTTTTTGGGCAGGGCATCTATTATACTCACACTTAATTATAAAGTGCATTTTTGAGGGGCACTTATCTTTGTGGCACATTTAAGGTTTGTGCCAAGGTATTTTTTAGTGTCTTATTCTTTGTACGCACAAAATTAGAAAGACTTGTGACTCTTGTTTCTTGTGTTTGTGTATTTAATATTTTGACATTGTCATCCAACCACTATGGTCAATAATCTACCAATCCTCACTACATATAACTACTACACCTGGATACAAAAAATGACTAATCTACTCAAGAGTAAAGGTTTACATAAAGTCACAACATGCACACAATTAGAATTTTCTTAATCTATTGAAAATTCCATATGGTATAATAGGTGTGACGAGGCCTTTTGTCTCATATGTTTTTTTGTATCATCTAAGCTATTATGTCACATAGAGTATCTCCCTACTACACATGTGGCATGGAACAAATAAACACAATTGTATGAAAATGTAATAAAATTAGGGGTCATTGCTAAATACAAAGATTATTTCTCTTAATCTAGCTAACATTAATAATATTTGAGACCACATTTCCAAAATCATCTTCTTAATGCTAAAAATTCAAGATTGTGATGTCAAAAAAGAAGATAAGCAATTTATATGTTAGTTCTTGTCCAAACTAGATGATAAATAATTCATTTTTGTATCCAAATTATACTCAAACTAAGATTATTAGGGTATTAATTTAATTAATCCCACATTTGATGAGTTTACTGAAAGGTTGACTTATGAGTAAGACAAGTTCATCCAAATGGATATTATTTCAAAATATAAAAACACACACATTCTTAATGTAAAACAAGCCAAGACTACTAAAGCACCTCAAAAAAAATAAAATCAAGGTCCAAAGGCACAATCACATAGGCACAATTCTTCTTCTTCTAATACTTTCAGACAAAAGAATTCCCACATGACAAAGTGTAAATTTTGTGAAGTAAATGGACATCTTGAATCTAGATGTTTTAAGAAACTAGTTATTCTTAATGAGGAAATGAAGAAGCTCAAAATCAATGTTCTATTTTTTTCCTTCCTCTTTTGCCAAGGGCAAGGCAAAATCTCTCTTTTCCATCGTTATTTTTTCATCATTATATCTTGAGTGGGTACTTGACTTCAGAGCCACTCACCACATGGCTCGATTTGCAATTTTTTCCCTTCTCTTGATGCTTGTACTACAAAGCAAATCTTTTTTGGTGACTACTCTTCTCTAAATATCCAGGGATAAGGGTCTCTAAAGCAAATATTTTTTGGTGACTACTCTGTTGAGGGTCTATGTGCATTCTCTGTCAAAAACCCTTGTTTCAGTTTAGCAGATCACTCAGGCATGCAATATAGTTGAGTTCACATTTTATTCAACCATCAGTTGAGAGCACGATGATCTCCTCTTAGATCATTGCAATGGAAAGATAGATCACCAACTTGTATACATTGTTTCATTTTTTGGATGATTTTCCTTCCCATGTATTACTTACTCACATAGACAAATTGACTAAGATGTGGCATGAGCAGTTTGGCCATTTAAACTACTGCTATCTTTAGCAGCTTCATCAGCACAACATGGACACTGGTCTACCTTATATTACTTTTTTCTAATGGTGTCTATCTAAGGTGTGTTATTGGTAAACATCATGATGACAACTATGTGAATGCTAAAGCATGGAGAGCATATGAAGTTATTTCACTCATCCATAGTGATATTTATTCCCTTTCCATCACTTTATTTTGATCAATCTTGTTATGTGCTCACCTTCTTTGATGACTTTTCCAAATGTGCTTGGGTATATTTATTGAAGCAAAAAGTATGGGTTTTCCACTTTTGTTGACTTTAAGGCCTTTGTTGAAAAATAGTTTGGAAAGTACATAAAATGTTTGTAGATAGACAATGGAAAATAATACGTGAATTCTCTCTTTGAAGACTTTTGTGGCAATCTTTTAATCCAACTAAAACATATAGTTCCAGATAGATCATAATAAAATTACATTGATGAAAGAAATAATCACAGACATAAAGAAATGGACAATTGTATGATTCAATCATGGGGTCTCTCTCCTTGATTTTATCCTGAAGCTATCAATTATACAAATTATATTCAGAACCACACTCCACACAAAGTTAACAGGGGCATGACACCTGAAGAAACTTAAAATTGGTAGGAAATCTTCCTTTAATAAATTGAGTCTTTGGATGGGAAACATGGGTAAACATTCCTACGTCCAAATGCAAGGCTCTGCGACCACAGAGTAAGCCTTGCATCTTTGTGGGATATCTTGATGATTTCAAAGGCTATAGAGTCCAACAACCAAATACACACAAGTTGATCATTTATAAAAGTGTTCAATTTGATGATTATCCTCCACATGCCACATCATTTATTCACACCTCTTATTCCATTTTTTATGTCTTCTACTTTTGGAAGTACTACTAAGGATGATACACCTCATGTTGATGAGTCTCCTCCTCCACCAACTACTCCTACTCCTTAGTCTAATCCTTGATGGGTTTGGAAGACACAAGAAGCGACTAGTTCTCTTTGTGGTGATCCTACTAACACTTAGCATACTTGAGCATATTACAATGACTTCCTTCATGCATTTATATAGATAGCATTATATCCTTAGTCCTTCAGTGAGGCCAGTGGCACTTCAAAGTGTGACACAACCATGGTAAAAGAGTGTATTTCTCTTATGAAGAAGATACTTGGGACTTAGTCCCTCTTTTGAAAGGAAGAAATTTGGTTTGTTTTAGATAGATTTATCAAACCAAATTTGCAATGGATGTTAATATTGACAAACATAAGGCACGATTGGTCACAAATTTATTTTCCTAGATACAAGGCATTGATTATTTTGATACCTTTCCCTCAGTCGCTAAAATGAACTCCATTTACTTTCTACTTTCTATTACTCCATCTCAGATATGGATAGTGCACAAGATGGATGTGAAGAGTGTTTTTTGTCATGGCGACCTTCATGAGGAGATATGTATGGAGAAGCCACTTCTATTTTTCAGGACTTTTGGCTTATATGTCAATTGAATTGATCCCTTTATGGCATTAAGCAAGCCCTTTGAGCTTGTTAGGAGAAGACAAACTCCTTCCTTCTCTCATTGTCATTCCAACCCCATTGTCTACATTCAACAACATCATGATGAAATTCACATGGTTGTTCTTTATGTTGATGACCTTGTTCTCATAGGAAACTCGTTTCCACTTCTTCAAGATGTGAAGTCTTCCCTACAACAATAGTTTGATATGCACGACTTGGGCATTTACACTTATTCCTTGGTTTAGAGATCACTCACTCTAACTCAGGGATCTTTCTTTCTTAGCCCAAGTATGCATTATATCTCTTGGATAGATTTCACATGACTAATTGTAAACCTTCACATACACCCTCTTTGTCTTGAGTCAAGCTCATAACCAAGTGCTCTACACCCTTGGTTGATTCTACTCTGTATAGGAAGTTAGTTGGCTACCTTATTTACTTGACAGACAACCACCTCGATAGCTCTTTTTTCATTGGCTTGGTTTCTTTATTTATGCAAGAACCTCATGAGATTCATTAGGAAGTTGCTAAGAAGATTCTCCACTATATCAAGGGCACTCATACATATGGCATTCATTATTCAACATTTTCTTCTAAAAATTTAGTAGGTTGTGTTGACGCCACTTGGGCAAGAGGTATTGATGATTGAAAATCCATGTTAGGCTATGCTTTTCATCTTGGCTTAGGTCTTGTTGTTTGGTCCATCAAGAAAAAACATGTAATACCCCTTTCTTCCACAAAGGCAAAGTATCAAGGAGCTATCAATGTTGCCAAAGTCTATTTGGATCCATCAGATCTTGTCAAAATTTGGCATCGAATGACAACATCATATTATAATTTCGTGCAACCACCAGAGTATGATCCGCAACTCCAAAAATCTTGTGGAACTTTAGCGCACCAAACATGTAGAGGTTCATAAGTACTATATTCCACAATTGATTCATGAGTGCATCATTAACCTTCAGTATTGTCACACATAGTTCCAAGTGGCAAATATCTTCACCAAACCCCTCACTAAGACCAAGTATGTTCATCTTCAAGCACTACTAGGGGTGAAGGAAATTGTTCTTATGGGGGTTGGGTGAGTGGTCATCCTACTAAGCATTTTTGCCTTACCTATGAGCATTTCATTGTTCATAGGTACTTGATCAGGGCTTTGTTTCAAGTACGATCCACAACTCCAAAAATCTTGTGGAAATTTAGTACACCAAACATGTAGAGGTCCATAAGTACTATATTCCATAGTTGATTCATGGGTGCATCATTAACTTCAATATTGTCACACATAGTTCCAAGTGGCAAATATCTTCACCAAACCCCTCACTAAGACCGAGTATGTTCATCTTCGAGCACTACTAGGGGTGACGGAAGTTGATCTTATGGGGGTCAGGTAAGCAGTGATCCTACTAAGCATTTCTGCCTTATCCATGAGCATTTCATTTTTCATAGGTACTTGATTAGGTCTTTGTTTCCAAGACCCATTTATAAGGTATCAATGTCCTTCTATATGTCCCCTAAGTTGCTTTTAAGGAGGTGGTGGTGTAAATTATTGTTATACCATATTATTAAGTTTGCTTAGTTAATAAGTTGGTTAGTATATTTTCTATTTTAGAAATTAAAAAATTGAGATATGCAACTTGTTCTAGAAAGTCCAAGCTGGAAATTCACATGGGATTAAGTTGCCACTCACTTCCACATGGGTGTTTTGGCCAACCACCTTCATTTAATAAGATAGATTTACCATCTTCATTTATGAGGGTAGGTCTTTCCTATAAAAGACAACCTCTATTCTTCATTTTGGCATATAGAATTTGTGTAAGAACTCCATGAGAAGATAATTCTTTAAGTAATAGAAAGAGTATTGCTATTTTGTCAATTTGTATAACAAAGTTTATTGTGTGGTTTATGCAAGACTGTTGATCCTCGTTTGGAAAAGATCATGAAAACTTGACAAATTTCATATTGTTCACTTCTCTTATAGGTTTGATAGTTAATTTGAAGTATGAGAAGTTATAATGTAAAGGTATATTCCATTTGTTTTCCAGCAAGCACTCCATGTCGACTAATTTTAAAATGTCATGCTCACACACAAAAAAGATTGTTTGATGAAGTTTAGCTTTTATATTCTTCATTACCCCATTCACGTTGTTCTTTGTATCTTCAAAATGATGAGATTATGCTCCTTACATATGTGCCAAAGAATAAAAATGGGTATTGCTTTGGACATGGATTTGAGAAATGCCATGTCATATTTCCCACCTTCAATTTTGTGATAGTTTTCCTAAATAATACATGTCACGTTTCTACATTTGAATTGAAGAGTTCCTAGTTACGAGATTTGTTTTCACTAAGTACATTGGAAGAAGAGGTGGGTCAAATACTTCTTGACATTTCTTCAAGGAGCAAAAAGTAAGACCAATCCTACCTCTTTAGAAGCTTGTCGGTAGTAAGGAGTTTGTTGTGATGCAAAACCCAAAGAAAACTTCTGATCTTGGGAAAGGTAAGTAATGACCAAAGAACATTCCACTTAGTTTTCACCCGATTGATTTAATCAATTAATAACCTGTAAGTAGAAGCTATTGTACATTGCTCCTTAGGTTCATAATTGTTGTCCTAGTTATAACCATCACTGTGTTTTTGCCTTTGAGTTCTTGAAGAAGCTAATTTATCTGAGAGGGAAGAGCTATGGTGGTTGATTTAACTTATTTGAATCCCAATTAATCTTGAAGAAGTTGGATTATTTGAGAGGGAGGAGCCATGGTAACTAATTTTACTTTATTTTCTTCCTAGTTAGTTTGTTAATTTGTGAGTGGTTCGAAGTAGTCCTCACAAAAGTGGTTACCTTTTGGACTGTAGAATATCTTGGAACTCATGAAATTTCGACTTTGCAATGTGGCATATCCTTCCACAAGTTTACCTTGCAACAAAATCAAATTTTGGTATGTCCCCAACTTTGCTTGCTAAAACTAATCCCCATTTGGATTGAGGGAAGAGATTGGTGCACAGTGAAATATATTTTCATTTTATGATGTTACTCCAAATTTAAATGGGAACTTTCCCATCTCCATGCAGCTCTCACTGGAAGAGCTTGGTTAATTTTTTTTGGTTGCAAATATTGAGACCTCTTGACAATTGGGAAGATAGATTGTGTGCCATGCAACAAGAGGATATCTGCACTATTATAAGTTACCTCTCTATTAAAAATTAGATTGAATAGCAAGGATAGAGTTAGTATCATCTTGTAGTGATGGTAAAAAATTGAGATGATATATTGGAATAGCTTACAAAACATATTTGACTAATAGGATACTAATGACAAATGAGAACTATTGATGAGACTAAAAGATAATTTGTTTTTTGTTTTTTGTTCCATCCTATCAGATGTAGAGATATATTTCATTGTAAGACTATCTTCAAGGAACTGCTATATCCTTAGAATTGCATACCTTCTGAAGAGAGGTACACTGACAAAGATGATATGAGTTTTTTCCTTGTTAATTTTTTGTGGTTGCTTGAAATTGCTGCAAGAGCTAATGTCTTTGAGGATGATAGTGGAAAACAATAGGGTATCCTCTGCAAAATGATGTTTTTGTATCTTGTCCCTCTATCAACATTAGGTAAGCCATGAGTTGTATTTGTGAGATTTGCTTGTTCAATTGCCCTACATAAATTTTCTCCCATTATGATGAAGAGATGAGGGCTGAGAGGATCCCCTTGGCATAAACTTCCGGAGGAAAAGATGGGGTCACTAACTCACCTTTCAAAGAAACGGATTACATACAATTGCAAATGCAGCTATTAATCCATTCAATAGAGTGATGGATAAAACCAAAAGTACAAAGAGTGTTTTCAATCAATTACCAACTGCATATATCAAAATATTTTGAAATATTCAGCTTGATTGGTACTCCTTGTCGATTCTGAGATTGAAGTGAATGGAGAAACTCTTGGATTGAAACAATGTTGTCCTCAATTTGTCTACCTAGAACAAAAGCAAATTGTGTTAAGGGAATTATACTTTCGAGGGAAGGTTTTAACCTTACAGATATCAATTTTAAAATAATTTTGTAGACTTTACTACACAAAGCCATCCGTTTATAGTGGATACGAATGATTCACTCTTGAATTTCTTTGGAATGGGAACCAACTTCGTTGCATTTAAATGTCAGAATTTTTACTTTTTCTTCTTTTCTTTCACAACTTCTAGTAAATTTGTTTCGCTGACATCCCAAAAGGAATTGTAGGAAGAGGTGGGAAAACCATCTGTGCCAAAAGCTTTATCTGGTTGGAAGATAAAGAGAATCTTTCTTAATTATTCTTTTCAAAGTGGTTGAAGGTGCCTTTGATTATCCATTTGTGATATGTTTTGGGATGCTTTTTTTTGCAATTCTTGTTGAGTTTGAGGAGAATCAGCAAGAGGATTTTGGACGTTCACAAGAAGTCGAAAAAGTTGAGGTATCAGTCAATATCTCATTTAACTTACTGACATAAGAGCCATCTTTTTTCCTGTGGTGAATAGTATTAATGTTTTTCCTGTTCAAATCTGATTTGTGAAAGAACTTTGTATTATGATATGGACCTCTTTGACCCATTGTTCAAAGACATCTTCGGTACCAATATTTTTTTCTTGCTTTAGTAGTTCAATAAGAGATTGTTTTTGAGCTGCTAAAATTTGAGAAAACCCTTCATCACAACCTTGTTTTCAATAGGCATTTTCATATCAGAGGTATTTTGAAAAATGTTCCCAAACACTTCTTCGTTCCAAAACTCCAATTTTTGTTTCAGATACTTGAGTTTTCACATGAATCTATACATAAATCCATGTATGGTGTTTTGCTTCTTCCCACCAATTTGAAATGTTCCCATACAGTTTCCAGTTGGGGGCAGATGGGGTGAAGGCCACACTTTTTCCAAATTTAAAATGTTGGATTACTCCTTTGCTATCTGAGGACCTCTAGTCTAATGGGCCAATGATCTTAAAGAGCAGGCAGACTGACCCGAGCATGCATGATTTGGAAGGACGGCTAAAACCATTGACTAAAAAATAATCCCATGGTCCAATTTATCCGCTATGTAATGTCTCCCTTTCTATATGTTACACCATGTGCGTAAACCATGACGAAAGTCAAGATTGGCCATTGAGTTGAGAGGTTTGCTAGTTGTCTTAAAATAAACATAAATTGTTACAAATGAATCACATAGATATCAGCATTTAATTTAAATTGTAAAAAAAATTAAATTAAATCATTTTACCAGAAACCAAAAAAAACCCACAACAATTTTGTTTATACAACCTGCATTTATGTTGGCAACTAATGATTATTCTTATAACTCTAAAGCACCTTTCCCCCAAAATTTTGAGGTGTTGCACTTTTAATGGTCATATGAAGTCCCATTTAATCACTATTGTGCGTCCAATTTAGAGTAAAATTTAAATCAAACCCAAAGATTTTGCATCTAAAACTCTATGGCTATTTTTTTAAATAAACATATAAATAGAGCTAAATTGTGTGTAGTATTTCCTGGGAATTGAACCTTCAGGGGCTTTTTGTGAGCAAGCATTCTCCATCAGTCTGACTTCACCCCTTTGGTGGACGCCAATATTTTGTATCCTCCACAATGAAGGCTTATCATAAAAAAAATGAAATCTTAAGTAGAAGTATTCAAAAAGAGGCTGAACAAACTTTCAGTTAAATATTTTATACTTTCACAGTTCATAATGTTTACAAAATGAATACATGAGGATTTTAGAGACGTAGAAGCAATTCTAATATGCATTGAAGAGGCGTATCCAACTTGTGGTAGTAAGGCATTTATATAGACTTAAGAAGCATTTGAACTTAGAAACACACACAAAAAATTCTTGCTGCTTTGATTTTTGAGGTTTTTGATTTCCTTGGTGATTCAATTAACTCGTCGGTTCTGCCTGAATGCATCAGAGACCACAAAATTCTTTGCAGAATTAAGTCAACTCTAAATATAAACACACCTGTGTTTTTTAGACCCTATCTAATATAGGAGATTATAAAATAAAAACATATGAATAAAGAATCCTAAAAAGAAGCAGCAACCATTCATAAAGTCAGTTGGATCTTAACTTCCTAGCCCTTTATATTATTTATTTTATTGCAAGGGATAAAGACATCTACATTGTAAATTCTATATTTGCAGGAGGCTAGTGAGTTCCTAAAATGCTGCATGTAATTTGTGATGCCCTGGATCTGGATCTTACTATATAGAAAGAAAGAAATACTATTAATGTCCATAAATGACCAAAGTAGGTCAATGGGGCTGGAAAAGTACAACAAATTTAAAGCAGCCAAGAGGAGCAATCAAAGCATCTCCACATAAAATAAAATAAAATATATACAAACTATCTAAGATACCAAACATAAAACTAGGTAAGCATGCATGAAAAAACTAGCTAGCAGAGGAGATGAGACATCATTCATCATCTTGTATTTTCATTGGAATTATTTATCGAACTATCTAATCATTTGGAGAATGGCCCAGACTCAAGGGAAGCGGCACTGCTATCTTGGGTGGATGGATATTAGTCCTCTGAGCACCAAATTATTCTTGTAGTGAAAAAAAACTACATTGTTTATGTATTTTGTGTTTTGATCAAACTATGGTTCTACCATGAAGTGCTTGCTATCAACATGATGAAGTCTTTAGTGGAACTACCACAAAATAGACAGGCTGAACATATAAAACTATCATAGGCAGGATGGCAGAAAGGCCACCTGTGAAAACAATATAGTTTACCTGAAAATCTTCTTAAAAGGCTACAACAATGATCAAATAATAAACAGAAACACTGAAATGGTTGCAGTGAACATTAATAACCATAATAGAGAAACAATTCTTGGAAAAAACTGTGATAGAATTCGATTATGTGATCCCAAGTCCATGTAACCAGTTTTATCAGAATCTTTTTTTCTATTAGTCATGGACTGTCGAAGCCTAAAACACTAATTAATAATCCTACTCTCTAAAAAAAATTGTTTAATGAACTTTTTGGTTTCCTAGGGCTTGGGATATGCCTCTGATTCAGAAACCATTAATAAACTATCATTTTTTACTACACCAGACATTCATTTTTTTCAAAATAGGCCAAAAGAATATAAGCTACAGGCTTTCCAAATTGAAACCTAGTTAAAATGTTTGAAACATAGGGAAATCCAGGTAACCTGTAAAGGAAACCCACTGGTGTTTTAATTCCAAAAGGGAAGAAGCTTTTTTCTGTAACTATTAGCATCATAATTAAACTTACTATTTATCCAAATACTATAAATGTCCTTCGTTTTTCTGCAAGTAACAGCCATATCATCCAGGATTTGGTGTGTTGGCTCCTCCTCTGCCCGGACGGGGAGTTTTGGTCCCTCTTGCTTGGGACTCTCACCCTTTGAGGAATGGTCCACCTCCTCCTCCTCCTCGTGGTGGTGCATGTGCTGGACTGTGCTCTGAAAGTGTTTAGTTGATGCCATGAATTGGCTTGTTTCATACGTTTTCAGAGACTTGCTTTTTGGGCTGGAAAAACCAACCGCCCATCTTTTTATTGTAAATCATCTATATTTTTGACTAATAGATATGCTGATGGCTTTTTCCAACTAAAAAAAAGAAACAGCCATAAACTGAAAAACAACAAATATTACTAGTGCAAAGTGCAATTAGTATACACCCTTAACTCAAGTGTAAATAAAAAATTGTTGGTCATACCCATAGCTAGGTGAAAAGGTGAAATTACTCTAAAGCACACGACTATCCAACACCAGACATAATTTTGGTCAGCTTCATAAGAATAATTCCTCAAAGTGAATAAGCTTCCACTTGTTTCACCATAACCATTTTTTTGTGAATTTGAATGTCAGTCAACCATAGTCTGAATCAATGGGACTCCAAATATACGACTTCTGTTGTGTTTTATAAACCATGTCTAATGTCAGAGATTAGAACATGAAAACATATAAACAGAGAACCCTCAAAAACAAAAAAGACAAAGTTGTTCAATACGAAACATATATCATTACTGTATGTTAACAAAACTAAAATCCACTTCACATTGAACTACACATATACTGAACTCCACAGCCAAAATGATAGACAAACCTACCTTAAGACACCTTAGAAAAATCCAAATTCCAAATTGAAAGATCCTAGGCAGTTCCTTTTTTACATATTTCCTTCTAAATACAGGACCCTATAAACTGATATTAGATGATGATGACGACGAATTTTAATATCCTTTACAACAAATTGGTCAGCAGAACCTATCAAAGTGTATCATTCAAATATGCATTATGCTTTGCCTTTAACTTCAGTGCCAAGTGCATCATTGAAGTTGATATTACCCACAAAAATGCATACGATCTTAAGTCCTGAAAATCAAACAAAAACTGGGAGAAATCATTGTCAATCTACACAGCAATGGTAGTATATTTCCTACGGCCTTACAATGTAGGTGGCATGTGGCTGATACATTGATCTGATCCAAGTCTGATAATGCAGCACTTAAATTTTATTGGGTGGTTCAACTATAGTGATTTTTTTGGTAAATAATAAACGCAATATCATTATTAGGTGTGCTTCAATTTCAGTTATATGGCCCCTCAGTTTTAGTATCTGTTGATGCAATTGCGGAATTCTAGTTTTTTCCTCTCAAATCAGTTAAGCATACTTATAAAAGTAAGTAATTCTGCAACTATAATGTACATACCCAAAATAAAAAACTATATCCCACCTTGTATGCCCAACTACCCACATGAAGTTTTTAATCTCTAATAGAAAAATCATAATTACTAAATGCAGAACCATGATTTCTAATTTAAGAACAAACTCACATGAACTATACTCTCAATCTCTTAATATCATATTTGTAAGGTGTGCAACTTAAATGAAGCAGAGGACGAAACATTGTTTTTTTTAGTTTATGGGCTTTATATCACATTTACTTCATAAATTAATACATGAAACACTAAACAAGACAATCAAACAAAGCTTTGAGATTTTATCATAAAGATTAACACTTGTAGAAAACTTTAATTGTTCCTGCGGATAAAATTTAATAGAAACTTCAATAGTTGTTCCTGCTGATAAAATTTAATAGAAACTTCAATAGGTCCTACAAAGCAATCTAGGCTAAAGCATGTTAAAAGTTGTTGTCATCATTATCATCAAGCTGGCCTAGCTCATATAAATTACACACTCGAGCTCGTAGAACACCCCAAGACTCCACCCGAACAAACAAACAAAGAGAGAGGGGGGGGGGAGAGAGAAACATATTGATGTTAATAAATGACGAGAGTACATCAATGTGACTGGAAAAGTATAACTATCTTAGAATAGAGAGGATAAGTGATTTAATGGTCTCCCAAAAAGGAAAAAGAAAATAATGAAAACAAGCCTTCCCCAATGGCACAGGAGATATGAGAAAACTTTGCTCAAAATACAATCCACCTCTGATCATTTTGGATTTACATCAGGATTTTTTTAATATTAGCATGTCAATTTATTATGACATTTCCAAGACAGTCTAAGAATTTGACTTGAAGAATTTTTGCTTGTGGTTTGGACTGAGTGGAGTAGATGTTATCCTGGAGGTCAAAGAGTGCTATGTACTCTCTTATTTGTCCTCCTGGCATAGAGTTGTTGAGCCATTAGTAGAGCTAATCAAATTGGTAATACAAGAAAACACCAATTTGAAGGGCATCTCCAAGACAATGTCTAAAAATTAAATTTTGAGAATATTTGGGCTTCCGCTGAGTGGAGTGTTCTATCCCCGAATTTCAGATAGTACTACGTACTCTCTTATTTGTCCTTGTAACACAGAATTGTCGAGCCATTAATAGAACTAATGAGACTGGTAAAACAAAACAAACCCAATTTGAAGGACACCTCCGAGACAAAGTCTAAGAATTACATTTGGAGAATGCTTAGGTTTGCGCTGAGTGGATTAGATTATATCCTTGGATGTTGGATAGTGAGCAAGATGTACTCCCTTGTTTTTCCTCCTAACACAAAGTTGTTGAGTCATTAATTCAGCTTATGAAACTGGTAAAACAAGACAACCTCAATACAATAAAATCAAACACAAAGTTATCAATCCGATAGAAGAGCTAATGAAACCAGTAAAACAAGACAACCCTACTACAAGACAATCAAACAGATCTGGGAGAATTTTTAAAAAAATCTAACAATTGTAGAGACAATCTCCTATCTTAAATAAACTGTAATGCATCTTAAACATGGTCATCAATAATTCCTAGGGATCAATCTATTTTGATGGACATTATAAGTGATGCCATCATCATATTAAACCTACGTTACCGGATACTGCTGTATAGGGTCCTGGATACGGATACGATACAGATACGGGTTCGATACGCAGGTGGATACGGGCAGGATACGCCCGGATACATCTTGGGACGTATCCGGGGGTATCCTGCCCGTATCCACCTGCGTATCGAACCCGTATCCGTATCGGATCCGTATCCAGGACCCTATACAGCAGTATCCGCAGGGGGCAGGACGTATCCTGCCCGTATCCCTTGCATATCCAGCAGTTTTTTTTTATTTTTTTGCAATTTCGCCTAATAAAAAGTGAAACACGAACTTCAAAAACAATTAAAAACAAAATAAAGTATGAAAACCTATCTGCAGTTTCAATGGCTGGCTGTGTTTTCAAAACGTGAGCCTCAATCAGTTCATCTGTATCTTCTTTATTAGGGCTGTATACAACAGCTATGAAGGTTGCCAGAGGAAGTCAGCAAGTCTTCCAGTTATTGGATCATGATTCAGCCTTGCCAAAATAAAGGAAACAAATGTCTGTAACATGCTCAAGATGAGGGAGAGGTTGAAATCAATAATGTCTTTTTTTTGGCTTATCCTTTATGTCCCAAAAATATGGTTCTCCAGGACTCTTTTTGTGCAGTACATACAGTAAGATCAGTTGCCCAGGTATAATTAATAATATGAAAGCTCAACTGGTGAATAAGCTCAAAGAAGAGAACAGGCCATAGTCTTAAGTTGATCTAATACCAGGGCATCTCATTGTAATCTTCACCAAACTGCAGATAGTGCATTTTCTTGTCTGTATGTTTGTCCATAGATTGTAACATTTGCACTATGTACTTGTAATAAATACTAAGACTAATCTAAGTTCAACAATTGAATAATATGATATTTGGCATTGAATTATTTGTATGTTTTGTGGTTATTTAACTTATACAGCAGCTGTAAAGGTTGCCAGAGCAAGTCAGCAAGTCTTCCAGTTATTGGATCGCGTTTCAGCCTTGCCAAAACAAAGTAAATGTCTGTAACATGATCAAGATGAGGGAGAGGTTGAAATCAATTATGTCCTGTTTTGCTTATCCTTTATGTCCCAAAAATATGGTTCTCCAGGACTCTTTCTGTGTAGTACATATGGTGAGATCATTTGCACAGGTATAATACAAAAGCTCTACTCGTGAATAAGCTCAAAGAAGAGAACAGAGCATACTCTTAAGTTTGATTTAACACCAGGTCATCTCATTGTAATCTTCACCAAACTACGCAGAGGGGATTTTCTTTTGTCTTTATTTTTGTCCATACTGGTAAGTTGTAACATTTGCATTATGTACTTGTAATAATAAATAAGACTAATCTAAGTTTCGACAATTGAATATTATGATGATATTTGGCATTGAATTATTAGTATGTTTTGTGGTTATCTAACTTATTATGTTTCTTCTATGCGTAATATTTGGTTAATTTTGCTTATATGTCTATGTTTTTATATTTTTAAATTTTTTATATATATTTTTGTACAGCCGTATCCGAACCCCCCCAAAAAAAATTGCCGTATCACTGTATCCGATTCTCGTACCCGTATCCATACCCGTACCCGTATCGGCAACTTAGTATTAAACACACTTTGATACTAGCTACAGACTAAAAAATACATTTGGCCGAAAGAAGGTTAAAAATCATCTTAGGGGTGGATACATTGCTGGAATTTGTTGGGATTTCTATAGATCATCTTCCTCCTCTTCATACTTCTTGTATGCTCCAAGCCATCTACTTCCTACCTACAAAGGCTGAAATCAATCATATTGTTAGAGATGATATCTACAAGAAATTCATCTTGGTTATGTGGACTTCTCCTCTTCAACCATTCAATCGCAAGTTAGCCATTTATCCATATGCCTCTCTTAAATACACACAGTGGTATTGTTTGACCAATATGCTTGCAACAACAATGGTCTCATGGCTTGAGAATTTATTTGGGCCAATTGAGGGTTCAATCCCACTGGCTCAGGATTAAGACTGACCACCATATTCCTTGTTATGACTGAATTTGTAGGTTATATACACTCTGTGAGATTGAGAATGGAGAGAATTTCATTTTATGTTGCCCTATCTGCTATGAAATCCAAGGGAGGTATTATTGTCTCTATAGAGATGTTGGAGGTAACTTATCCATTTTTTATTATTATTGTGGCTAGAGATGTTTGGCTATCCTCCTTTGAAAGATGATTACCCTTCGACAAGAAACTCTTTGAGGACAATCTAAGTTGATGTGGTTGATAACCTCCTTTATCTATCCCCTTTCTAATGCTAATGGTAATAAGAGGCAAGGAAATTCTTCTATCAGAGATGAATACAATACTAGGACAATTAGAAGATGTATAGGCTACCCTACTAGTGTCATTTATTCCAACAGACTCCAAAATTGTCATCCACATAGGGTAAGCACAATCTAGACTCGTGTGAAACATGTATTCTCTCCAAACTCATCTTGTCAGTTTCATTGGATTTACTAATGGCTCGATAACATTGGGTGTTTAGAGGAATGATATCCATCCACCTAGGATAGCATCACTGCCGCTCCTAAGTCCAAACCATTCTCCAAATGATATTCTTCAACTTCATCTTGGAGACATTATTCAAGTTGATAGTTCAATGAATATTTCCAATGTAAATAAAAGATGATTAAAGATTCACCTAACTCTCCAAGCTAGCATTTCCTTTCATGCTTACCTATTTTTATGGATGGTAGTTTAGATATTTAAATTTTTTTAGTTAATCGCTCCTCTTGGTTACTCTAAATTAGTTGTACTTTTCTACTCCCATTGACCTACTTTGGTCATTTGTGGACATAAATGGTTTTTCTTTCTTTGTTTTCCCATTTCATCTCACTCAACCCTCTTACAAGATATTTACCAAAGCAAAGATCCATTTTTATATAGAAAAGTAACACAAAAATTGTTAAGTAATTGAAGGCTTTCACAAGTAGTTTAATTAGGTTAATTTTTGTTGGATTTTACTCCTATGTATTTAAGCGGGAAATTAACCATATGAGTTCATGCGATCTCAAAATGACCTCCATCAGTAGGCATTACCCTAATAACAAAAAATATGTTTCTATACATAAGAGATTATATCATACTCATATCATTAATTAATACATGAAACACTAAATCAAGACAATCAAACAAATCTTTGAGAATTTAACATGAATTTTAGCAATTATAGAAAAAATTAATTTGTCTTACAGATAAAATTTAGTAGAAACTTCAATAAGTCCTACAAAGCAATCCAAGATAAAGCACATTATATGTTGTCATCATTATTGTCAAACTGGCCTAACTCACATAAATAACAAAGTCAAGCTTGTAGGTCACCCAAAGACTCCACTGCAACAAAGTACTACATAGTGTCCACAAATGATGACAGTAGATTGAAGTGACTGGAAAATTACAACTAATTTAGAATAGAGAAGATAATTTATTTAATACTCTCCAAAAAAGTACAGGGAAAATTTGAGAAAAAAGTGCTTCCCCAATAGCACAGGGAAACACATGAGAAAATCTAGCTTTGAATATACAATCCACCTTTGTTCATTTTGTATCTACATTAGAAGTTTTTATTCACATGTGAATTTGAACGACATCTCCAAAACAAAGTCTAACAATTAGATTTGGAGAATTCTTGGGTTTGGGCTTAGTGGAGTAGATGTTATCCTTGGATGTCAAATAGAGATATGTACTATCTTAATTGTCCTCCTAACATGGAGTTGTCAAACCATTAGTAAAGCTTACGAAACCAGTAAAACAAGACAACCCCAACTTGAAAACATCTTCAAGACTATGTTCCCAGAAACGAGTGCTGCAGTCACGATTAGGGTACCGAATGAACATCAACCTTAGACTGTGCAACCTAGGGATTCAACAAACAATAAAAGACATATACATATTCCACGTGCAAAATAAAACAAAATAAACACAATCTTTATTTCTTTTCAATGAGATGCACACAAAAAAACACCTTTCAACATCATTCAATTTTCAAACAAGTGCAATGTTACAATCTTTGTCAGGTCATGGGCATGGTTCACTTCTAAAACTCAATACTCAGCCTTGCATGCCATATCAAGTCTCTACTTACAGCTCTCTAATGGATTCCTCCAAGAGCACCTTGACACCTTCCAACCTATAGCCATTGAGTTTTCCTTAACCAAGTTAAACGAATCCCTTCTTCAAAAAACTCATCTCCTTATATAGGCACTCTTCCAAAAACCATATGGAAGTCTAATTGTTTTCGTTTCCATTTGCGCGATGTTTCATCTTTGATTGTTTGCGCATAGATATCTAAGTTGTGTATGTGTGAATCAGAGCTTGATTGCATCATAGATTAATGCACAATTCACAAAAATCACATGGAATTCCAAGGTGGAGCACTGCACATAACGTAGTGGTTCAGAAATGGTGACCTTGTCAATCACTTTTCTCTTGCACGGAAATTTGTGAATGAAAATATCTGTGGTGATGTGCAAGACTTGCATGGCTATCTAGACAGAATTTGCACGGAGGATATGTGCAATTGTGTTTGATGAAATATTGGTGCATACTCATGATTAAGTACTTAGGCACAAATCATCTTCTTGCTAGGAAATTGGGCCCTTTTGTTGTGTGTGGTGTGAGTCTCTAGAGTTGTGCAAAATTTCACAAGGATATGCAGTCATCAATCAAGGTTGTGTGTTGACCTCTTGAAACCTTGTAATCGACTAAGTTACACAAAATAATAAGCAATATTGTGTATACTTTGCAAACACAAAGGAACTTGTGCAAAAGCATGAAGAATGGACTCACACTATGCAAAACTTTGCAAAAGATCACAAATGTTGTGCAAAAGTATGCAAAAAACACCAAAAGTTGTGCAAAACTATGCAAACCTTACAATAAGTTTATTAATTGCACAAATGCTCGCAAACTCAAATAACTTACCTGACCTTCATCCATCCAAGGCTTGATAACACTACTTATTGGTACTAATGTTTTTGGCTGATACAAGATTGCTTGTGGACCCGAATGCTCTTGCATCAACTAGAAATGACAATGTGACGAGAAACGAGGTTGAAGAGGTTGCCAATAAGAAATGGAAAAGTCCATTACGACTTCGAATGTTTTAGCGGGCAATGGAGCTCTCCCATCAAGTTTCTGGTAACACAACTCCAAACAAAGTCTAATAATTAGATTTGGATAATGCTTGGGTTTGGGCTTAGTGGAGTAATGTTATCCTTGAAGGTCAGATAGTGCTATGTGCTCTCTTATTTGCCATTTTAAAGTAGAGTTGTTAAGACATTAGTAGAGCTAATGAAACTGGTAAAACAATACAACCCCAATTTCAAAGACATCTTCGAGACAAAGTCTAAGAAATAGATTTGGAAAATGCTTGGGTTTGGATTAGGTGGAATGATGTTATACTTGGGGGTGAGATGGTGCTATGTAATCTCTAATTTGTCTTCTTAACTATAGAGTTGTGGAGCCATTAGTAGAGCTAATGAAACAAGTAAAACAAGACAACCTAGGCAATGCAAGACAGTCAAATAGAGTTGTTGAACCACTAGTAGAACTATTGAAACTAGTAAAACAAGACAACCCTATACAATTGCAGAAATAATCTCATATCTCAAATAAATTTTAAGGTATCTTAAATATGACCTTTAATAAGTCCATAGCGATTCACTAGTCTGAACCCCTTGTTGCGACAGCTGAAACCCTTCTCCGCACGAAAGGCAAAAATCCTCTCTACATGGAGGGCCCCTCAGGGGGTACCCACGTTCACTAAGTGGCAGCTAATTATACATATATATATATATATATATATATATATATATATATATAT
Source organism: Torreya grandis (assembly GCA_037957365.1). NCBI lineage: Eukaryota > Viridiplantae > Streptophyta > Pinopsida > Cupressales > Taxaceae > Torreya > Torreya grandis. Next base: position 4,564,347 of record JARHVA010000517.1, on the reverse strand, counting down.
ATATGTCATCCGTATCAATCTGGCCTAATGGATGTTATACGTCATGTTGTCATCATGTTAAAACATACTTTACTCTACATACCCAAAAAACCATCTCATCTCATCTCACTTAACCATGTTACCAGCTATTTGCCAAAAGGAAAGAACCTAGAAAAGTAACACAAAAAGAGTAACGTAATTGAAGGCTTCCACATTGGTAATTTAATTAGATTATTAATTTTAGTTTCAAGTCTAGTTTTTTTGGCAGAGTAGCAAAGCATAAAATTCTGCTGGAAACCTCTGCAAAACGAAGTTTTTGTCTAACATTTCGGATCCTACAACTGGATCCATATTAAAGGGAATAAGGATCGAAAGAAGCCATCTCAACATGACCTCCACCAGTAGTCATTGCGCTAATGACAAAGCATCAAATTCTTTTGGATTCATTATGAGGATCAAAGATGTGTAGCTCTATTCATTGGAGAGATGACCCAAACAGCTTAGGAGTTGACATCATAACTTCTTGTTTCATGGTTCAACTTGAGACTCCTTTCTTCAAGCTCAATTTCAGAGGCGTAAACGCAAACGGATCCACTTTATACTCAGCAGTCAAGAGATGTCAGGAGAAAGATCTCCACAACTTAACTCTTGTGTTTTAAGTTTTATTTCATCTCTCTTCCAAGTTCTTATCTGAAATGTTCTTTTCTTGCAACACTATTAACCTGTTATCGTTACTATTGGACATTATTATATGCATTCTTATTCATATACTAAAACAGAAACCAAAAAAGAATCCCAACACAAAATAAATGTGGTCTTGAGAGATTTGATGTTTCAACAGTCTGTAATTTCTGGATTTAAATTGTGTATAGAATTATACATTCATCAACGTTTCTGACCACTCAAGTGCCCATTAAAAAGGGAGTGCTGAAAAAAAAATGGGAATGAGGCGGTTAGAGAAAGGCCCAATAACTTACACAGATGATCAAGATTAAGAATGAATCCTGGATTTAGCAGAGCAGAAAACAGATAAACAGGTAAGCCAATCGATATCATTATTACTCTTTTTTCACCATAATGTGCTTGTTATTGTGCATCCATACTTTCAAAACGTGCCTTCTCACACCCACCTCGTTACAAAACTGCTGAACCGCACCCTCGTCCTGCTTCTGAATCCTCCACCCCAACCGCTGAGCAAAACCAAGCATTTTCTCCTTCTGCTCCCCGGTAAACTTTGTCCTGAACCGCTTCTTCGCAGCCGACACACGCCTTCCATACCCCGGCAAGTGACCGTCCTCAGGCATCACCAGCACGTGACCCCTCACGTGACCATCCTCAGGCACCGGCACGTGACCGCCCTCAGGCACGTGACCGCCGGACCGCGGCCACCTTAGCACCCCATATGACCACTCGCCCTCCGCCTCCCGCCTGTGAAAATTTCGGTGACACCCGCACGCCTGGCATTTCATGGCTTCCTCTTCTTCTTCGCCCGCCATGAACTCCCCGCAGCCGTCCACCGCGTGCGAACCGATGCTGGCGGCGTGGTTTTTCAGGCACTCCCTGTAGCGGACGGTCTTGTGGAGGCTTCCGTTTTCAGCCCCCGGACCGTTGCTATTGTTCTTGACATCCGTGTTTTCATGGCTGGTGTTGATGCCTTTGTGATAAATCTGCAATCTGGGTGGTTGTAGTTGTACAGTGGGAATCGAACCCGGGACCTGCATCTCGCCGAACTCTATATCATTACTGTTAATATGATGCTGCTGTTGATCCATCATTTTAACAAACTTTTTTTTTTTTCGGTCAGTAATACCCACAAAATTTTCTGCTAAACAACATCAGCACTTTTATAATTTCCGAATTAGGAGATAAAAATCCCTACCACAGTGTCTCCTAAACGACATCAGATTCTTATCGTTTCCACAAAAACAATCCCAACCAAAACTAAATGATAATCCTCCCCCAAATTTTGAGTAAAAGTATTGGCTTTGTTTAGGCTGCTTCTTCAGCTGTTCTTTAAGAATAAGCAATGGTTTTAGACTTTTTAATAGATCCCAAACCAGCTAAGAGACACGTGTCTCAACCCCGCCCGATCCCTGGTTCGGCTGCTTTACCAACGTATTTTTTTATATAAAATTATTCATAACTAATTGATCTTTTAAGCAATAATTTTATGGGGCTGACGTTCTCTCCGGAGGGACTGCCTCAACTTAGTAGGAAGGAATTGTCTTTTTTTTTAAGGGTTGTTTCGATTTAGTGTCAAAATTTTATGGGGTCGATTGTTTGTTTGGAGGGACTGTTATGGGATTAACGTTTTGTTTGGAAGCATTCTTATGGGGTTGATGTTTTGTATGAAGAGATTACCTCAATTTAATAGGAAAGACTCATCTTTTTTTTAAGGGTTGTTTCAATTCTTTCAATTTAATATCAAAATTTTATGGGTTTGAGGCTTTGTTTGAAGGGATTGTTGTGGAGTTGATATTCTGTCTGGAGGAACTGTTATGGAATTGGCGTTTTGTGTGCAAGAACTGCTTCAACTTAATAGGAAGGAACCGTTTTTTTTTTTTTGAAGGATTGTTTCGATTCTTTCAATTTAGTGTCAAAATTTTATGGGTTTGACGATCTGTTTGAAGAGATTGTTATTGGGTTGATGTTTTGTTTGGAGGAACCATTATGGGGTTAACATTATGTCTAAAGGCACTGCCTCAACTTAATAAGAAGGAATCATCCTTTTTTTAAAGGGTTGTTTCAATTCTTTCAATTTAGTGTCAAAATTTTATGGGTTTAACGATTTGTTTGAAAGGATTGTTATGGGGTTGATGTTGTGTTTGGAGGAACTGCTATGGGGTAGACATTCTGTCTGAAGGAATTGCCTCAACTTAGTAGGAAGGAATCGTCCCTTTTTTTAAGGGTTGTTTCGATTCTTTCAATTTAGTGTCAAAATTTTATGAGTTTGATGTTTTCTTTGAAGGGACTATTATGGGGTTGACGTTCTCTCTGAAAGGATTGCCTCAACTTAGTAGGAAGGAATCGTATTTTTTTAAAGGGTTGTTTCGATTCTTTCAATTTAGTGTCAAAATTATATGGGTATGACGTTCTGTCTGAAGGGACTGCGTCAACTTAATAAGAAAGAATCATCATCTTTCTCAGAAGGGTTGTTTCGATTCTTTCAACTTGGTGTCAAAATTCAAGAGTTAAGAGGTGTTGGATTCTTTTTGTTTAAAGAGTATTCATTCTACAAAATTTATTAAGGTTTTGAATTTGGCGTCGTGTCCTTTTAACAATATGTTATTTTTGATATATATATATATATATATATTACTCCAATATCAAGTTATCATAAAATAACCGATTATATATATATATATATATATATATATATATATATATATATATAATCGGTTATTTTAAATGGTATTGAATGATAACTTGATATTGGAGTAATTAGCACTTGAAAAGATGTTCATGAATGAAGCTTTTTCAAAAGGGTTGTTTTCATTCTTTCAACTTTTGACAAGGGTTAAAGGGTGTTTGGATTCTTTTCGTTTAAGGAGTATTCATTCTACAAAATTCATTAAAGTTTTGAATTTGGTCTCGTGTCTTTTTAACAATATGTTATTTTCAATAAAACATTATTATCAATTATTTTAAATGTTATTGAATGATAACTTGATAGCGAAAGACTTGAATTAACACTAAAAAATCTTGAAAAAATGTCCCTAAAATTTGATGAACTGGGATTCAAAAAAAAAAAAAGTGGATGCTGAGGAAGAAAAGCAAATCTTACTCCAAAATCTTCCAAAAGTGAGTATGGATAAAATAATAGTATTGCTAAATATCATCTAAGAGTGGATACTAATCAAGTGATATTTGAGTTCAAAATCTATTGAATGAATAAAGTGGATGTCGATAAATTATATTTGAGTTTAAAGTTTCTCAAATGGATGGAGATGAAATAATATTCATATTCAACTTAGTGTGAAAATTTAAAGGTTAAGGGGTCTTTGGATTTTTTCGGTTTACGGAGTATCATTTCTACAAAATTCAATACGTATTTGAATTTGGTCTCATGTTTCATGGTGTGAAGTTTTTCTTACTAAATAAGGATTGATCACTCTTTGTAAACCAAACAACTTTATCAATAAATCAATGACTTTTCAACATTACGTTATTTTCGATAAAACATTAATTTTTTTATAATTATGAATGAATGCTCATGAAGTTTGATAAAAATTAGATTCACAATTCTTTAAGTGGATGCACACTAAGTAAAGTAAAACTTGGCTCCAAAGTCCTCCAAAAGTGGGAATAGATGACGTAATATTATTTTTAAAAATCATCTATGAGTGGATGTGGACCAAATGATACTTGAGTTCAAAATCTCTTGAATGGATGGGGATGAAGCAATATTTAAGTTCAAAACTATTGGAGTGAATGTCGATCAAGTTGTACCTTGACTTTAAAGTCTCTTGATTGGATGGAGATGAAGTGATTCATATTCAAAATCAATTGAGTGGATGAAGATAAAGTGTAACTTGAGTTCAAAACATTTTGAATGGATGTAAATGAAATGATATACGGGTTCAACTTTTTTTAGTGTGGATGTGCATGAAAGGAAACCCAGAGTCGAAATTTCTAAAATAGATATATATGAAATGATACTCGAATTCAACATCACCTAAATGAATACATATGAAATTAGATATAACTATTAATGCATCAAATAACATAGATACATAAACACTCTTCACTGTTTAACATTAAATTGAAGAAAGTCGATTCCCTGTGCACGCGATACTGATCAAAAGAGTTATCCCTAATTAAAAAAGGTTATCCACCATGGAGTAGTCTCTCAATCAAGTCAAGAAAATTCCATTTTTAATGTTTTTTTAAAATCTAGAGAGTTCGAAAGTGGTCCATTACTTTTTATAGTGTCCTCCTTCAAACCGACCCTTATGGCTCTTGCCATGGGGTGGGTCCCTACCTTTAGAAAATTTTCCACAACGAGTAAGAAGCTGTATTAAAGTCTTATTAAAGTTGATAATTGTGGGTCCAAATAAACATTGGCCGACAAGTTTTCTTTTGTCTTGTTGACTGATACATTCGTCCAAATAAATGTGACAGTAGGGATTTTGTTTGCCTCGGGAGTCTAATGATTACATGTGTAAATGATTTAGTCTGCTTAATATGGTAAAAGGGTGTCATTTCGTGTCCCTAGGGCTTTTGGAAGGAGTATATGAACGTGCACCCTCCAAGGTGGATCTTGCCATATCTTTGGTATTGTTCATTGTTTAACTTGACTCTGTGGGTCCCAAGGGATCAGGTAACGAATAATCGACATTCTTTAATTGTTATTTTTTTTTTGAATAATATGATTTTACTTAAATTTATGTTTTCATGGAATATATAATTATATTTTATCGTGATTTATATTAATTACATTATAACTTTTTCGTTATTTAATAAAAGTTTCAACTTTGTATTGATTTCAAAATTTAATGAATTGATAGTAGAAATTTAAATATTAAATGGTTGGCAATGAGAATATTGAAAGTAGTGCTCAAAGATAGAAGATTCAGAGGAGGTGTTATGTGCCCTGCGTTTTTATTATTAAAACTTTAGATTTAGGGTTTCCCTAAAAGAACGTGGCTCTGGGGATGCAGAATATGGAGAAAGAAGGGTCAGGTGACCATAGATCTTCTAGAGGATGCATTGTTTCTTTTTTGCTTTGTGTTGGCATTCTCTATCCAATGTGGTGATGGCAGCGTGAGTGGTCGCTTGTTGTGATGGCAATTGATGACCGCATCCCTCATTTCCTTAGTGACATATCTGTGTCCTTGCTTACAGATCTATAATCCAGAGTGTCAATCTCTATGTTGGCAATGATGGCTCTATTGTTTCCACAATGGTAACCCTATTATTTCTACAGTGGTAATCCTATTATTTCCATGCTCTAAGGTGTGGATTATATTCTCTACATGCGACAACAACCACTGTGACTATTTTTACTTTATATTTATTTTGATTTATTGTTAAGGTTAATACAATACCTTAATTTAAGGTTTAAATATGATCCTTAAAGTTTGATGTATTGTATATTGTATTGCTTGTTGGGACTTCCCAACTAACAAACTAAATTTTATGAGACATGTTTTCTTATCATAAATTTTTCTCTGACAATTTATGGATTATAAATACCAATCCAACCAATCCTTACATTATAAACCAACTATTTATTATTAATAACTACAATTCCAATAATAACTTTTTGGTAATAAGAAATACTTTCCACAAACAAAAGGGCACGTCTTCAGTTAATTTATTTAAATTTAAAAGGTAACGGTCATGGGTCTAAAGAAACTGTCTTTTTATAAGGTTCATTATGTATATGTTGCCTACTAAGCTAAGTTTGGAGGTGCACATACCTCCTCTAGACTTTAACCTTGATTTCTTTCGAAAGCACTTTTTAGTATGACATTTTTTTAATTAAATAAATAATTATATAATTGTTTTATGGGAAGAGTGGATTGAGATTTTAAAAAATAATATATTTACTAATATAATTTATAATAATATTTAATTAGATTTATTTTAATAAAATAACTTAATTGAATTTTAATATTTATTAATATAATTTGTAATAATATTTAATTATATTTATTTTAATAAAATAATTTAATTTAATTTTAATAAAAAATAATTTAAGATAAATAATAAATAATTAGTAATTTATTTCAAATTTTAATAGATGAGTAATGGAAAATGTTAAAAATTAATATAAAGAAACTAATGGACATTTTTTTAATATAAAGATTTATATATTATATAATATAAAATGGATCAAATTAAATCATGTAAACCAAATTTTAATCAAATATTTTTAATAAAATAAATAAATAATATAGATATGAGAGCATAAATCTTTGTTATTCTATGTTCCATAGTTTATGTCAGGGAGACATAAAAATCTCAAATAATTAATATGATTTTGAAGTTTATTTATAATAAAATAAATGTCAAAAACATTAAAATTTCTTAGATAGAAAAAAAAAAAAAAGGATGATATTGTCCACCACATCATAATGTACGGTGAAGGTGAAGTTATTTAGGAAGGGATGGAAACATCTTTATGAGTGAAGAAATTCCATCTTTATGAGTAAAGAAATTCCATTGTAAAAATTGGAAGTGACCTTCTAAGAAAGAGTTGTTTGATTATGTAACTAATATAAGAATAAGAGGAAGCTAACGCCTATCTTTTAATAATCAGTGAAGGGAAAAATAAATAATTTTGAAATATAAAAATATTATAAACAATCAACGATGAGAGTTTCATAATTGATGATATAAATTACAAACATGTGAGAGATATATGAAGTTGGCATATCAAGTGTATAAGAAAAAAGAAATGGGAGTTAACTCTACATGAAAATGATATTACTAAAATATGTATGATTTCCAAGGATCATTTAGAGACCCATTGTTTCTAACAATTGATTATGCCTAATAAACCATGATTAGAGGTATTTAAGGGATGGTGCAACTATCTTTCCTCTAAAGCAAAATTGGTGTAAAGACGGCTTCTACATCAGGAATTATCTTTTAAATCTAAATGTTCATTTTATTTAGTCTACAAGGTTATATCTAATGAGAGCAACCATAGAAAAGAGCAAAAAAAACATACCCATTTTTTTCTGACATCTTTTTCTATTATTGTTGAAATACATTGAAGTGTTAAATACCAAACATTCTAGGAAACAAATAATGACTGCAATAGAACAACATCTCTTAAGAACTTCAATAATGTCATAGAGGGGCCTTTCATAGTGAACAATTGTAGCATTTTAGAACACAAAAAATTAACATCTTAGACTAAGGCTCCTGTCATTCTTATTGGCATGACTTCAATATCCAAAGCACACATCACCCTATAAGTCAAATTTAGACTCTTGAATAAGCTCTTAGCATGAAAAGGGTGATAGAGATCAAAGTTTCTTTTGAACATTTACCTAGCTAGTAAAAGACAATAGAAAGGCAAAACACAACCTTATGAGAAACTAAGTTAAACACCATTGAAAATAGTTTTTCCTATGGGATGTACTCAACATTTTGAATATTATGGAAATTTATGAGCTTTATGCAAGCTAGCTTTATTTATTTCAACCTTTTTTGAATCCCTTGTCAAAATCCCCAGCATCTAGAGAGGATACTTGTAGGTTTCATCGTGCATAAATTAAGTGAGCAACTGTAATAAAATTATTTATATCTTGGCACAATAGAATAATATATCGTAGAAATGAGAGTAGAGATAATAATCCACAACAATAATTGTTAGGAGAGTAGAATAATTGATAAATATAACTAAGCCACTTTGAGGGGGAAACCTCCACAACAATACAATAAGAGCAAAATTCATAATATGATAATCACATACTAGCCACTACCTCCTATATATACTCTACTTAGCCATGGTTATTCCATAGGTTGACCTTAATAGAACATAGAGAAATGGGACAAGATAATATAAGAGGTATATAAGCCACAAGTCAGCCACACATATCCATAGACACACCATACGTTAAGGGTGTAACATGCCCCTCCCCTTTAGAAAAATATTGTCCTCAATATGGAATCAACCCTGGATATTGTTGCAGTAAAGCTTCATCCTCCCATGTTACATATTCACAATGTAGATTCTTCCATTTGATCAAATACTCCTTAATCACTCTGGTTTGTAGTTGTTTAGTGCTTATTCAAAGTATCTCTTCAAGTTCTAGAATAACCTTACCTTTGTCATCCAATTCAAGTAACTTAGTTTGAGTAGAAAATATGTGTCTAATTGCCTTCTTCAGGAAAGATACATGGAATACTAGATGTATGCAATGGACTTGGGTAATTTCAGTTTGTAGGCCACACTACCAATTTTTTTCAAGATCTGATAAGGGACATAATACTTAGGAGACAACTTGTTATCCTTTTTTTTGTTGATTTAGAGACATCTTCTTATATGGTTGTAATCGTACAAGACCCAATCACCTATGTCAAAATCCTGCTTACTACGGTGTTGATCTACTTGTTAATTCATTTGATTATATGCCATGATTAAATTTTCTCACAAACTGGTAAGTAAATCCTATTGATGGTGATATGTTCTTCAATAGCTCGAACCTTGGGACAAACCTTCAAGGTTGAAGTGATGGATGGGGGTGATATCCATGAAAGGCCACAAAGGGAGACATTTTGGATGAACTTTGAACATAAATATTATACCACCATTCAACAAGTGGCAACCAATGAACCCATTTATCCTATTTGTCAGAAATAAAACAACAGAGGTACCCTTCTAGATATTTTTTGACTACCTTTGTTTGTCCATCAAATTGAGGGTGATAGGATGAACTATGAACCAACTAGGTGCCCAAATGTTATGTAAATAGGGATATGATATGTTAATGTATATGGGTTGATGGAGATGCTGGCATGTGGCACACATCCCCCTTAGTTAGTTATATAGGTCCAATATATTAGGATAAATGTGTAACTTTTAGAATTAGTGCATTGGATAATGGTCAACCTACATTTGGATTAGGAGGTTACCCATCCATTATTAATTATATAGAAGTCTATATAAAGGAGGTGAATATCATTATGAAGGAATCAAGTAAGTGTTGAGACTTCTATTTGATATAAGGATATTAGAGGTTGTCCCCTCAAAGAGACATTGTGGCGTTATTCTTTCTTAAAAGAGTATTAAATGGTGTTAACCTACCTTAAGGGTGATTATGATATTTTTGTATATATTGATTATTTGGGCATCTTGACCCACTAATATCTATTGTGTTGTGTTGATCTACATTATATTCTACATATTTCATATATTATAAGTGTGGACCATAAAAAGTGGTATTAGAGATTCGAGTTGGATAATTTGTGTGGGGTAAAACCCTAGTTTTATGGAATCATTAATATCTTGCAATCGATTGTGAATTTTTATACAATTTTTTTTACTATAGTTGAATAATATTTTTAGGAAGTCACAATAAAAAATTAAACATTTTATGATCAGTTTTGAGAGTTATTAATAATTTAGGGTTTGTAATAAATTCATCACATCTGCCTAAAAATAAGTAATTTTTTTATGAAATTTGTCCTGAGATTGTATTATTATACAAGAGAGATACAGTCAAAATTTTAGAATTTTTTGAATCATTTTGAGTGATTTATGACTATTTTATGATTCTTAATAAATACACTCTACAGGTTGAAATATTTGGATTTTTTCCCAAAATTTTCGCTAAAGTTGAAATATCAAACATGGAATCTACAATAAAAAAAACTATATTGTTTGGATTAGTTTCGCACGAGTTATTGAATTTTTAAGGTTTTAACTTTACCCTTATTTTTTTCTAATTCATTGGTCAAATGGATTACAAATAGTTATAACAATTGATGGAGAGTTTTGAAAAAATGCAAAATATTTTGGAGAAGTAATTTATGACAAAAATGAGCATGTGGGGAAAGAAGAGACTAATGATGATAACCAAGAAGAGAGTACAAATGAAGAAGAAGAAGATAAAAAAGAGGATGAACATAATGATGATGAGGAGGGAACTATATAGGATTCAGGAGGAGAGGTTGAGGATCATGATGTCTAAAAAGAGGAAGAAATAAATTTTTATGATGGAAATGAGGAAGATCATGTAGGTGATTATGAAGAAGAAGAAGCATAACATAATAATGATGAAGAAGAGGCTACAAAGGGTGTAGAAGGAGAGGTAGAGGATATTGAAGAGGAGGAAGAAGGATTGGATGATAAGGGTTTACATAATTTGGCTCCAAAGAAATCATAGGCAATTTTTTAGTTTCTTAGATGCATTCAAAACAATAAGGTTATTATGTCTATAAACCCTAACAACAAATATAACTTCATCAACATGGATGTGGCCCAAAATCCATAGGTTTAAGCAAGGAATATAAAGAGGCTCAAATAGATGGTAATAATATTCTAGTTTTTGAAGATTTGAAGATCACTATGGACAAATATGTTTTGCATTCAATTTTTTTTTCTTTCGATATGGATGGTGTGGATATAGTTCTTAGATATCTGGTGTGGATATAGTTCTTAGATATCCATGGTTATAAACTTTAGGAACAATCAATATTAATGTTCAGAAGACGTTCATAAAGTTTTGGTATAGGAAAAATAAGGTCAGTTTACATGATATCATAGTTGTAAAGGCACAAAGAACAATCGAGCTAGAGCATGAGGGTGATATTGAAGCAAGTGAAGAAGAACACGAGGAAGCTTTAAATGAAGAAATAGTCCAAGTAGAGCATAACACTTCATCTACTTAAGAGACAAGGGAACCACCAAATGAAATGGTGGAAGAGGTAAAAGAAAAGGTTGATAAGGTCAAAGTATTAGAAAAAGTTATGGTATATTGACACCCACATTATCATGAGAGGAAATAATCATGGATCCATATGAGGGAGTGTCATAACAACAATCACTTTGGATATACATGAAATCAGAGTCACAATCACTATGGTTATGCATGGAAGCCAAAGAAGAACTACTATGGTCAGGTATGGAATCAGAGTAGTGAAACAACATATGAAACTTATAATCATTGGGAAAATCACTATGACTAAGCATGGAAAAATAAATACTATGTTCATGCATGGAATGAGAGTAGCATAGTGGAATATGGTACATGGAATCAAAGGATGAGTAATACATGGACACCAAGGTGGTACAATTATGGTTATAAATGGAATCAGAGTAGCACAAGTGAATTTGGAAACAAGGTTGGAGAGCTATCACCTACGAAGATCACATATAGATGGTTATATGATCGATATTGGAGATAAGTGTGCAATGATTTGAAGCACACTCATTATTTGGTTTCTTCTTATGTTTTGAGGGTAAAACATGTCAAGAAGGGAAGGAATGCTATGTACTTGGAGATATGGTAAATTAATGTATATGGGTTGATGGATATGTTGACGTGTGGCACACATCCCCCTTAGTTATTTAGATGGATCCAATATATTAAGATAAATGAGTAACTTATGGAATTAGTGCACTGGGTAATGATTGAAGTACATTGAGATTAGGAGGTTACCCATCCATTATTAGTTATATAGAGATATGTATAAAGGAAGTGAATATCATTGTGAAGGAATCAAGTAAGTTTTGAGTCTTCTATTTGATATAAGGATATTGGAGGTTGTCCTCTCAAAGAGATATTGTAGAGTTATTCTTTCCTAAAGAAGTATTGTATGGTGTTGCCCTACCTTAAGGGTGATTATTCTATTTCTATATATATTAAGTATTTGGGTATCTTGGCCCACCAACATATATTGTGTTGTGTTGATCTATATTATATTCTACATATTTCATAAATTATAAGTGTGGATCATAACACCAAATATGCAAATAATTCAGTTCAAAAATTATTAGTAAATATGGGATCTCGATCACTTACAATGATTTTTGCAGTACCATGCAATTTTTTAGCAATTAGTTAAAAAATATATGGTACTATACTATCAACAAATGGCTATGATAAGGAATAAAAATGAGCATAATTAGCGAGTCGATCCATAACTACCATGATAACATTTTATCCCTCAAACCATGGTAGCCTAGTAATGAAATTCATGGAAACCTCCTCCCCATGCTGGCTAGGGATGGATAAAGGTTGAAAAAAACCTAGGGTCTTAATGGATTCACATTTGTTATGTTGACATACCATACATTCCATCACATATTTCTAGACATCCCCTTTGAGTCCTTCCCAAAATAAATCTTACTTGATTATATTATATGTTTCAAAAAATCATGAGTGACCCCCTATTAGAGATGTATGAAGTTCCTGAAGGATTTTATGTTTGAGGAGAGAATGCTTACAGAGGTATAATATATCTTTATACCCTAATGTGTTCTCCTTCCATGTAAATTTTTTAGATCTCCTAGCAGTACCTTGCTAAATATTTTGAATTAAATAATGGGTAGCACTATCATTATCCCATTTTGATCTTACTTCTTCTAGACAATCTGCTTGCCAAATGGTCATTGTACATAACAATGCCTCAATTGATTCATCCCTCTGGGATATGCGTCTACCATCACATTTTATTTTATTATAGACTAGTTCAAAATCATAGCTTAACAATTTAGTCACCCATTTTTTTACTTTAAAAGATAATTATTGTTCTAACAAATATTTGAGGCCATCATGATCAATCTTTACCTAAAAGTGATGACCCATTAGATAAATTCTCTATTGTTTGACCACATGCAAATTATCCATCATCTCTTTTTCATAGATTATCTTGAGCCTATTTTTTACTTTCAGTTGGTGACTCTTGAATGCAAGTGGGTTGCCTTCTTGCATGAGTATAGTCACCATGCCATATCCTGATGCATCACATTCCAAAACAAAAAAATTATAAAATTCAGGAGTAGCCAAAAAATAGAGTGATTAACATATCTATTTTCAACTATTCAAATACCTTGGTAGTTGTATTAGTCTACTGGAAGGAGTCTTTATTCAACAAATCTATGAGTGGGGATGCGATGCTACCATAATTTTTGATAAACTTGTGATAGTAACCAATTATCCCAAAAAATACCTAGAGGTTCTTGAGTATCATGAGAACTTATCACTCCATCATCACTTGGATATTTTTAGTTTCAAATTTCACTCCTTTATGTGAAATAATATAACCCTAGTACTCCTCCTATCAAATGCCAATAGTATATTTGGAAAGTTCAGCATAAAGTTGATGTTGTTCCAGAATTGAGAGTACATATTACACATGATTCAAATGGTCTTCCTAATTTTTGTTTTAAATGAGGATGCCATCAAAGAAATACCAACAAAAACTTTCTCAAAAATTGCTTGAAAATAATATTCATCAAACTCTCCAATGTAGATAAAGCATTTGTGAGGCCAAAAGGCATGACCATAAACTCATAATTCCCTTCATGAGTTTTAAAAGTTGTTTTAGGTATGTCTTATTCATGGAGTAAAATATGTTGATACCCATAATGAAGATCTAACTTTGTAAAATTAACAACACCATGTAGTTCATCTAGAAAATCATCAATTATTGAAATTTATCTTTCACAATATACTTGTTGATTTATCTATAGTTGGGTCCATCCTTCAAATGTCATCCTTGTTCTACACCATGACCACTAGGGAGGAATATTTTCTTTGGATATGTTAGATGATTTCTGCATCCAACATCTCATGTACCATATTGTCAATTTAACACTTTTGGGCATAAGGATACCTGTAGGGTCTAATTTTGGGTGAAGTACTTCCTAGAAGTAGTTTCATGGCATGATCATGAGCTCTACTTTGTGGAAGTCCTTTTGGCATTTCACCAAAAATAACAAAATTTTCATCTAACACCATTTGTAAATTAGGATGGTTAGATTCCTTGATTGGTTGAACCTCTATGGAAAACAAGCACACCACAAATACTTCAACATCTTTTCTTAGAAATCTTTATCATATGATGGGAACTATCAAGTTATGTATATTTAGACCATAATCCATGAATTTAAAATGTCTTTCCTTCTGAATGGAAGTGGAAGAATAGTTCCTAGAAATTCAAATCAATAGTGCCCAAAATGGTGAGCCATTGCACTCCCAGAAAATGTTAGCCCCTCCTATGGGAATAAAAAAAGTAGGAGAATCTAACAAGTTGGCTCCCATAACAAGATTAATACTATGTAATTTTACATAACAATTGATGATACCACCATCTGCAAGCATGACCTGAAATTATGGAACTAGGTAAATGAAACAGTTCAAACGAGCAACCAACTTACTATTGATGAAGTTGTGTGTACTCCCAGAGTCAATCAAATTAGTCACTTTATATTTTTTGAGGAAACACACCACATTAATATTTTGAGTAATAATACCTAAAAGTGCATGATAATAAATAGTAGGTTGAGGATCTTTAGATTCATCCTCGGGTTCATACAAACATGCACCTAAGGCCTCATGATCTTTATCATCCTCATTGGTGCCTTCAATGTAAAACAACTTATTTTCAGCATAATGATGTCCTTTTCTCCATTTTTATCATACCCAAAACATAAACCTTTTGCACACTTATCCTCAATTTACTCACGGGGAAATATAATAAGCTAAGGATATGGTGGTCTTGGAAAAGTGCAGTCATAAACATTAGTTAAGGACATTCATTTGATCAAATTTTTTTCCTCTGCCATGCATGCCCTTAGGATGGATTTAAATACAAAATTTTAGAATCAAAATTACTTATGGGTGGGTGAATTAGTGTCTTCAAAACATTCATTCAATTCCACTTAAGCATACATGAACCATTCATACAAATATGAACATCTAACAAAGCATATACAACCATACAAGATCATAAAACACATTACATATGTGGGAAACCCTCAAGGGGAAGAAAAACCACTAATATATATAAATAGACTATAATAATATAATATAACAATCACAATTTAGGGAATCACCAATTCCACATGGAGCACCAACCCCAACTAGCTAAGCACCAACCTAGCTAGGCTTTAACAAGCACCAACTTGCAAGGAGGCACCAACCCCCTAGATGAATAAACACAAACTTAACCACATAAACCCTTTAATAATATTTATAAAATCTTATTTCTCACACAACACATGAAGATCACATTATTTATCTCTTCTCACTCTTCTATCCTTCTCAAACTACCTTCTAGGCTTCTTTTCTCAACTAGGTCTCTTTAAGACAAATTAGGCTATATGACCTTGATAGTCAAATACAATACCCATATTATATCTTCATGATAGTTTATAGACACCCATATTATGGTCTGCAAGACCTATTTTAACTCTTCAATATGTTATATCCTTCACTTATACTCTCTACATCTCTCACTAGCCAATTAGGCCTATTAGGCCTTGTTCTTATACAATCCTCTAGCTCACACACCTCTCGGTAGGACAAACACACTTGCACACATGGATTACACTTAAAATAGGTCATATATAACATTTCATAAATTAATAAATTATTATAATAGGTTGGTCATAGCATAAAAGATCAAAACCTCTTTTAGGTCTTAAGGAGACCTAATCTAATTAGGCCTTTAGTAATGCACATTACCCTTTGATCTCCTTGGAATAATTTAAAAATACATACACATAATGAAAAATTAATATGAAATGAAAATATACCCATACTAATCTCATCTTAGATCCATGACACTTTTTAGCTCCAACCACCACTTGTAGCACACTATTAGTACTATTTACATTAGGCCTTCACACACACATAAAGGTTTGTCTTGAAAAACTAAAGATAACATAATATTTAGCCATAAAATAATGAAAATAAATCATATAAAAATAACTTAAAATACCTAAACAACTTCATCAAGTTCATTATACTTCATCACACATGGCATAGAGCCTCAAAAACACCTCTGCAACTTACTCAGAATTGCTAGTTTTATTCAAAGACCAATCATGGTGACTCAGACTTCCAACACCTGTATATAAATATTCAATGAATTTTGATTCATTTATATGATATTATGAGATAATTATATAATTATTAGATATAAATATAATATATTTGAATGGAAAATATTGGTCTTGCAGACCAATCTCATGACCTTATATCTCAATGTCTCATCTGAACCAGACATGTCAACTTGTGAACAATTTTTTCAATATATACATTGATCTCCAAAAAATATACGAAACATGAAAAAGTATTAAAATTAATGAAAAACATATCTATGTACTTTTTTCATCACTCTTTTATGATAACACATTCCTAATCATCTTCTCACTATTGCTTGGGTTTTTCATTATTTCCACCATTAGGCCTATTAGCGATTGGCTAACTTAGATAACTAGTTTAGCACACTTGATGGATATATCCTATCCATAAACCTTCATGTATATGAAACATGAGTCTCAAGCTTTATCCTTCAGCCATTTGCATATTTTGACTTGGTTAACTTTGACTACTACAACAAATCTCTGAGAAATTAGTACTTTCCTGTAGGGTCTACTCACACACCTGACAACTTAATCACACTTGGAGGTGCCTAGGAGAGTTTAATAGAACCTAAAATATCTTAAATAAGTATACCAATCCATTCTAAGCACTTTTTATCAACATCTTCAACATTGGGTCCTTATTAGGGTTCTAAGAGGGTTTAAACTTGATTCCATTCTTAATTATTGTTCATAAATCAAAGCCCATCAATAAAAAAAATAATGCTTGGAATTTTGAGCTAGGACCCTCCCCCTTCTAACATGAATTTATTGGGTTCTCATGCAAGGGTTTAACGATCTAACGAGCATAGGGAAACCCTTATCGAGTTGAGAATCCTTCATTTTGTGTCTTTGAGAGACCTAAGAACATTTTTTATTACCTTAACCTTCAAATTTTGACCTAAAACTTCATTAATACACCTAGGAAAACCTATAATACATTTGAAAAAGTTCACCTATGCATACTTTCATTAGAAACTGAACCTCATGCCTCATTAGGCCATGCTCTTTCCACCTTGTTTTCTACAACTGAGTCTTCACACCTCAATATGCATTGAACTGACATTCAAACCTCTTTTAAATCTCTCAATACTTCACTCACAGGCTGACAAAATGTCAAATATCCTTATAAAACCTTATCTAATCATCCATCATGCCTCTTCATGTGCAAGACTAGGCATCCTATGTACATACCTTCTCAAGACACTACTGAATCAAACACTTGACAACTTTGAAAATAAAGACCTTCCATGATTGCAACTTTATCTACTAATAATGATGAATATTTATTTATAATATGCAACTTATAATGATGAATATTTATTTATAATATGCTACCCATTTTCATGAAGGAAAGAACACATGAAAATAAAAAGTGACCATATATAGACGGAATTCAAATATATACATTAAATTTTTTAATCTATTAACCATGATCCCAAATTATGGGAGGACTCCATCAATCAAAAAGGGTTGATATGCAATAAAAGTTTCCATCTACTCTCTCCAACTCTATTGGTAGCTAACAATAACCAAATACTTAAACAACCTTGCAAATGCTTCATAAAAAACATAAATAAGGAACAAATGTATTAAAGTGAGATGCAAAAATAACCATCTTAATAAAACATAAACCATTTAATGATTATGGACATAATGTTTTGGAATTCAGGGATTATGATGTCAAAAACAAGAAATAAAAAAGTATTTAGGGGTAAAAAAACTACAGAGTAATCATATTAATTTCAATACAAGTTTCCCCTGTATGAGATGTGAGGCCAACTAACAAATCATAAAAAAAATAAACCATCTCACTACGATTTTCATGCCGATAAAAGGACCCTTCTGCCAAAGTTGTTTTTTTGAAGTTGAAAATTCCAACAAATTCTGAAATTTAAACACTCTTCTATATCTACTAATAATGATGAATATTTATTTATAATATGCAACTTTTGTCCAATCAAATCATAACTTAATCATTTCACATTAAATATAAAACCTAGCAGTTAATTTAAAACTGAATTTTTTGAATTTTGAATCGCTGTTATTTTTAAACCTCCTTTTTCTTTCACTTAACACAACTAATTTTAATCTAGAGTTTTGAAATCAAAATTTAATTAAATACCTAAACTTCTTAAGAATGAATGACTATATGTTTTGAACATTGAAAATTTTATACCTTTAATTTCTTCTAATTCAAAGGAAAATACAACATAATGGATGTTAATAATAAAAAAAAATATATAGTTATGGAAGTATGTGTTCAACCTCGACTAATTTGAAATGAGAAATGCTAATCCGAATCAGCTTATGCTTCCTAGCAAAAAAGGGAGAGATACTTTCTTTTTTATCTTCTGAAATAAAAAAGAATATACATATAAAAAGAAACTCCATCAATTCCATACAGGATTGAGATTAAAGCCTCGGCTCAAAACTTTTAATGCAATACCTGTCATATGGATTAATTGATATTGGACATTTGAGAAATTCATGGTAAGACTTATTTGTAAGACTATACACTATTACCTTGCCGATCCATTCTGGTTGTACCTCCCGACCTCTCTGACTTTAAAAAACAGACATAATCCCCAACGACCATGATCTGATGCCGATGATTCCAAGTCTCACTAAAATCCGTCCACCGAACTGTTGGCAGGTGTATATCTGCAACCTGCTCCCAAGATGGCTTTGTATCCCAATGCAATAGTTTCCAGATGGTCATGTTTGTTTTATGAGTACGAAGCGCGAGTAGAAGGGATGACTTGCTTGCAAACAGCCGAGGTTGAAACTCGGGGTCCCAACTCACTGGCAAAGCCACAAAACTCCTCAACTCAAAATCACAGAGGCTGCAAATTATAATCTCTTCTGGCACTTTTTAAGTTTACATTACATTACATCATTACTTGCAAAAAAAATAAACGAATGAAATGTGATCCAATTTTGGCTCAATTTTGGCCTTTCAAATGGAGTTAAGGTGAAGGACTCAAAGTTTAAACAAATAATTTAGAACGTATCCGTTATTAAGTTTGCCAAGTGTTGATGAGAATGGGAAAACAATTTTGTACAACAAATCGAGTGAATAAATTTTGAATAATGTGTTATAATTCCAATTCCAATCCTTCCACCAACAACTCGATGGTTGCAACCTTATTTTGTGATACAGTGTTTGATATCTACTAATAATGATAATCGTTTTCAGCCCCCGGACCGTTGCTATTGTTCTTGACATCCTTGTTTTCATGGCTGGTGTTGATGCCTTTGTGATAAATCTGCAATCTGGGTGGTTATAGTTGTACAGTGGGAATCGAACCCGGGACCTGCATCTCGCCAACCTCTATATCATTACTGTTAATATGATGCTGCTGTTGATCCATCATTTTAACAAACAATTTTTTTCGGTCAGTAATACCCACAAAATTTTCTGCTAAACAACATCAGCACTTTTATAATTTCCGAATTAGGAGATAAAAATCCCTACCACAGTGTCTCCTAAACGACACCAGATTCTTATCGTTTCCACTAAAAAAATCCCAACCAAAACTAAATGATAATCCTCCCCCAAATTTTGAGTAAAAGTATTGGCTTTGTTTAGGCTGCTTCTTCAGCTGTTCTTTAAGAATAAGCAATGGTTTTAGACATTTTAATAGATCCCAAACCGGCTAAGAGACACGTGTCTCAACCGCGCCCGATGCCTGGTTCGGCTGCTTTACCAACGTATTTTTTTTAATAAAATTTTTCATAACCAATTAATGTTTTAAGCAATAATTTTATGGGGCTGACGTTCTCTCCGAAGGGACTGCCTCAACTTAGTATGAAGGAATTGTGTCGTCTTTTTTTTTTTTAAGGGTCGTTTCGATTTAGTGTCAAAATTTTATGGGGTCGATGATCTGTTTGGAGGGACTGTTATGGGATTAACGTTTTGTTTGGAAGCATTTTTATGGGGTTGATGTTTTGTATGAAGAGATTACCTCAATTTAATAGGAAAGACATCTTTTTTTAAGGGTTGTTTCAATTCTTTCAATTTAATATCAAAATTTTATGGGTTTGATGCTCTGTTTGAAGGGATTGTTGTGGGGTTGATACTCTGTTTGGAGGAACTTTTTATGGAATTGGCGTTTTGTGTGCAAGAACTGCGTCAACTTAATAGGAAGGAACCGTTCTTTTTTTTATTTTAAAGGATTGTTTCGAGTTCTCTTTTTCAAAAGGGTTGTTTTGATTCTTTCAACTTTTGACAAGGGTTAAAGGGTGTTGGATTCTTTCCGTTTAAGGAGCATTCATTCTAAAAAAATCATTAAAGGTTTGAATTTGGTCTCATGTCTTTTTAATAATATGTTATTTTCAATAAAACATTATTATCAATTATTTTAAATGTTATTGAATGATAACTTGATAGCGAAAGACTTGAATTAACACTAAAAAATCTTGAAAAGATGGTCAATAAATTTGATGAACTTGGATTTAAAAAAAAATTAAGTGGATGCTGAGGAAGAAAAGCAAATCTTACTCCAAAATCTTCCAAAAGTGAGTATGGATAAAATAATAGTATTGTTAAATATCATCTATGAGTGAACGCTGATCAAGTGATATTTGAGTTCAAAATCTTTTGAATGAATAAAGTGGATGTCGATCAAATTATATTTGAGTTCAAAGTTTCTCGAATGGATGCAGCTGAAATAATATTCATATTTAACTTAGTGTGAAAATTTAAGGGTTAAGGGTTCTTTGTATTTTTTCAATTTACAGAGTATTCTTTCTACAAAATTCAATACGTATTTGAATTTGGTCTCATGTTTTATGGTGTGATGTTTTTCTTACTAAACAAGAATTGATCACTCTTTGTAAACCAAACAATTTTATCAATAAATCAATGACTTTTCAACATTACGTTATTTTCGATAAAACATTAATTTTTTATAATTATGAGTGAATGCTCATGAAGTTTGATAAAAATTATATTCACATTTCTTTAAGTGGATGCAGAGTAAGTAAAGTAAAACTTGGCTCCAAAGTCTTCCAAAAGTGGGAATAGATGACGTAATATTATTCTTAAAAATCATCTATGAGTGGATGTGGACCAAATGATACTTGAGTTCAAAATCTCTTGAATCGATGGAGATGAAGCAATATTTAAGTTCAAAACTATTGGAGTGAATGTCGATAAAGTTGTACCTTGACTTTAAAGTCTCTCGATTGGATGGAGATGAAGTGATTCATATTCAAAATCAATTGAGTGGATGTCGATAAAGTGTAACTTGAGTTCAAAACATTTTGAATGGATGTAAATGAAATGATATACGGGTTCAACTTTTTTAGTGTGGATGTGGATGAAAGGAAACCCAGGTTCGAAATTTGTGAAATAGAAACAAATGAAATGATACTCGGATTCAATATCACCTAAATGAATACAAATAAAATTAGATATAAATATTAGTACAATGAATAACATAAATACATAAACACTCTTCACTGTTTAACATTAAACTGAAGAAAGTCAATTAGTTGTGCACGCGATACCGATCAAAAGATTTATCCCTAATTAAAAAAGTTTATCCACCATGGAGTAGTCTCTCAATCAAGTCAAGAAACTTCCATTTTTAATGTTTTTTTAAAATCTAGAGAGTTCGAAAGTGGTCCATTACTTTTTATGGTGTCCTCCTTCAAACCGACCCTTATCGCATCCTGCCATAGGGTGGGTCCCTTTGGAAAATTTTCCACAACGGGTAAGAAGTTGTATTAAAGTCTTATTAAAGTTGATAATTGTGGGTCCCAATAAACATTGGCCGACAAGTTTTCTTTTGTCTTGTTGACTGATACATTAGTCCAAATAAATGTGACAATAGGGATTTTGTTTGCCTCGGGAGTCTAATGATTAGATGTGTAAATGATTTAGTCTGCTTAATATGGTAAAAGGGTGTCATTTCGTGTCCCTAGGGCTTTTGGAAGGAGTATATGAACGTGCACCCTCCAAGGTGGATCTTGCCATATCTTTGGTATTGTTCATTGTTTAACTTGACTCTGTGGGTCCCAAGGGATCAGGGAACGAATAATCGACATTCTTTAATTGTTATTTTTTTTTTCGGAATAATATGATTTTACTTAAATTTATGTTTTCATGGAATATATAATTATATTTTATCGTGATTTATATTAATTACATTATAACTTTTTCGTTATTTAATAAAAGTTTCAACTTTGTATTGATTTCAAAATTTAATGAATTGATAGTAGAAATTTAAATATTAAATGGTTGGCAATGAGAATATTGAAAGTAGTGCTCAAGGATAGAAGATTCAGAGGAGGTGTTATGTGCCATGTGTTTTTATTATTAAAACTTTAGATTTAGGGTTTCTCTAAAAGAACGTGGCTCTGGGGATGCAGAATATCGAAAAAGAAGGGTTAGGTGACCATAGATCCTCTAGAGGATGCATTGTTTCTTTTTTGCTTTGTGTTGGCATTCTCTATCTAATGTGGTGATGGCAGCGTGAGTGGTCGCTTGTTGTGATGGCAATTGATGACCGCATCCCTCATTTCCTTAGTGACAGATCTGTGTTCCTGCTTGCAGATCTATAACCCAGAGTGTCAATCTCTATGTTGGCAACAATGGCTCTATTGTTTCCACAATGGTAACCCTATTATTTCTACAGTGGTAATCCTATTATTTCCACTCTCTAAAGTGTGGAGTATATTCTCTACATGCGACAACAACAACTGTAAATATTTTTACCTTATATTTATTTCGATTTATTGTTAAGGTTAATACAATACCCTAATTTAAGATTTAAATATGATCCTTAAGGTTTGATGTATTCTAAATTGTATTACTTGTTGAAACTTCCTAACTAACAAATTAAATTTTATGAGACATGTTTTTTTATCATAAATTTTTCTCTGACAATTTATGGATTATAAATACCAAGCCAACCAATCCTTACATTATAAACCAACTATTTATTATTAATAACTACAATTCCAATAATAATTTTTTTTAATAAGAAATACTTTCCACAAACAAACGGCCATGGGTCTAAAGAAACTTTCTTTTTATAAGGTTCATTATGTATATGTGCCTACTATGCTAAGTTTGAAGGTGCACATACCTCCTCTAGAATTAATATGACATTTTTAGTATGACATTTTTTTAATTAAATAAATAAATATATAATTGTTTTATGGGAAGAGTGGATTGAGATTTTAAAAAATAATATATATACTAATATAATTTATAATAATATTTAATTAGATTTATTTTAATAAAATAAAATAATTTAATTTTAATATTTATTAATATAAATTATAACAATATTTAATTAGATTTATTTTAATAAAATAATTTAATTTAATTTTAATAAAAAATAATTTAAGATAAATAATTAGTAATTTATTTCAAATTGTAATGGCTGAGTAATAAAAAATGTTAAAAATTAATATAAAGAAAGTAATGATTTTTTTTTTAATATAAAAATTTATATATTATATAATATAAAATGGATCAAATTAGATTATGTAAACCAAACTTTAATTAAATATTTTTAATATAAATATGAGAGCATTAAATCTTTGTTATTCTATGTTTCAAAGTTTATGTCATGTAACAATATAAAAATCTCAAATAATTAATATGATTTTAAAGTTTAATTATAATAAAATAAATATTAAAAACATTAAAATTTCTTAGATAGAAAAAAATAAGGATGAGATTGTCCACCACATCATAAAAGACTTGTTTGATCATGTAATTAATATAACTATGAGAGGATGCTAATGCTTATCTTTTAATAATCAGTGAAGGGAAAAATAAATAATTTTGAAATATAAAAATATTATAAACAACCAATAATGAGAGTTTCATAATTGATGATATAAATTATAAACATGTGAGAGATACATGAAGTTGGCATATCAAGTGTATAAGAAAAAAGAAATGGGAGTTAACTCTACATGAAAATGATATTACTAAAATATGTATGGTTTCTAAGGATCATTTAGAGACCCATTGTTTCCAACAATTGATTATGCATAATAAATCATGATTAGAGATATTTAAGGGATGGTGCAATTATCGTTCCTCTAAAGCGATTGGTGTAAAGATCGCTTCTATATTAAGTGTTATCTTTTAAATCTAAATGTTCATTTTATTTGGTCTACAAGGTTATATCTAATGAGAGTAACCATAGAAAAGAGCAAAACAATATACCCATTTTTTTCTAACATCTTTGTCTATTATTGTTGAAATACATTGAAGTGTTAAATACCAAACATTCTAAGAAACAAATAATCATTGCAATAGAACAACAACAACATCTCTTAAGAACTGTAATAATGTCATAGAGGGGCCTTTCATAGTGAACAATTGTAACGTTTTAGAACACAAAAATTTAACATCTTAGACTAAGGCTCGTGTCATTCTTATTGGCATGACTTCAATATCCAAAGCACACATCACCTATAAGTCAAATTTAGACTCTTGAATAAGCTCTTAGCATCAAAAGGGTGATAGAGATCAAAGTTTCTTTTGAACATTACGTAGCTAGTAAAAGACAATAGAAAGGCAAAACACAACCTTATGAGAAACTAAGTTAAACACCATTGAAAATAGTTTTTCTTATGGGATGTACTCAACATTTTGAGTACTATGGAAATTTATGAGCTTTATGCAAGCCAGATTTATTTATTTCAACCTTTCTTGAATCCCTTGTCAAAATCCCCTGCATCTAGAGAGGATACTTGTAGGTTTCATCATGCATAAAGTAAGTGAGCAACTATAATAAAATTACTTATATCTTGGCACAATAGAATAATATATCGTAGAAATGAGAGTAGAGATAATAAATCCACAACAATAATTGATAGAAGAGTAGAATGATTAATAAATATAACTAAGCCACTTTGAGGGGGGAACCTCCACAACAATACAATAAGAGAAAAATTCACAATATGATAATCACATACTAGCCACTACCTCCTATATATACTCTACTTAGCCATGGTTATTCCATAGGTTGACCTTAATAGAACATAGAGAAATGCGACAAGATAATATAAGAGGTATGTAAGCCACAAGTCAGCGTCACATATCCATAGACACACCATAGGTTAAGGGTGTAACATGCCCCTCCCCTTTAGAAAAATATTGTCCTCAATATGAAATCAACCCTGGATATTGTTGCAGGAAAGCTTCATCCTCCCATGTTACATATTCAAAATGTAGATTCTTCCATTTGATCATATACTCCTTAATCACTATGGTTTGTAGTTGCTTAGTGTGTATTTAAAGGATCTCTTTAGGTTCTAGAATAACCTTACCTTAGTCATCCAATTCAAGTAACTCAGTTTGAGTAGAAACTCTATGTCTAATTACCTTCTTCAGGAAAGATACATGGAATACCACATGTATGCAATGGACTTGGATAATTTTAGTTTGTAGGCCACACTACCAATTTTTTTCAAGATCTGATAAGGGCCATAATACTTAGGAGATAACTTGTTATCTTTTTCTTATTGATTTAGAGACATCTTATATGGTTGTAATCATATAAAAACCCAATCACCTATGTCAAAATCTTGCTTACTACAGTGTTGATCTACTTGTTACTTTATTTGATTCTATGCCATGATTAAATTTTTCTCACAAACTGGTAAGTAAATCCTATTGATGGTGAATATGTTATTCAATAGCTCGAACCTTGGGATAAACCTTCAAGGTTGAAGTGATGGATGGGGGTGATATCCATGAAAAGCCACAAAGGGAGACATTTTGGATGAACTTTGAACATAAATATTATACCACCGTTCAACAAGCGGCAACCAATGAACCCATTTATCCTATTTGTCAGAAACAAAACAACAGAGATACCCTTCTAGATATTTTTTGACTACCTTTGTTTGTCCATCAAATTGAGGGTTATAGGATGAACTATGAACCAACTAGGTGCCCAAATGTTATGTACATATGGATATGATATATTAATGTATATGGGTTGATGGAGATGCTGACATGTGGCACACATCCCCCTTAGTTAGTTATATGGATCCAATATATTAGGATAAATGTGTAACTTTTAGAATTAGTGCATTGGGTAATGGTTAGCCTACATTTGGATTAGGAGGTTACCCATCCATTATTAATTATATAAAATTATATATAAAGGAGGTGAATTTCATTGTGAAGGAATCAAGTAAGTGTTGAGACTTCTATTTGATATAAGGATATTAGAGGTTGTCCCATCAAAGAGACATTGTGGAGTTATTCCTTCTTAAAGGAGTATTATATGGTGTTACCCTACCTTAAGGGTGATTATTATATTTTTATATATATTAAGTATTTGGGCATTTTGGCCCACTAATATCTATTGTGTTATGTTGATCTACGTTAAATTCCAGTATATTTCATATATTATAAGCGTGGACCATAACAAGTTGTATTAGAGATTCGAGTTGGATAATTTGTGTGGGGCAAAACCCTATTTTTATGGAATCATTAATATCTTGAAATCTATTGTGAATTTTTATACAATTTTTTTTATTGTAGTTGAATAATATTTTAAGGAAGTCACAGTAAAAAATTAAAGGTTTTATGATCAGTTTTGAGAGTTGCTAATATTTTAGGGTTTGTAATAAATTCATCACATCTACCTAAAAATAAGTAATTTTTCTATGAAATTTGTATTGATATTGTATTATTTTACAAGAGAGATACAGTCAAAATTTTAGAATTTTTTGAATCATTTTGAGTGATTTATGACTATTTTATGAGTCTTAATAAATACACTCTACAAGTCAAAATATTTGGATTTTTTCCCAAAATTTTCACTGAAGTTGAAATATTATACATGGAAGCTACAATAAATAAACTAGACTGTCTGGATTAGTTTTGCACGAGTTATTGAATTTTTAAGGTTTGAACTTTACCCTTATTTTTTTTCTAAATCATTAGTCAAATGGATTATAAATAGTTAGAACAATTGATGGAGAATTTTGAAAAAATGCAAAATATTTTGGAGAAGTATTCTATGACAAAACTGAGCATGTGGAGAAAGAAGAGACTAATGATGATAACCAAGAAGAGAGAACAAATGAAGAAGAAGATAAAAAAGAGGATGAACATAATGATGATGAGGAGGGAGCTACAGAGGATTTAGGAGGAGAGGTTAAGGATCATGATGTGTAAAAAGAGGAAGAAAATAATTTTTATGATGGAAATGAGGAAGATCATGTAGGTGATTATGAAGAAGAAAAAACATAACATAATAATGATGATGAAGATGATAGGGAAATCTAGAACCAAAAACCTGGCTCTGATTCCAACTTGTCAGGATCTTGCTCCTCAATAAGAGCACAATATGATTACCTTATATAAGCAACTAAACATGAAATTATACCAGAATTAACAAGTAACTAAAATTCACAAATAGCATAGAATATGAGAGACAATACACAATCTTGTATTAATACTCATGCCAGAAGGAAATACAATGAAGATGCCATAATCTTCCACACCTCTCAGATGTACAGATTTCTTTCCCTCAAGAGTTCACTCTCCTACCAAAAACGGTCACAACAAAAAACTCACACACAAAATTGTTGTTCACCTCCAACCAGTTAGTAACCACATTGCTAGTACCAAGCACTCAAAAGTATTTCAAGTAGATCTCCCATGAACTTGCAACAACCTGAAACTCAAATGATCTTACTTACCATGTAGAACTTCTTCTTGATCTTGAAACAACCTGCAGATCACCTATTCTTACAATTGGAAGGATCTACCTTGCCTTCCTCTATTGCTCTTCTGTGGAACTAGGAGGAGCTACACTTGCTCTCTTCACTAGCACACATTACAATACATGCCAATGAGTCTATAAATAGATCCCATACTAAACAATAACTTAGACTTCTAATTTACAATAATTAGACACGCAGCTCAAGACTCAAAATAGTCTTTACATGAAAACCATCGGTTCAACAAACTAACTATTTGTGCAACGAATAGTTTTAGAACCGCACATGCGACCAACGTCGGTCCTTGTCTGCCTGGAGGTGACCGATGTCGGCTGACTCTTGACCGATGTCGATTGCCTTCCTATCCACCACTGATCGACGTTAGTCGGCCTAATCGGAGCCAGTGACTGTGACACTCAGCAACTCCTCCATGTCTGCATATAGTGAAGCTTTTAGCTCCACAACCTAACAATCTCTCACTTAGAGATAAATAACTACACCTGTACCTGTACCTATACATCATTTGGTTTGTTCCTTGGCTTTGTATCCCTCTTCAATATCACTCTTGAAGACCAACCACCACAAACCCTGTGGTGCACCTCCTGTCATCCAAATCACCTGCCACATCCGCATTTACAAACCCATGTAGAAAAGAACTTGACCCTACATAGCATGTGCACCTGCTGATAGTCCCTCTCAGATATCTGAGAATCCATTGAACTGCCCTCCAATGCTTCTTTCTTGGATTGGCTCCAAACTTGCTAACAACTCCCACTGCTTGGGAAATCTCAGGTTTAGTACACATGTACTCAACCTCATCATGTGAATCAGGACACTGTTCATGGAACTGTCCAACCATCGGCATGCTAACCGATTTCACACAATCATCTGGAGACAAAATCAACCTGTGAGTTTCCATGTCTCTAGAACACACTCATGCCAAAGAATCTTGCTGCTCTCAGATTCCTCATAACACACCTCTGAACTAACTTTACCTTTAGTTTAGCAACTCCCTGCATATGTGACCCTGCAACAAGCACAACATACAGTAACAGGATAATGTAGCTAATATTATCCAACTTGGTAAAGAAAACACAATGGTTAAACCTTCATTGCCCTGCAGCTTACTCAAGACCATATACCCTGGCCTTCCGTCTCACGTGTCCATTCCCGCTCTTCTTTATCCTGAACATCCATTCGTCTCTCAGTGCTTTCTTTCAGCTGACAACTCCACCAAAAACTCCCGTTTGGTTCTTCTCTAAGGAATCACATCCTTCATCCATGCCAAGCTCCCACTATTTCCTGGATCTACCTGCTCTTCTTCTTTAATAACTTCTTGGTTCTTGACCATCAGTGAGTAACAAGTAGTGTAAAGAAGGGAAATGACAAATTTGAGGCTTACTTACCCTTTAAGTCCTCCATATGGGTGCTTGAGACTCTTGACAGCTTGCTCTCCACCCAAAATCCGTCTCAGTGATCGATGTCGATCACATCTCAGTCTGCACCCGACTGACGTCAGTTTCATGTGACTGCCTCATCACCAACGTCAGTTCCCTCTGATTGACATCGATGTTTATTTATCCAGAGTCATCGATGTCAGGCTAAACATAGCTGACGTGGGTCCTTGTCTGGATGTTGACATCGATTTTCTAATCGACGTCGGTCTCTGTGTTTTACTTGTGAGCGATGACTTTTACCCGCGAGCTCCTTTTGGATCAAAACCCTGTCCAAATCAACCTTGCTCTGCTCAAAATTATTCAGCCCCTTGCACTGATCTCTATCCATCATCTTCTCCTTGAAAACCAAGGCTTTCTTGTTCTTGTCACGAACATCAGATTTCTCAAGAAACGTCACTTTCTTCTTTTGCTTACAGAAATCTCGATCCATGCTTTTCAAATCTGAAAGCATCCCCTTTGACTCAAGAACATGCATCCCCTTCTTATTCATGTGACCAAGCCTATTAAGCCACATCTTTGAATCTACAGCTGAAGTAGATAAACCAGAAGGAGAATCAATAATACAAGTAGATAGATAAAGTGTACCTACTTTCTTACCTCTTGCTACAACAAGTGTACCCTTGAAAACTTTCCAAGAGTTCGCTGTGAGAGTTACTGTGCAACCCTCATCACCCAACTTTCCAACAGAAATCAAATTCTGCTTCAGGACTGGGACATGCATAACCTCCTTCAACACCCATGTGTTGCCCGTCTGTAATTTTAGCTTCACTTTCCCTTTGCCAACCATTTGACAAGGCTTACCATCCCCTAAATAAATTTCTCCAAAGTCTCCCTAGACATATTCATGAAAAAATTTCCTATTTCAGGATGCATGGAAAGAGGCACCAGAATCTAAAACCCAAGATTCTAATTTATCTAAGGAACATACCAGAGCATCTTGTGCAACAATACATGCAACAATACCTACAACATTTGCAACATCTGCTTCTTCAATTTCTTCTTGCTGATCTTTAACCAACCAACAATCTTTCTTTACATGCCCTTGCTTTCCACATTTCCAGCAGGTTATTCTGCTATACCTGGACTTGGATCTCCTGCCTATCTTTGACCTTGATCTCCCATGCTCAATCTTCTCTCTTTGCCTTCCCCTGCTTTCAACACTCAAAGCATTCCCTGATGATTCACCTGTGCTTTTCCTGTGAATTTTTTCATTCAAGATTACACTCACAACATCATCCACTTTTAAAATTTTTGAAGCAGACACAGTATTACTAATTGCCATTACCAAACTCTCCAAACTTTCAGGTAATGAGCATAAGATTAAGAGAGCCTTAATTTCATCATCAAAAACAATAGTGACTGAATTTAACTGGTTTACCAAACCATGGAAATCACTAAGATGACTATGAACAGATCCACCTTCCAACATTTGTAAATTAAATAATTGCTTCATAAGAAATACCTTATTCAAAGTTGAGGGTTTTTCATATAAATTTACTAAAGATTCCATCAAATCTACCGTTGTCTTAGCCTGAGATAAGTTAGCAATCACAGACGATGCAAGGCTCAACCTTATAGATCTCAGAGCCTTTCGATCAAGAACCTCCCATTCTTCATCCTTCATATCCATAGGCTTGCATGCAACCCCACCCAATGGTAAGTACAAATCTTTTTGATATAGATAATATTCTATCTGCATCCTCCATAATTGATAGTTCTTACCATTAAACTTCTCCATTTGTAGCTTACTTTCTTCTACCATTGCTATACTCCCACTCAAACAAAAACCCCTGTGAGTGACCTGTAATCAACAAACACTTACCAGATCTAATACAACCTATTAGTAACCCAACCAAAAGCTTTGATACCACTTGGTAAGGGGAATCTATAAACCACAAACCTGGCTTTGATTCCAACTTGTCAGGATCTTGCTCCTCAATAAGAGCACAATATGATTACCTTGTATAAGCAACTAAACATGAAATTATACCAAAATTAACAAGTAACTAGAATTCACAAATATCATAGAATATGAGAGACAATACACAATCTTGTATTAATACTCATGCCAAAAGGAAATACAATGAAGATGCCACAATCTTCTACACCTCTCAGATGTACAGATCTCTTTCCCTCAAGAGTTCACTCTCCTACCAAAAACGGTCACAACAAACAACTCACACACAGAATTGTTGTTCACCTCCAACCGGTCAGTAACCACACTGCCAGTACCAAGCACTCAAAAGTACTTCAAGTAGATCTCCCATGAACTTGCAACAACCTGCAACTCAAATGATCTTACTTACCATGTATAACTTCTTGCTGATCTTGCAACAACCTACAGATCACCTATTCTTACAATTGGAAAGATCTACCTTGCCTTCCTCTATTGCTCTTCTGTGGAACTAGGAGGAGCTACACTTGCTCTCTTCACCAACACACATTACAATACATGCCAATGAGTCTATAAATAGATTCCATACTAAACAATAGCTTAGACTTCTAATTTACAATAATTAGACACGTAGCTCAAGACTCAAAATAGTCTTTATATGCAAATAATCGGTTCAACAAACTAACTATTCATGCAACGAATAGTTCTGGAACCGCACAGGTGACCGACGTCGGTCCCTGTCTGCCTGGAGGTGACCGACGTTGGCTGACTCCTGACCGATGTTAGTTGCCTTCCTGTCCACCACTGACTAACGTCAGTTGGCCTAATCGACGCCGGTGACTATGACACTTAGGAACTCCTCCATGTCTGCATACAGTGAAGCTTTTAGCTCCACAACCTAACAGAAGAGGCTACAAAGGGTGTAGAAGGAGAGGTAGAGGATATTGAAGAGGAGGAAGAAGGATTGGATGATAAGGGTTTACATAATTTGGCTCCAAAGAAATCATAGTCAATTTTTTAGTTTCTTAGATGCATTCAAAATAATAAGGTTATTGTGTCTGTAAACCCTAACAAGAAATATAAATTCATCAACATGGATGTGGCCCAACATCCATAGGTTCAAGCAAATAATATCAAGGAGGCTCAAATAGATGGTAATAATATTCTATTTTTTGAAGATTTGAGGATCACTATAGATAAATATGTTTTGCATTCAAATTTTTTTACTTTGGATATGGATGGTGTGGATATAGCTCTTAGATATCCATGGTTATAAACTTTAGGAACAATCAATATTAATGTTCAGAAGAAGTTCATAAAGTTTTGGTATAGGAAAAATAAGGTCATTTTACATGATATCATAGTTGTAAAGGCACAAAGAACAATCAAGCTAGAGCATGAGGGTGATATTGAAGCAAGTGAAGAAGAGCACGAGGAAGATTTAAATGAAGACATATATGAAAAAATAGTTCAAGCAGAGTAGAACACTTCATCTACTTAAGAGACAAGGGAACTACCAAATGAAATGGTGGAAGAGGTAAAATAAAAGGTTGATAAGGTCAAAGTATTTGAAAAAGTCACGGCATATTGAAACCCACATCATCATGAGAGGAAATAATCATGGACCCATGTGAGGGAGTGTCATAACAACAATCACTTTGGATATACATGCAATTAGAGTACCAATCACTATGGTTATGCATGAAAGCCAAAGAACTACTATGGTCAGGTATGGAATCAGAGTAGTGAAACAACATATGAAACTTAGAATCATTGGTAAAATCACTATGACTAAGCATGAAAAAATAAATACTATGGTCATGCATAGAATCAGAGTAGCACAATGGAATATGGTACATGGAATCAAAGGATGAATAATACATAGACACCAAAGTCGTACAATTATGATCATAAATGGAATCAGAGTAGTACAAGGGAATTTGGAAACAAGGTTGGAGAGTTATCACCTACCAAGATCACATATAGATGGTTATATGATCGATATTGGAGATAAGTGTGTAATGATTTGAAGCACACTCATTATTTGATTTCTTCTTATGTTTTAGGGGTAAAACATGTCAAGGAGGGAAGGAATGTTATGTACTTGGAGATATGGTATATTAATGTATATGGGTTGATGGAGATGTTGACATGTGGCACACATCCCCCTTAGTTATTTAGATGGGTCCAATATATTAAGATAAATGAGTAACTTATGAAATTAGTGCACTGGGTAATAGTTGACCTACATTGGGATTAGGAGGTTACCCATCCATTATTAGTTATATAGAGATATGTATAAAGGAAGTGAATATCATTGTGAAGGCATCAAGTAAGTGTTGAGTCTTCTACTTGATATAAGGATATTGGAGGTTGTCCTCTCGAAGAGATATTGTAGAGTTATTCCTTCCTAAAGGAGTATTGTATGGTGTTGCCCTACCTTAAGGGTGATTATTCTATTTCTATATATATTAAGTCTTTGGGTATCTTGGCCCACCAATATATATTGTGTTGTGTTGATCTATATTATATTCTACATATTTCATATATTATAAGTGTGGATCATAACACCAAATATGCAAATAATTAAGTCCAAAAATTATTAGTAAATATGGGATCTCAATCACTTACAATGATTTTTGGAGTACCATGCAATTTTTTAACAATATTTAAAAAATAGAAGGTACTATACTATCAATAAATGGCTATGATAAGGAATAAAAATGAGCATACTTAGTGAGTTGATCCACAACTACCATGATAACATTTTATCCCTCAAACCATGGTATCCTAGTAATGAAATCCATGGAAACCTCCTCCCAATGATGGCTAGGGATAGATAAAGGTTGAAAAAAACCTAGGGTCTTAATGGTTTCACCTTTGTTCTATTGACATACCATACATTCCATCATATATTTCTAGACATCCCCTTTGAGTCCTTCCCAAAATAAATCTTGCTTGATTATATTATATGTTTCCAAAAATCATGAGTGACCTCGTATTAGAGATGTATGAAGTTCCTGAAGGATTTTATGTTTGAGGAGAGAATGCTTACAGAGGTATAATATATTTTTATACCATAATGTGATCTCCTTCCATGTAAATTTTTTAGATCTCCTAGTAGTACCCTGCTAAATATTTTGAATTAAATAATGGGTAGCACTATCATTCTCCCATTTTGATATTACTTCCTCTAGACAATCTACTTGCCAAATGGTCATTGTACATAACAATGCCTCAATTGATTCATCGTTCTGGGATATGCATCTGCCATCATATTTTATTTTATATTATTATAGACTATTTCAAAATCATAGCTTAAAAATTTAGTCACCCATTTTTTTATTCTTTAAAAGATAATTATTGTTCTAACAAATATTTGAGGCCATCACGGTTAATCTTTACCTAAAAATGATGACCCATTAGAAAAGTTCTCCAGTGCTTGACTACATGAAAATTATCCATCATCTCTTTATCATAGATTATCTTGAGCCTATTTTTTCCTTTCAGTTGGTGACTCTCAAATGCAAGTGGGTTGCCTTCTTGCATGAGTATAGTCACCATGCCATATCCTGATGCATCACATTCCACAATAAAAAAATTATAAAATTCAGGATTAGTCAAAAGTAGAGTGATTAACATATCTATTTTCAACTATTCAAATACCTTGGTAGTTGTATTATTCCACTAGAAGGAGTCTTTATTCAACAAATCTATGAGTGGGGATGCGATGCTACCATAATTTTTGATAAACTTGTGATAGTAACCAGTTATCCCAAAAAATACCTAGAGGTTCTTGAGTATCATGAGAACCTGTCACTCCATCATCACTTGGATATTTTTAGTTTCAAATTTCACTCCTTTATGTGAATCAATATAACCCAAGTACTTGTCCTATCATATGCCAATAATATATTTGGAAAGTTTGGCATAAAGTTGATGTTGTTCCAGAACTGAGAGTACATGTTTCACATGATTCAAATAGTCTTCCTAATTTTTATTTTAAATGAGGATGCCATAAAAAAAATCCAACACAAACTTTCTCAAAAATTGCTTGAAAATAATATTCATCAAACTCTCAAATGTAGATGGTGCATTTGTGAGGCCAAAAGGCATGACCATAAACTCATAATTCCTTTCATGAGTTTTAAAAGTTGTTTTAGGTATGTCTTCTTCAAGAATTCAAATATGATGATACCCATAATGAAGATATAACTTTTTAAAATAAACAACACCATGCATTTCACCTAGAAATCACCAATTATTGAAATTTATCTTTGACAATGTACTTGTTGATTTATCTATAGTTTGGGCACATCCTTCAAGTTTCATCCTTCTTCTACACCATGACCACTGGCAAGGAATATTATCTTTGGATATGTTAGATAATTTTTGCATCCAACATCTCATGTACCATCTTTTCAATTTAATACTTTTGGGCATAAGGATACTTGTAGGGTCTAATTTTGGGTGGTGTACTTCCTAGAAGTAGTTTCATGGCATGATCATGAGCTCTACTTGGTGGAATTCCTTTTGTCATGTCACCAAAAATAACAAAATGGTCATCTAAAACCATTTGTAAATTAGGATGGTTAGACTCCTTGATTGGTTGAACCTCTATGGAAAACAAGCACACCACAAATACTTCAACACCTTTTCTTAAAAATCTTTCAACACCTTTTCTTAAAAATCTTTATCATCTGATGGGAAATATCTAGTTATGTATATTTAGACCATAATCCATGAATTTAAAATGTCTTTCCTTCTGAATGGAAGTGCAAGAATAGTTCCTTGAAATTCATATCAATAGTGCCCAAAATGGTGAGCCATTGCACTCCTAAAACAATGTCAGCCCCTCGCATGGGAATAAAAAAAGTAGGAGAATCTAACAAGTTGGCTCCCATAACAAGATTAATAATATGTAATTTTATAGAACAATTGATGATAGCACCATCTGTAATCATGACCTGATATTATGGAGCTAGGTAAATGAAAAAAATCAAACGAGCAACCAATTTACTATTGATGAAGTTGTGTGTACTCCTAGAGTCAATCAAATTAGTCACTTTATATTTTTTCAGGAAACCCACCACCTTAATATTTTGAGTAATAATACCTAAAATTTCATGATAATAGATAGTAGGTTGAGAATCTTTAGATTCATCTCCGGGTTCATACAAACATGCACCTAAGGCCTCATCATCTTTGTCATCCTCATTGGTGCCTTCAATGTAAAACAACTTATTTTCAGCACAATGATTTCCTTTTCTCCATTTTTATCATATGAAAAACACAAAAATTTTGTACACTTATCCTCAATTTACTCAAGGGGAAGTCTAATAAGCTAAGGAAATGATGGTCTTGGAAAAGTGCAGTTACAAACATTAGTTAAGGACATTTGTTTGATCAACTTTTTTTCCTCTGCCATGCATGCCCTTAGGATGGTTTTAAATAATAAATTTTAGAATAAAAATTACCTATGGGGGGGGGGTGAATTATTTTATTCAAAACAATCATTCAATTCCAATTAAGCATATATGAACCATTCATACAAATATGAACATCTAACAAAGCATATACAACCATACAAGATCATGAAACACATTACATATGTGGGAAACCCTCAAGGAGAAGAAAAACCACTAATATATATATAAATAAACTAAAATAATATAATATAAAAATCATAATTTAGTGAATCACCAATTTCACATGGAGCACCAACCCCAACTAGCTAAGCACCAACCCCAACTAGCTAAGCACCAACCTAGCTAGGCTTTAACAAGCACCAACTTGCGAGGAGGCAACAACCCCCTAGATGAATCAACACCAAATTAGCCACCTAAAAAATTTAATCATATTTATTACATGTTATTTCTCACACAATGCATGAATATCAGATTATTTATCTCTTCTCACTCTTCTATCCTTCTCAAACTGCCTTCTCGGCTTCTTTTCTCAACTAGGTCTCTTCAAGATAGATTAGGCTATATGACCTTGATATTCAGCTAAAATACCCATATTATATATTCATGATAGTTTATATACAAACATATTATGGTATAAAATGCCTCTTTTAACTCTTCAATATGTGATATCCTTCACTTATACTCTCTACACCTCTCACCAGCCAATTAGGCCTATTAGGCCTTATTCTTATACAATCCTCTAGCTCACATACCTCTCGGTAGGACACACACACTTGAACACATGGATTAAAATTAAAATAGGTAATATATAAAATTTGATAAATTAATAGATTATTATAATATCTCATTCATAGCATAAAAGACCAAAACCTCTTTTAGGTCTTAAGGGGACCTAATCCAATTAGGCCTTCATTAGTGCACGTTACCCTTTGATCTCCTTGGAATAGTTTAAAAATACATACACATAAGGAAAAATTAATATGCCACTAAAATATACCCATTATAATCTCATATTAGGTCCATGACACTTTTTAGCTCCAACCATCACTTGAAGCACACTATTAGTACTATTTACATTAGGCCTTCACACACACAGAAAGGTTTGTCTTGAAAAACTAAAGATAACATAATATTTAGCCATACAATAATGAAAATAAATCATATAAAAAGAACTTAAAATACCTAAAAAATTTCATTAAGTGAATTATACTTCATCACACATCGCATAGAGCCTCAAAAACACCTCTGCAACTTACTCACTAAGATTTGCTAGTTTTATTCAAAGACCAGTCATGGTGACTTAGACCTCCAACACCTGTATGGAAATATTAAATAAATTTTTATTCATGTATATGATATTATGAGATATTTATATCATTATTAGATATAAATATAATATATTCAAATGAAAAATATTGGTTTTGCAGACCAATCTCATGACCTTATATCTCACTGTCTCATCTGAACTAGACAGGTCAACTTGTGAGCAACTTTTTCACTATATACATTGAGATCCAAAAATTACACCAAAAATGAATAAGTCTTAAAATTAATGAAAAACATATCTATGTAACTTTTTTCATTACTCTTTTATGATAACACATTCCTAATCATCTTCTCACTATTGTTTGGGTTTTTCACTATTTCCACCATAAGGCCTGCTAGCAATTGACTAACTTAGATAAATAGTTTAGAAAACTTGAGGGATATATATTATCCATAAACCTTAATGTATATGAAACATGAGTCTCAAGCTTCATCCTCTAGCCATTTTGCATAGTTTGACTTGGTCAACTTTGACTACTATAATAAATCTCTGAGAAATTAGTACTTTCATGTAGGGTCTACTCACACACCTAAAAAATCAATCAGACTTGGAGGTGCCTGGGAGAGTTGAATACAACCTAAAATATCTTAAATGAGTATAAAAATCCATTATAAGCACATTTTATCAACATCTTCAACATTGGGTGCTTATTAGGGTTCTAAGAGGGTTTAAACCTGATTCCATTCTTAATTATTGTTCATAAATCAAAGCCCATCAATACATAAAATAATGTTTGGAATTTTGAGATAGGAACCTCCCTAATGTAACATGAATTTATTATGTTCTCATTCAAAGTTTTAATGAGCTAACGAGCACAATAAAATCCTTATCATGTTGAGAATCCTTCATTCTATGTCCTTAAGAGACCTAAAAACACTTTTTATTACCTTAACCTTCAAATTTTGACCTGAAACTTCATGAATACACCTAGAAAAACCTATAATACATTTGAAAAAGTTCACCTATGCATGCTTGCCTTCAAAACCGAACCTCATGCCTCATTAGGCCATGCTCTTTCCACCTTGTTTTCTACACATGAGTCTTCACACCTCAACATGCATTGAACTAACCTTCAAACCTATTTTAAATCTCTCAATACTTCACTCACATGATAAATAAATGTAAAATATCCTTATAAAACCATATCTAATCATCCATCATGCCTCTTCATGCACAAGACTAGGCATCCTATGCACATACCTTCTCAAGACACTACTGGATCAAACACTTGACAACTTTGAAAAGGACCTTCCATGATGACCTTCACATCACTCATGAACACATAATAACATATACCAATATTATATTACACTCTCAGAATCATTGTAACACTGATAATTATTATTTTCTCATAGCTACACTCTTCAATTACCTCACGAAGACCTATGACCTTATGACAATGCCAATTGACCTTTAACACTAGCTTGTTATAACATAACACTCACTAGAGCACCACTGAGACATAAATGATAATAAAAATGATAGTTACATGACATAATTATTCATAAGCACCTTTGACATCAATGACAACATCAATGC
The DNA here is from genome assembly GCA_037957365.1 of Torreya grandis. Classification (NCBI taxonomy): domain Eukaryota; kingdom Viridiplantae; phylum Streptophyta; class Pinopsida; order Cupressales; family Taxaceae; genus Torreya; species Torreya grandis. The sequence continues at coordinate 4,524,455 of JARHVA010000517.1, read as the reverse complement.
CAAACCTTAATAAAAGGAACAATGCTCAACAATCTCCCCATTTGTCATTGATGGCAAAACATACTACAAATTGATCATTCTCATCTCCCCCATTATGGTCTTTCTCCCCCTTTGACATAAATTACAAAATGATGTATAAAAATCCTTGGATCACACTCCTTGTAACCAAAAGACTCAACACATAGGACTATGAGTTTATAAGTCATAATAAAAACATGCTCCCCTATCTCAATGCATACCTTCTTCAAACAACTTACCTACTCTTTTGGAGATAATAAACCACCTGATTAGATCCCCTTAATATTTTTTCTTCTTTAATGATTTTTAGGGGAAGCAATTACACCTAATTCCTTTCTTATATGTTCAAATGTTACCTTTAGAAGTAGTTTGGTCAAAATGTCTACAATCTGATCCTATGTAAAAACATATTCAAGTCTAACACTTTATTCACTTACCTAATCTCTTAGAAAATGATCCCTAATGGGAATGTGCTTAGTCCTTGAGTGTATAACATGGTTCTTTGAGACACTTATAACATTTATGTTATCACAGTAGATTGGGCTAGGACCATCATACCCCACCTTGTATCCTTTTAGGGTCTATCTCATCTATGGGACCTAAGTGCAACATGAAGCTATTATAGTGTACTAGAATTCAAAATTGGATAATGCTACTAATTATTGCTTCTTGATTATCTGTAAAACTAGGCACCCACTTAAGAAGAAAGCTCCTCCACTAGTTCTCTTCCTATCATTTAGACTTCCTGCCCAGTCTGCATCTGTATAGGTTATCAAATTGAAATCCTTGCTCCTTGGATAGCATAATCCATAATCCATAGTCCCCTTTGAGATACATAAGTATTATTTTGATTGATTGCAGATGTTTTTCCTTTATATCTACTTGAAACCTTCCCACAAGACCTAGTTCTTGCATGATCTCAGTTCTAGAGGTAGTGGTGTATAACAAGCTTCTAATCATTGACCTGTAGGATGTTTGATTGACCTTTAAAGACTCATCTTCCTTGCTCAACTTATATGCTATGATCATAGGTGTACTAACTACCTTGCAATATTACATCTCAAACTTCTTCAAAATTTCTCTTATGTACTTGGCTTATGAAATAAATATATACCTTTTTCAGATTGAGTGATTTACAACCCAAAAGAGAATGATAGTTCTCCTAACATGGACATCTCAAACTCTTTCTTCATCACCTCTACAAAGGCCTTGGTCATGTTCTCATTGTTTCCACTTAAGATGATGTCATCCACATAGATAACAACTATCAATTGATGGTCATCTTCTATCTTTATGTGTAGATTACTATCTATAACTCTTCTTTTGAATCCTTGATCCAATAGATCCCTGTCCAACCTATCATACTAAGCTTTGGGAGCTTGATTTAGACCATAAAGAGCCTTTTTAAATATGAAAACAAAGTCATTGTACCCTGATAGTGATAACCCATCAGGTTGCTCTACGTACACCTCCTCTTCCAAATTCCCATTCAAAAAGGTAGTTTTGATATCCATATTGCATACCTTAAATCCTTTAAATCTTACATATTCTAGAAACAACCTGATGGCCTCAAATATTGCTACTGGTGCAAAGGTCTCCTAAAAGTCTACCCCTTTAACTTGTGCATATCCCTTGCATACCAATCTAGCCTTGTTCCTATTGACTTCTCCATCTTCATTCAACTTGTTTTTAAACATCCATTTTGTGCCAATGACATTCTTATCATTAGGCCTAAGAATTAGTTCCCAATTCTCATTCTTCTCTATTTGGTCTAACTCCTCATTCATATCTCCTATCTAAAATTTGTCTTTACTTCTATAAGATTCTTAGGTTCAATCTTAGATAATAGAGAAACATTCTCTTGATTTAGATTACTTATTAATCTTCTCCTTATTTTCATACCTATATTCTTATTACCAATGATTTGAGATTTAGGATGATCTCTTTGAATCTGTCTTGAGGGGCTTTTTAAATCCCATCTCTCCTCAACTTCTTCTTATTCCTCATCAACCTCTCTAGTTTCCTCTTCATTATTGAAGTCTAGATTCTCTAAATTATCTTTTGACCGTGAGTGTGATTTCCTAGTTTCACATTGGTGCTTTCCATTATATTTTGTGACCTCTTGTTATAACATCTATAGGCTAAGCTCATTGATGAATATCCTAAGAATATACATCCATCAGATTTAGAATCAAATTTCCCTAAGTCTTCATCATCTCTCTTGATGAAACATTTACTCCCAAACACTCTAAAGTGTTACACATTAGTAGGTCTACCTTTCCACAATTTATAAGGAGTCTTGTTGCCATTCATCCTTATTTGTCTTCTATTCAAAATGTAGACAATAGTACTTACTACCTCTCTCCAATATCCATCAAACAATATAGACTCATTTAGCATAGTTCTAGCCATCTCTTGAACTATCCTATTATTTCTTTCCACTACCCCATTCTGTTGAAGTGTCCTAGCTACTGAGAACTATCTACTTATTCCATGAACCTCATAAAATTTATCAAACTCATTTGACTAAAACTCTCCTCCTCTGTCACATATTAGATAATTAATCTTCCCATTCTTCTCATTCTCAATAAGAGCCTCAAATGCCTTGAAATTATCAAATTATTTTGACTTTTCTTTCAAGAATGCTACCCAAGTCATTTTTATGTAGTCATCTATGAGTAACATGAAGTAACTATCTCCTTGAATGATATGAATTATTGTAGGCCCATAGAGATCAGTGTGTATTAACTCCAAGGGTTTTGTAGTAGAGTATTCCTTGGACTTGAACCTTATTCTAGTATACTTACCATGTTGACATGCCTTGAAAAGTATGTTTGTAGGTTTGGTGATCTTAGGCATGTTCTTCACAGACTTCTTAGTGATTATCTTGACCAGATTGTCAAATTTTAGGTGACCTAACCTTATGTTCTATATCCAACTTTCATAAATCTTACTCATAAAGCATATCTCCTTCTTGATCTCATTCAAGATATATAAATTATTTTCAATCCTCTTAGCATTGAAAATTAGCCTTCATGATTTGGCTCTCCTTATCTCACACCCTCTATCATGAAAGATAAGTGTGTGTCCTTGAATTCAAATTTGACTTACAATAAGTAGGTTATGTTTCAAACCTTCCACATAAAACACATTTTGTGTCTTGGTCTTCCCATTGTCCAAACTCAAGATATCCTTGCCAACTATATTAACAATTGTGTTGTCTTCAAACCTTGTTGTTCCTACAACATTATTCTTCAATGAGATGGAATTATATTTATGTCCTATCATGTGGATTGATCAACCACTATATATATTGTTGGGTGAATATTTTGTCACCAGCTGATTGATGGAAAAATAGGTGCATCAACCACATCATAAGGAGATTTGTATAACAAAAAGGATGTGGTGGCCACAGCCACATTGAGACAAATCTCTCCTCTCATCAAGGGGAGGTTCCATATAAACTATAGTATACTATATATGCTAAAAATACACACAAGAGTGAAATCATACCATCCATCTCTCTTTTTTCAGAGATTATGTTTACATAATAGAGGAGAATTCTGGTGTAATTACTGAAGGCATTTCTCTTCTTTTATAAATAGTATTCATCAAACAACAAGAATCCTTCCTGGGTAGTAACAGAAACCACAAGAAACCAACGAAAGCACAAAGTCTTTCATTGTCTCTCATACTGATTAGGACAAATTAACACAGTAGAATGAAGTGTAGCACAAATTCTCCACTTCAACTACAATAGAGTAAAAGATTATAAAGGATAAACGTAGCTTAAAGTCTCTCCAATATCCTTTGTAGTAAAACACAAAACACACAACAAATTAAAGACAATTATGGTAGCACAAAGTCTCCCATAGTTGGCTTCAAGACACCTTCCAAGTTATTTCCACTAGTTCTGCTTATTTGATTAAATGGACAAGACTGTATTTAGGAAATGGATATAAGAACAATTTCCTAGATGACACAAGCTTATCCCAACACAAAGTTTGAAAGGTCACTTGCTTTCTCATTCATTTAAGAAAATATGATTAACAGTCTGAGCTCAAAGTCTCAGGATTGCCTTTTAATTGGGTAGAGCTTTGCTTCTGATAATCAAGAGATCTCTCTTATACAAAATGGGAGTTTACAATATATATCATTACAAGGAAGACTTGGGCGCTTGTTTTCATGAAATCGGCCCATGCTGAATTGAATGCCTTAATTATCTATCAAAGAGCCATGCTGGAACAAGGCATCAACCTTGACTTTGGCATTTTGAATCATCTCAAATGTCCTTTCCTTAGCATGGTTTGTCTGGTCTTTTTAATGATGTTTACACGGCTGTCCATTCGCCTTTATTCAATGAAGAAAAATAGGCCACATCCTTAAATGTTTATGTTCCCTGGCATCCACCTGGTGGACTATTCCACCTACTGGAAATAACTCTCCTAAATATATTATTGATTTTCTTATAGTTTCTCTCTCTTTCCTTCTCACATTTTGTCTCTTCTTAGCAATCTGAGCTCTTAGGGCTATCTTCTCGCTTTCAGTTGGCTCTTTCAGCTCCTTTCTAGGCTAGTCGCTGAGCTTGTTCTTAGTTCTTTTGAAAATCAATGGCTATTATATTACCTTGAATTTGATGTCCACAAGGACGTCACTGGTCACCTTGAACCTTGAACCTTTGAACCATTTTTGTTCAAGGTTCAATGGTTCATTGGTTCAATCATTTTGTGAAGGGCCGCATTTGCTTTCTTTTTCTTCTTCGGTTGAACCATTTCTTTTAACTTATTTCTAGAATCTTTTGCTTCATATACTCACTCAAAGCTTCCATTCAAACTTTGGAATCTTTGAATCTTTGAACCATTTTAGTTCTAGGTTCAACGGTTCATTCTCTTTCTTTGAAGCCTTTTATTCTCTAAGTCTATCAAACTTATTAAACTCATTGAACCTTGAATCTTTTGAACCATTTTGGTTCAAGGTTCAACGGTTCAATGATTCAATCTTATTTCTTTAATTTCTTCAAAGCTTTGAACTCTCTGGATTTTCTAAGTTTGTCGAAGTCTTTTGAACCTTTGAACTCATTGAACCTTTGAACTCTTTTTGGTTCAAGGTTCAACGGTTCAACAGTTCAATCTTCACTCTTTGATTCCTTCTTTTCTTTAAGTCTTTCAGACTTATTGAACTCATTTAACCTTGAACCTTTGGGTCATTTTGGTTCAAGGTTCAATGGTTCAATGATTCAATCTTATTTATTCAAAGCTTTCTTTTCTTTAAGTCCGCCGAAGTCATTGGACCTTTGAACTCGTTAAACCTTTTGAACTATTTTGGAGGTGGGGTTCAATGGTTCATTCTAATTATTTGAAGCCCACCGTTAAGTCTTTTGATCGAACTTGGGTGTTGAACCATTATTAAAACACTAAGAAAAAGCCTTAGTGTTTTGAACTTCCTTTGAAGAAAGCTCACCTGTTGAACTTGTGACTTCTTTAGTTGAAAAGGCTTGAATATTTAGAAAACTCAACTGCTCAAAACATTTTGAAATAAAGAAAGAAAGCATTTTGGCCTACAGGACTAAAATGGTCTATATGTTGTCCACAAAAATAAGTGATGGATTTTGGGAACAACAGCGGGCTCTAGTTGGGAAACTTCCATCGATTGAAAACTAAAGTAATCAAAGGGAGTAGAAAATAGAATCTTAGTGCCTTCATCTATGCCATTGGGCCACAGAGTCACTCTTACCCAAAAAGAAAGGTGCCAAAAACAAATGGAAAATGCAAAACAAAGAAAGACTATGCAAATGTATATATGTACAACTAGACTTATCTGATACTTAAATGATTGAAGTGCTTCAGATGCTGCCCACTGTGAGGTAGAGTAAATGGCATTCCATCTTGATATCTCAGCAAGAAACTATTTTCACCATTTAAATGATGAATGGCAAATGGGCCTCTCCATAAGGAATCAAATTTTCCATGCATTCCCTTTGGTTCTCTCCTCTTGTCCCACAACAAGACTTGATCTCCAATTTGAAAATCATTAATCCTTGCTTTCTGGTCGAAGAGTGTCTTCACCAGACTTTGATGCGCAACAATTCAGTCCACCACCATAGTTTGTTGCTCATTAAGCTCAATCAAGCACATGATCCTTTTATCGATGGAACTTTCAAAAGTTGAATCTTCCACAGCCTTTGCTAACTTTAACACTGGTAATTTTAGGGTGATTGGTATCTCTGCATTGAGACCATACATAAATTGGAATGGGGACATACCTATCACCCTCTTGGGTGTAATTCTGTCTGCCCATAAAGCATCAAGCAATGCTTTATGCTAGGTTCTTTGATTGTCATCTACCAATTTCTTGATAATGGTCACCATGTTCTTGTTGCTTGATTCTACTTGACCATTTCCTTGCGGATAATAGTCAGAAGAGTGGGAGAGAATAATACCATAAGAGTAACAGAACTAGGTAATCTCATGAGAAGATAAACATGCTGAATTATTTGTTATAATATTATTTGGGACCCAAACCTGGAAATAATGTTTTCCTTGATGAAATTACATACCACCTCTAAAGTGACATGCTTGAATAAGACGGCTTCCACCCACTTGGTTAAGTAGTCTGTGGATGTGAGGACATAATCATGTACAACAATTGAGGATAGATTTATAGCGCCAATGAAATCAATCCCCCATTGCTAAAATGGCACTTCTATGACCACAGGATTGAGAGGTAACGCAACCAGATTGGGTTTGCCAATGAACTGTTGACACAACTCACATCTATGCACCCAAGTGTATGAATCTCAAAATAGAGTAGGCCAATAGTACTTGGTTCGTAGAATCTTATGGGCAGTCACAGGGGAAAAAAAATGTCCTCCACAAGCCAAATTGTGGAAAGACTCCAAAAGTTTGTTTTACTACGCTTTATCCATGTAGTGAAGGAATACCCCATCAAGATTCTTCTTATACAGACCGTTATCCCACAGGACAAAATTGGAAGCTTTCAACTTAATAGTCCTCTTTTTTTTATGAGATAGGTGAGTAGGACACTCACCATAGGTAAGGAAATGAGAAATATTCGAATACCACTCATTCGTAGTGGTGACAAAAAAAATGTTGGTGTGTCTTTAACTCCTATTTCTTCATACTCTGTTTCTTTTGGTATGTTATCAACAATTAATTGACAGAGGCCCTTTTCCCACACAAGCTTTGTTGGTTTGATAACAAGATCAAACTCCTAGATTTTGGCAATCTGATTGCCCCTTTTGGTCCCAAACTCCTATTGAGTTAGTATGGACTTGATTGTTGTATCAAGAACCAAAGCAATAGTATGTGAGTTTAAGATGTAAAAATGGAAGTGTTTTACCACCTTTACCATAGTATATGCATGATTCTCCATGTTCGAGTATTTTAGCTCATGAGCTTTGAGAGGACAACTCATAAAAGAGATGGGAGATTCCACACCTTCTTTGTTCTGCTGAACCAAAATAGCTGAAAGATGGGAGATTCCAGACAAATTGAGACTTATTGAACTCATTGAACCTTGAACCTTTTGAACCATTTTGGTTCAAGGCTCCATGGTTCAATGATTCAATCTTATTTCTTTGATTTCTTCGAAGCTTCGAACTCTTTGGATTTTCTAAGTCCACTGAAGTCTTTTTCGTTGAACCTTTAAACTCTTTTTGGTTCAAGGTTCAATAGTTCAATAGTTCAATCTTCAATCTTCGCTCTTTGATTCCTTCTTTTATTTAAGTCTTTCAGACTTATTGAACTAATTAAACCTTGAACCTTTGGACCATTTTGGTTCAAGGTTCAATGGTTCAATGATTCAATCTAATTTCTTCGAAGCCTTCTTTTCTTTAAGTCTATCAAAGTCATTGGACCATTGAACTCGTTAAACCTTTTGAACCATTTTGGAGGCGGGGTTCAATGGTTCATTCTAATTATTTGAAGCCCATCATTAAGTCTTTTGATTGAACTTGGGTGATGAACCATTCTCAAAACACTAAGGAAAAGCCTTAAGTGTTTTGAACTTCCTTTGAAGAAATCCCGTCTGTTGAACCTGCAACTTCCTTAGCTGAAAAGGCTTAAATATTTGAAAAACTCAAATGCTCAAAACATTTTGAATGAAAGAAAGAAAGCATTTTGGCCTACAGGACCAAAATGGTCGGTATGTTGTCCACAAAAATAAGTGACAGATTTTGGGAACAACATACATACCATTTCATGCCTTCATATTGAATGTGAAAGGCAGTCTGAGCTAGCATAGAATCTACTTTAGTCTTCTATTCCTCCTTAGCAAATAGTCCGTCATGACTCTTGGGATTAATATGATCAGTCCTAACTTACTTTGGCTTCCATACCAATGTTTATCCCTTCTCATTCACTCTAATAACTTCATATATATTCTTGAATCTTTAGGGCCTTTTAAATCTATTAGAGCAAAATCTTGTAATGTGTCCCATATTATGACAACTGTATCAAACAACATTTTTGTACTTACCTTTTGACTGATCACTCCTTTTCTCATGGTCCCATGATAAATTATTACTAACTTAATTAGGTTGTTTGATTGGTATTTTAATGTTATTACTCTTGAATTGTTATGAATTTTCATGCTTTTTCTCAAACTTGATCATCTTTTCTATGAGCTGCTCATGCTCAACCTTCAAGGAATCAAGCTTTGTCTTCAATTGGTCATACTCAACTTCTTTTGATCTAAACCTTGTATTGACATCTTCTAACTAATTCTTAAGATCCTTCATAGTCTTATTTTGATGACTCAAATCATCAAGGGCATTTATGAGCTTAGCCTTAAGGTTTACTTCAGATTTTCCTTCTTCACTATCATAACAAACTTCTTTATCATACATGTTGTCTTCTTCTTTTTGATCACTAGACATCTTGTGATTCTTAGGATCACCTTAAAGATATTATACTTGATTCAAATTACCAAGCTTTGATAACAATTATTGGAAGCACAATTAGTGAGAGTGGGGGTAAATCAATGTCTTGAAAATAATCATTCAATTCCACTTAAGTATACATGAACCATTCATAAAACTATGAACATCTAGCAAAGCATATGCAACCATACAAGATCATAAAACAAATTACATATGTGGGAAACCATCAAGGGGAAGAAAACATGCTTATATTTACAAATACACTACAATACTATAAGAGAAAAATCACAATTTAGTAAATCACCAACTCCACATGGAACACCAACCCTTACTAGCTAAACACCAACCCATCTAGGCTTTAACAAGCACCAACTTGCAGGGAGGCACCAACCCCTTAAATGAATCAACACAAAATCATACACCTAAAACCTTTGATCATATTTATAACATCTTATTGCTCACACAATAGATGAAGATCACCTTCTTTAGCTCTTCTCAGTCTTCTATCCTTATCAAATTGCCTTCTTGGCTTCTTCACTCAACTAAGTCTCTTCAAGATAGATTAGGCCATATGACCTTGATATTCAGCTAAAATACCCATATTATATGTTCATTATAGTTTATCTACACCCCTAGTATGGTATAAATATCTCCTTTATCTCTTGAATATGGTATATCCTTTGCTTATACTCTCTAACCCTCTCACTAGCCAATTAGGCTTATTAGGCCTTGTTCGTATACAATCCTCTTGCTCACACATCTCTTGGTTGATCAAACACACTTGCACACATGAATTAACCTTAAAATAGGTCATATAATACATTTCATACATGAATCAGTAATTATAATATGTCGATGAAAGCATAAAAGACCAAAACCTCTTTTAGGTCTTAAGGAGACCTAATCCAATTAGGCCTTCATTAGTGCACGTTACCCTTTGATCTCCTTGAAACACTTTAAAAATTCATACACAAAATGAAAAATTCAAATGAAACTAAAATATACCCATACTAATCTCATCTTAGGTTTTGTGATAGTTTTTAGCTCCAATCACCACTTGAAGCACACCATTAGTATTGTTTACATTAGGCCTTCATACACACAAAAAGGTATGTATTGAATAACTGAAGATAAAAAAATATCTAGATACATAGCCATGATAATAAATTATATAAAAATAACCTAAAATACCTCAAAAACCTTATTAAACTCATTATACTTCATCACACAGGGCATTGAGCCTAAAAAACACCTCTATAACTTACTCAGAATTCCTAGTTTTCTGCAAAGATCAGTCATGGTGACTCAAACATCCAACACTTATATAGAAATATTAAATGACTTATGATGCATGTATATAATATTATGAGATCATTATATAATTATTAGATATAAATATAATATAATCAAATGGAAAATATTGGTCTTGTAGACCAATCTCATGACCTTATATCTCATTGTCTCATCTGAACCAGATAGGTCAACTTGTGAGTAAATGTTTTACTATATACACTAAAATCAAAAAATAATACCAAAAATGAACAAGTATTAAAATTCCTAAACAACATATCTATGTACTTGGTTTCATCACTCTTTTATATTAATACATTCCTAATCATCTTCTCACTATTGCCTAGGGTTTTCATTATTTCCACCATTAGGCCTATTAGCGGCTGACTAACTTGGATGATTAGTTTATCAAAATTGAGTGATATATATTGTATATAAACCTTCATGGACATGAAACATGAGTCTAAAGCTTCATCCTCCAGCTATTTTTATATTTTAAATTAGTCAACTCTGACCACTACAGTAAATCTTTGATAAATTAGCACTTTCCTGTAGGGTCTACTCACACACCTGACAACTCAATCACACCTAGATGTGACTGGGAGAGTTTAATACAACCTATAGTATCTTACCTAATCATACAATCCATTATGATCACTTTTTATCAACATCTTCAACATTGGGTCCTTATTAGGGTTCTAAGAGGGTTTAAACATGTTTCCATTCTTAACAATCGTTCATACAACATAACCCCTAAATCTAAAAAATAATGCTTGGAATTTTGAGTTGGGACCCTCCCCCATATACCATTAATTTCTTAGGTTCTCATGAAAATTTTTAATGAGATAATGAGCACAAGAAAATCCTTCTCAGGTTGAGAATCCTTCATTCTGTTCACTTGAGAGACCGAAAAATATTTTTTCTTGCCTCAACCTTCAAATTTTGACCTAAAAATTCATGCATACACCTAGGAAAACATATAATACATCTAAAAAATATCACTCATACATAATTTCCTTGGAAACTAAACCTCATGACTCATTAGGCCATGCTCTCACCACCTTATTTTCTACATCTAAATCTTCACACCTCATTAGGCCTTGAACTGACCTTCAAACCTCTTTTCAATCTCTCAATAATTCACTCACATGCTCAAAAAATGTCAAAAATACTTACAAAACCTTATCTCATCATGCCATCATGCCTCTTCATGCACAAGACTAGGGATCCTATGCACATACCTTCTCAAGACACTACTAGGCTCAAACACTTGACAACTTTGAAAAAAAGGACCTTCCATGTTGATCTTCACATCACTCATGAAAACATAAGAACATATACCAATCATATATTACACTCTTAAAATCATGACAACACTGATCAATATTGTCTTCTCATAACTACACTTTTCAATGAACTCATGAAGACCTATGACCTCATATGACCATGCCAACTAACCTTTAACACTTTAGCTTCTTTCAACAAAACACTCACTAGAGCACCACTGAGACATTAATGATAACAAAAATGATAGTTACATGACATCATCCTTCATAATCACCTTTGACATCAATGACAACCCTCAACAACATGAATAATGATCAACACTAAATTAAGATTAAACATGTAAAACTCTAATTAGATGTTATCTTTAAGGCTACCCAAAAATAGGTTAGTTATATTTTACTCATTGATTTCTGCCACATGAAATGAGAGATTATAAAAGTGATGAATATAATCATTTAAAGTCCCTATTTGTCATAATTTGGTAATCTAGATTATGTAGTTTTATGAGACATTATTGTGATATTAGAGTTGTAGTTCCTCAAGAAATACAGACCAGGAAATTGAAAGACCCTTCTTTTTATTTTAAGCACACTACCATCACTACCAAATGAAATACTTAGGTTCCAAAAATAAAGAGGCCATGACCACATTTATGAACATGGGGTCTTATGTAGATCAAATAAATTTTTAATTTGAGTGATCTATGTGAGTGGACCATTACCATCAAACTTGTGCAAGTTCACTTTTAGAAACATCAACTTCAGACCATGATTGGTAGTGTGATTTTTTCGAGGAGGAGAACCAAACTGGAGTGGTGGAGGGTTATTTTGCAAAAAACTAAGCTACAAAGTTAAAGAATTGGCTAGTTATTTGTTTCAATTTATCCTGTAAGCCATTCAGATCCCCTCTCATCCTTGTGATGTATCATTTCACTGTATTGAGATCATATTTACACACCATGCATGTAACTTTTGATTAAAATTATTGAATTTCCTCCAAAATTTATGGATCATAAGGTCTAGACTCCATGTCATCCTCGTGAGGATTTTTAGGAGTTTATTTCCCTTTTCTACATCCATGAGTGTTAGGACCAACCATGCATAAACCGTAGGAGGGTTTATCCCTAAAAAAGTGTATCAGTAGATGATACCATTGTGATCACCTCACTAAGATGATTCTAATTATTGCTAATGTGTACAAGATTGAAAAATTTCATCCTAAAAAGTATACTGAAAAAATATATCATTACAACCATCTCGTAGAGATGAATCCAATGACTGCTAATTTGCACAAGGTAAATTTTTTTCCAAACTCTTTTCTAAACTATTTTTAAAAAAAAATTCACTTTGAACAATACTATAGTGAGGGAAAAATAAATTCTTCCTAGATCACAAGTTATGGTTTTTTTATCCTTTAACTCATAGGAAATGTATAACACCAGATTTGAAGAAAAACACAACCATATAAACTTGCTCAAATCAAAACTCTAATACCACTTATAATGAAATTACTTAGATGTTCACATAGTAGAATAATATATCACATAAATGAGAGCAAAAATAATAGATCCAAAAAATTAATTGATATAAGAGTAGAATGTTTGATAAATATAACTGAGCCACTCTGAGGGGGAAACCTCCACAATCATGTAATAAAAGAAGAATTAGTAATATGATAATCAAATACTAGGCACTACCTCCTATATGTACTCTATTTAGCCATGGTTATTCCATACACTGACCTTTCTAAGTGTAAACACACAAATCTAGAAGAGGTTAGTTTATTTGTTAGCTATTAAAAATCAAAGAAATTTATAAAACATAAATTCTCAAGCGTGGTCCTTGTATTGGGCAAGGTCTAACCAAGACAATAAATAGAAAATAATCAGAAGCTATTATCTTCCTCATGAACGTCATTAGCTATTTGACACATATAAATGATTATGCTTGGATGTAGAGCTCAATGTCTTCTTCAATGTCATAGTATGAAATCCATCAACATCTCTCTAAGAAATATCTAAAATGGTTTTTTGATCAATTAGATGAAGTTTTATTTGGCATTTGTGTAGAGTTATTTGCGCATAAAATCTTATGAAAGGTCTCTAGTGGCCCTTCTATTTATAGATTTTCTAGATTGATTATGGCCATTGGATTAGGATCAAGATGAGTGGTCATATTTCAATTCAATTTTAGAGGCTCAAAGCAATAAATATTTTGTAAAGGGGTTGCATTAATGAGGCATGACTTGCCTTAATCCTAATATTTGTTTTCATTAATTTTTAGTGCTTGAAAACTTTCATGGTGGCCTCATCATTCCTGATATTTGTCCATGATGTCATGATGATGTCACCATTTGGGCACTTAATATAATAGGGAGAATTCTTTAATTTAATGAATTAAGGAAAATATAAGAATTCCAAAAAGCTATGGAATTTATTAATAGAGGAAGTTTAAGTTAATTAATAAATTTTACTTAGCTTAATGAAAAGTGAAGTGGATTTTGAAAATTGATGAACCATTCGACTAATTAATCCCAAAATGCCTCTTGCACAATTACAATTTGACTCAAGATGATTTAAGTGAAGCTAATAGTTGTGTACGATGTATTTACCTAGTTAGGTATTTCCCAATAATTTTCAAAATATGCATGCCATATGTGCAAAAGAATTTGAGTGTTCCAGTGATTTGTGTGCTATTGCTAAAAATCATTTTAATTATAATTTTGACATAAGAGTGGTGAGAATTGAGTGTATACAATTTATCCCTGTTTGTGAAGGCATTGTGATACATAAGTAAAATAATGAAAAAGTTGATAAAATAATCACAATAATAGTTGAAGAATGATGTGTTCATGTTTTGTTAAATTTTGTTTAATTTAGTGAAAACAATTTCACAATGATGCCCCTAACGATAATTGGGATGCCCATGATGCCCCCTCAAAATATGATTAATGAATGAGTCCTTGAATAAGAAAAAAAAGGATAAGAATAAAAGTGAAAATTACCCATGGATGAGATTAATCCAGTCAATATCTAATGACAAGTAGAGGAGAAGTAAGTTGACCCCCAGGTGGGGGAATTGGGAAGGGTGCATTCCAAGATAAACAATGCATTTTGACATACCCTAAATAGGGAAAATGTTGTGAGCGTAGGGAAGGATTGATCCTGAAACAAGTTACACACTTTGATTTTCCTAAGAGGACAAAAGTTGTAGGGCTTGAATTAGAAGAAATACTGAATGATTAAATTGCTCCAAACAAGGAAGAATAATTGACTAATACTTTTCTCTAGTAGGGAAAATTTGCTCATAAATATATCTAAATGGTTATATGACTAGTTTCATAGATTATTGTTAGAGATGCACATCGTAATCATCATATAAATAGTCATGCATTCAAATTTTTTTAGGATATTATGATTGTGGAAAATTTAATGATGTCTTGATTATGCATATAAAATATAGATCATGCCTAGAAAGATGCGCTCGATGTAACATTGGGTATAGAACATGAGCACTTGGTTTTTAATTTTAGAAATGATAGCATGCATTATAAGTATGGATGAATCATGATAACATTATTTGTCAGTTGTGTAGGGACTAGCTCAAGTGCAAATATTTAGAACTTGAGATCATGATATGGAATATCAAGACCTAAGTGTAAAATATGATGCACTAAACAAAGAAAAACCAAAAGAGTTTGAATACAAATGTAAATGATTTAGGGTCAAGATATGACGAATCAAGACTTAAGTGTAAAACATGTTGTAATAAATACAAACAATAAAACAATTAATATTAAAATAACCATACAAATCAAACACATAGAAACATGACACAAAAACAATAAAAAATCAATCAAGTAATCAATGACTGTGCCTATGTGATTAGGAAGGTGTTATGCTAGGATATTCCCCCCCTAATTCAAGGGGACAATGGATAGGATAATGCCATGATTTAATTATAAAAGGTTGAATAGAAGAATAAGGAAGGGGTGGTCGAGTTGCCTCTAGATGTCTGATGCAAATGGATGCTACCAACATAGTCTTTGTGGAACTTAGGCCCAATGTAGTTCTTCTAGGAATTAGGAAATAATGAAAGTGATGACAAGTAGATAAAAATTATTTGTATAGGAAAAAATAGGAATAGTTCACAAAATGATGAAAGCGTACATGGGCTTTGTTAGAGTTTTGCTAGGATCCCCAAATCATGTGAATGCATAGGTTCATGACAGGTACAATACAAGCAATATCTCAACACACAATTGGAAGCTAATGAAATCAATTAGGAAGAAATATTTCATAAATAAAATAGATAAAAATTAATCTTCCATTCACCTTAGCATTGGGCATCCATTGAAAAAGTAGTAGACAAAAACATAGTGGTTAAAAATGTAACGAGTGAAAAAGTAGCAAGGGAAAAATGTAGCGATGAAAAAAATCATAGGAATAAAACATAGTAAAGGATGCGTTCACATAAAAGAGGACACAAATTTCAACTAAAGGTCTAAACTCAGGAAATTAAGTTTTCCTCTGTTATTTTGTTTGTAAATTTGGTGAATTACATTTCCACCATGAAGTGTTAACTACTATCACCAAAATGAACTAGACAACAAATAAACATGTTAAAATCACTATAATGTCCCAATTATGCTCTTTATGACATTTTTATGACATTACTAATATCACTAAATTTTTCTCCACTATGTTTTGTCATCATGATATTTTTGTCATACTACATTTTTATCACTATATTTTTTACCTCTATATTTTTATCCACTATGTTATCATATAGAACCTAGCATTGAACTGAAATGAGATACATTTATAGGTTGGTTGAGTGAACTGGTGACTCACTAAACAAACTGAGTGGTAGGTTCATCCTCCATGAGTGGAGAGGACACTGGGGTAATACTAGTGTGTTGGAGGCCTTAGTGGTGCAAGCATTAAGGAGAACAAGTGGAATGGAGACACCATCCACCCATTAAGTGACCCATAAACTCACATGTTCATAATGATATCATTCTGATGCAATAAATAACCCTAGTTAGATTTATTGTCCTCAAAATCCACCTAATCTAGGTAAAAACAAAGAGAAGTAAAAACCCATGCAAGGGTAAAACCTCTACACTAAGACCCCCCTTAACCATAATTTAGGTGGGTAGTGTGAAAAAAGTGGGTCCCAATAACAAAACCTAATGAGGTACCCACGTACAATGTAACTCAAAAAATGGAGTAAAAGTAGAAAACTTAGTGGGAAAATACTCCCCCCTTAAAAGAGAGACAAAAAAGAGAAGGTAAGATGAAAAATTTGTACTCGATGCTACAATTGCTTGCAACCACCTTATATCTTGAAAAGAAGCACTCTAGAGTGACCGTGGGTTAGAAATAGATGCATTGAAGAGTGGATCAACATGAAAAAGTGAATGAATCTACCAAATATCTGATGTATCTCCAACCAAGTTGTGGTTCCTATACAAGGAACCATGCTCCTCATGCAAAGTAGAAATGGAAACTACTCCATGAAGGGATGGTGATTTTGAAGCAAAAATGAAGGAGTGTGGAAGGCCTTGCAACTATGTAGAAGACTTCCTATGTTTGATGTATACATAATCAAAGATCCTTCTTGAAATTTTTGTGGTGGAATAGAGGTAGGTGGATCAAGAAATAACTCCTTAAGACATGGAAGGTGATAGGGAGATGGAAGAAGTGGGTCCCCATCACTACTGTATTCATTTATGGTTAGAATAAAAGTCATCAACATCAAAAATATGCTTAGGTTCTAAAGTTTCATCAACTACAAGTGAATATAATAAATAATATGAAAGAGGGACAAAGTGGGAGAAAGAATATAGCTGAGTCTTATTATCAACTAATCCCACTGTAATGATATTGTCATTGTGTAACTCTCTGACATATACTGAATTATAGTAAACTCAACTCACATGCCATAACCAAGGTGAATAATCTGATAGATTGATAGGATATTAGTTGACGGTGAGGGAATACGTAGAACATTGTTAAATATTCCACCACTCACTTCAACAAATCCTGTCCTAAAAACTTGTTTAAAAGTATCATCACCTAGTCGAATATAAGACATGTCACATGGTTCCAAGGAAGTGAACTCCACATGTGAATAAGCCATTTAATGTGATGCACCAAAATCAATAACCTATGAAGGAGCTAGAAGTACCACTATAACTAGAGCTCTCCCCTTTGTTTTCTTCTTTCCCGATTCTTTTTCTTTTCCATTATCATTTTCCTTGGATTTGTGGGTTGATAAAGACCATTTGATTGACTCAGGAACATTGATGTTATTATTATTAAGAATAATCATGAGGTGATCAATCTAATTCTTAAAACACTTGATTTCATCATGGTTTCCCATGAAATACCCACATTTGATCCTCTCTTGTTTGGATTTAATGCTAGAAGTGTTAAAATTTGGTTTGGTGGTTGGTTGATCCTTCTTGCTCACATGATCCTTGTTTCATTTCTTCTCTTTTGAAACCTTTTTGATGTCATGTCTTGGAAGTAGATCATGTCGTTTAGTTAACTTAATGCACCCATATGAATTAGTTTATCTTGTTCCCAAGTCAAGTCAATAAAAAAATCATCAAAGGAGAGCATCTTCCATGAAGTACCAAGTGCTCTCTTGGCTGCATGGAAAGTGGAGATGAAAATAGAATAGTCAAGACCAAGTTTTAAAAGGATGGAAAAGATGAGATGTGAATTTTTATTATAAAGTTTACATTCTTTTAGTTGCAATCTCAATGATTTGAACTTGGTGAAGTAGTCCTGAAGCATGTCAAAAGTGCTAGGGCTAAGACTAATCAACTCATTTTCCATTTCATTCCCTCTCATCTCATCTAATTTCTTAAAAATTTTCTCTAGGGTATCCCATACTTCCTTGGGTGTTTTTGTTGATTCGATGTGAAAGCAAAGATCTAGTGATATAGAAAGGCATAAAAACCAAAAACTTCACACTTGCAAAACCATTTCTCTTTATTTATAATAAGAGTTGGTTCAATTTACAAACCCATAATTATCTTGTAGAGCTTCTTGTTTCAAAAATTGAGTGACATGGAATCCTTCCATTCATGATAGTTTAAGGGTGTGAGAAAATCAACTAAATTAGGATCCATTTTAGTGCAAAAAATGAGTTGTAGTAATTGTTGTTGTAGAAAATAGAGAATGAGAACATAATGAAATAAACACCCCTTGAAGTAGTATTGGTTTGGGAGTTTTGGGCAAAGGCATTGATTAAAGAAATAAACACACTTTATCACAACCACTCCCAATGAAAAAAATTGTTTCCATTAGTGCAACATGAACTCATAAAGGTTGATGCTTTATTTGGTCAAGCTAAATCTAGGTCAATTACTATTTATAATAATTACAATGATAATGTGTTGAATATTATGCTTAATGATAATGTGTTGAATATAATGCTTATTAAGTTAGAGAATTTGAATGTAGGAGCCTAGACGTATTTTAATAAATGGACAACAGACATCAACCTTGTCGTGATTGCATACGTCGAAAAGGAAAAATATTTAGTAATGTATCTTCATTTTAATCAAATTTCATGTCATACTTAATTTTATTTGAATCTAATCAGATTTCATTTTAAATTGCAGAAAAAAATGAGAATTTGAAAAAAGAAGCCAAAGTCCTTAATGTGCATTTGAAAAACGGATGAAAACATTTATATTCTACAATTTAATTCAAAGAGAAACTTGTTCTGTTGAATAAACAAAACACCACACTCTGAAAAATCATTAAAGAGTAAGGAAGGGATCTTGATGCCTTAGTTAAGTAGAAGATATATGTCGATCCAAGTCTACTTTTTACAAGAGATGCTATAAAAGAAGAAAAGGAAAATCTTGCTCATATTGATTTTGTAGTTAAGCATCTTGAAAGGATAGGGATATTAAAGGATGGCACAAAGGAAGTGGAGGGAAGGATTAATATAGATTTTGGTAGAAATGTGGATGTTGTGGTTGAGAAAGTGGCTAGTAAGTGAAACCCAAAAAAATTGTTAATATATGATGTTTTAAACTCTCTAATATTTGAAAATAATTTTATGTTTTAATAAAATATTTTAAATGACAATTTGAAGTTTGGATTTACAATGTTTAATTTATTAAGTTTTATTAGTGGATGTGCCTGTTGGTGTATTTGTTTGCTTTATTGCATTTAATTATATTTATTATTTAGATTGGTACACTAATTACTTATTGTAATTAGTTTATTATGTTTATTAATAATTTACACCAGATAGGATAAACTCGCGTAGCTAGTAGTTAACTTAGACACTTATCTTGTTACAGTGGAGTTTCACTCCACTATTCAAGGTAAGATAAGATAATATTGTTTAACTAGTAGTCAACTTGTGTTGATCATTTACACAAGTTGGACACCTATTTTGTTAGTGTGGAGTTGCACTCCACTATTCATGTAGTCATATATCAATTGAACTACATGTGTTGTGTGAGTTCCCTAATCTTTATCATGCATGCCTTGCTCTATATAAGCAATGGCTATTTGTGTATTCTATAATAGATTAATATTGAATTATCAAAGTAATTCATCATATTTGAGTTATTTATTTATTTTAATTATTATCTTGAATATATAGTTATTGTTTATTACTATTACTATTTTATCTTTTATTTATGATTTCTAATAGATTCATTAGATCCTGTAGTTAATTATAACATGATACCAGAGCAATCTTGAATCTATAGATTGCTAAATATTCAAGAAAAAATATCTAAATATAAGATTGGTTTTTTGATTTTGTATACAGGCACAAATTGGAGCTTTACAAAGAATTTTTGAGCTCACCATTGAGTTTAGAGTGCTTGAGATAGTCAAAAATGTCTACAATTTTATCCAAATTATGCACATGAGGTGAAATTAATAAGGGTTTGATCCAAAATCACCACACCTAAATTTGACACGTATCTAAAAATTAAAGAGTTGCTAAGAAAAATAGACCTCGTGGTTGCATTCAGAAGGCATCAAAACCTACAGATCCATATAAAATTTGTCCAATTTAGATATAGTCACTTGGAAGACATTTTTTTTGATTGCAGATACGATCCTACGGACTATGCAGACCATTTTGTTTTTGGCAGGCCTCACAGATCAGTAGATAGATTTGAAAGGGTAACTTTAGGAGCCCACCATTTAAACACTGAGAGGTATTTTTGAGTGAATGTTTTTTTTAAATAGCTTAAAATTTCATGCTCTTTGTTGCTATACTTTTAGTTTTTTCCAGATTTGTCTATATTTTTTCAAAATTTAGATTTTTCTATAGTAGCTCTTGCTTGTCCTCATTTTTACAACTTTAGAGGCTCATAACTTTCACATACAACCTCGTATTGAGGTCCCTTTTTTTAAAAGTTAATATTTTTTGAGCACAATGCATTGGTAGAACTTTTTTGTACTAAAGTGCATATTTTTTGTACTTTTAGACTAGAGGGCCTACTTGAGCTTTTTGTAAACTATAAAAATTATAATTCATTTTTGTAATTTCACTCAATTATAAAGTGCCAATAAATACTTGCTGTGTGGGATATAACTACGTAACGTGGAAGGGTTTTGTGGTGTGTTCTATACTTTGATTTCTGCTTTGTAATGGTTTATTTCCAAAAGCATCATAAGGAATCCTAAGTTCTTATTATTAACAACATTTAACTACAACACATGGAAACATAATACTTGGAATGTATTTATGATGTTAGGATATGTGCCTTACTTAATAAACCTTCTTACTCCACCAACTGATGCAAAAGAGTTACAACACTTTCTCTTTAAAACTACTAAGGTAATTGGATGCATTTGGTCTTATATATATTTAGATTTAAATTTCCATCTTGACAAATGTACAACTCCAAAAGATGCTTGGGATAAATTAACATCATTGTTTGGAAAAATAGATGAGGTTCGTGGTTACCTAATTGACAACGAACTCATTAGTTTGGATCCTAAAAATTATGCTACAATACATGATTGCATCACTAAAGTCATAGATCTTAGAGCACAACTTTATAATGTAAAATTGATAAAAAATATATTTAATTGATTTTTAGTGCCTTATGTAAATTAGGTCTTCAATATTCATTTTTTATCTCTAGTTTTCAGACTCATAGGTTCACATTGGGCACATCATATCAAATGCCCACCTTTAAGATATTCTCTGAGATTCTAATGGCTGAAGAAGAAAATTTAATAGCTATGTGTCTAATCAAGTTATCCAAATCTCAAGCTCTAATTGCAAGTCAACCTCAACATAAGCAAGTTTTAAAATCAACATCAAATATAGGTTCAAGTAAAAAGAAGTAGAATAATCAGAATAAGTCATAAAAAGATAATAATAAAGGGCAACAATCTTTCTCACAAGGAGATTATAAATCCACTAATAAGAAAGGGGATTCACAAAAAAGGACTGACACTCCTTAACCTTATTGAAAAAAAGGGTTTCATAGTGAACAAGATTGTTGAAAGAAAGAGATTGATGAACTTAAGGGTCTTCTCAAAAAGAATAACATTAATCAATCAAAGGATTCTTGCACTCCTTCAAATTCAGGGAAAAGGAAAGCCACAACACTAGTTGCACTGGCAAATTTTCCCAGATCATGGGTAATTAACTCAGGGGCTTCACACCATATGGGTTCTAATCAAGAATAATTTTTTGGATTAGAACCAAGTTCCCTACCTCATATTCTCATAGGTGATGATTCTAAAGTAGATGTTATAGGAAAATGTGTAGTTGCTGTTGATAGTGGTGTATTTGAGGATGTCCTCTATATGCCAGAGTTATCAACTAAACTTCTTTCTATCTACCAAATCACTCACTTTGATACTGGTAGGAAAGTTGAATTCACATTTGATTCTATAGAAATCAAAAACTTGGAGGATAATGCCTTAGTTTTAGTGTGAAAAGTCAACAATAATACTTGGCTTTATTCATTCTCTCACTTTGTGCCTCAGTATTCCTCTACAACTTTGTTCTGACACACTGATTTAGTGAGCAAGCTATGGCATGAGTGGTTTGGTCATCTGAACTACCTCTATTGACAATAGCTTAATTAGTAGGAAATGGTTACCGAACTTCCATAAATTTAATTTTTAGGGGGTGTATGTCATGGTTGTGCCTTAGGCAAACATCTAGAGGATAAGTTTGATAAAGGGAAGGCTTGGAGGGCTACATAAGTCCTCAAACTTGTTCATAGTGATTTCACAGGTCTATTGCCTACTTTGTCTTTTAGTAAAACCTGCTATGCTCTCACATTTATTGATGACTATTCCATATATACTTTAGTTTATTTTTTAAAACTCAAGAGTGAAGTATTTGATATATTTCTAGATTTCAAAGCTCTAGCAGAGAAACAATCTAGGAAGTATGTCAAGATCCTTTGCATAGATAATGGGAAGAAATATGTGAACAAAAAGTTTGAACAGTTCTATGCTCTTGAAGGAATTGATCTTCAATATTCAGTTGCATACACACCTCAGTAACATGGTGTAGTAGAGAGGAAGAATAGATTCTTAAAAGAGATGGTAAGTTGTATGATTCATGCAAAATCATTAGTACATGAGTACTAGGTGGAAGTGACTAATTGTGCTCCATATATGCAGAATATAGTTCTTCACAAAGCTTTAAAGGGGATAACGCCTCTTGAAGCTTGGTACAATAAGAAGCTAGATGTGAATCATTTCAGATTCTTTAGCAGTCCAGTATGGGCTCACATACCTGCAGACAAATGCCATGCTTTAGAACAACAAAGCTAAACTTGTATATTTGTGAGATATCCTGATGGTGTTAAGGGATATCATCTCATTGATCTAGATTCACATGAGCTTATTATAGTAATAAGAGTTTATTTTGAAGAAAGTCCTTCAAACTTAGCTTCTAACATTTCTCATTCTTCTTCCTTAGAATAATTAGATAGTAGTGATGTTGATACTCCTACTTCATCTACTCACAAAGATGATGAGGTAATACATCTTTAGCAAGGTTTAGTAGGTCATGTTCCTCCTCCTCTAGATCCTCTTCCATTGATGCCTTTGTGGGATAGACGGACTTTGGTGGATGCAGACCCTCTTATTAGGGATCCATTAGATAGAAAGAGAACATGATCACATCATGATATTACACATTCCTACATTGCCACAACTTTTGATCCATAGTCTTTTCAAGAAGTCATAAGGACAAATGAGTGGGATTCAATAATAAAAGAAGAGTATGACTCATTGATTAGGAACAACACTTGGGATCTTGTTCCTCTTCCCAAGGGAAGAAAATTAATACGATGTAGGTGGATATATCATACTAAGCTTGCATCAGATAGAAATATTTATAAGTATAAAGCATGGTTAGTGGCCAAAGGTTTTTCCTAAGTGGAAGGCATTGACTATACAAAAACTTTTGTACCTATTGCTAAGATGAATTCTATTCACTTGATACTAGTTATTGGTGTAGCTCATGGTTGGTCTATACATCAGATGGATGTGAAGAGTGCATTTATTTATGAGGATATTCATGAGGAGATATATATGGAGCAACCACAGGGGTTCATTCAGGATTCTTCATTGGTATGCTACTTATAGACGTCTCTATATGGTTTAAAAAAAGCCCCTAGGGCTTCTTATTTCAAGATGGACACATTTTTTATCTTAGTTGGGTTCTTGAGATGTCACTTAGATCTGAATTTCTACATTCTATGGCAAGAAGATTCAATATTGTACTTGGTGCTCTATGTTGATGATCTCATTATTATAGGGAGCACAACATCCATCATCATCAATATTAAGACTAAACTTCATGATAGGTTTTTTATGATAGACATGAGCCTATTGCATTATTCTTTTGGGATTCAGATAACACAATCTTCTTTCAAGATTACTCTTTCATAGCCTAAGTATGCCATGGTCTTGTTTTCTCAGTTTTATATGGATGATTGTAGGTTTGCACCAACTCCTTTCTTATCTGGAGTTAGACTTGAGGTTCATTGTTTCACTCCCTTGGTTGATGCCACATTATATCATCAGCTTGCAGGAAGCCTCATCTATTTGAGTCATACACGACCTGACATTTCATATGTAGTTGGCATGGTTTCATGCTTTATGTAGACATCACATGAGCTTAATTGGAGATCCACCAAATGCATTTTTAACCACATCTAGAGCACTATCAGATATGAGATTCACTATATATTAGGTATAGGTTCAAACTTGGTGGGATACATAGATTTATATTAGGCTAGCGAATATGATGATCTTAAGTCTACTTCTGGTTATAGCTTTCACTTTAGATCTAGCTCTATTTGTTGGTAGATCAAGAAGCAACATGCTATTTCTCTTTCATCTAGAAAGGCTAAGTATCATGGCACTTTTAATGCCACTACTGAGGCTATTTAGCTTTAAAATATTCTTAATGAGCTCGGTGTTCCATTTTAGAAGCCATTAGTTATCTACTACAACAACCAGAGCACTATTTAGATCTCAAAGAATCTAGTTTATTATTAGAGAACCAAACACATAGAGATCCATATACACTTTATCAGGGAGCTAATTTAGGCAGAGATCATTAATCTTCAATATTATCCTATGGAGGAGTAGATTGTAGATATTTTTACTTATTATTTTACTAAGAACAAGTATCTTCACTTGTAATCTCTTTTGGGGGTATGGGACATCAGTTCTTTAGGGGACATCAATTCTTCAGGGGGGTTCTCCTAGACCTTCATTTTGAGGAGTTTTTTTATTTCAAATTTTCTCTTTTCCTCATCTATTTGTACAGAGTACCTAATATGGCTACACATTATCAGGACCATTATCTGCATAACATTACCTAAGCTTCGCTTATGGGGGTTGTTGGTGTATTTATTTGCTTTATTTTATTTACTTGTATTTATTGTTTAGATTGGTGCACTAATTACTTATTGTAATTAGTTTATTATGTTTATTAATAATTTACACCAGATAGGATAAGCTTGCTTAGCTACTAGTTAACCTAGACACTTATCTTGTTACAATGGAGTTCTACTCCACTATTCAGGCTAAGATAAGATTGGTTAACTAGTAGTCAACTTGTATTTATCATTTACACAAGTTGGACACCTATTTTTTTTGTGTGGAGTTGCACTTTACTATTCATATAGTCAGATATTAGTTGAACTACACGTGTTGTGTGAGTTCCCTAATCTTTATCATACACGCCTTACTCTATATAAGCAATGGTTATTTATGTATTCTATATAAAATTAATATTGAATTATTAGAATAATTTATCATATTTGAGTTATTTATTTATTTCAGTTATTATTTTGGATATATAATTAATATTTATTACTATTACTATTTTATCTCTTATTTATGCTTTCTATTAGATTCATTAGATCTTGTAGCTAATTCTAACATGGTAACAAAGGAATCTTGAATCTTAAGATTGCTAAATATTTAAGGAAAAAATATCTAGATATATGATCAATATTTTGATTTTATATATAGGCACAAATTGGAGCTTTGTGGAGAATTTAAGAGCTCACCATTAAGTTTAGAGTGCTTGAGATAATCAATATCATCTATAATTTTATCTAAATTGGGTACAAGAGGTGAAATTGGCAAGGGTTTGATTTAGAAGTACCACACCCAAATCTGATGGGTACCTAAAAATTGAGAATTTCTAAGCAAAATGGACCTCACAGTTGCATTTAGAAGGTGTCAAAACCTACAAATCCATATAAAATTTGTCTAATTTAGACATAGGTACTTGGAAGGCAATTTTTTTTTGCTTCTAGGTACAATCGTATGGACCATATGGACTGTGTAGACAAATTTTTTTTGTAGGCCTCACAGATCAATAGGCAGATTTGAAAGGGAAACTTTAGGACCCCACCATTTGAACATCGAAAGGTATTTTTGAGTGAATATTTTTCCAAAATAGCTTAAAATTTCATGCTCTTCACTGCTATACTATTAATTTTTTTCAGATTTATCTAGAACTTTTTAGAATTTAGATTTTTCTATAGCAACTCTTTCCTGTCCTCATTTTTACAACTTTAGAGGCTCATAAATTTCACATACAACCTCATATTGAGGTTCCATTTTTTAAAAAGTTAATATTTATTTTGAGCACAACGTATTGATGTAGAAATTTTTGTAATAAATTGCATATTTTTTATACTTTTAGACTAGAGGGCCTACTTGAGATTTTTGTAAACTAGAAAAATTATAATCCATCTTTGTAATTACACTCAATTATAAAATGCCAATAAATACTTTCTAGGTGGGATATAACTACATAATTCAGGAGGGTTTTGTGGTGTGTTCTATACTTTGATTTTTGCTTTGTAACAATTTATTTCTAAAGGCATCATGGGGAATCCTAAGTTCCTACTATTAACAAGATATAACTACAACACATAGAAATATAATGCTTATAATGCATTAATGATGTTAGGATATATGTCTTATATAACAACTCTTCTTATGCCACCTACTGATGCAAAAGAGTTATAACACTTTCTCTTTGAAACTACTAAGGTAATTGGATGCATTCGGTCTTATATGTCTTTAAATTTGAATTTTCATCTTGACAAATGTACAACTCCAAAAAAGGCTTGGGATAAATTAACATCATTGTTTATAAAAATAGTTGAGGTTCATGGTTACCAAATTGACAACGAACTCATTAGTTTGGATCTTAAAAATTATGCTACAATACAAGACTACATCACTAAAGTCATAGATGTTAGAGCAAATTTTTTTGAATGTAAAATTGATAAAAAGGATATTCAATTGATTTCAAGTGCCTTACAAAAATTAGGTCCTAAATATTCATCTTTTATCTCTAGTTTTTTGACTCATAGGCTCACATTGGGCACATCATATCAAATGCCCACCTTTGAGGTATTCTCTGAGATTCTAATGGCTGAAGAAGAAAAGTTAATAGCTATGGGTCTAATCAAGTCATCCAAATCTCAAGCTCTAATTTCAAGTCAACCTCAGCATAAGCAAGTTTCAACATCAGCATCAAATATAGGTTCAAGTAAAAAAGAAGTAGAATAATCAGAATAAGTCACATAAAGATAAGAATAAATGGAAACAATCTTCCTCACAAAGAGATTATAAATCCATTGATAAGAAAGGGGATTCACAAAAAAGGACTGGCACTCCTTGCCCTTATTACAAAAAGGGGTTTCATAGTGAATACGATTGTTGGAAGAAAGAGATTAATATACTTAACGGTCTTCTAAAAAAGAATAACATTAATTAATCTAAGGATTCTTTCACTCCTCCAAATTCAGGGAAAGGGAAAGCTATGACACTAGTTGCACTGGCAAACTCTCCTAAGTCATGAGTAATTGACTTAGGTGCTTTACAACATATGGATCCTGATCAAGAAGAATTTTCTAGATTAGAACCAAGTTCCTTGCCTCATATTCTCATAGGTGATGATTTTAACGTAGATGTTATAGGAAAAGGTATAGTTGATGTTGATAGTGGTGTATTTGAGGATGTCCTCTATGTGCCAGACTTATCAACTAACTTTCTCTCTATCTACCAAATCACTCGCTTTGATACTGGTAGGAAATTCTGTATCAATTAAAAAATTGAAGTATAATGCCTTAGTTGTAGTGGGAAAAGTCAACAATAATACTTGGATTTATTAATTCTCTCACTTTGTGCATCAATATTTCTCTATAGATTTACTCTCACACACTGATTCAGTGAGCAAGATATGGCATGAGTGGTTTGGTCATCTAAACTACTTCTATTTACATCAACTTAGTCAATAGGAAATGGTAACCAGACTTCCATAGATTCTATTTTTAGGGGGTGTATGTCATGGTTGTGCCTTAGACAAACATCCAAAGAATAAGTTTAACAAAGGGAAGGCTTGAAGGGCTACACAAGTCCTCAAACTTTTTCATAGTGATTTCATAGGTGTATTACCTACTTTTTCTTTTATTAAAACCCATTACGTCCTCACATTTATTGATGACTATTCCAGATATACTTGAGTTTATTTTATGAAACTCAAGAGTGAAGTATTTGATAGATTTTTAGAGTTCAAAGCTTTAGCAGAGAAACAATCTAGGAAGTATGTCAAGATCCTCCACATAGATAATGAGTGGTAACATGTGAACAACAAGTTTGAAAAATTATTTGCTTTTAAAGGAATTGATCTTCAACATTCAGTTGCATACACACCTCAGAAAAATGGTGTAGCGGAGAGGAAGAACAAACTCTTAAAAGAGATGACAAGTTGTATGATTCATGCAAAATCATTAGTACTTGATTACTTAGTGAAATCAATTAATTATGTTGTATATATGCAAAAAATATTTCCTCACAAAGATTTATATGGGATAACACCTCTTGAAGCTTGGTGCAATAGGAAGCTAGATGTGCATCATTTTAGAGTCTTTGATAGTCCAACATGGGCTCACATACCTTTAAAGAAGCATCACATTTTAGAAAAACAAAGTTAAACTTTCATATTTGTGAGATATCCTAATGGTGTTAAGGGATATCAACTCATTGATCCAAATTCACATGAGATTATTATAATGAGAAGTGTTTATTTTGAAGAAAGTCCTTCAAAATTATCTTTTAACATTTCTCATTCTTCTTCCTTAGAAGAATCAGATAACAATGATGATGATACTCCTACTTCATCTACTCATAGGGATGATGAGGTAATACCTTCCTATCAGGGTTTAATAGGTCATGTTCCTCCTCCTCCTCTAGATCCTCACCCATTGATGTCTTTGTGGGCTAGACAAACTTTGGCAGATGTAGATGCTCTTGTTAGAGATCCATGAGATAGAAGGAGAACATGATCACAACATGATCTTCCAAAATTTTGCCTTACCATAGCTTCTGATCCACAATCTTTTTAAAAATCCATAGGGATAGTTGAGTGGGATTCAATAATGGAAGAAGAGTATGACTCATTGATTAGGAAAAAAATTTGGGATCTTGTTCATCTTCCTAAGGAAAGAAAATTAGTATGATTTAGGTGGATATATTAGACTAATTTTGTAGTGGATTTAAATATTGATAAGTATAAAGCACATTTAGTGGCCAAAGGTTTTTCTCAAGTGGAAGTCATTGACTATACAGAAACCTTTGTGCCTATTGCTAAGATGAATTCCATTCACTTGATACTGGTTTCGCTTATGGTTGGGTTGTACATCAGATGGATGTGAAGAGCACATTTCTTCATGAGAATCTTCATGAGGAGATATATATGGAGCAATGATAGGGGTTCATTCATGATTCTTCATTGGTGTGCCACTTACAAAAGTCTTTCTATGGTCTAAAACAAGCCCACATGGCTTGGTATTCCAAGATGGATACATTTATTCTCTTAATTGGGTTCTCAAGATGTCATTCAGATTTGAAGTTTACATTCTATGATAGGAGGATTCGCTATTGTACTCGGTGCCCTATGTTGATGATCTCATTATTACAGGGAACACAACATCCATCATCAACATTGGTAAGACTACAGTTCATTACGAGTTTTTTATGATAGACATGGGCCTATTGTATTATTTTCTTGAGATTTAGATAGCAAAGTCTTCTTTTCAGATTACTCTTTCACAACCCAAGTATACCATAGACTTGTTATCTCGATTTCACATCGCTGATTGTAGGCCTATACCAACTCCTTTCTTATTTTGAGTTAGACTTGAGGTTCATTGTTCCACTCCTTTGGTTGATGCCATATTGTATCACCATCTTGTGGGTAGCCTCATTTATCTAACTCATACACGGCCTGACATTTCATATGCAGCTGGCATGGTTTCACACTTTATGCAGACTCCACATGAGCTTCATTAGAGAGTCACCAAGTGCATTTTGAACTAAATTTAGGGCACTATCAAATATGGGATTCACTATACAACAAGTATAGGTTCAAACTTGGTGGGATACATAGATTTTGATTGGCTTGGTGATTATGATGATCGTAAGTCCGCTTCTGGTTATAGTTTTCACTTTAGATCCGGCCCCATTTGTTGGTAGATCAAGAAACAACATGTTATTACTCTTTCATCTTTAGATTTTGAGTATTATGGTACTGTTAATGCCACTATTGAGGCTATTTGGCTTTAAAATATTCTCATTGAGCTTAGTGTTCCATTTTGAAAGCCATCAGTCATCTACTGTGACAACCAGAGCACTATCTAGATCTCAAAGAATCTAGTTTATCATCAAAGAACCAAACACATAGAGATAGATATGCACTTTATTAGGGAGATAATTTAGGTGGAGATCATTGATCTTCAATATTTTCTTATGGAGGAGTAGATTACAGATATTTTCACCTAACCTTTCACTGAGAGCAAGTATCTTCACTTGTGATCTCTTTTGAGGGTGCAAAAAATCAATTCTTCAGGGGGGTATCCTGGACTTTTATTTTGACTAAGAGTTTTTTCCTTTGAGTTTTCTCCTTTCCTCATCTATTTGTACAACATACTTAATATGGCTACACATTGTCGTGGCTCTTATCTGCATAGCCCTACCTAAGCTTCACTTATGGGGGGGGTGTTGGTGCATTTATTTGCTTTATTATCTTTACTTGTATTTATTATTTAGATTGGTACACTAATTAATTATTGTAATTAGTATATTATGTTTATTGATAATTTACACCAAATAAGATAAGCTTGCTTAGCTAGTAGTTAACTTAGACGCTTATCTTTTTACAGTGGAGTTCCACTCCACTATTCAAGGTAAGATAAGATAAGATTGTTTAACTAGTAGTAAACTTGTGTTGATCATTTACACAAGTTGGACACCTATCTTATTAGTGTGGAGTTTCACTCCACTATTCATGTAGTAAGATATTATTTGAACTACATGTGTTATGTGAGTTCCTTGATCTTTATCATGCACACATTGCTCTATATTAACAATAGCTATTTGTGTATTCTATATCATATTAATATTAAATTATCAGAGCAATTTATCATATCTGAGTTATTATCTTGGATATACATTTATTATTTATTACTATTACTATTTTATCTCTTATTTATGCTTTCTATTAGATTCATTAGATCCTATAGCTAATTCTAACAGTGCCATGTGGATTACAATTTTTTTCGATGGATTTGGTGTTAGGATTAAGTATAAATTTGAGTTTAAATTTTATGATGTTGTAAAGCCACTATTATTAAATATAAGTTTATTCAGTTGATATATTTCAAAAAAATATTGATGTGGACTGCATTTGTTTTTTGTGATGGATTTGGAGCTAGGTTAGAACATGTATTTAAATTTGAATTTTGTGATGTTGTAAAGTCACTATTGTCAAATATGAGTTAATTCAGTTGATGTAGTTTAAATAAAATAGTGATGTGGATTGCAATTGTTTTTTTTGATGGATTTGGTGTTAGGCTTGAGCATGAATTTGAATTTGAATACTATGATGTCGTAAAGTCACTATTATTAAATATGAGTTTATTCAGTTGATATAGTTCAAACAAAATATTGAGGTGGACTGCAATTATTTTTTGTGATAGATTTAGAGCTAGGCTTGAGTATGAATTTGATTCTGAATTTTATGATGTTGTAAAATCATTATTATTAAATATGAGTTTATTTAGTTGATATAGTTCAAACAAAATATTGATGTGGACTGTAATTTTTTTTGTGATGGATTTAGAGCTAGGCTTGAGTTATGAATTGTATAATGTTGTAAAGTCATTATTATTAATATGATTTTATTCAGTTGATGTAGTTCATACAAAATAGTGAAATCAATTATGGATTGATTTTTTTTCTTTGGATTTGGACTGAGCATGGATTTGAATTTGATGTGCTTTCATCTTGTTCAATTATTATCTTTGTTTTAGATTATTATTTTTTCTTTTGAATTTGGTCATGTTGTTCAATAAGCTTTTCATGTTATATCACCATCATATTTGACTTGAAATTCATATTTTAAAGCTAAAAGTTAAAACTCTTAATATGGTGCTACAATATCAAATTACAGTTATTTTAAAATTTACAAACAAATGTATTTGCCAATACAATTTAAAACCTATTAAATAAAAGGGAAAGTTGCATGATGAATGGAATTAATATTTCAAATGACAATACTATCCACAGTTGTAATGAATTTAGTATTTAAAGAATTTACAATATAAAAAACTATATGAAATTGGAAATCAAAACATGATAGTTTCAATAAATATATAACTAATACTCTAGTAGTTGAAACAATCCTACATAAACCTACTCATTGCCAGTGACATTTGTATCTACTATGTTAGTGCCATATTCAGTGTCATTATTTACATCCTCTCTATTTGTCACTATATTGTTGATGCCTCTTTTTTCAGTTACATAACTCCATGTTGTCATAACTCTTTCATAAGGAAACATGTTCACAACATAACATGAAATATATAATCTCAAACATGTTTCTAAATTTTTATCCAATTTGTTTCAAAGTTTTGAATTAATGAATGATAATTTAATGAATACTATTTCATCTTCCATTGATCCCAGAATCATTATTTGACAAATCTCATATAATCAGAAATATTCACTTAGACTTTCTTGTAGTATACTACTAGGATAACATTTTTTCCATAACTATGTAATTGCTCCATTTTCTATTGGTTCACTTGAAAGGTAATATTGTTTAAACATTATAATTCCAAAATGAGTTGACTGAGATGTAACTAAATCCTTTCCCAAAATACCTTTTATTTCAACTCCATTGACCTCTATAGATTTACTGAAATGCTTTACAAGACAACCCATGTATTTGTGAAATAAATTGTTAATTAACTTTTGATTGTTATTACTGTTCTAGAAAATGGGATTCATAATTTCCATGGCCTCCAACAAATCATCCATTTAAAATGATCTATGATCTCTACAGATAAGTTTTGTGAAATTATATTTAATTTCATCTGGGATTTAGATAAAACAATATCATATAGAATATGTGTGGTGGGTAGTTCTTTAGATTCAACTCTGACAAAATCAGGTCTTCTATAGAAAGTGTGCATTGGTATCTCCTTGTCATTAAAACCAACACAAAGATGATCATTGATATTCAATTTCAAATAGCCATCAAGGTTATTTAAATCTGTCAAACATTACCAACTGCTAAAAATATGGCCTTGAAACTTTTCATTCGAAGTGTATAATATATCTAGAGATTGACATACTCATTTTATCAACCATATGAAGTCAACAATATAAATGGATATGTCCTAACAATGTTTCATTAAACAATTCATTTCATTCAACATTAAGATAATCACACATAATGTCAATAGTGTTTCCAAATTTATTAAATAGTAAAATAGATTTTTTCCCTTGTTAATTTATCTATGATATTTATACATAAAACCTACTAATGATGGATATTCTTAAAAAATTTGGCACGTAGGTTCATACATAAAAATCCATCCTGTATCAAAATCTTTCAGTAGTTTCTTACCATCAGTCACTTCTATTACAAATTTTTGGAACTCTAAAAATCTATTTGGATTGGTTGACATATAAGCATGTAAGTCATGAATGAGCTCCTCGACTTTTGCCACATTAATAAATTTGCTAACTATTTTGTATGCAAGATTCATCCTATGAGACATGCAATGAATTAGAATCATATATGGGGAAACTATTATTTTCAGCCAAACACACAAATCATTTCTATGCCCCTGCATAAATGATGTACCATTAGCCTCAACACACATCAGCTTTGTAGCTATTTCATAATAATTGATCTCATCTTTATTTTTCAAATTAGATACAACCAATTTGTGAAGATTTTTTGCATTACAATTTTCTACCATTTTATAAACTGCTAGTAGATGAGGTTGCCTTGAATAAATCTCAAAAGTATAAACATGTATGCAAACCCATGATGTGTTGTCAATTATTGTGACCTCATCAATGGACAGTGAGAATCACAATAAATTTTTAGATTTTTATTTCAAATCTTCCTTCTCAACCATTGCTAGACATTTTCCTATTTCCCAAGCACTACTATCTGATCAATTTGATTGAGGAATATCCAAAAATCCATTATGTTGAAATAAAATCTTATAATCTAAAAAATTAGAAACAAGTCTGCCTTTTTGTGAGAATGTGGTATATAATAAGGAATTGTATATATTTGGCCTTTAGATGGGCTTGCATAACTTTTCCAAATTTGCTTCAATTGTTCCCCCTTTCTCAACAAGATATTTTTGGTATTTCTTATCATTTTCATACTCATGTTCATATCTTACATGTATGCATTCTTATGCATTTTTCCACATATGTGTTGCTATCGATCCATCTAGGTGCTTCACTATCACATATACTTTTCCATAATTTTTTTGAATCATGTCCAACTTCAATTGTATTTTGTGTTATTTTCTTAGTTTCTAGATACATATTGTACATCTACATTCTATTGGAGTTTCATTAACATTTTTAGGCTATACCTGTTCAATGAAGGGAAATTCCATTGCCTAGTCCACCTTAGAGGACCTTCCAATTGTCCATCTACTTCTCTTCCTTTGCTGAGATTTTTGAGTGGAGTTTTCAGTTGAACTTTGTATTTGGTGAGAACTAATAATCTCTTCTACCACTTGAGTATCATGATCATTATCATAAAAAAATAGAGGATCATATTCAAGTGGTGGCATGTCATCATCAAAATAATATTTAGGAGGTGATATGTTATTTTGGTTAATTCTTTATTGAGAGATATATGTGGGGATTTCTACATGTAAAATTGTTTTAATAATATTGAATAGTTAAAGTCAAATTCATGACAAACTAAAAAAAATAAATACTTGTATTTTGAGTATACCATGATTGTGTGCATTTTTTGATCAGTTCTTTAAAATAAGTTAATATGCTCAATTTTATTGATAATTGGCCTATCCTTTTATCATTTCCACCAGGTGTAATGATGATCAAGGATGCAACATTTTATTTCTACCATTTGGTAATAGAGCATATGTTATAATTTGGTTCTACCATTTGATGATAGCACCATTCTAATTTTTAGTTGTGTCATTCGGTCATAGAGTGGATGGCACTGTTTGAAACTATCATTCGATATTACTATTTGGCATTATCATAAGGTATTTACATTCAACACTGTCATTTGGTTCCTCTGCTTAGCACTATTGTTGTTAAGTATTTCCATCTAGTTCCTCTATTTAGGTGCTATAAATTGTATAATCCTATTTAGTGTTTCATTCAGTTGTGGTCCTTTGATTGCACTTACAGTGCAAGTTCTACTTGTTGCCTTATTTGATATCAGGGGTGGTTGTCAAAAGTATATTTTGATATCAGGGGCTAGTTGTACTATATATATGTGGTGAATTGAAGTGTAATCTAAGATATTATTGTAACGGTTGGAGAGAAAAAACCCAAAATAAATTATATTCCTAAATTTTTGGTGATCTAGATCCATCTACCGACCCTAAAAAATTACCAAAAATAGAATTTGAATGTTCATCACTAAAATTTACCATGGATTCCATGTATGGTGTTTATGTGCTCCCCAACTTAATTATTGTCTACATAACTAACTACAAAGAATGTAAGCATAAATTATTATACAATGGAGGGAGATGAAATGTTAAATACACTGTTATAATAATTATTGACAACCAATTCATATTCAATTATTATTGTAACATGACTAACTACCATTACTAATGAGTTATGGTCTATAATATTGACACTCTAGGATATTTATATTAGCACAAAAGTGGAGTTATATCTTAAATATTGACATGTAGTGTTAAAATTAATGCAAATGTCATTGACGTTAGCATGAGTATAGATATATAACAATAGTAAATTATAGTAAGATATAGTGACCCAGATCCTCCTTGATCACTCACCCCTCCTTGAAGAGGAATCATCGCCATTGCATGTAGTTGCGGTAAGAGATGTGAAAATAATTAGTAACCTACACTTATGTGAACCATTTTGCCTAGGAAGGCACTTGACCTTCTTTAATAAATTGAAAGAAAGGGATCTCTTATTGATGTATTTGTTTGATCTGACCATCAATGTTTTGATCTAGTTCTACTAAGATGTTATAATCTTGATTGAATTTTTTTTGATGAAGAGCCTCTATAGTATCTGAGGTATCCAATAGTAGTTGCAAGTAATGGTGCAAGAGTTATGCATTGAATATTAGATGCAACCTATGGTAATACATAATATTGAAATTGAAATCATTCTCTCCTACTTACTTGGTGATGGTATAGGGCCATACCAACGTGGATAAAGCCTAAAGTAAGGTGCTATTAGTATTTCCTTCTACAGATGTATCCAAATTTGATCACCAACCTAAAAGGTGTGTGGTGTTTGATGCTTGTCATAACATTATTTGTATTACAAATTAGCCTCTTACATAATGATTTGAACTTACCATTAAATGTGATAAATGAATTGAACAGCGTTTTTAGCTTCCATTTGAGCTAAAATATATTATATTATTGATGGAAAAATGGGATAATCTATGTTGATGGGTGCCATAAATTATAAATCCAATAAAACTTGAAAAGGGTTATGTGTAATAGAGCTGTACAGAGCTTTGTTTTACCTATTCTGAATAAAAGGCAATATTTCATCCAAAGTGTGTTGCTTAT
The DNA here is from genome assembly GCA_037957365.1 of Torreya grandis. Lineage (NCBI taxonomy): Eukaryota > Viridiplantae > Streptophyta > Pinopsida > Cupressales > Taxaceae > Torreya > Torreya grandis. Next base: position 4,487,305 of record JARHVA010000517.1, on the reverse strand, counting down.
TTGAATTGTACACTCTCAGGAGATGAAATATCAACATATTTACCACTTTTCTCTATCCATCAGTCTATGGATGAAAGGAGGTATATTTGTTTAGCTTTATGTATAGCATAGACCAAAGTGCCTTATAGAAATTGCTCCATAATTTCATATCTCTATAAAATAGAATGGTTTTTGAGATTCCAAAGTGAATCCATTCATGATGAAAGTACAATTGATATGTTTTTAGAGATGACATTTCTTTATTACAAGGTATGATAATTACCATTTTTAAGGATCTATCAACTACTACACAAACACAATCATTACCATGTTTGGTAATAGGGTAGTAGTTGATGTGTTTTGTAGACATAAAATAGGAAATGGAAAATGTAAATGAGGGGAAAAATATAGGCCATTGATCATAAACCATAAATTGATTTAGATCACACTCATTCCAATACCATTTAACTAGTTGATGTGGGTTTAGAACATCACAACCTAACAAGGTTTCACCCTGCCATTTTAGGACTATTAAAATGTTTAGGGCATGAGTTGCATGTTGTCACTCTCCTATGTAGTCTGCATGGAATAAAAGAGTGTGACCTCTAAGCCCACAAGGGATATTCACTTGAATTATTAGAAAAACACCCCAAAATGCATATATACAATGGTGTTATAATACAATATCTAAGTCTCATATCTCATAAATAAAAAAATAAAAATCAAGGAAGGGTAAGTCATAAAAACGAGTTCAAACTTTAGCTAGGAAGTTATTTTGATTAGGAAATAATTTAAAAGATTAAATGTAAGTCAATCAATGTTTTCCAAATCTGATTGAGCACTAAAATATAAAGAAACACAATACACGATTCTAAGGATAATGACTATAATCATGAGTCAATATCAAAATCCCTTTTTTACATGATAAATCAGTTGCAACAAATAGATTAAAGCACATTCAACTACAAAAACTTTATAAATACCTAATTCACAACATAAAATAGTTATAACAAATCCAACTTTACAAAAAAATATAAAATATTATCTCCCTAAAATTATTATAACAACTAACATGCACATAATAATCTACTCACAATAAAAAACATATAAATATTTTAAATTTTTACTTAAAGCTCCAAAACACAGTCAACATTATCCTAAAAATGAAAAATAAGAAAGAATAAAATAGACAATTGAAAGATATTAAACATTATACATAATTCCATAGTTCTCTATTTACATTTCTTAAAACTCCTTCCTCCTCTTGGTAGCCAACCAACAAGCAAAGCTAAGTAGCAATGTAGTTCAGCTAGCTCCTCAGTGAAGTGACCCTTTTACAATGTTTTAAAGATGTATTTATATAGAAACAAACCTTGCACATTATTTTCCATGATGGAAAAGTTTTTTATAGACAAAAAATTATAGAAAAGATAAAAAACATCATGAAAAGAAAAGGGGGAAGCCCACTAAGTAAAATATTGCAAGCTTGGCTGACACACCCTTTTACATTTGAAGAGGAGACTCCCTTTTAGTTTTACATGTCTCTTTATCTTGTTGATTATATCTTTTGGGAATGATTTATAAATCACCTCATCATTAGGAGAGCCCCACTTTGACTGTATTCTAGGTGAAATGTACAATGCTGACATGAGGCATGCTTACTCGAAATAATGCCAACTTGTGAATTTTGATGGCTGGTGATGACCATCAAATTTAGACTCTTTGTTCACAAGATGACTTGACTATTATGTTAGCTTGTTTGAAAACTAGGTGCGATTATGTCCTTTTTACTATACATCCTTTCCATGTGCCACCATTTCATATAGTAGTTACCTTTGCTTTGGGTGTTTGAATATACAACTTGCTCCCCTTGCAAGCCTTGCAACAATGACACTTGGTTCCCCTTTATTACCTCACATCCTCACAAAGGAATAAACCATGGAACATACCAATGGTTCCTTTTATATTTCATGAGGCCAAAAAAATATGGATACCAATATGTCTTCATTCTTAGGGGTCCATGCTACATAGAGTGTTCTCACAAAGTCACAAATTTGATTTTATTGAATGTTTGTGATGGATTACAAAAGTGAGGATGACCGTGATGTTGACACTTAAGATTATAATTATTTATAGGTCTAAAATCCTTAATCATTGAAAAATGCCTTTAATAAGCCACATGGATGTGATTTTTTACAAAATAGATGTGTGACACTACTTGAATAATTGGATTCTTTGTGACTTAGGATTTTTTATTTGAATTTTTGATTGCAAACATCATAAGGCCATAAGAATGTGCTATGTGGACCTGAAGAGTTGAGCCATTATCCTTAAAATATTTAAAGACTTTGAGAAGTTGAGAATGGATGACATGTGGCAAGTTCTAATTGGGTCACATTATCATATATCTTAGCTTTGCATGAACTTATTTTGAGAGTTGCAATGATGAAAGTTTGTGAAAACTTGACATGTGTCACTACTTGGAGATAAAATTACCTTAGAAAAGTGGTGAATCGCTATGGTGTGACACAATGAGATATGATTTTGTGAGAATCTCCCAAGTGGTAAAATTAGGCCAAGTATGAATAAGGAAAAAATGTGACTTAGTCTTTTGCCTATGAAAATTTTCTAAGTATGTGAGTTTTGAAAAACCACCAAGTAGTGAGTGTGAATGATTGAAATAAAGGATGGAATTTGACAACCATATAATTTAATAAAATTGGCTAATAAAAGTGACTTAAGAATAATGCAAGATAAAGTGAAAACATACATAAGTCTAGCATAAATCCCTTACAAATATATAATTCTAGCATAAATCCTTTGCAAATCCCTTAGGCTAAATTTTCCCAAACAAAGTGAAAAAATGAGCCAAAACATAGTGAAAACATGCAAATAAGTTCCAAATGAAGTTGATTTGTTTACATATGTCCATTTTGAAATATCAAATATTAGATCAAGCTATAAAATAGAAAGGAATAATTGGACCTAAAAAATAAAATTTAAATAATTATTTCCACAAGGTCTTAGATGTTATTCTCATGTTTTTGTTTCAAATGTTGATCCCCATTTTTTAAGGAATAAGTCATGTTGGTCATAATAAATGGCAACCTCTATGGGGAAAACATTGTCAAGTGTTTAGAACTCAGGAACTCTAGTTAAATTTTGAAAGAAGATAAGAAATTATGTAATAAAATATTATGTTTTCAAAATTAATTTGAGTATTAGTTTCAATCCTAGCACACAACATACTAAGCCCTACCATCTACATAGATCTAGATGTGTGTGTATAATGATTCATTTATTTGCCTTTTAGTTTTTGACATAGCTAGATAGTGATCATATGACTAAAAAAATTGAGGGTTTTATTTTTTTCTCATTACCTGGCTAAGTGGGGAAGGCTTGGGCATTGATTTTCTACTAGACAGATATCCATAACCCTAAGAAAAACACCTTTATCTCCACTCTAGGCATTGATCCATAGCTATCCAAGTGAGAAAACCTATAATGGAGATTAAAAAAATAACCCTTTAGAATAAATATTCTAATTTTGAATTGAATATTTCATATTCTCCTTATATTTATTTTGATTTATCTTTTGGATCTTTCAAAGGGTTGGAAACTAATAACCAAGGTGAAAGGAATTTGAAAGAAGATTCAATCATAATTAATCTTCCCTATGTTGTTCATATACCTCAAGGAAATGATTTAATGTGATAAAGTGAAATGAAGACTCTTTTTAATGAAAAATAATGTCTTAATTCATGTGATAATTTTGAAATAAAGATTTAGTTTCCTAGGGAAAACATAAACTATTCAAGCATGATGTTGATATTTAGTCAAAATTTCACCAAATTTCCTAAGTTTTAAACATTTTACAATGAATACAACATTGAATGGATAGTATGAAAGTGTCCAAGGGATTTAGTTATATTGTAACTCAATTAATCAAAAAATTATGAAGGATAAGGCATATAATTTATGATTCTTCAGAAGGCACTTAGATAGAACTCCAAAAATAAACCAAAACACAATTGAAAGTGATGAAAAAGAAAATAGAAAACAATATAGAACATAAAATAAGAAAACAAACAAACATGAAGGAAACTAATCTAAGCCTAAAATATATAAAAAAAAGCCAAGGCTTGGACGGTGGACCTAAAAACTTTACATGAAACATTTAGAAATTTTTGACATTTGTAGAATCCTTAGCTTAGAAAAGACATCCTTGTATTCTTTCCAAAACACATTCAATTTATGCATTCCAAATATAAGAAGATGCACAAGTAAATGTTTCACATAATGATACTTGATGAACATGAAATCAATAAAAGAATTGGGCTTAAGCAAATATACCTCAAAGTTAGGCCAAACAAATTCATGGAATTATTTTACTTGGACTTCTTTGGTATTTGTTAATGGAATCATAATGACTACCAATTATTGGTGAGGTGATTTACTTAGCAGAAGAGATTTTATTTATTCATTTTGTATAGGCTCAATGAGTATTTTTGCATCATCATTATCTTCTTTTAATACGTTGTCTTTCACAATAATGTGTTGATCAAAATACATGCAAGACATTGTCTCTTCCTCACTTGAATATTCCAAATTCTTATGTGATTCTTCTATGTGAATATCTTATGCATCACTCTCAAGGTGAGAATAGACATAAAAATTTCCATGATTAGTCTACTCATTAATATCACATTCACTTTCATCTACAATGCATGTTATAGTTTCTTCAATCATGAGGTATAAATGTGTGTCTTGTCTAGCAAAGGGGTTATAATTTAAATTTACGATTAGATCATTATGGTGAACAAAGGTCTAATTTGAATAATTGACCATGTGAGGATTCAATTTTCCATAGGCATGAGGAAAGTTTGGTACACCATGTTGATAGGAATGATAGATTATTGTTGTTTTGGAAAATAACTCCCTATATAACATGACAATTTATTCATAAGCCATAGCTAAAGTGATTTTGTAGGTGCTTTCAATACCATGGCTCTAAGGGCATCTAAAAGAATTATGAATATATATATATAGAATTAAAAATTATTGAGATATATAACTACTGGGAATATTAATATATATCACTTTAAATTTGAGATTAAAGTCCCTGATTGGCTCATTAGGCTAGCTCTTGAGTATGATCAACTGGTTAAGAAAAATAAGTGTATCAATGAACTACCCAAATTATAAAATAACTGTATTTTCAAACTCTTTATAGTTATAAATTGAATTAGGTTTCAAATTTAGAACCATTTACTCTTAAAGCCATTTTATGTTAAGGGAACCAATTATTTTGAAACTTTAAAATGTACTTGAAATCATAAAGGAGGGACCAAAATACATGCCATAGTTGATATGCCATAAATTAATTTAGACCACCCTCCTTCTAGTTCCATTTAACCTTTTGATGTGGGTTTATACACCACAACATAACATGTTTTCACCCTTTCATTTTAGGACTGTTAGAATGTCTAGGGTATGCATAAGAGGTTATGACTTTCCTATGTAGTTTGCATATAATAATAGAATGTGACCTCAAAGACCACAAGGGATATTCACCCAGATTATCAAAAAAGACCCCAAAATGCATATATAGAATGATGATAAATATAATATCTAGGTCTCAAATATCATAATAAAAAAGATAAAAAAGAGGGAAGGGTAAGATATAAAAGAGAGATCAGACTTCAATTGGCATTTATTTCACTCCAACAATACTTTAGAAGACTTAATGCAAAATAATTAGCATTTTCTAGATCTATTTGAGCATTCAAATCTGAATAAATGCAGAGCATGAGCCTGAGGATAATGACTATGATCATGAGTCAATCTCAAAACCCTCACTCTTTGTAAGATAAATTAATTGTAGCAAATAGTTTAAAGTATAGTTAACTACAATAATTTTATAAATTCTAAATTCACAACATAAAATAGATATAACACATCCAAATTCTGAAAAATAGATCAAATATTAACTTCCTAAGATGATTAGAATAAATAACTTGCACCTTATAATCTACTTATAATAAAAAACATATAAATATTTAAAATAATTAATTAAAATTATAAAACGCATTAAACATTAAATTGAAAATGAGAAATAAAAAACAATATAACATATAAATAAAAAATCCTAAACATTCCATAGAATTCTATAGTTCTCTCTTTGCATTTCTTAAAATTTCTTCCTTCTCTTGGTAGCCAACCAACAAGTAAAGCTAACTGGGAATGTAATTAAACTAACATCCCAATGAGTTGACCATTTTACAATGTTTTAAATATGTATTTATAGATAAATATACCTTTCCCATTGGTTTCCATTATGGAATTTTTTTTCATATCCAAAAAATTACATAAAAGACAAAAAACATCATGAAAAGGAAAGGGGGCAGGCCCTAATTAAGCCCAAACTTACAATATTGGCTGAACATGGGTAATTTTACACCCTTTTAAAATTTGAAGAGGAGATTCCCTTCCCACTATCCATGTCAATGTATTTGACATATTATCTCTTTGCAGAATGATTTCCAAATCACCTCATCATTAGGAAAGCCTCAATTTGACTGCATTCCAAGTGGAATTCATAAAGTTGGCATGGGGTGTGTTGCTTAAAGTTGTGCCAGATTGTAGATTTGACATTTTCATGAGAGGTGATGGCTGTTAAATTTAGAATTTGTGTCCAGAAGATGACTTGGCCATTGTGTTGGCTTGTTTGAAAACTAGGTGCCATTGTGTCCCCTTTAATATACATCCAATGTAACGTAGCCACAACTTTTGATTTGGGTTTTTAAATATATAACTTATTCCCCTTTCAAGACATGCAATGATGACACTTGGAACCCATTGATTGACTCAAATCCCAATGAAGACATATACCATGGAACATACAGTGGGTTCCTTTGATTTTTTACAAGAACATGAAAATATACCAAGTGGTCTTGAATACAATCATACTTGCTAGTTGGTTTCTAACATGTCTTATTTCCTATAGATCCATGATACATGTAATCTTATCAAAAAATTATGAATTTTATTTTGTCAAATGCTTGTGATGGATTGCAAAGGTGTAGATGAATGTGACATCGAGACTGGTCATGAGATTTTTACTTCATAGGCCTATAACCTTGATTGCTACAAACTACATTTTTTAATCTATCGGGATGCAAATTTGAAAAAAATTGATTTGGCATTGCTTGAATACTTGGATTATTTGTGACTTAGGATTTTTATTTGAGGTTATGACTGTGAACACCATGAGGCTGGGAGAATATGTCATGTGGATCCAAAGTGTTGAGTCACCATCCTAGAAAGTTGTGAAGACTTTGAGAAGTTGCAAGTGGATAATAAGTGGAAAGCTATGATTGGGTCACATTACCATAGATTTAAGCTTTGTGCTAACTTATTTTGTGAGTTACGAGGATACAAGTTTACAAAAACTCAATACATGACACTCCTTAGAGATGAGCTTACCTTAGAAAATTCATGAATCATTATGAAGTTACGTGACAAGATATGATGATACAAGAATCCACCAAGTGGAAGGCTCAAGATGAGTGTGATCATGATGAAAATTTGACTAAGTCTTTTACCTATAAAAAAGTGCTAAGTCTGCAAGCTGTAAAAACCCACAAGTGGTGAGTGCAAATGCTTGTGACAAATAATGGAAGTTAGTGACAAAAAAAGTCATAAAATTGGCTAAGTATAATGACTTAAGATTAATTTTATATAACACAAAAACATTCATAAGTCTATCATAAATATTTTGAAACTACCTTAGCCTAAAATTTTGCCCAAAAAGTGTGAAAATGAGCAAAAACATAGTGAAAACATGCAAATAAGTTCTAAATGATGTTTATTTATTTACATATGTTCATTTTGAAATAATCATATATTATATCAAGCTATAAAATAACAATAACTAATTTGACCTAAATTATCAAATTTAAATAATTATTTCTGAGGTCTTAGATGTTTTGCTCATTTTGTTGTTTCGAATGTTGCTCACCATTCTAAAAATAATGGGACATGTTGGTCATAATATTAGTCTTAGATAAAATCAATGTAAATGGATTCAAATTGTATCATTGGATCCAACATAGGTGTGTAAAAATATTGCTTCTTTTTGACAAGTTTGGAAATTACACATGTGGTACAAGACTTGATATATTTAGATACATCAGACCTAAAATGTGGCCACATAAAGTAATTATACAATACCACAAGAGTATTTTCAATTCTAAAATGTCCTAAAACTTTGATTAAATTATATTAACATATTATTTTATGTCTCTTTGCATCATGTGGAATGCACAAGTGCCCAAGGTGATGTAGGAGTCCATCTTACAAGTAGAAGTCTATAATTGAATTACCGTAAAGAAAATTATAATATATATCTAAAAAATCCATGTCTAATGGATAAAATATTGACCATGTGTTGAATTCATGTCCACATTTATCAATTAAATAAAATTATAGCTTTAAGTTATGGATGACTTACACAATCTATGACTAAATTGACACTTCCCTTCTTATGCTTGATGTTTAGATGAAACTGCCAAAAACAAGAAGATCATTTCTGATGTTGTTATTGCAACTCATTCTGAGTCTACAAGAAATGAAGTACCTTATGATCCATGTAGATGACAATCTCCTTTCCAAATATATAATGCTATGCCCTTAACCTATAACGTTTCTAGGTATATGTGTGGTCGATTAATGGCTTCCATACCTTTCATATTATCTTATTGCATTTCTCTATGTTCTTAGTAAGGTCAACCTATGGAATAACCATGGAAATGCAGAGTATATATGATAGGTAGTGGTTCATTTTTGATGATAATATTGTGAATTATTCTTTTATTGCATTATTGTGGAAGTTTCCCCCCTTGAAGTGGTTCAATCATATTTATCAATTATTTGATTATTTTTTCAATTAGTATTGTGGATTTGCTTATTCTAATCTTAATTATGTGATCTATTATTCATTTATTGTGAAACATATAAGTAATTTCATTACAAGTGATATTAAAATGTCAATTTGAGTAAGTTTCTAAAGTGTTTTTTGGGATCTAGTGTTGTGATTATCCTAAGAGCCAAAGGATGAATAAGCATTACTTGTGATCTAGGAATATATTTTTTATCACCGTAGTATTGTTCGAATTCTTTTTTTTGGAAAAAAAATTGAATTTTATTTTCCACACCCTAGTGTAAATTAGAATTGATTGGATTCATCTTGTGGATACGATAATAATGGTATAATATGTTAAAACACATTTTTTAGGTCTAAAACCCTCTATCCTAGGGTTTATGCATGGCTAGTCATAACACTTATGACTGCAGGAAAGGGAAAGACACTCCAAAAAATCCTCACAAGGACAACAAGGAGTCCAAAACTTTAGATCCTTTAGTTTTTTAGGTAATTCACCAAATTCAGTTAGATATGCAAAGCATGATGAAGAAAGATGATATCATTACAATAAAAGGGGACATCACTAGGGTAAAAGGGGACATAGATGTTGTGAAAATTAGTTGGCAACTATTAGTGAGTAGTTGGAGAATATTATAGCTCAACTTCTACAAAATAATCCTCCATTGATCCATTTGGGTTTTCCCAATTTAAACAATCACAATTCAAATACCAGTTTAAATTACATGGTTTCAAAAGTGGAAGGATACAAGTTTGACAACAAGGATCCACTCATTTGGATCAATTAAATATAAAATTTATTTGATCTACATTAGACCCCATGTGTGTAAAATGGTGTCATGGTATCTATGTATCTAGAGCATGAGAAATTTATTTTGTATAGGTGGTTATGTACTTAAAATAAAAAGAAAGGGCTTCTTATTACCTAGTTAGTATTTACTAAAGAGTTGTAGATGCATTATTGCAACAACATCTCAGAAGAATACTTCAATTAGTTATTAAAAATGTGACAAACAAGGACTACTAGGATTTATTTTAACCTTTTAGGACTTAGATGAATGTGAATCCTATGTTGTTAAAGAGTTGAGTATAGTAAATTAGGGTAGAAATATGCACTGAATACAACCACTGATCTGTAATATAATTGACTTAATTTGACCTTTGTAAAAATAACAATAAATAATATAAATGAGAACTTAGCTAGAAAATGATTGAGATGGATGATCTAGAGGATAAAAACTGAGTCAAAGGCTAGTCTAAGTGTCACAAATAGAATCTAATTGTCAAAACCTCTCTTAGATAGTAACACCCTAATTAGATAGTAGCACCATATGGTGCTAGTGTCACTATTTTGGTGGTACTATCTTATGTACAAAACTATTTTGAGCTTCTAGTTGCACATGTATCTGGGTCTGTCAAGCCTGCTCCTATATGCATGAGTTTTAGATATTTGTATATGACCTATTTTGAATGATTTTATGAGCAAAATTAATCCTTCATATTGATAGGGCATCCAATTGATACAATTAATAAAGTGGGTTTTTTATTGGGGTATATTGGATATACTTAACACCTCATTGTGATGAGAGTTGCCTACATACCAATACTCCAAAGAGGGATCAATCTTGAATGTAGTTCTCCCCACATAAGTGCTAGTGCAAGTGCCAGCGAATCTAGTATGATTATTAACTTGAGTGATTTGAATGTGCTTGAGATTGTAAATTTGAGTAATCTGAGCTTAAGAATGTTATAGATGGTTGTATGTAGAAGTAGGGTAGAATAGGGATTGATAACCTTGATTGTGCACAACGTGTTGTAAGTTTGTGTAATTTACATTTGATTTCCATCTCATGGTTAGAGGGATAAAAGTCATGTGTATATATTATTTTGGTGCTTGTGTAGGTGTTAAAATAATTCTAGGTCGATCCTATATGGTATTAGATTTAAAAATATATTCATTGGTGGAAAAAGGAGGGATAGGATAGTAACACCAAAATTGGGACACTAGCATCATGTGGCACTATTGTCCCTATTATGGCATGAGTGTCCAAGTGGCATAACTTAAGGCACAAATGGCCAAGATGTCAAAATTAGGGTTTGAGACTACTTTAAAGATGTTTAAGAATGCTTGTGGCCTGCACAAAGGCTGGATAAGTGTAAAAATAGGCCCTAAGATAGGTCTAGAGCTAAGCTAGAGATAGATGATCTCAAGTAGAACTCTTAGCACTCAAGTGCCATTTTTAGGTGATTACATTTGCCCCCCTTTTATTATAGAAATGAAACAAAGTGAAATGACTAGGATAAATGAAAAATAAGAATACCTATACTTACCTAAGAGGTTAGCCCATGAACCTAGATTTGAGTATGTGAAACATGCTCCATTGAGTGTCTTACAAATGAAACATGCATAAATCAGTCCTTACTTAAGAGATATCAAAAGCAATGACAAAAATGAGTAAAGAGATAAAATTGAGTAAAGGGATAAGAGAGAGGAAATGAATGAATATACCTCAAAATGTACATGAACTAATGCATAAACCTAGTGATAACCTATGTTTGTGTATATAGTAATTAATCAATGAATATCTTGGATTACAGCGATGGATTACTCAATCCTCATGTGTGGGTGGATCATGAACTTTGTTTGGTTTTGAATCCATCATTGCCCACCCCTGCTTGGTGGATCATGACCTATGAATAGCTTTGATTGGATTGAGGGTGTGTCCAACCCTCTCATATAGGTGGCTCAAAAACTCAAGTAGATTATGAATCCATCATTGCCTACCTATGTGTAGTAGATGCATATGAAACTAAAACTACTCAATGTAACTAGAAATGTCTAATAAGAGATATTGACTCTATATCTATTTAGGTATATTATGTGGATCTGGGCCACTTAGGAATGCCAACCACTATAGATGGAATAAGGCATGAATCTGGTGTGTAACCTATAACATGGTATCTAATATAGAGAATGAAATGGATTTTATCATTCCATCTGATTAACCAGTGTGTAAATGAGCATATATAAATAATGTGCTAAACACATGCCCCCAAATATGATATCTGAGCATATGGATTCTAGATTGAGTTGTAATAATCTATATCTGAGTATCTGAACTAAAAATAGGAATGGTCATGCTAGACATGAAGCCCCCAATTTGAGTAAACTGGTATGAATTTGAGCTAAACTAAGCCAAAAATATTAAGTCTATAATTAAACATGTGCAAACCCAAAATGTACCTACTATACATTTTTTGTCGATCTAGAGTTTTATGAAACCAAGGCTACTGGATACTAATGCCATATCTTGGACAATGGTGCCATATGGTCCTAGTGTCCAAATTTGGGTGCTAATGTCTGATTATTTTGATTTATGTTCAACTATAACTAATCTTTGTGATATTATTTCCCACTATGTTTTCCTGAATCTGATTTTTGTATGCTAAGCTTGTGTGCTAAAAATTATATGCAAAATGCATTTTGATAGCCTGATCTTTTTGAGAAACCCCTATGAATGCCCCATATTTTGAGGGGAGTTGTTAAATATATACAAGAATTATCCTCAAAATAAAATTCTATATAAAATGTGTGTTAGTCAGAGTATATATGATATCTACATAATAAACTAATATAATGTGCATATATTACATCAACATGTAAGATAATTTGAGCATAAGTTTATAATGTGCGATGTATGTTAGATATAACATTCACAAGGCTATCAAAATAGATATAACAATGTATGTGAACAATAAATTTGAGTAGTTACCTAAGGGAATGGGGCATGAAGTCCATCACATCACCCAATTTGGAAGAGGAGATGCATGAGGTCCCGCATGGCATCTAAAATTAGAGTGTGTAAAAAGAAAGAGACAAGTGTTATGGACATGATGCATATAAGAAAGAATAAATACAATAAACATGAGTTGGACAAAGTAGGCCATGGGGCCACAATATAAGGGCATGAGAACATGCCACTAAATCTAAGAAAGCAAGACATACAAAGACATGTTCAAATGTACACATACAAAAACAACAAGCAAATTGACACTTAGATCCACTTAGAAGGACATGTTCAAATGTACACATACACAATCAATAAATCACACACATGGACATGGGCACATGTCCAAAGCATATAAACAATGAAAAAAAGTGGTGTAGATCCATAAAGAAATGGCATAGTCAAATGCCCTTGAATAAAAAAATCATAGAGACATAATAAAGTCTAAAATAGGAAGGCTAGAAATGAAAATATGCATGAACATGTAATACAAATATGTGTAAGAGATATGATGTTTATAGGCTGAGTCTAAAGTAATAATAGCCGGAAAAAAAATTGAGTAGTTGTAGCATGATCAATATCAAGATATAACAATGTTAAATATATGATGTAGAATTTAGAAAGATGTAACTTGGTAATCAAAATTATGTATAAGGTGCCCCAAAATGGGTGAATATGTCAAATGAAGAACTTGTGTATCTGTGTACATACCCCCAATGGGTAGATAGAAGTAAATTTGCATCACTATAGTGGAATTGAGTCTTGTAAGCAATCTAGAAGCACTCAAAAATAACAAGTGAACCATGCACATATGATAAAAACTGACTATACTAAGATAACATATGTAGTGTTTATAAAATATAAGAAGTGTAAACATGGCAATACATACAATATATAATTTTGTATTTTATGAGTAAAAATTTTAATGTTTTTGTGTTTTTAATATATTATATTGTTTTTGTATTTTCTAAATATAATCTATGTACAAGCAACATGAAAATGAAACTATATACAAAGAGCGAGAAATAAGGAAAGTATGTACAAGTAGGGAGAAACAATACTGACCAATGAGTCTCATGGGAGACTCACTATCAATATGGCCTATGTTGAATAAAGGAACAAAGATTGTGCATGGTATATAAAAAGGTAACTAAGGTCTTAGAACCCATTATATTGAGTGATCGATAGCTGGTAATGCATGTGAAGTGGTGCTAGGAATATATGAAACTGACTATTGTGTCTTGTGAACTATAGGGGTGTGAGGGACCCATCTAGTAGAAGATGTTATAGTTGGCATAGGCTCCCTATGCTGAGAAATTTGAGAACTCAATAGTACCGATTTCAAGAGAAAAAGAGTATAGAGAGGCCCTCTAGAATTTGTAACATATCTATGATGTAAGGGTATCTCTAATAATGGTGTCTATGGGAGAGTATGCATACATGGTAACACTATTGGAGTAGACCTAACCTACATTGGTGGATCAACTAAACTCTATGGTGTCTTCATAGGAACTATTCTTGGAACTATAACTAGTGACTAAGCTGTAACTAGTAATTATGGTGTAACTACTTATGGGATAGGCAGGGGATACTCATATGAAAGATCCTCAATTATGATCACTTGATTTGAATTTATATATTTAAGGCATTTGTGCACAATGTATGGGATGGATCATAATTTCTATATCCATGGCATACCCAATAACATTTCAAATGTGCATGCACTAGGTACTACTAAGAATCTAGTGGCCACATGTGTTATAGTGGAAGTACAATCTCCCAAATGGAGCTTTGAACATGGATATTGAAACCATGAGTAATTGTGTCTATATGAGATATATCCTTCTCTAAAACCCCTAAACACTATAAAAGTGTGATAGTGCACATGCTAATACTTGACCCATTGTCAACCATAACACTTGTAATAGGATGATGATCTATGTAGGCTCGTATAAAGAGTGTATATAAATATGAATCATCATCAACAATATCCTACTCTTAGAAAGTGATGATTGGTCTACCTGGTACTATAATATGATACAAACTAATGATATTCTATAAGGGGTGTGTATCCTCTTTAGTAGTATGATATGATGCTAGTGGTGGATGTGCTTGATATGTGTAGTGAACACCTAAAGTACCCCCTACCTCATTTTTTGTATGCTTTAGAAATGGATCCAAGAATATTTTCAATGCCTTAGATTCTATTTTTTGAATTTTGGGTGCCTCTGTGGGTGTGCCCACATCAATTATGTTGGCCTCTATATGCAATCATAAATGCAACATGTCTATAAATCAATCCTAGCTCAGATAAGATAGAGCACACTTCAGATTGAGAATATATTTGTTAATATGGAGCATGACCAATATGAGGATCCATTATACTCGAGTAGGGTATCACTTATCATATTACACTATGCTAAGGAGGGTTTCAAAGCCTCCAATTTAACAAAATCATGCAATAACCCTAAAGGGGGTCCTAGGTTTTGATATTTCACCTATTCTAAGAACAAGAAAGTAAATCTAATCTAGTGCTCACCAAATATTATGGCACAACATGAGAGTTTAGTAAGCAATCAGAACATGTATAGGAGAATCTCAATTAAGCTCAATATGAGTAAGACCCTAATACATGGAATATGAAGAATAATAATATTCAAAGCTAATACTTATGCCACTTTTATCTACTAAAGAGAGAAGCAAAGTTAGAGAATACTTACTTGAATGCAAACCTACCAAGACTTAATATCTCCTTTGGAAAATGGGGCTTCACAAGAGGTTGTTTTGGATTGTAAGGATCACTAAGAAAGGCTAAATAATCCAAGACTTATCCACAAGATTATATTCTCTAAGTAGAAACCCTAAGCTAAGACTCCTCAAGTAGAATGGTGGAATAACAAATTGTAAAGAAACACAAGAGAATAATATCTCTTGATTGCATATCAAAATAAAGGTGAAATGACCTTATATTTATAGGTAGATCTTATCCTAAACTCTTATGAATAAGTTGATTGATAGGGTTGACCCAACTAACCTAGTACAATTCCTGTCAATTATTCACTAGGTCCCAAGCTAGGTCGGCCAAAGGCTAACCTAATTCCTAAGTAAAAATATCTCAAAACTATTCAGGGTCAACCTAGTCAACCCTATAAAACCAACTGATAAAAGGGATGTAAGGTGAGAAAAAGAGGGATGAAAAGAGGAAAAAGACTAGAGGGCTGGTTGGATTGGCAATAAGGGACAACAATCCTATGAAGCACCAAAGGTCTACCCACCCCTTTCTTGGCGCACCCTTTAAAGTGTAAACTTAGAGAGATTGAGTCTTGATGGGTTCTTGTAAGATGTAAAGTGTCAGTATTTGATAAAAGTTGAAAATATTATGTATATACATATGCCTCACTCAAAGCTCATCATTTGTCACTAAGTTGAAACAGGGGATAGTGCTTTGAGAAAGAACATAAGAACACAATGTTGACGCTAAAAGAAAATTTTAGTATTTTAAAGCATAAAATAAATTAAAGTAAATGATATAAAAGTAAATAATTAAAATTTAAATGTGATGCATACCTTGACTTACATTTATCACTGGATGGTTGTCTACTATGTTGTTACTTTTGATTGTGTAGGGTGTAGACACTGCTTTTGACAAACCTAAGAATACAAAACTAAAGAGCAAAATCAAATAAATTCAATAAATCCAAGATAAATGGTGCTATGAGAACATGATGCAGTTGGGAATTTTGCAAGCTAGGGTGACAAGTGCTATGTTAGACCAAATGAACAATTCAAAAACAAGAGTAAATTAGGTAACCAAAAATCCAAGGCTACTAATGACTGAAAAACTCAAACAAGTAAACCTCAAGTAAGAAAGGAAACTCACCAAATCAAACCAAGGATACATGTCAAAAAGGCTAGTAATAGAATGCTAAATGAAAAAAAAGAAACAAAATGGTAAAATAACATTGATGAGTGAGCAGTAACAATCCTTATCTCAATCATCAATAGAAAAAAGTGCATAAAAAGGGAAAATAACATTGTCGAGTGAGAAGTAACAAGCCAACCATATTCAACAATGGAAAAAGGGTATGAACTCAAATGTTCATAACAACATGATAGTAAAATAATGATAAATGGTAAAATAAATTAAAGTAGTTCTAGAAATGTAATTTATGGTGTAAATAAAGTAATCCATAGTTACTCAAATATGTTGTTTCACTCTAAGGATAGATAAAAGTGAAACAAAGTAGTGCTAGCATGTTTTTAAGAGGTGAAGAAGAAGGAAGTAAAGAAGAGGGAAAATAGATTTGGAATCACAATATGCCTGTCAAGGGGGGAAATGAAATGGATGTAGGGGAGAAAGAAAGAAAAACCAAGGCAAAAGAACTTTTTAACGAAGTTAAGACACTCAAAATAGGTTTGTCAAAACAAGAGGACTATTGACCTTAAGGAATTTGAAGAAATTATCTTAGCTACATAAGTCTTAGGTCAAAAAATTAAGTATATAGATCATCCCATGAAGGCTAAATGCATGCGAAGTAAAATAGAACTACCTTTCTACAACATGTTCCCCGCTCTTCAGGACCCCTTATAGAGTGATTGGTCTACTAAAAATATTGGGTACTTGCATGAGAAAGTAGGTAGCACCATAGAGTATTTTGAATTTTCCTATTCTAATCTACTAGACTAATGCATCCCAATGGACCTTGGCTCTATGTGAGGCCAACTGTGGAGTTTGAGCTTTAATTAGAGATAGGATATGTGCTTGTAATCATGTCTTTTGATGTGTTTGAATTTTGAGGTGTGTATGTTGCCTTTTTTATATCATTTCCTTTTGCTTCAAATGATTTGGATTTTAAAATTATTGATGGATTTTTTCTATTCCTCCATATGGATTTGGAAAACCAAACATGGGTGCTAAAGATGACTTTCATTTGAATAATTGGGACTTGATTTCTAAGAGAGAGAACTTCAAAGAGCATGGGGTCTAAGAGTATCATAAATCTAAGTGAAATAAAAGTGATATCTTGGCTTCAACCTTGTTTTATCCAATGTGGAGTGAAAGGAAAGGGGAAATCAAGAGAAATGACATATTGAACAATTTGAATTACTTAACATCACAAAAAATGTGACAAAGGGAAAGAAAGGGATACAATGATAGTAAAGTGTGATTCCTTATCATAAGAATAAGGGAATTAGAGAAAAACATGCTAACATAGATTGTTGTGCCAATTACATCTATCAAAAGAATCAAAAGCTAAAGTTGAAAACAAAGGATCAAAAACTTGTTTTCTTATGAAAGGAATGACAAGATGGCAATTTTATAAGGAAGGCTGGGTCTTATCCATGGTCTTACACTACAACTCATCAGAGAGAAAACCATGAGGGTTCCAAAAGAAAATGTAAAAAGAATAAAAATAAAAAATAGTATCTTAGAACATGAGGATTATGGGTTCTATCCATAGTTTTACAATGTAACTCATGAGAGAAAGGGGAAACTAAAAGACCAAACAAGAAGGACTAAAGATTTGTAATAAGAGAGAACTAATACAGAGATAGAGACCCATGTAAGTAACCTATAAAAAGTGTTAGATAGAATTAGATAGAAATCATGAAAAGAAGGAAATGTTTTTAGGCAAAGTACTTTTTAAGGATTGTGCATTGGTGGGCTCTTTGAAAACATGGCCTTCATTGGTTTGAAGGTGATAGGTACTTAGACCAAGAATGTCTTTGACTAAATAGGTAACCCACTATTTTTAGGCATATTTACCTTATTTATCATGGATGTAATCTAATTTAAGGATAAGATCACCAACATTAAATGTACAAACTTTAACATGTTTGTTATATTGTTTGGAAATACGAGCCTTATATTGGCAATTTTGTTGCAAGGTAGAAATATGATGTTCATCAAGGAGATCAAGGACATGAAGGTGAGCTTTATGTAATTATTCATTAGGAATGATATCATGAAAAGAGATACATAGAGAGGGAAGCTTAACTTCCAATGGGAGAATTGAATCAAAAACATATACTAGAGAGAATGGTGTTGCCCCAATGGTAGTACAAATGCTAATCTAATAGGCCTAAAGAATAGGGTAAAGATTAAGATGTCAATCCATACAGGTTTCACGAATTGTCTTTTGGATAATTTTTTTTAGAATTTTATTGGTGGCCTCAGCTTGACCATTGCATTATAGATGATAAGGTGTGGAAAATTTGTGATTGATATTGGATTTATCACAAAGTTGTTTAACATGTTTGGTTTTGAAATTACCACCATTGTTTGAAATGATGATGTGAGGAACACCAAAATATAAAATGATTTGATTAAGAATAAATTTTTAAATGGTAGGATTGGTGACATTAACAAAGGGCATGGCTTCTACCCATTTGGTAAAATATTTGGTAACGATGATGATAAAAACATGCCCATCTTAGGAGTAAGGTAATTTACCAATGAGATCAAATCCCTATGTGGAAAATGGTGAAGAAGATTTGATAGTTTAAAGCTTAGATGGAGGTGAATGGATAGGATTATTGTGAAGTTGACAAGGAGTACACTTTTGAGTGAATTTGATTGCATCCTTTTCAAGAGTAGGCCAAATGTAACCCATACATAGGCATTTACATTTTGTAGCATGTCTACTACAGTGGCCACCATAAATGCCCTCATGTGCTTGTTTAAGAAGAGGAGGGACCTCATATTACATAACATAACAGAATAAGGAACCTTTAATGTTGTGATAATAAAGGATGTTATGTCAAAATACATACTTGAAAGCTTGTTTATGAGTGTGAGTATTTTCATGAGAGTCTAAATTAGGAGGATAAGTTTGATGTTCTAAGAATTAAATAATGTATTGATACCACAAGATTTGTCAAATGGTAACAAACTTGATGTGGTAGATAAGTGAATTTGGTGGTTGAATTGAAGATGCATATTTTCTTATTTGTATAATAAAAGGAGGGCCAGAAAGAACTTGGTGTGGATGAAAGATAGATGCTAAAGAGGCAAGAGAATCAAAAATGGATTTTTGATCTCTATTAATAGGTTTAATAGTGAAAGAGATGAAATACTTAGTGAGAGTGGTTGTAATTTGATGATAGGCGATGATATTTTCACTTTTGCATTGATAGTCACCATTGACTTGGCAACAAATAAGTTGAGAATCACCTAAGGCATGCAGGTATTAAATGTGTAAATCAAGAGAAGTTTTCATGCCTAAGATGAGAGCTTTAGACTTGACCATATTTTTAGTAACATCAAATGTGAAATGAAAAGCTAAAATAATGATCTTGCCAAGAAGACTTGTGAGAATGCAAACTACCCTAGCTCCTTGAAGGCATTTAGCACCATCAAAGAGAAGGGTCCAAGTATCCTCATACAAGTTGACATTAATTTTGGGAAGCTCTTTGATAACTACTTTAGGTTTAGTAGTATCATAAGGAATAGAGGATTCATCAAGATTATTGACTTCAAGATTAGTGGTAAAGTTATGAAACTCTTTAACTAAGGGATTAAACAAATATTCAAATTGCCAAATAGAGTGTTGGGGTAATTAGTTGTACCATTCTAATACATGACTAGTGAAAGTTTTGACTAAGAGTTTAGTTATGGTGAAGGTATTAGTTTGGATCTACTCTTTGTAAAGGTTACCAAAGGATTTAAGAAATGAGGTAGGGTATTTAGTCCCATCATATTTGATAGTTGGAGATATGTTATTAATATCAATGGACACAATAAAGGGAGCTAAAGGCTCATTTGGATTGGTTTGAAGAATTGTGTTATTTATTATGGGTCAAGGAATAATATTGCCTGAGGTATTTCTAAGAGGTGGTGGAATGTAATTGGGATTATCTAGAGGATGGATATTTGGAGGTTGATTAACTATATTAATAAAATCTTGTTGAAGTTACATCATTTGATCAGAGTTAGAGTTTTTCATGATGTTCATTTGTTGGATAACTTGGGCAAGAAGTTGAGTTGTATCTAGAGGTGAGTTGGTGTTGGTAGGGGCACTCCCCAAATTGGTATTAAGGGGAGGGGCACTAAAAGATGGATTATGAGTGGTATTATTGATTAAATTTGTGTCAATTTCTCCCCCATTAGTTTGAAAATTTTGGAGATGAGAAGTATCTTTGTAAGTATAGAAAGGACCAGACCCATCAAATTCATCTTGATGTGTGATTTGTACCATGTTATAAGACATGGATGAGGGAGGGGAATAGGTGCCTCAAGAGTGATGGTACTCTTAGGATGAAAAGAGATCAAGAAATGAGCATCCCATATAGTATATAAATAGATTCAATCTATCCAAGAAGATTTTGATAGGAAACTTCATTATGACTAAAGAGAAATGAATATAATGTTAATAAGGAAAGATAGTGAACTGGATTGACAAATATAGAAGGCAAAAAATAGTACAGGGTCGATTGGGTTGACCTAGCATAGGGAACAGGGTTTGGAAATAGTACATGGTCGATTGGGTCAATCTATTACAACAAATAGAGGCTAAAGAAGTGTACAAGGTCGACTAGGTTGACCTAACACAATAAACAGGGAAAAATTATAAAGTTTATAACAAATTATGTCTATTGAAATGATTGTGTACTAAAATAATTTTTTAAATACTTTGAAAAGTAAGAACTGAAGGGAAACAAATAATCAATTGGATTAATGAGGTTGAACTAATTGAGGCACATGACATAAATCCTTGCACCAATGCTAGATAATGCAAGTTTTTATAATACAAAATACAATTGAGCAAAGAGCAAGCAATCAAGTTGAAAAGTAAAAGCTAACTAGTTGGTCATCCTGAATATTATTTAGATTATTAGAATATGATTTTAAATGTGATGGGAAGTTGGCTGTAATCAAGGAACTAGAAAGAATTCTAAGGATAATTTTAAGATATTTATGCTAAAAGGAATTTGTATTGGTAATGGTACAAAATTGGTATTGGGGCCTACCCCCTCACTTCACACACTATAATGATAAGGGTTTTGGGTGATTAAATAGAATATACCATTAACCACATATTTATACTTGGCCATAAAACTAATTTGGTTTCCCTCTTGGTGATGAAATCCAAGTAGGTTGGCCTTGGATAGACAATTGTTAAATTGCTTGTTAATATTTTATGATTTGGCTGTGTGTGCATAAAATAAAAAATAGTGAAACTAAATAGTAAATTGAAAACCACCTAATTAGACTATGTGATATATTCTAAGCATGCAAGCAACAAAAAATGAAAGTGTGAGCTAATTACTAGCATATAAGGGTTAATTCCAATTTTGAAACATAGTATAGTATCGATTCAGTTGATAGTGCACGCACAAAATATAGAATAGGGTTGATAGTTTTGCCTCTATACTATGGAAACAAGGTTTAAAAATGAATAGGGTCAACAAAGTTGACCTAGTTATCTAGATAGAACACAAAATATAACATTGTATCAATAGGATTGATCCATTTGACCGTGCAAGGGCATTTTTAAAGACTGTAAACTATGAAAAAAATTACAAGGAAAGAGAAAGGATAGAAAAAACCTTGGTGATTTTGAGGATGTAAAGAACTGAGATTGCTATCAAAGAACATTAAGAAATGCTTACAAATCCTACTAAAAAGGTTGACTGGGTCGATCTAACTTTACAAAAGCTTGTTGCTGAGTGCCTAAAATATACAAGGTCAACCTAGTAGTCTGAACTAGATGTCTGAAAGTTTGAAAAATTATACTGGGTCGACTAGGTTAATCTAGTAGCCTGTACCTGAAAAATGTCTTGCACATAAAAAACATAATCATATGGATTTGACTATGTGTTAGACCTATACATAAATTATTAAAATTGGGTTGATGTAGTTGACCCAATATGTCAAATATATGATGAAAATAATGATAAAATAAATAAATAAGTGAACAAATCCTACAAGGGTTAGTTCACCTCAGGTTCACCAAAATGTATGCAATTAGAAATTTAACATGTCTATAAATGTATCTTGACTGGAAGAAGATACAACATACCTATACTTTCGATTGGGAATACATTTTTTAAGTGGGATCATGACCAATATGGGGATCTGCTAGACCCAATTAGGGGATCAATTATCATAATAAACTATGCTAAGGAGGGTTCCAAAGCATCTAGTCTAACACAATCATTCAATAACCCTAAAGGGGGTCTTAGGTTTTGATATTTCACCTATTCTAATAATAAAAAAGTAAATCTAATCTAGTACTCACCAAATCTTATAGCACATCATGAGAGGTTATTAAATAATCAAAACATGTATAGGAGAATATCAATTAAGCTAAGTATGAGTAAGACCCTAATACATGAAATATAAAGAATAATATTATTGGAAGCCAATACTTATGCTACTTCTATCTACTAAAGAGAGGAACAAAGTTAGAGAATACTCACCTGAATGTGAACCCATCAAGACTTAATCTCTCCCTTGGCTAATGGGGCTTCACAAGAGGTTGTTGTTGTTTGTAAGGATCATCAAGAAAGTCCAAAGCATCCACGACTTATCCACATGACTAGATTATCCAAGTAAAAACCCTAAGCTAAGACTCATTAAGTAGAATAGTGAAAGAGTAGATTATAAAGAAACATGAGTGAATAATATCTCCTGATTGCATATCAAAATAATGGTGAAATTATCTTATATTTATAAGTATATCTCACCCTAAAACCTTCTAATATGTTGGCCGATAGGGTCAACCTAGTCAACCTAGTATAATTTGTGTCAATTATTCACTAGGTCCTAAGCTAGGTCAGCCAAAGGCTTACCTAATTCCTAAGAAAAAATATCCCAAAACTATACAAGGTCAACCCAATTGACCCTATACAAGTAACTGACAAAAGGGATGCAAGGTGAGGAAAATAGGGATGGAAAGAGTAAAAAGATTGGAGGAGTGTGAAAGTGAGGATTAATAGCTTAGGGAATTATTTTAGGGTCTGGTTGGATTGGTAATAAGTGACAATAAGGAACAACAATCCTATGAAGCACCAAAGGTCTACCCACCCCTTTCCTGAAGCACCATTTAAGGTGTGCACTCAGAGAGATTAAGTCTTAACAGGTTTTTGTGAGATGTAAAGCATCAATATTTGATAAAAGTTGAAAATATTATGTGTATACAACCTCTATCAAATGTTGTATCTTATGTTTCCATGTGATGCATTGATTTTTTGTATGGCCTGGTGCCCTATGATATTCATAGAATGCATTGAAATCATATATTTTTAGAAGATGCCATGTCGTATCAACCTATTTGATAGGAGGGAGAGATATGACATTACATTTCAAGAACTATTGTAAAACACATGTTGGTGATTTTGAAAGGTTGGTAAAAACTCTGTATGGAGGAACTGATAAAACAAGATAAGGAGATGGATCTGAAGTGGCATTAAATTTGGCCTTCAAATCACTCATGTTTTAGTGGCCCTTACCTTGTACGGAGGTTTACTATAAATATTAGTAGTTTATTCTAATCCACTTGTCTATTTTAGTTTGCCCATAGAGAGAAGCTTGAATTCTCTTTCTTTTACTACATGGTATAAATTTGTGAAGGTTGGAAACTTATTGAAAAAGATAGTTATATGTAGTGTTTGTAGTAGGCTCTATTTTAATATGTCTTGGAGCTCTCTATCTACCATGATGATAGTCATCTTTTCCTATATAGTTTTATATTTCAAGACGTATTATGAAACAGGCTCATTGGATTTTTGCTTCAATTATGCTACTTGAGAATACAAAATATTATCATTGATGTTTATTGAGAAGTGTGATAAAAAGATATCTTCCAATGTATTGAATGTGGTGATAGATTGATTTATAAGAACATAAAACCAATATAAGGTAAAGTCCTTTAGATTGCATGGAAACAACTTAGTGAGGAGTTAATCATTAGACATGTAGTCTAAACATGCTACATGTAAAGCTTAGAGATGGTGCTCTGTGTCACCCTTACCTTCATATAATGTAAGCTTAGGTGTCATGAATCGATATGGAAAAGAAGTGACCTCTATGTGATGTGCCAAAGGTATATTTAAAATAACATGAGAATCCATGGCATATGATGGACCAGTAGCTCCCTACTCAAGATGTAATACCTTAGCTTGTAGATAATGAATATCATGCACAAGGGATTGTACACATGAAGAGGAGGAACTAGCCATATGAGGTGTAGCTACCACTGAAGCCTAGTGAGTTAAGATATGTTGTTGTACAAGCTGAGTTGGCCCTAAAGTAGTTGTAACAATGTTATTTTATGGGGGAGTATAAGATTCACCAATATTTTAATTTTTAATTTCTTTGTGGATAATATTGATAAGGTCATATTGCATATCTAAATGTTTGGAAACAAAATATTACAATTGTTTCTTATCAGTTTCATCAAATTAGTTATTAAATTCTACCACTGTAGGTTGTAGACTAGGAAAACAAACTTTTGTATATGTTAAATCTTTAGAGAAATTTAAGATATGAAATATTAAAAGAATTAAATACTGAAACAAATCTAAGATTTTAGAACTAATTTCTAAGTAGAGAAAATAAAAGGATACAAACCCTAAAAGAATTTATATTTAGGGTTTGAGTAGTATTTAAAGTAAGTCGGGTTCACCAAATATTTTAACCTTTTAGGAATTAAATGAATGTAAATCCTATGTTGAAGATTTGAGTATAGTAAATCAGGGTATAAATATTCACTAAATACAATAATTGATTTGTAATATAAATGGCTTAATTTACCCTATTAAAAAATAATAATAAATAATGTAAATGAGAACTTAGCTAGAAAATAACTGAGAGGATGATTTAGACTTTGAAAACTAAGACAGAGGCTAGTTTGAGTGTAATAAATAGGATCCAGGTGACAAAACCCCTCTTGGATAATATCACCCTAATTGGATAGTAGCACCATGTGGCACTAGTATCCTTATTTTGGTGGAAGTGTCCTCTGTACAAAACTATTTTGAGCTTCTAGGTGCACTTGCATTTGGGTTGGTCAAGCTTGTTATTACATGCACAAGTTTTAGATCTTTATATATGACCTATTTTGACTGATTTTATGAGTAAACCCTAATATTCCATGTTTTTAAGGCATCCCATTGATACAAATAGTAAAGTGTGTTTGTTAGTGGGGTAGGTTGTACATCACCCTATTGTAATAGAGTTGCCTACATACCATACTCCAAAGAGGAATCAAAACTGATGTAGTTCTCCCCACCTATGTGCTGGTGCAAGTACAAGTGAAGGTAGTATGAATTTTGACTTGAGTGATTTGAATGTGCTTTAGACTAGAAATTTGAGTAATCTGAGCTTAGGAATGTTATAGATGGTTGTATGCAAAAGTAGGGCAGAATAAGGATTAATAACTTTGATTATGCACTTATTTTGAGTTTATATGTGTAATTTTATTTTAATTTCCATCTATTGGTTAGAGGGATAAAATTCATGTATATATACTATTTTGGTGCTTGTGCAAGCGTTAAAATAAGTCTAGGCTGATCCTAGGTGGTCTTAGATTTGAAAATATATTATTTGGTGGACAAAAGAGGGAAAGGACAATAACACCAAAATTGGGACACTAGTGCCATGTGGTGCTATTGTCCTTATTATGGTGCTAGTGTTAAGGTGGTATAACTTGAGGCACAAAGGGTTAGGATGTCAAAATGAGGTTATGGGACTACTTTAGGGATGTTTAGGGATGCTTGTGTCTTACATGAAAGCTATATAAGTGTGAAAATAGGCCCTAAAATGGGTTTATGGATAATCTAGGGATAATTAGTCTCAAGTAACACTCTTAACACTCAAGTGTCATTTTAAGGTGATTATAAGATTATATTCAATAATTGTAGAATCTATCCTTAAGTTTAGATGACATCAATGAGGACAACATGACTGAACTATTCTTGGGTGGGGTCAAAGATAATATCCAACTTGAGGTTTACATGTTTAATCCAACTTCAATATCTAAATCCATACCATTAGTGAGTAAGGTAGAGGAGAAATATATGGCCAAACAAAGGAATTTCGCTAATATCTATGAATGCATTTCCATAGGACAATTATTTCCTAAGCCTACAAGATTGACCCCTTAACAAATTGAAGATAAGCATAAAAAATGGTTGTGTTTTGTACTATGACAACAAGTGGAGAAAAGGACATAAATATGCTAAAAAATAGTTGTTCTACATTGAAGAAACCAATGAATATGAATAAGATGATGATGACTCAGGTGAGGTTATAGAAGAACCATAAGAGGTATATAAATATTCTCACCCTACTATCTCTTATCATACACTTTCAGGTATTTTTAATCCTCAAACTCTTAAGGTGGTGGGTTTCCTCAAGAAATAAAAGTTGATAATGTTGATTGAATTAAGGAGTACACACAACTTCATCAAAAATAACCTGGCTACTTGTTTGAACTATTTTATTTACCCCACTCTATAATTTTAGGTTATTATTGTAGATGGTGGTACAATCAACTATTCTATAAAATGACAGTATTTAGCTTGCTATGAGAAACTACATGCTAGATTAAAATATTTTTGATATTCTCATGGGTGGGGATAATATTGTTTTGGGAGTACAATGGCTCACAAAGTTTTTCACAATAGATATGAATTTTAAATAATTATCCTTGCACTTTTAGTATAAAGGTAGGAAATTTGTACTACATGGATTACAGGTAAAATATCCATAATTGGCTAGTTTGCATGAGATGAAAAATATTAGTAAAAGAGCGTTGAAGGATTTGTACTTTGATCATTTTCCATATAAGTTCAATCAAAAAATGTGTCTACACATCTTGATTTACAGATGATTCTTGATGACCGCCCAATTATTTTTAGTACCATGCAAAAAGGACTACCACCAAGAACAAAACATGATCATGCCAAAAAAATTATTCTAGGTAGTAAATCACCAAACAACAAACCATATAGGCATCCATGTACCCAAACTATTAGAATTTAAAACACAGAATAAGATATCCTAGAGGTAGGTATTATCAGACATAGCCAAAGTGAATATTTGTCTCTAGTGGTCATGGTACATAAGAAGTATGAAACTTGGAGGGTGTATCTAGAATAAAAAGAACTTAATAAGTAAAACATCAAAGATAAGGTTCCTATTCCATTAATTTATCATTACTTAGATGAATTACATGGCGATGTTTATTCTACCAAACTAGAGCTTCATTATAGGTATCATCAAATTCAGATCAAAGATGAGGATATCCATAAATCAACTTTTAGAACTCATGAAAGCCATTATGAGTTTATGGTAATGCCTTTTGGTATCATAAATGCAACATATACATTTCCAAGTTTGATGGATACTATTTTAGGCCTTTTAGGACTTTTTAAGGAGGTTTGTGTTGGTTTTTTTTTATGACATCCTAATATACAATAAAACTTGGGAAGAACATTTGAAACATGTAATGCGTATTTTGGAACAACATCAATTTTATGCCAAACCTTCCAAATGTGATTATAGATTACAAGAGGCGGAGTAAATTGGTCATATTTTTTCACATGAAGGAGTCAAATTTGACCCTAAGAATATCAAATATGGAATAGAAATTGCCAAAGACCCTCAAAAACCTTTGCAAATTTTGGGGCTAACAGGTTACTATTGTCAATTTATAAAAAAATATAGTAGCATAGAATTTGCACTCATAGCCTTGTTTAAGAAAAAATGCTTCCATTGGAATGAAATAACTACCAAGGTATTTGAGAAATTAAAAGAGGATATGTGCACCACTCTAGTTTTGTCCACCCTCGATTTTTATAAAAAAATTATTGTTGAATGTGATGCATCATGATATGGCATGAGGGTAATACTCATGTCGGAAGGAATACCCATTTAATTTGAGAGTTGTAAACTCAAGGGAAAAAATAGTCCCATGATAATATATGAAAAATATATGATGAATATTCTTCATGTAGTCAATAAATAGACACCTTATCTAAAGGGTAGAAACTTTAAGGTAAAGATTGATCATGATAGTGTAAAATATTTTTTGGAACAATGTTTATCATTAAAAGAAAAATAATATGGGTGAGAAAAGTGTTGGGACATAAATTTTTAATTATATATAAGAAATGAAATATAATTTGGTGGTAGATGCATTGTCTAGGAGAGATGAATCAACTAAGGCAATGTTGTGCACAATGACCATTTGGAAAGAAGATTGGTAAGAAGAGGCAAAATTTGAATGGAAGAATGATAGGGATACACAAGTTTTGATTTAGAATATTTATCAGGGTTCTAGTGGTTTGAAAAATTTGAGTGGAATGGAAATACATTATGGTATAAAGATAGATTATACCTATGTAAAAATTCTATCCTCAAACACAATATCCTTCAAAAGCTTCATGCATCTCTAATAGGGTGACACTCAATATTTTGTAAAACCTGTCATGGGATCAAGCATGATATTTTTTGATAAGGACTCAAGGGGGATATACAAAAATGTGTGGTAGCTTCATGGTGTGTCAACAAAATAAATGAGAAATAATTAAGACACCAGGTCTTATGTATCTTTTATCCATCCCTAGCCATAAGTGGGAGGAGGTTTCCAGGGATTTCATTATAGGGTTGCCAAGGTTTGAATGCAAAAATTTCATCATGATAATTATGGATAGACTCAAAAAATATCCTCATTTTTATTCCTTATCACAACCATTTATATCTAGTACAATAGCTACTGCTTTTCTCACTATGATTCAAATGCTGCATGGGACTCCCAAGATCATTATAAGTGATCGTGATCCCATATTTATCAATAATTTTTAGATTGATTTATTCACATGTTTGGGTATTGCATTGGATCATATCTCATCATATAATCCTCAATATGATGGGAAAATAGATGTGGTCAACAAATTTATACAAGGGTATCTTTATTTTTTTGCATCAAATAAACATGAATAATGGGTTCAGTAGCTGCCACTAGTAGAATGGTGATTTAAACTTCCTTTCATACCTCTTCCAAAAATTCTCCATTTTTTGAAATTTATGGTTATCATCCCCCATCCATCACTTCATACTTTAAGGTAAAACCTAAGGTTAGAATTGTTGAAGAACACATTCAACATTTATAAGACGTATTAGCTAGTTTGAGAGACAATTTTATAATGGCACATAATCGAATGAAGAAATAAGTGGATCAACACTATAGTGAGAGGCATTTTGAAATATGTTTTTGGGTATTTTTTCACTTTTATAAATATAAAAAAATGTCTCTAAATCAACATAAAAGGGATAAAAAACTTTATGCTAAGTATTATGGCCCTTATAAGATCATGTAGAAAATTAGTAGTGTTGCATACAAGCTAGAATTACCCTAGTCCACTCACATACATCTTGTATTTCATGTATATTTCCAAAATAAGATACTTAGATAGAGAGTTTATACTAAGATTGAATTAAAATTACTAGATGAAAAAGGAAAAGTCATTCTAGAAGTTGAGGAGATCCTTCACACATGCACTAAAATGCTATGAACAAGAGAGATTAAGGAGTATTTGATCAAATGGAAGAATATAAATCATGAAGATGTAACATGAGAGGATGAATTTTCCTTGAAACAACATCTAGAGTTGATTAAATGTTGAGGTAAAGATTATTTTGAAGGGAAGGGGCATGCTACACCTTTAACCTATGTGGATATGTGTGGCTAACTTGTGGCCTACATACTTTTCATATTATCTTGTTGCATTTCTCTACATTCATAGTAAGGTCAACCTATGGAATAACCATGGATAAATCAAGTATATATAGGAGGTAGTGTTTAGTATTGATGATCATATTATGAATTCTAATCTTATTGCATTATTATGGAGGTTTCCTTCTTGAAATGGATCCATCATATTTATCAAGTGAATAAAGTAGAATCACTATCTTACGCTTATGGATAGTATTGTATTCCTTATTTCAAGGGGATATAATCCCTATTTATGTTTTTAATATTATGTTGATTCAATAATACAAGTTATTCATGTGTTGGTTTGGTTTATTTTGGCCCAAACATTTTATTAGACAACCTACTTAAATGGATTTAAAAGGGTTATAAACATAATCAAATTATGAATGGTAGAGGATATGAAGGTGAAATGTACTATATAATGAGGAAAGTAAAAAATATGATGACAACCAATGTATAACTATACTAACCAGTTTTTATTATGATAAGTTTCATATAATATCTTAAAGATCATATGTATGGTGTCTATGTGCTCCCTAATGTCATTCTTATCTATGTAAATAACTAAAAATAATGGAAGTGTAAATTAATATTAAATTGAGGAAATGAAGCATGGGTTGAACTATAATA
The DNA here is from genome assembly GCA_037957365.1 of Torreya grandis. Lineage (NCBI taxonomy): Eukaryota > Viridiplantae > Streptophyta > Pinopsida > Cupressales > Taxaceae > Torreya > Torreya grandis. The sequence goes on along the minus strand of JARHVA010000517.1, from coordinate 4,456,244 downwards.
TAATTTTGTAAAAACTGCTTAATAATCAATGAATGTTGTGATGCCAATAACTTTCATTATTGATGAGTTGTGGTCTACATTACTAACATTGCATGAGTTTTTCATTAGTGTAAAAGTGGAGTTAGATATTACAGATTGGCAACTTATTTTGGTATTGTTGACATCAACATAAGGTTGAATATGCACGAATGGTAAACTACGATAAGATCTAGTGACCTAGACCCTCTTGGAACATAAATGTAAGGGAGGATAAAACATAGACAATTAGTGGAGGAGTTAATTTACATATGGAAGATAAGGAACACAAAAATGCATATTAATCTATTAACAATCAAAAATTTCATATTTGAAGAAGGAATTTCTAATTGCATAAAGGAACTTGGAATGCTTTCCCATTTTGAGTGTTTTCCCAAACTTTATATTTTATGCTCTTATGTACATCATTCTCATCATAATATTTTATTTCAATGTTTTTAATCATACTTAGTGGACCTATAAAATATGGTAGGTTTTATTGATCCCTAGTAACTATAGGAATATAAGCTTGATTTCTAGCCACTACCGAGTTACAACAATTATGTCTATTTAAGATAATTAGGGATTCCTTGTCTTATAATTATGAGGACCATGGTTATGTTCATTAAGTACATATGAATTAACTTTAATAAATTTACCCTATAACTTTAGTTTATCACCACCAAGCCATTCATGGTCATTAGATTTGATATCTAGAAAATGGTTTGGAAACAACATAGTTGGATTTCCTTGGCTACTCCTTGTTTTTCCTAACTAGAGATAGGTTTTTTGGTAACACTATAGTTAGAACAATATAATCATGCTATGGGATTTGAAAATTAAAAAAAACATATATTAGGCACACATAAAAAAATATTTTTAGGCTAAAATAAATAGTTAGATGGGAATTTATTTATATTATAATAAAAAGTAAAAATCCTAAATTGGCATATACTTTGAAAGCTAGTTTTGTGGCTTGTTTAACGAAAAAAATTCCATAAAATATATTATCTCTAAGTTGAATGGGATGACCTAAATTATTAAAAATATTAGGTTTGTATAAAGAAATCCTCTGTTTAAATCTTTATCCCATGATAAAGTGTTAAAATTGAGTGAAATAATGTATCTAACTTGCTAAGATATTACTAAAAAAATAATTTAAAAAAACCATTTTAACACATCTATAAGTATTATCAAATATTATTCACAAGACCTAAGATTAGAGGGAGTCCATGTAATACTTTAAATATAACTACATGCATCAAGTGAAAATAAAATAAAAATATATAATGTTGGTGTGTGTCATATTCACACTTGATGTGAAGTCCATGTTTGATGTCAAATCCATCTCAGATACTTTATAAATCTTGGTGTGATGTATTAATTACACAAAAATTTTAATATACACATTTAATGTGATAGTTATCCTTACATGTGTGATAAGAGTTAGGTGTTCCTAGGGAATGCTTCCACTTTATACTCTAATAATTATTTCCCAGTCACCTCTTGTTCTTCCTATATAAGGAACCTTTCATGTCATTTATGGGTGATCAATCAAGATGGTAGATATGTAGTCATTTCTGGGAACTAAAGATCACTCCTTGGTATTATTATGCAAAATTTTATTGTTTTCACTCTTCTTCTTTGTATATTCATTTTTTGATTGATACATTTATGTTATTAGTGAAATATCTAGTCTAAGTAATTTTTTGTGGATGGTGTCTTTACATGTAGAGTTATTAGGTATTTCAATTTCCTAACATGGAATTAGAGCTTGTTCGGGTTGCTTACTTTAAAAAGAGGTATGTTTAGGTAGAATAGTGCTCAAGATAAAGGTGAACTTACCAATACTTTCCATATCAAAGTTTATATTGAAAGCACAAGGGTTGATTCTCTTTTTTATTCTTGTTCTCAATCAAATTTGATTAGCAAAGATTTAGTATAAAAAATAGGATTGGAAAATAAATTCATCTTAATCCTTAAGATTTGGAGTTGAAAAAATAATGAGTAGAGATAAAGGTAGCCAAACAATACAAATTTGAGTTGGGGATAATTGATATATCATTGATGAATTTGTTATACCTTTTGATGTGTGTGGTGTAATATTTTTCAGCCCCTATTTATAAGTCAGATATGACATATTGATGAGAAGGTCTAATCACTAATACTTGATAAAATATGTAAAAATATAAATCATCAATGTATATGAAGGTAAATCAAATATATCCTTGTTAAGTGCCACTCAAGATATAAATTTTTGATTGATTCTAGTGGGAAGTTTGTTTTGCTTATTTTGAGGGATAAACAAGATGAGGAAGTTATGGAATATAAAATTTATCATAAAATGTTTTTTTAACAAAAAGCATATAAAAATGGAGGATATTTTACAAAAATTGAAGGAATTTTTCTAAGATCCCATGGGTTTGAAACTAGTAAAGGCCATTGAGCATGAAATCCAATTTTGACTAGATTATCCTCTTCCCAAAATTAGTATTTATCGGTAGTCTTTGATGGACATAAATGAGGTAAGAAAAAAGTTACAGTCTTTGTTAAATCAAGGTGAAATATTTTCTAGTACTTCTTTATGTCATTATCCAATTGTTATTATACTTAAGAAAGATGGGCCATAGATAATGTGTATTGATCATAGATATTTAAATAAGATAATAATATATAATATATAACCTCTTCCCTAAATTAATGATCTACTAGTTCATTTCCAACAAGCTAAGTATTTCACTACTTTAGATTTCAAAATTGGATATCACTAAGTGAGAATCAAAGAGTATGACATATGGAAAACAACATTAAAAACATGGAAATGTTTGTTTGAAAGGTTAACACTTCATTTTAGGTTGTGTAATCATATCATGAGGTTAATGAGTGATATATTGACACCTTGTATAGATACTTGTTTCATTGTTTATTTAGATGATGTTTTAGTTTTTAGCAAGAATTACAATGAATGTCTAATGCATTTGAAACAAGTATTTCAAGTTTTGAAGGAGAACATAATATTGTTGAATAAAAATAAATATGAGTTTGCACAACGATCACCTATCTATTTGGGGCATGTGGTTAGAGATGGAAAGTTGAGAATCAATCCAACAAAATAAAAGGCCATTTTGAATTGGGCGAAGCCTTCCAATATGAGTGATATAAGGATTTTTGTGGATTAATTTTAGTATTTTGAGGAAGTTCATAAAATATTTATCTACTATAGAAACACATTTTTATGTCATTACAATAGGTGGAAAGTTTATTAATCGGGGTAAGAAACAAAAATATTCATTTGTTGAGTTTAAGCAAAAGATTATCAATATGACTATTTTAGTCTTACCAAATATTTTGTAACCTTTTGGGGTAGAAGTGGGTGCAAGTAATTATGCCATGAGGGTTATCCTATTTAAAGGAGATGGTAAGTCCATATGTTATCATTATAAATTATTCTATGGTTAGATTTTTAACTACTACATAAATGACACATAATTATTTGCTCTTGTTTAAGTGGTTAAAAAATGGAAGCACTACATAATATGGAAAGAAATGATTATACATAATGATCATCAACTTGTTTGGTATTTGAAATCTCAATTTAAATTATAGAAAACACATCATTATAAATGGATCGGTTTCTTGTATATCTTTCATTTGGTTATTAAGTATAAAAATGTTGTGATTAATTAGTTAGTTGATATGTTATATAGACATCTTGTTTATTGGTTATTTTGATTTAACACAATGAATGCTATAATCACTAAACAATTTAATCTAGTTCAAATTTACACAATTTACAAAATATGAATGTAAACTGTAGTAAATTACAAAAACTGAGTGATCTATATATAGTAAATTTGTAAGAACTTTTATGAAATTAGATTAAATAATATTTACACTAATTATGCAGGTAGATTACTGATGTGGAGCTGAATAGAAAGATATTTGAAGTGTGTCTCACTTAAAAAATAGAATATTGATATGCACTAGGATAAAGCTACACTAGTGTAGATAGGAGTGCACTGACCTGCCCCCTTGTCTAATTTACTATGATCACATTCGAGTTGACTGTGTGGGTTATTTTCATGCTTGGGTACTTATAATTTTTAGAGGTGGTTTGATTATTGTTTGTGGGTGTTGAGTTGTTGTGCAGAAGTACCTATAATGTTAAAACTCTAGTTATTTGACATAAACTAAATAAACATCAAATGTAATAGGGGGAATTGGGTAAGGGGAATAACTAATATATCCTTAGAAAACACCATGTATTCTAAGTGATACCTTCATAGCCCATAAGGGAATCAGGGCGATGTAGTTTTCTCACCTAGAGTGAGTGTGTAAATATTGATGCTTACACTATATGCATGCAACTAGTAAATTTACCTAAATATTGGATAATGAATAACATTAACCTACAATAAAATAACCTTAGAATTGGCTATATCTATTGGAATAAATCAAAACTTGAATTAGGAATAATATGACTCTTTTGCTCAATGTGCAATAACTTGTATAAAGAGTTCTTTTATAATTTTTAGTTACTAAGTTATGTGGCCTTGATGTGTTTATATAGTGCTAGATTTTCAATATTTATGTTAACCACCTTTACTAAAATAATAGGAGGGATGACATGAAGTGTCATGAATTTTAAAGTAACCATTAGAGCATAAGAAACAAGGCTGCACTAGTGGACAAGGCCAGGATGTGACACTATTTGCCCTAATGCGGTTTTGTCCTAGATGGATAGAGATTATTAAAACTTGATTAACATGAATTTGTAAGCATATTAGGGATGTATGAATGCTGTTTTTAGTAATTTAAATATAGAGACTAGAGTAGTGAAGGGTCTCATAGAAATTTGAAGTGAACAAAATGAAAAATAGGCCAAGTAAGGTAAGGATGTCAAGATTAAACATTTCCAACCACTTAATGATTAAATTTGAGTGTATATAGCTCCTTTGACTTCAGATTTATGAACTATAACCATACTTGAACCTTTTTTGAAAGACAAATATCATCATGATGCATATTTTGGGGAAGAATTTATTCAATCCAAGAATCCAAAAGGTGTGGATTTTGAGCATAAGAAGGCCTAATTCCACCAAGATGGTTTACTCTACAAGTTGGGTAAGATTTATGTGCCCAAATAAGGAAGGGTTCAACTTATGAGAGAAATTCAAAATTGATCAGTCATAGGCCAATTTTTATAGGTATGTTCATTGGCCAAACATATAACTTGATGTTAAAAATTTCATAAAGCGATGCGTGTCCTATAGCACATGTAATCTTAGTAACAAGATATTGGGTTTGTAAATGTCATTTTTGATTCCTTCTAGGCCAAGGGAAAGCATTTACATGGATGTTTTGTGAGGTTTTCCTTTATCAAGTGAAGAACATGATTTCTTATTTTTGTTTGTAGATTAGTGTAGTAATATGTGTGCTCTTTTACCTTATATAAAACTTATTAAGGGTAGTGATGCAACTATGTTATTTTCTTAAAATGAATAGATTCATTTAGTTTTTTCAAGTTCTATCATTTTAGATAGGTATTCTAGTTTTTTGGTGTAATTTTATAATACATTGTGAGATAAGATGGATTATAGATTGAACATTTCTACCACATTTCACTCATAAATCAATGGGTGGATGGAAGTGGTCAATAGAACATTAGTGAAACTCTTGAGAGGGTACAATAGGAAGCATACTAAGACTTAGGATAAAAAATTGGTGTGTATTAAACATTAATATAACATAAAAATTCATTCCTCTACTAATATCCTTTTGAAACATGTTTTGGATATTTACCTCCAATTCCATTTGATATTGTTTTAAGACAACCATGCAAAAGACAATGAAATAGTGGATTATAAATTCCATGAAGCTAAGGAATTTATAAATAAGAATCAAAAAATTCATTTCCAAGTGAAATATATGTTGAAGGAGTCATAATAAATGTACAAATAAATATGATCAACATAAAATTAAGCATAAATTAATTGCTGAAGAGAAGACTTATGGATGTACTTGAGCAAAGAAAGACTCTGAGTTAAATCTAAGATAATTAAGCCTTTTATTCTAGAATAAGTGGGTAATAATTTATTTAGATTATATCTACCTCACTACATGAAAATATAATATTTTGTGTTTTTTTAAATCTTACATCTCTTTGAACCTTCCATGATAAATGATGAAGAATGTCATTTTCTCCCTTCAATTGAATATATTACTCCTATTATCCTAGAGGAGTTAGATGAAGATGTTGTTTTATAGAATAAGTAAAGAATGTAAATAAGATGAGCATAGGAGAATAAAAAAATTGAGGTGAATGGACAATTTATGAAATAAAAAAAAATGGTATTTCCAAGGATGATGTGGGGAATAAATTTACTCACCTCAAGAGTTACTAAGATTTTAGGATTAAAATCCTCTAATTAGGGAGGTATGATCTAAATTTGGATCATGAGTCACCAAAAAGATAAGTTATTGAGTCAAACATTATCAATAATATCTACTGTGTCACTTGTAATGCTTCCTAATAGTTGTTTCCCATAAAGTTCCAATGAAGAAGGTTGACCAAATAATTATAATGAAGTATACAAATCCATATGCATGTATGGGGTGATACAAACACTTTAGATGATAAGATATTAGTATATATATATTCCAAAAATGAGTTTCATAGAAGGTTGTGAACCCTTTAAAACTAGTAGGGTGGTAGTTATGTAACCACCCCGATGGTTACATAATCATTAGTTATTGTAGGTGGTGGTTTCTTAACTACTACAAATGTTTCTATTATGATTTTGAGTCATTTTATATTTTTTTATCAAAATTTTCATGTTATAATAATGTATATATATATATATATATATATTCTTCGTCAAGAAAAGACATTCAATGATGGTTTGAGTTTTGCAACGATTCATTTAGGTTTCCTTATGATTATTCTTGACTAAATGTGTTTGAGAGTTAGTTATATGTAAGGGAGTGAGAGATCAGTAAGTATGTGTTGAGGTCAACATACTCCCATTTATAAAAAATGGGGACCCTTGTGTTAAATTGTGTAAGTTTATACCTTAAAATTAAAAATTCATTTGATCAGAGTGTCACTAGCAAGTTTGCACACATTCTTTATTTAAAGATCATTCACACCGTGGTCTAGCTAACTTATTTATTCATGGTTATGGTTTAATATTATCTAAAGTGCTAACATTGGATATTTGTGTTTCAGGTTGTAGATTTTATGGAGCCCATTTGGGAGTGAACAGCTTAGGGTTTTGTGCTTCAATGTTAAATTAATATTTTACTAACCTTGGTCTATAATTGATTAATTATATTCATATTTGAATTGTTGAAACCCTAGCCTAATGTTTTATCTTGACCTTTTAATTCAAATTTAAATTTGGTAGGAGATTTTTATCTAAATTTAAGTAAGAACAAATTAATCATACCATAGATTTATTTTAATTTTTATCCTAAGGCTTGGTTGTGTTTTTTAACACAACCAAACCTTAGGCTAAAAATATTATGCTTGGTCTCTTTTATGTACCATGATCCCTTTGTTACCCTTTATCTTAGCTTGGTTTGAGTAATTGCATGGTTTTTTTGTTATAAGGCTTAGCCTAAAGCCTTACCCTAAGGTTTATCATATTTATTAATATGATAAAAACCTTAGGCTAAGACTTAATGCTATGTTCTTGTTATTCATGAGGTCCCTTTTATTATACCTTGGTCCAAAATATTCATGCCTTAAGTCCCTTTTAATTTAAGGGGTCCCCTTTAATATGTTTAGAACTTAGCTTAAATAGTTTATCCTAAGTCCTTTATATATGCTCTTGAGTTTAAATTTTGTTCTTGTTTATGGGATCAATGATCCATGTTTGCTCAAACAAATTTATCAAACAATGTGAGCTAAGTCAAGACTTCAATAGATCATGAGATGGGTGAGAGGGTGACAAGTGTCACTTTATTGGAAAAAGAATTTTGAGTATCCAATGGTAGTAAAGACCTCATATCATGATCTAATGGTACATATTTTCTTGTACGAGATAGATCCAATGACATGAGATTGAGTTAAAAGGTCAAAGAACCTATTGAGCTCTACGAGAGTGACAATTGTCACCATCAGAAGATTTTGGTATAGCTGATCAAATGATGTGTGCTATATTGAATTTTAAAAGGTTATATGGAGCTTCTTGAGGGTGATAAGTGTCACCATCATGGGAGCCTAGTATAGATATCAAATTATATACAAGAGTCTAGTTTAAAGAACACAAAAGCACCAAGCAGTTACCACATGACACACACAAAAAATAGGATGAACCTAGAAATGATAAGTGGCAAGCTTAACAACCAGTCATGAAGGCATGTTTAAAATTGATGGTCATTCGCCCATCAATGATGTTTATGCAAGTGTCAAATGAAAATTACATGGATATCAAATTTAAGTTAGTAAAGAGCCCCATGGATGAGTTTAAAATTTATAGTCACATGCCTGTCAGTGACATTCATGTGGACATCAAATGATAGTCATGCGAATGCTAAATTTAAGAAAGTAAAGAGCCCCATGGATGTGTTTAAAATTGAAAATCACATGACTGTCAATGATGTCTATGTGGACATCAAATGATCGTGATAAGGATGAAAATTTTAAGATGGCTATTTGGATCAAATAATCAAAAAATCTACAATCTGCATTAATTCGTAAAGAAAGATCGAATGGTGTGAGATAAGGGAAAGAATTTTAAAATGGAACAGTTATTTTATTTTTGAACATTGATGAGTAAAGTGCCATGAAGGTGTCACATAAGCATAAATAAATTAAACTAAATATTTAGTGGATCAGGTGGTGCCAAGGTAAAACTAATTGATCTAAGTAAAGTCTAAGGCATGACACTCACCATCCAAACTAACTACTAGCATTAAAACACATACATAATTCCTAGTTCAACCATGTGATTTTTTTAATCAATCCAGATAAGTTGTACTGCCATTAGTGCAAGCATAGTTCAAACCAAAATTGAAGTGTGATCCACTAGTGAATAATTTGATCTAAATTCACAGTCTTGATAGCTCAAAAAATCATTTTCTAGGAAGGCATAGAGCTCCACTTGACTTCATTAGCTAGTGGATCCCAAAGTTGGATGAAATAAGAATATTGCTTTTGTAACCAATAATGTATAACATTTTAAAATAGGATATTCTTTTTATATAGACATGTGCAATTTGTAAGAGCACATTGTCTATAGGTCAGTCCATTAGAAAATATCATTTGTTCTAGAATGTAAAAAAAAGGACATCTATCCTATACACACGTACAAAAGTAATTTGATATCATTGATTGACATACCACCTTGATCATTCTATAAAAGGGGTATTTTCAATTATAATAGGGAGGGAGTTCTTAGAGCCAAATTATTTTTTAAACTTTGAGTAATGAATAACAAAAAAGAATTTTGCAAACTCTGTCCATATTTGCTTTTGTGAAGTGCTATATGGCTTCTCTGTTAATTACTTTTTCTTACTTTTAGATTTGAATGGCTACTAAGGATTATGGATGTGTATCTTGAATGTGGAGTTTATAATTTGTGTCAATGCTATATTAGTTGAAAGTTCGTAGGCTCATTTTGTTTTCTGCACTTCTTTTGCATTTGGGCTAATGCTGTTTGCTTGCAAAAGTGAATCTTTAAAGTGAGCCTGGTTCCTATTTACATCATTCCATGCCTTAGAATTTTTCCTGATGTATGTTATGATTTGGGCTTAAGATATTTCACTTCATATATTATTTAAATGCATATTCAGATGAGATTTGAACTTTGTCATAATGTTTGGAGAAGGACCAATGACATCTCTTTTTCGCCCTACCCTTCCTTTTGCTCCTTTTTTTAATCATATCACTCTAGCTTAGATGTCATTGTAAATATCCATCTTAGATTATTTATTAGTTTAGTTATTGATCATAATTCAATCTAATTAGCATAACATACTTCATATTTTGCATAGATCAACTATTTGGCCATGGTGGCTCCCAACCAGTAAACATTATAAATATTGTGAATAGTCCACTTGCTTTGCCTCTATTCTATCAATAGATAATAAGATTATCACAACCTATAACTCATGCACTAAATTCCTAGAATTCTAAAATGAGAAGTGTTATTAAACACTCTAGACACCTGTGATACACATTTAGGCATCAATAAGAGGAGCTTCACTGGTGCCACAAGGAGGGCCTTTGTTAGATCTTTGTGAATTTATAAAATCTTTGCAAAATTTGATATTTTTTTTAATCAAATATTGGTGTAGTCTTTGCATATTTTTGTTTATTTTAGCATATTTATGTAAGAATCATTCATATTTGTGGTCTTAGATCAATCTTTGTGCTTTTTTAAGACAAAGATTAACATTTTTTGAGGATCCATGAGTATTTGTGGTAAAAATAGCTTAAATTCAAGGTGTTTGAGGTTAGTAATAGTGGTTTTGTTTAAAGATTAATTGATTATTTGAAAATTTGAGTTTATTTGAGCTTAAACGTGTAAAGATTATTCATACTAACATATTTGGACATATCTTTGAGTTAATTTAGTTAAAGATCGATGTCCTTTGATGTTCTTTATACGTATTTGTGTAAAATTTGCTTAATGTGTGAATTTGATCATTGTTCTCAGAAAAGATGAGGCTTACATATCATATTTCAAATAGGATTTGGAGTTGAAACTACCACAAGTAAGATCCTCATCAAATTATGGCATGGTTAAGTGGATCTTCCATTAATGTGCCTAGTCAAGTACATGACTTACCAAGAAACCCTAAAAGGTATTTACCTTCTTTCAATCTTAGTGGTGTTGTCATAATTGAAGAATATGTTAGATATTTCAACATTGATTTAAGAATCTCAAATGTTGCTCATGAAGATGTATCATGTAGTTTTTTCCCATTTAATTTCAAAGATGCTGCATATGAATGGTTCTTTAACCTTCCATAGGTATGCATAGCTAGCTAGGATGATTTTAACCAAATATCTATTGATCAATTTGGTAATATCATTAGTCCATGCATTTTATATTATGAATTCACCACTATCAGAAGAGACTCAAATGAGCCCATTAGAGCCTTTATTCTAGGTTCTAGAAGATGTTTAACATAACCATATGTTTCACTAAATTTTGTCTATTTTGAGTCTACAGGAAAATAGAAAAGCATGATGGGGATAAGTGATTAGAATGAACCTAGATTGGTTTTTGTGTCATATCCAGATGTTGTGAGTACTCCTCTTGGGCTGGGGAGGACTACCTACAAGTAAGAAAGCACTACCACAAGATGTTTGTTTGTATTTAAATGAGTGGGCTACCAAGCTACGTGCTTGTTCTAAGAAGTGTGAAACTTCTTAGAGATGATAGTCCACTTTTGAGAGATAAAAGAGTAATAAATAACTAAAAGAGTGGTAAAGAGAGAGTAAAGAGAGATAATATTACCATTATTCATAACCTGAGTGTAGTAGAGAGTGTCAGGGTGTAGGTGGTGTACTTTGTTTGTATTTTAGAAGTTGTTTGGGTAGGTTTTGTAGAGGTTAATAAATCCACATTCATCAACATCGGTAGGGGAGTGATCGATATCAGTTATACTATCAAGGTCGATGGTGAAGGTGATTGATGTCAGTTAGGCTACTAAGGTCGATAGGGGCAATAAATGCCTAGGGGCTTGCAAAAGGCTTTTTCAAGTTTGGGAAATGGTTTTGATTAGTTTGGGAGGTTAGGGAGAGTTATGAGAGAGAGTATGGTTTGGGTAGATCTGGTTAGAGGTTTTGTGTGTCAGGTTAAGGGGAAATAAGTGAGGAATCTTTATAACTCCCTCATGAGGGTTTGGTCAAGAGTGTGTAAAGCAATGCATAGTAGATATAAAGTGACAGTAGAATAAATGTTTTAAAAGACCTATAAAATAAGTGATGTACTTAGCTATGGTTACTAAATGATAAGTACCAGATTAATGATCCTTATCAGGGAGTCTAAATCTGAATGCCTGAACAAAGAGAACAAATAGATGCTTTTAGTCCTTAAGAGCTCAGTTCCTGATTGTGATTGACTTATGCAATATGATAGTAAGTCAATATGTTAAAAATAGAATGTTGAGAGATTAAATATAAGTAAGAATGAATTTTATTGATTTTTGTTGACCTAAACTTTAGGTTGGAGTTTGGCTTATATTGTTGATGTCGATGATCCCACCAACATTGATCATGGGTTGACCGATGTCTATAACCCTTGAATAGGTAAACCTTACTATTTTTGGCCTATTTTATATTATTCTTCATGCCAAGTTTGGCACCCGTTATAAAATGGTAACAATAAGAGGTTAAGAAGGAGGTAGTTGATTAGAAATTTAGTTTAGAAGTGAGAATAAGTCTTGGATAGTTAGGATGAGGGGAGCAGGACTTGAGATGACTCATCAGGTAGGAAATAATCATAGGGTGAGGTGGCCAAGTAAGGTGGAAAAAGGGGTTTTTTAATTAACTTAATTAAGTATTTTAAATTAATTAAATGTGTGAGGGGTAAAAATCATGGGTTAGGGAAGCTAATTATTATTATTATTATTATTGAAAAATGGGCTAAAAAGAGGTTTCAACATAGGGAGTTATGCATGTGTGTGTGATGTAATTTTGGTGTCTACATTTTCTCCTTTTTGTCTTGTAATTTATACTAATTTGTTTTCAAGACAAAAATAGGAGTTAGATGCTCCAAGTATTGGATGAGGTATTCCCCCTCAAAATAGGAATCGATGGAGGAGAAACCAGAATCAGGTAATAGTTTGATAAAAGGGTAATTAGGTGAGTGGTGAAGAATTGAATATCACTTCATATGCATATACTACTATGAGTTATACTAGACAAAGTCAAAAATAGCTAAGGTTGAAGAGGAATTGGATATAAATAACCAAAGCACAACTTGTAGGTGATAGTTGATAGGTTAAAACAATCAAAGTTGTAGCTCCAATGGTCAATGTTTTCTAGGTATTTGGGGTAGGAAGTGCCCTTGAGAAACACAAAATGGTTGAAGGTGACAGGATGAGATTTTTTGCCATCCAAAACACCTAATATACATGTGTGTGTACAATAGCCAACTATAACAAAATAACATAAGTGGTCAAGACAAGCAATGCAAGGTTGGTGTAAAAGAGTCAATAAGGCAAGGAGATATTCGTGATCTCTAGTGGCATTTGTCATGGTTGGGGAGATATATGTGATCTTTAGTTACCCCAGTGTATGGGTAAATTTTGAAGAGTTAGGGTTGTTGTGTTATGGAAAACATTATCGGAATGGTGTCGATGTTGGTGATATTACTGATATCAGTAATATAAAGTGATAATGTTGGCAAACTAGGGAAACATTGTCGATGTCAATTTACGTAAGGATTGATGTTGACATATTAGGTCAAGAATGCCAACATCAGTGGCTAACCAAACTTGATAAAAGAGGGTTTAGTGACTAACTAAACTCATTTTTAACTTTGTGATTAGAGAGAAAAAATAAAGTTGTAAGAGCGACTGAGATGGTAGAGAAAGGAGGGGACCCAACAGGAGGTGCACCACCATAGGAGCCGGTTATGCCATCTAGGAGGAGATAGAGAGATGAGGTAAGAGTCTCTACTAGTTGGTTTGAAATTTGATTTGGATATTTGTAGTTTTTAGGCTAATTGAGAGGTAGGGGTGTAAAAAATGTTAGTAGAGGGGTAGAAAATAGGGTAGGGTAGTTTTAGGATAAGTTAGGGGGTTTTATGGGTAGGTATTTAGGTTAAATTAGTAATTTTGGGTTTTGGGTCATTTGGTCTAGGGGTCAAACTAGTCAATGACATCAGTAAGGTCCATTGATGTCAGTTAATATGGTACCAAGGTTAGTAGGTGCATGTTGATGTTGACTGATACTTAGGCCTATAAAGCATCTACGTTGGCATGAATGATAATGTTGGTGACTATGAAAAACTAGAAAAATAATAGAAAGGGTTAATTTGAATCCTTAGTGGAAGTAGTCAACTAGCCTAATAGCTGAGCTAGCCTCAAAAGACCTCGTGTTGATTGAGTGTTGCCTACATAGCTTGATGTAGGGCCTCATGCCAATGTAGTTCTCCCAAAGCCTAGGAAAAAGATATAAAAAGGTGTGTTAGGGGAAATGGGTGAAAAGGTAAGTTGAGATAGGTCAAGAGGTTAGGGCTTAAAAGATAGGGCATAGTGTCAAGGGTCAGGGATATAGGTTGTGAGGCCTAGAGTTGTGATAGGAAGGTAAGCCTAAGGTGAAGAGAGAGAAGAGGCAATGAAGCCCAGGGTAGAGAGAGAGAGAGAGGTAGTGAAGCCTATAATAGAGAGAAAAGAGTAGGGTAGTTAGTTAGGTGGGTATATGGCTGAGCTAACCTCATAAGATCTCATGTCAACTGAGTGCTACTTACATAGCCTAGTTAAGGGCCTTAAGCCAATGTAGTTCTCCCAAAGAGAAGGGAAAAAAGGTGGTGATAGAGTATATTAAAAGGTATGTGACTTGAGTTGTTGTGTGTATGGATGAAAGCGAGGATGGAGCTGACATTACAAGATCATCTACCAAGGCTGTTGACATGCATGAGGAGGGATATCACTCCAAATGAGTGGAAAAACATGGCAAATATGGGGTTAGGAGGAGTGTGATGCTATTTTTGAGTCACTTGGGATGTGTCCCTTATGATAGCATTGATTGAGAGGTTAGATCACACCACCAACACCTTTCATCTGTCAATCAGAGAGTTGATAGTGACTCAGAAGGATGTTTATAGGATTTTATGGTTACCACTCCAAGGTGAGGAGCTCTTCATATGCTCAAGAGAGGAGAATGATATACACATGGTTGCATTATATGGAGAGCATGTCAGTGAGGTGACCTACCATTTAATGAGTTTCATGTATGAGCCACTCTATATAGCTGATGAAGAGCAACATTGATTGAGCATCTTGATGATGATCAAGATCATGGTGTATGCGTTACCAGATGTAAATGGTAGTAGATTTTCAATTGCATTGATAGGTATGCTTGCACAAATGGTTGAGTAGTAGACTATTTTTAATTGGGGTCTAGTATTTTTAGCACAATTATATAAAGAGCTATGGGGTTTGAGACTACAATGATGATACAATTTGTGTGTTGGACATCTACTACACTATTAGGCATATGAGTACATTATGGTGACAAGACCATTGGATTTACCTACCATGATCCTAGCCAGATTTAGGGTTGGTTTTAGATGGTGAAGAGAGGGCATGTCATAGAATTGAGTGGACAACATGGTGTGAGACATTGCCTACTATAGGTGCATGATTGAGGGCTTGATCCTTGCTGATATTTTGTGGAGGCCCTATTTGACATACCCAATTTTTAGAGGATAGGCACAAAAACTTGTTAGTTTTTAGATCTCACTATGGGTCAGGGGGAGATGAGCTGGTGAGTTAGAGATGGTACTTGTGACATGGGACAAAAGGTAGTTTGGTCTACTTCAAGATATTATACCTACCTTCCCTTGATATAGGAGGGATGACATAGAGGCAACCTTGCCATTGCCCTAGAAGATAAATAGGCTATATTTTGAGGAGCTACCAATAGGGCCAGGTGTTAGAGACCCAGGGCACACAACAATGTATACATTTTGGTGGGTAGGTTTACATCCCATGGTGGAGGTTAGGTGGCCACCACAAAATTTATAGGGGTTGGTGAGAGAGAGGGATGTAATGGTATAGGCTCAAGATATATCCCAAACATAGGTATTAGCCTTATATGGGTAGGTGGTGACATTGCAAGGTCAGATTGTAGCACTACAAGTCTAGGTTATAGTTTTACAGGGCCAAGTAACTATAGTGATAATAGAGAGAGATAATCTGAGAGTAGTAGGTTAGGCTCCTCCTCCTCCTCCACCACCATAGGGACCAATACAGGCTGGGACATCATCAGGTGCTATGGGACCTCTATAGATTATATCTCTAGTGAGATATTTGACTATCCTAGATGAGATTTCCTACTATGAGAGGGAGATTAGAAAGTTTCTATAGATTTAGAGATATTTAGAGTTTAAAAAGAAGGAGAGTTCAATGTCACATGCCATAGCTTCTAGCTTATGTAGATGTAGATAGGTGGAGAGTGGTGATGAAATGGCTTCCTCATGACCATGTGAAGAGCCTTGAGGAACCTGAGTGTTAGAGTTTGCCATTTTTGATTATATTTGCTATATGTTACCGACCTATGACCTGAAGATGTGAGATGTATATTTGGAGAGAGAGATGATGCTATGATGATGTAGTTATGGATTGTATTTTGATCACACACACACACACACACACACACACACACACACACACACACACACACACACACACACACACACACACACAGATATGAGATGCTCATTTATTATGTTTTTGAGATGTGTGTATTGTGATTATGATGATGATTATTTTTATGATAATTTTATTGTATGTTAATTTGATTTTAATGTTGATCATGTTAGTTGAGTTAGACTAGCCTTTCCCATATATGTGATGATATATGCATAGTTGGTTGGTTAGTTTCATCTTAGCATTTTTCCATATTTTGTGATGGTATATGCTAAAAATGAATAAATTAGTTATGTTAATTTATTTCAACATTTTTCCATATTTGTGATGGTGTATGCGTAAAATAAATTGAGTAGGCTTTGATAGTGTTGGTTTGATGTGGTTTCTTCATCTCAATAGAGAGATCAACATGTGGTTATCAATGGGAAAATAAAGAGGTAGAATGCTCATGCACTGGTAAAGACCATAATCAAAACATAATTAGGCTCAGGAAGATGAGCCTCTTTCATGCCTTATATCTTTGAACCATTATGTGTGTTAGATAAGCGTCGTGTTCAACTTATATTAAGTGAGCTTCATAGTACCTTGAAAGAGTATGAGGGGAAAAAGGGTAAAATGAGGGAAAATGTTTGGGTGACTCGAGAGTTAATATAGACGAGTCCATGACTGAAATCTCTTTTTTCTTGTGTAAGCTGATCAATGTGGGAAGCCTACAATGGTATTTTGTATGGGTTAAGGTTGTATAAAACTGATTGATGTGAGAAGCCTTTTTCATTTATTTTTCTCTTTGAGAACAAAGCTTGGCTTAACCATCCTTCAAGGGAGTGATCTAAGCATTTGTTTTTAATTTTAAATAGTTGTCCTTCAAGGGAGCAGCCTACATTGAGAAGCATGACCTGAGACTTTATATCTTTTTTAGATATCCCATTTTTTTAATTTTTTTATGCTTTTAGTCATAGACAAGACTATAGAGGCTTAGGAGTTTTCCACTTTGAGGGAAACACCATACCACTACGTAAGTTAACTAAGTGTATAAGAGTAAGGGTGAAGAGGAATGGAAATGAATGTAATAAGGATGCTCAAGGGATAAACTCAATTTAAACACAAGGTAAAGCAACACTTGTTTAACAAAAGAATGGTCACAGGTGTAAGGCATTTAAAGGCTCAGGTTCTGGCTTTCCTTTAAGAGAAGATAAGTGATAAGTTTCTAAGCCATACTTGTGAGTTATGATATAAGGTCCAAGCCAATTAGGAGCAAACTTACCCTATTTACTTTTCTCCATGTTTATCACATGTTGATTTTATTTTAAGATGAGATATCCTATATTGAAATCTCACTCTTTGGGATTTTTTTTATAAGCGTTTGATAGGCTCTTGATAGATTCTAAGGTGGTTGAGGGCTATGAGACGATGCTAATCAAGAAAGTCAAGTTGAGCCAAATGTTCTTGGTGAAAGTCATCATTAGTAAGTATATTTTGTAGAGAAATACAAAGAGGAATCTAGACTTCAAGAGGCAAAACAACCTCCATCCCATATACCAAGGAAAAAGGTGTAGCACCCATAGGGGTTCAAATTCTAGTCCAGTAAGCCCATAAAGCAAAAGGAATGTGTGTGTGCCAATCTTTGCCTGTATCATTGACTACCTTCATGAGAATTTTGGTCAAAGTTTTTTTAGAAGCTTTTGCCTATCCATTAGCTTGTAGATAATAAAATGATGAGAAGATTAATTTGATTCCAAATGTATCACAAAAACTTTCAACAGTCTTGTTTTTAAAAAAATTGCTATTATTTGTTATAATTTTATGAGGGATACCAAAATGATAGGTGATGTGATGGTTGATGAAGTCAAAAAATTTGTCATATTTAGTGGAGATGAGAGGCATGGCCTCAACCAACTTGGTGAAGTATTCAATGGCAATAATGATAGAATGATGATAGAGGGATGAATGAGGGTTAATCTCTTTGATTAGATCTAAGCCCCACTGGGAGAAGGGCCAAAATTCTTTGGTGTATTGTAATGCATGACTAAGAATGTGAAGGGGGTTAGCATGTTATTGACATTTGACACAATGCCAAATGTAATCAACATAGTCTTGATAGAACATAGGCCAATAATAGCCAAGTTGAAGGATATGCTTGGTAACTGCATGACCATTGAAATGCCCACCATAAATCCCATCATGGACTTCCTTAATAGTGAAGGGAGTCTCATTACTAGTGAGGCATCTAAGGAGAAGACCATCAAAACCTCACTTATAAAGAAGTCCCCCTAATATAGTGTAATGAGCGGCACATTTTATGAAGGCCCATTTACAATTATTGGAGAGATTAGAAGGGGTAATAGAGAAGGAAAGATAATCCATGAGTTTCTTATACCATAAGTCATGCAGGTTGGCTGTTACATTTTTGACAAAGAAGATGTTAACTAAGACATAGGAGGGTAATGTTAAGTGATGCATGGTGACATAGATTCTCAAAGAAGAGGATGAAGAGGGTATGTGTGAAGCAAGTGAAGCCATCATGTTAGCAAACTTGTTTGTAGATCGAGGAATAGTTTTCAAGAGATAAGAGTCAAATGATCCCAATATCATATCTACATGATGTTTATACCACTGTAGAATTTCATTTTTTGCATAGGTAGGAACCATTAACCTAGTTAACCACTATATAAGAATCACCAAAAATGGTTATGGATTTGATACCCAAGAAGAGAGTTATTTGAAGTCCTAGAATCAAAGCCTCATATTTGGTCATATTGTTAGTGTATTCAAAATATATTTTAAATGACAAAGGCATAGGCTTGCCATCTAGAGGAATAATAATGACCCCCACACCCACACCATGTTGACATTTAGATCTGTCAAAGAACATCATCATTTGATAGGAGATATCATTGATGGAGAGCATTACAATGGATTCATTTAGGAATTCAAGGTTTGAAGGTTGATTGTCAGGTAAAGGGGCATCAACTAACTGGTCAGAAAAGATTTGCCCCTTAATAGACATTTTTTGAATGAATTCTAAGTCAAATTTAATAATAATCATGAGCCACCGAGCTACACATTAGTTGTGATATGGTTTGGAATGCATGTATTTGAAGGGATCAATATGGGTGACTACATAGGTTTTGTGATCTAGGAGATAATGATGAATCTTGGAGGTGGAAAAGACCAATGCAAGGCAATCTTTTTTACTATGGGTATATCAAGTCTCATAATCAATAAGTGTGTGGCTTATGTAGTAAACCACTTTCTCTTGATGTTGGTAATCTCGATGTGTAATCATAGCACCTAGAGAATGGTTTGTTGCAGAGATGTATAGGTAGAAAGGATGATTTTCCTTAAGTGGAATAAGAACTAGTGGGGAAAGGAGATATTGTTTAAGTGCATCAAAAGCTTCTTGGAAATTTGTATTCCAATGGAAGGAGACATCCTTTTTGAGGAGATGGTGAAAGGCTTGGTAGTAATTTGACAATTGGGAAATGAAGTGGCAAATTGACTAAAGTTTGCCTTATAAGTTGCAGAGTTGTTTGATATTAATAGGTAGAGGTATCTCTAGGATTACTCTAACCTTAATAGGATTGACCTTGATACCATGGAGAGAAATGATAAAACCTAAGAGCTTACCAAAAAGAACACCAAAGCCACATTTCTTTGGGTTTAGTTGAACATTATATTGGAGGAGATGAGTAAATATGGTTTTAAGAATCATTAAGTGGTCTTGATGAAGTTTAGACTTATCGAGTAAGTCATCCATGTAATCTTCTAGAATTTTGTGTAGGAGATCATGAAAAATGTAGGTCATGGCACGTTGGTAGGTTGCACCAGCATTCTTTAGGCTAAAAGGCATGAATTGATAACAAAAAGTCCCTCATTAGGTAATGAAGGTTATCTTGTGATGATCCTCAGGAGAAACTAGGATTTGATTATATCTAGAGAATCTGTCCATAAGTGATAACATCTCATGGTTGACCGTTAGATTAATAAGCTGGTCAATACTTGGTAATGGGAAATCATCTTTTAGACAAGTGAGGCTTAAATCATGATAGTTGGTACAAATACAGATTCCCTTAATTGATTTTGTGATAGGAATGATATTGGAAATCCATTATAGGTATTCGATGGGTTGGATAATGTTAATAGAAAAGAGGCATTGGAGCTCTTCTTTGACAAGAAGAGCAGTACGAGGGTGCATCTTGAGAAGCTTCTGCTTAACAAGTTTAGCATCTTGATTGGTGACAATGTTATGGGTGATGAAAGAGGGGTCAATAAGAGGCATGTCATTGTAAGACCAAGTAAAGGCTTTGCTATGGTCATTAAGAAATGTGGCATAATCAACTTGCTCAGAGGAATCTAAAGATTGGCCAATCTTGAGGATGTGAGGGTTATTGTGAGAGGGAAGGTTGATGTCAATGGTTGATTCATTTAACATAGCTTATGTTTTGGATGGGAGCGATCATTGGATATAGGAATCATCCACACCCATATTTGTGAAAATTGCATCATCATCTTAACATTGTAAATTTTTAATAGTGGGAGAATATTCATCAAGTATTTTAAGATGAATGAGAGGAAGGGACCTTGTTTCCTTACTTTAACAATAGGTGAGAGGCCCCAAATGGATGGTATTTATTAATTTTTTTTTTGGAGGTATAGATACCTCTGATTTGATAGGTGATGGTGGAGAAGAAGGTGGAGAAGGAGAGACTGGTTCTTTAATAATTGGTACATGGGTCATCTTAATGAGTTTAGTTGGTTCGTCATATCCCACTCCATGCCTCTTTTTGGCATTTTCAATAGTGTTGTTAGTAAGATATTCAATAGGCGTATGGACACCTTGTTCATAATGACCTAAGCCAAATCCTTTCTAGGCACAACTATAAAGATAAGTGTGAGTGAATATAGGGTTACTCAGGAAAGATGGATTGCCAACAGTGGGAGCTTGATCAATTCCCCCATATGTGAAATTAGTTTGAAGGTTATCTGGCCCATAAGGGATGACAAACCTAATGCAAGGATCATAATTTGGATGCATGTGAAGTTTTCCATACTCTTGTGGAGTATAGAACATGTTGAGTATCAACAAATGATATTCACCAAGTGAAAAATGTTGAAAGCTCTCCTCCATGGGATCTTTGTCATGACTTTGTGTTACTGGTATTTAAGTAACCATGAGAGTGAAGCTTGTAGAAGATTTAGAAGTATCATGAGGAGAAGATGATGTTTTCAATGGAATGAGAACATCATTGGGACTATAGGTCATGTTTCATGTTTTAAATGGAGGTGGGTCAACAGGTATAACATGTACTTGTCCATCATGTTCAAACTTGACACAACAGTGCAAAGTTGAGGATACACATGCCATAACACGTATCCAAAGTCATCCAAGTAGTATGTTATATTAGAAATCCCATTCCACAACATAGAAGAGCTTGAGAATAGTGCGAGGACCTACACAAATATGTAAGATAATAGTGCCCAACGTAGTAGCTATAGTATCATTAAAGGAGTGGAGTATCACATCGGTTTGAGACATGCAATTGTTGAGAAGGGCTAGATATTTGTAGGCATGGTTGGAAATAATATTAATACTAGCTCCCCCATCAATCATGCCTCTCTTGACATGAGTCAGATCAATATATCTGGTAATAAAAAGGGCAAAATCTTAATTTTTAGTGTGTTAAAGTGGAATTTATGAATCACTAAAATAAGTCAGGGAGATGGAATTAAGGGAGCTGACCAAAACTACAAGTGGTTGGGGATCATCTAATTGTACCTCAATCACTTGTAAAGCACTAATCAAATCTTGATGGTATTGGGATGAGTTTTGGATTAACTCATACAAAGACATTTTCATAGGAATTTGGTGAAGCTATTTTACCATTGAGCTTTGAATAGTGTCTGAAGATGTTATTTTAGGAACACCCAAGATGGAAATATTAGGATTAGGAGGAGTGTCTTTGGTGAAGGGATGAACCCAAGGAAAAAAAAACTTTTCCTTAGCTTTATCTTTTTGGTTTTGTGATCGTGTAGCCACATTAACTGTGTTGATTTGAAATGTCGATGAAGGAGGTGGTAAAGGGGTTATGATGACACCTTTAGGTTTAAATTTAGGTGGAATAGTAGGAGGCACTATGGATGCCAAAGGTGGAATAACATGAAGGCTAATGTCAGTATCATTGAAGAGAGTGTCGACACTAAAGTGTTGCCAAATGACTGTTATGAGGGCCTTAAAACTCTCAGTATCATGTCCAGGTGAACAATGATATAAACACACTTTTGTATCATTAAACCAAGATGGCTTCATTCTAAGAGGAATATAAGGCTTAATGGGAGGAAGAGTTAATATGAAAGATTTTAATAACTGACATAAGAAATATCTTTGAGAGCTTGCAAGTGGGCTCGTACTTGTTGTGCTAATAGGAGTGGACACTTTCTTATGTTTCAGTGCTGAAAAGGTAATTTTATGTGGTGCTTTGTTTGGTGATGGTAGAGTTACGTATTTTACTGTCACTTTCTTAGTGTCAGATATGAGAGGCCTACCAAATGGCAAAGGTAGGAATGGAGGTATTTTAACCTTTTTTTTCTTGGTTAGGCAATATTTCAACTAAAGTAGAGGGGTGTGGTCCCAATATGGATGGTAAAGTTGAGGGTTGAAGAAGGGATCAGTGAGATCTAGGGAGCTTAAAATTTTTCTATAATTCAAGTTGTAAAACTCCAACTTATGGTTGAGGAGTTAAATCTAATTTCACCTATGGATGAATTAAATTAGAAATAGGGCATACACCTAAGGGTCTAATTTGCTTTGATGTGGTAGATTCCTATGAGGGTGAGGGTTCTGACATAGATGGCTAAACTTTAGGTACTTTTGGTGTATAACCTATATATTTTTCAAATACCTTGGGTTGGTAGTAAATATCTACATTCATTATGTTGGATAAGGAGTTTTAAGTTAGTCCTAAAATACCGCATGGTGTAGCTTCATGGAGTCAAGAAATTCTAGATTTTTTACAACACATGAGAAGGGTTTAGACAAAGTTGACGTAGGCCTTATGGTTGTGTCTTTAGAAGGCTATAGTGTTTGGTAAAGAGGGAAATTGTTGGTTTCTACTACTTCTGGTCAAAGATGAGAAAGAACTACAACAGGGTCCTCTTTGACAGAGACAAGAGAAGAGACATGGTCTACCATGGGTGGAGGGGATGTAGGCAAAGAAGGTTACTTATGAGGGTAAAGCATAGGTATTATGGCTCCCTCAACATGTGGGTGAGGCATGGGTAAAGTATGATCCTCTATAGGTAAAATAAGGGGTAAGAGTGGTACAGTTGGATTAGGCACAATAGGTCTCTCATTTATTATGGGAGTAGATAATAATGACTCCTCTAAGTGCAAAGGTGGAGTGGGTGGGGTAATACTCTCTATAGGTGGAGGAGAGGTAAGTGAAGAAGGTTCCTCAAGAGGGTAAGAGGATAGGTAATATTGGTGCAAATAAAATTGGCATTACAAGCTCCTTAGGTGGCAAAAGAAGTGGTAAAGGAGGCTCTTCCTCTCGAGGTAGTGGAACAGGTGAAATAGGCTCTTCTACTCGAGGAAGAAGAATGAGAAAAATAGATGCCACTAAATGTGGGGGAGGATTCAATGAAATGGATGTCTCTTATTAAGGGGAAGGTTGAACTAGAGGTAAAGGAAAGACCATATTAACTGTATGGATATTATGATCACCTGAGTTAGTTGTGGTCTGAACAATATTTTGATTCAGTGAATGGTTAGGAAAAGGGTGTTTGAACACATCCATACTTTGATTAGGTGGTGCATTAGGATTATCCAAGACAAGATCACCTCTATCAAGCATGTCTTGAACAATTTTTTTGAGTGTTTTATCGTTATTAGAATTATGGCCTTTAACTCAATGGTAACTACAAAAATCATCTTCCTTGTACCAAGTTGGGATAGGATGGGAAGGGTCAAATAGTATAGGAGGTTTGATCTGAGGAAGGGTTATGACACCTTGTTTCAATAGTTTCTCCAATATGGATGTATATTATTACCCAATGGGAGTTATTGTCTTTGTTCATACCATTGTTAGAATTGTTTGGTCGGATTTTGGGAAGTCAAGGAATTCGATTGGTTTGTGGTTATGGAAGAAGCTGACTTAACGACCATTGCATTGTTAGAGCCTTTATATTTTTTGTTAGAAGGGGATTTTTTAGATGAGGAGGAGTCATTTGATTTGGAATTGGGATTCTTACTATGCAACTTGACTTTGCCTTCATCTATGGCATGAACCTCAAGTTTTCATGCCATTTTAAAAGCTTCATCAAATGTGTGGAAAGTTTGTACCCAGAGTGTGGATGAGATGTGCTTAGCACATGCCCTTGAGAAGAGATAAATAAGCTCAAGTTGGGGTAAGGAGAAGGAGAGTTTATTGATCAAACTTCTCCAATGAGTGACAAAATTTGTAATAGACTCATCATCAAATTGTTCGATAGAATAAAGCTCTATTATAGAAACCTTCTTAGAAATGTTAATAGAAAAATGGTCTAGGAATATTTGAGTAAGTTGGGTAAATGAGAAAAGGGAATGCTGAGGTATAGAGCTATACCAATCCAAGGCAACACCTAAAAGAGACATAGGGAAAGTATGAAGTAGTAACACATCATCATGCTCTATTAAATAATAAGTATGTCTAAATGCTCATAAGTGTTGTTGTGGGTCTTCTTTACTCTAGAAATGAGTAAATTTAGGGAGTTCCCATTAGCTTGGATAAGGGTGAATAGGCACAAAAGGATGGATTAATTCATTGCATATCTGATCATAAGATAACATGTTCTTTGAACCAGAAATGGATGTCTCTAGATTAGACATCTTGTCCATCAGCATCTTAATGAGGTCTTGAGGGGGATTAGTTTGGGGGATACCTCCTAAGTTATAGCAAAGTTTATAGGAAGTAGAGGGAGCATATGACATAGCTTGTTGAGGTTATGTTAGAGTAACATAAGGATAATGAGTCACAGGCTAGGGTGTGGAAAGAAAAGGGGCTTGTCCCATTGGGTTGGAGACTATGCCTTGGTTGGTTGTTGTTATTGCAGGTTAAATTATTGGCATGGTTAGACTGGATGAAGTGTGAGTCGTAACTCAGGTAATTATAGGTGTGAGGGTAGATGGAATAGGTACCACTAAATTCTCGAATGGGGTGTGACTTGACTGAACTAGTTGTGGTTGTGAAAGTAGGGGTGTCACACCATGGTTTAGGTGGGATTGGGTAGTTGGAGATACTACACTTTGGATATTGTTTATAGTTGGGTTACTCATTGAAGTGGTGGTCTGGGTAACCATAGGAAAAATAGTAGAGGTAGCTAAAATTGAGGTTGTCTCCATTAGAGAAGTTGGCATACCATATATTAGGTCATTTAAAGAATTATGAGTTCACCTCATAGCAAGGTAATGCTGAAGGGTTGCCACATTGTGATCAAGAAATTTAGAAAAATCTTGATCTCCTTCAGGCACAATGGGAATTTGGTTAGGACTGGGAGTATGCTTTATATCTGAAGTATGCTCCATGACATAATTAGAAGTGAGAGGGGAAGGTGGAAGTGGTTGCTAGCTTGCATATCAACAAGATTTTTGGCTTGAGCTCATGTCAATACCATGTGAGAGGAAGTATAAATAGTCTTACTACCCTATATTATAAACAAAATAAGGAAAAACCAAGTTTGAGTCTGGGTAAGTGGGTTATTTTAGCTTGATGTTTTGAGCAGATGAAAATACACTGTCATTGATGTCGATCGCTTGATCGATGTCAGTGAAATTTTTTTGCTGACGTTGGTGGTTTAACCGATGTTGGTAGGTAAAATATGTTGATGCTAGTAGGGTTAACCGATGTCAATCACTGTGATATCTTGCGAGATGGAAAATTAGATGTTTTAAGAAACTAGAATTTGAAACTAGGTAAAATAGTGGATGTAAGAGGTCTCTATAAAAAGGAAGAACACTTAGAAAACTTGAGATAATAGGTTATACAAACTGAGTATTAGAAATAGTATTGATTTTATGAATTAATAAAAAAAATGTCCTTACCAACTCCAAAATACAGAAGGCAACAAAAAAGTAGGAAAATAACATATAGCCAGCAACTAATAAGTCCTAGAGATTAATTTTTATTCTCATGTTGGCTTATGCCTTAATTAGATAGTGAAAAGAGAATTTTAGTTATTGAAGGTACTAGAAAAAAATATAGAGCTAGTTTTAAGTTAGTTTAACTGCTCAAGAGGAAATCTATGTTAGACCAGGTACATGGCTTGTTATAGGAGCTTGCTCTCCACACTTCATGGACTTGAAACTGAGCCAGGCCGCTTAGCCAAAATATACCTTCTATCTAGAGATTTTACTCTACCAGAGAATGTAGTGGGTTCTCCCCTTGGTAGTGAAATCCAAGTAGGATAGCCGGGTAGGGTAAGGTGATCCACTAGGTGATGAAATCATGTTGCGCCTTTTCTTAGGTGAGTTTAGATTTTTGTTTGTGTAAATGTGATTTGGTTGTGTAATATAGGTGCACTATAATTTATTCAAAATGCTTGTAATTAACTAGATGAGTTAATATGCAACAAGAAAACAATGAAATGTAGTAAATTTTAAACCCAAATCTAAAATGTTTATATTTGAATGAAAATAAAGAATGATGGGGATAAGTGATTAGAATGAAGCTAAATTGGTTTTCACACCATATCCAAATGTTGTGAACACTCTTCTTTGGCTGGGGAGGACTACCTATAAGTAAGAAAGCACTACCACAAGATGTCTGTTAGTAGTTAAATGAGTGGGCTGCCAAGCTACGTGCTTGTTCTAAGAAGTGTGAAACTTTTTTAGAGATGATAGTCCACTTTTGAGAGATAAAACAGTAATAAATAACTAAAAGAGAGGTAGAGAGAGAGTGAAAGAGAGATAATATTACCATTATTCATAACCTAAGTGTAGCAAAGGGTGTTAGGGTGCATGTGGTATACTTTGTTTATATTTTATAAGTTATTTGGGTAGGTTTTGGAGAGGTTAGGAAATCCACAGTCACCCACGTTGGTAGGAGAGTGACCGATATCGGTTATACTCTCAATGTCAGTGGTGAAGGTGACTGATGTCAGTTAGTCTATCGAGGTCAATAGGGGTAATAATTACCTAAGGGCTTGCATAAGGCTTTTTTGGGTTCAAGAATTGGTTTTGATCAGGTCTGGGAGGTTGGGGAGAGTTATGAGAGAGAGAGAGTATGGTTTGGGTAGATCTAGTTAGAGGTTTGGTATGTCAGGTTAAGGGGAAACAAGAGAGGAAACTTTGTAACTCCCTCACGAGGGTTCTGTCAGGAGTGTGTAAAGTAATGCACAATAGCTATAAAGTGATAGAAGAATAAATGTTTTAAAAGACCTATAAAATAAGTGATGTACTTAGCTTTGGTTATTGAATGATAAGTGCCAGATTGATGATCCTTATCAGAGAGTCTGAACTTGAATGCTTGAAAAGAGAGAACAAGTAGATGTTGTTGGTCCTCAAGAGCTTAGTTCTTGATCGTAATTGACTTACGTAAGATGACAGTAAGTTAGGATGTCAAAAATAGAATGAATTTTCTTGATTTTTGCTAACTTGAAATTTAGGTTGGAGTTTGGCTTATATGACTGAAGTTGGTGATCCCACTGACATTGGTAGCCACAAAATAGGTAAACCTTACTATTTTTGGCCTATTTTCTATTGTTCTTCATGCCAAGTGTGGCACCAATTACAAAATGGTAACAATAAGAGGTTAAGAAGGGGGTAGTTGATTAGGACTTTAGTTTGAAAGTGAGAATAAGTCTTGGGTAGTTAAGATAAGGGGACCAGGTCTTGAGGTGACTCATCAGGTGGGAATTAGTCATAGGGTGAGGTGGCCAAGTAAGGTGGCAAAAGGGTTTTTTTAATTAACTTAATTAAGTATTTTAAATTAATTAAATGTGTGAGGGGTAAAAATCATGGGTTAGGGAAGCTAATTGTTATTATTGCAAAATAGGCTAAAAAGGGGTTTTGACACACAGATTTATGCACGTGTGTGTGACATAATTTTGGTGTCTACACCATAGCCCATTATAGACCTAAAGAGGATTTAGCCTTAGATATTTACAAGGATGTTTTAGATCTTATGACTTTTGTATTTCTTAAAAGGTCTATTGGAGTCATAAACACCTTAGCATTGGCTTATGTTGAAGCTTTAATAATTAGTGATCAAATATAGCCTCAAGCCCAGCTTGCATATGTTATCCCAAATTTTAACCCTAATTTACTAGCACTAAATTTCATTCTTAATTCCAATTAGAGTGTGTATGCCTTAAATCAGACACCAGCCTTGAAGCAGTTGCCCTTAATCCATGCCTATCCTGGCTAAAATTTGGGGTTCTTGATGAATACTACAAATATATTTCATCCATAAGGATAAAGATATTTGGTGCCTACTAGTAATGACAATCAAGTTAATTACTTAGAAACACAAAAAAATGAGGATAAATCCATACTTAAGATGGTTCAAAAGTTGAGCATTGATTTTCTTCAGTTGCAAAAACAAGTGAGTAATTCTAGGAAAAGCTTCAATAGAGACCATGCTTCTCAAAGGTTCAATAGGTTTCATGATAATGGCAATAATGGGTCATCTAAGGAAATTCATGAAATGAATCTTTGTGATATAGGCCTTTCTAATCATTATAATACCCTTGAATAATATCAAAGTGAAAAGGCTACATTTGAACCTATGTTTTATCAAGACATTGTTGCAGGGACATTTGGCTTTGTAGGAACATCTAAATCCTTCATGAAAGTTTTTGATTTTCCATTTGAAGAAGAAAGTGAAACTAAAGATGATATAGAATATGGAATAGCCATTCAAGATGAACATCCCCATGAACAGGATCACATACAAGTTGTCCTCTCTTTAGAAAATACCTGTGAGGACATTTCATATGAGGTCATTGTTGAAATTATGGATATCCATGAAGAAGAAGACCAATGGAAACATTTATACCAAGATTTTTTGAAAGAAATTGAGGTATTCCAAGACAAAAATATCATTTTGGAGACCCCAAATCAAGATGAGTTAGGACTTGATTGGTTACTTAAGATGCCATTTTGCATGGAGGATGAAGATGAAGCAAGTGAAATAAATAAAGAATTTTCATATGACACCTTCAAAAGGGTGGAATTATGTGATAAAATTAATTCAAATGGTAAGGTTGTAGATAAATATCATTCCCTTTTGGTTGATCAAGATGAATTAGCCTTTCATGATGACTTAGAGAGTTTTGGTACAAAGATTGGTAGTTCATCCCCACCTCAAGCCAAATTTATTGAAGATATTAGGACAAGAATGCTATATGAGCTACCATCATTGAATGAGGATAATATAAGTCACTATATATCTGTGAGTGAAGGAAAATTATCACCCCTGATGCAAGACATAAGGATTTGGGAAGAAGATGATTGGGTCTTAGATTCATACCTTCAACGTACACATCTAAAAATGTTGATAGGAGGCCAAGCTACATCACCTAGAAGACACAAGTATACAAGTGATCCTTTCCACAAGAAAAGGTCATTACATGGAAGTAATCATTTTTCAAGGTTTTGTAGTAAAATAAATAACTTTACATTTGATCTTGGAGGTAAGTTCTTTATAGAGTTAGTGTAGGTATTTAGAATAGTTTATTTCCTGCTTCTTTCCTTCCTATCCCTTGTTTGTAAATAATGTTTGTATATATTTGTTTGATTTTTGTGATTTTTTATTTGCTTCTAATAAGTCATTTTGGCAACCCTCAACTCAAAGATCACCTAACTGCTCAAAAGCTTCATAGTTTAAAAATACAGGTATGACTTCTTAACATTTGTTGATCATGGATTGATGAAATATGAGCTTAATGTTATAGTTTAGAGAAACAAACAAAGACTAATGGATGGGTTAATTATTCCTAAGACTTTAAACCCTATTATGATATAAGATTGGTTTTAATAAGTATTAATCATGTAGGATGAATCTTAAATTATTAGTATGTAGTCATGCTTACACTTGAAAAACATTAATTTCCTGGGACAAAGTTTACAGCCAAGGATGATTTTCTAAAAATCAAACACTTGACCAAATCCCTAAACCTGGCTAACCTACTTACCAACCTTTGCTAGAAAGTCAAAATGACTTGATAAATCCAAAAATAAGAACCTTATTACAAAATTCAAAGAGATTTCTAAGAAAAAGTGATTTTGGTAATCTCCATTAAGGCTACGAATGCCTAGATGGTAATAGAGCAAAGCCTTGAGTAGAATCAAAGGCATTTCTATTGAGGCTATGTATATCTGGATAGAATAAGAGCAATGCCCAAGCCTTCCTTGAGGTAAAGCATGGTTTTTAATGAATATCCAAACATGTTGAAAGTCAGTGTTAATGACTAAAGCCCTGAACCTGGAAGTTGTTCTCTAAGTCCTTTGGCAATTAGTAAGCGGAATCAAATCACACACACAACATGATTGAGTTTTGATATTTAACCATAATTATACATATGCAAGATTTATTCTAACAATGAACTGATTTTAATAATGGTACCTGATCAAATAGAATAAGTAGCTTAATTATTAGTCTAAACTAGAGTCTCTGAATTCTAATACATTATTATGTTTCCCTAGAAGTTGCCATTTTTTGAGGTCAACATACCTCTATTTCTGAAAAATAGGGACCCTTGTATGAAAATTTATACCTTAAAATAAAAAATTCACTTGATCAGAGTGTCACTAGTGTGTTTTCACATATTCTTTATTTGAAGATCATCAACACCATGGTCTGGCTGACTTATTTGTTCATGGTTCTAGTTTAATCTTATCTAAAGTGCTAACATTAGATATTTGTGTTTCAATTTGTAGATTTAATGGAGCCCATTTGGGAGTGAACATGATTAGGGTTTTGTGATTTAATATTAAATTTATTTTTTACTAACTTTGGTCTATAATTGATTAATTAAATTTATATTTGAATTGTTGAAACCCTAGCCTAATGTTTTACCTAGACCTTTTAATTCAAATTTAAATTTGGTGGGATATTTTTATCTAAATTTAAGTGGAAAAAAATTAATCATACCATAAAGTTAGTTTAATTTTTATCGTAAGGCTTGGTCATGTTTTTTAACATAACTAAACCTTAGGCTAAAAATCCTATGCTTGGTCTCTTTTATGTCCTGTGATCCCTTTGTTCCCTTTCATCCTAGCTTGGTCTCAGTAATTGCATAGTTCCTTTGTTATAAGGATTACCTTAAAGCCTTACCCTAAGGTTTATCATATTTATTAATATGATATAAACCTTAGTTTAAGACTTTACACTATGTCCTTGTTATTCATGGGGTCCCTTTTATTATACCATGGTCCAAAATCTTCATGCCTTAAGTCCCTTTTAATTCACAGGGTCCCTTTTAATATGTTTAAAACTTAGCTTAAATATTTTATTCTAAGTCTTTTATATATGATTTTGAGCTTGAATTTAATTCTTGTTTATAGGATCAATGATCTGTGTTTACTGAGATGAGATTGATCGAATGGTGCAATCTGAGTCAAGACTTCAATGGAGCCCGGGATGAGCGAGAGCATGACAAGGGTCACCTTATTGATAAAATAATTTTAAGAAACCAATGGTGGTACATACCTCAAATCATGATCCAATGGTTTGAGTTTAATTTTACAAGATAGATACAATGATACAAGATCAATTTGAAATGTCAAAGAATTAGTTAAGCTATGTGAGAGTTAAAAGTGTCACCATCGCAAGAGCCTGGTATAATTGATTGAATGATGCATGAAACATTAAATTCTTAAAGGTTATATGTATCTCTATGAGGGTGACAAGTGTCACCATTATGGGATCCTAGTACAAAGAGCATAAAAGCATCAAACAATCACCATGTGGCACACACAGGAAACATGATGAACCCAAAAATGACAAATGGTAAGCTTGGTAACTAGTCTTGAATGCATTTTAAATTTTTTTGGTCATACACCCATCAATGATGTCCATGTGGATGTCAAATTATGGTCATGTGGATGTCAAATTTAAGATAGCAAAGAGCCCCATGGAAGTGTTTAAAATTGACGGTCACACGCTTGTCAATGACATTTATGCAGATGTCAAATGATAGTCACATAGATGTCAAATTTAAGATAGAAAAGAGCCCCATAGATGTATTTAAAATTGATGGCCATGCACCCCTCAATGATGTTTACACAGATGTCAAATGACGGTCATGAGGATGTTAATTTGAAGATAGCTATCTGGATTAAAATAATCTGAAGATCTATGGTTTGTGTTGATTCATACAAAAGGATCAAATGGTGCAAGATAAAGGAAAGAATTTTAAAAGGTAATGGTCAATTTTTTTTTTAAATAGTGATGAGCAAAGCTCCATAGAGTGTCATGAAGGTGCCACATAAGTAGAAAGTAATTGAATTGAAGATTTAGTGGACCAGGTGGTGCCAAGGTATTACTACTTGATCCAAGTAAAGTCTAAGGCATGAAACTCACCATTTGAACCAAATGCCACCATTAAAACACATATATAAGCCCTAGTTCGAATGTGTGATCTCCTTAATTAAGCCATAAAAGTTGAACTATCATCAGTGCAAGCATAGTTGAATTTGGAATCAAAGTGTGATCCACTAGTGAATAATTTGATCTGAATTCATGGCCTTGACAACTCAACAAAGCATTTCTTGGGAAGATGTAAAGCTCCACTTGACTTCATCAACTAGTGGGTTCCAAAATTATATGAAATAGGAATATTACTTTTGTAACCAACATTGTATAAAATTTTGACTTAAGATATTTTTTTTATATAGACATGTGCAATTTGTAAGAGCACATTGTCTATAGGTCAACCCATTAGAAAATATCATTTTTTCTAAAATGTAATAAAAAAGATAACCATCCTATACACATGTACAAATATAATTTGATATCACTGACCAACATACCACCTTAATCATTCTATAAAATGGGTATTGTCAATTTTAAGAGGGAGGGAGTTCATAGAGCTTACTTACTTTGTAAACTTTGAGTAATGAATACAAACAAATAATTCTACAAGTTTTGTCCATATTTTATTATGTCAAGTGCTATATGGCTTCTCTCTCAGTTACTTGTTCTTACTTTCAAATTTTAGTGGTTCCTATGAATTCTAGATGTGTATCTTGAATGTAAAGTTGCTAATTTGTGCCAATGCTAGATTAGTTGAAAATTATTAGGCTCATTTCATTTTTTGCACTTCTTTTGCATTTGGGCTATTGTTGATTGCTTGTAGAAGTGAATCTTTTGAAAGAGTGTGCCAAGATCTCTAAACAGATTTCATGCAATCAATGTTGAATCTTGTGAGGTAGTGTGAGAGATCCAAAATTCTAAAAGAGGAAAACTATGCATTGACCTATCTATTGCAAAAAATGAATGAATCGATTGATTGAGAGATTCTTCATTAACCTTCTAAAAAGAAAAAGTGGGATAAAAATAGGGAAAACTAGGGAAATATGAGGAAGCCCCTAATTTTCTTAATTAAATAATTAAAATTAAATAATTAAAATTAAATATAATTAGCCTATGAACCATTTATAAATAACCTAAGGAAGCTTAAATAACATAGAATGGCCATACGACCATGTAGGCAAAACCCAATGGGAAAAAGCACTACACTAACACCCCCCCTTAAGCATAGCTTAGGTGAGATGAAAATTGGGTTCCAACATTGAAAGATTGATGAGGTACCCAAGTACATAATGATGAACCTCCATAGGAGGAAGAAGAAGGTGGAGTAGCCCTAACCCTAATGAGAGCCCGTAGATGGACAAATTTACTCTTTGTGAATGGCTTGGTCAAAATATCTATAATTTGATCCAATGTTAGACAGTATCAAAGATCAATGACTTGCTCATTAATAAGCTCCCTGATGAAATGCATGTGAATCTCTATGTGATTGGTCCTTTGATGGAGAACCAGATTCCTAAAAATCTTGATAGTGCTTTGGTTGTCATAGTAGATGATTATTAGCTTATGAAACTAGACACTAAACTCAGTGAGAATCCCCTGAAGCTAGATTTCTTTAGTGGTGGCATTGACAACCCCTTTGTATTTTGCCTCTATGGATGATAAAGTAATTACATGTTGCCTCTTATTTGACCAACCTATTAGACCTAAACTAAGTGAGAAATGATAGTCTGAAGTGGACTTTTGACTCTGAATATCTCTAGCCCAATCTGAATCTATGCATCTAATCAAATCAACCTCTATTCTTGCTCCATACTGTATCCCAAAGTTGTGTGAAACTTGAATTTAGTGAAGAATCTACTTTGTTACTTTCCAGTGCAACTCATGTGGCTCCTACATAAACTAGGAGACCAAACGAACTGCATAGGATATGCCAGGTCTAGTGTGTGTGAGATAGATAAGACTGTCCATGAGTTACCAATATGAAGTTGCATCAACAAGTGGTGTAGGATAATTAGCCTCAAGATTCACACTAGACAAGAAGGTATTAGGATTTGGATTACAATCAACCATGTTAAACCTCACAAAAAAATCAAAAGAATACTTGGATTGTGATAGATTTATCTCAAAATCTAATTGAATGATTTCAATCCTAAGAAAGTTGTGCAACAATCCCATGTCTATCATTAAAAATCTATCTAAAAGTGCTATTTTCATTGCTAAGATGGATGATTGTGAGCTCCCTATAATCAGTAAGTCATCCACATAGAGAACTAGGATCAATAGAGAATCATCCTACTGCAAAATGTAGACATTCAGATTTGAGTGGCATCTGGTGAACTTGAGTGTGAGGAGAAAGGAGTCCATCTTGGCATACCATGTCTGAGGGGCCTATTTGAGTTTTTAGATAGGTTTTTTAAGTTTGTAGACTAAGGAGGTATCTTCCACAAAGCCTTGTAGTTGATCCATATATATCTCTTCTTTGAGGTCACCATGTAGAATAACACTCTTTACATCCATTTAGTGAACATCCCACTGATGTGTGGTTGTGATGGATATAGTGAGTCTTATAGACATCATCTTAGCTATAAGAGAAAATGTCTCAGTGTAGTCTATTCCAGGCACCTTAGAAAACCCATTTAAAACTAGATGAGATTTATACTTATTGATTGACCCATCTACACCATACTTGGTCAAATAAACTGATTTGCAATAGACCAATTTTATTCCTTTTGAGAGAGGGACCAAGTCCCATGCTTTGTTCCTAATCAGGGAACTAAAGTCTTCCTACATAACAGAATCCCATTCTAGAATGCTAGATGCCTCATGAAAGCTTTGCAAATCTGAGGTAATGGATAAATAGGCATGTGATATCCCGTAAAACTATGATCATATCTACCTTGTATCTGATGGATTTCCAACCCATCCTCTAGTACTTTGAAGTGTCTACCTAGCCAAAATAGGCCTAGAATTGTATGAGATTGGAGTATTAGGAGGTGATTCCTCATCATCTATAGTGTCATTGTGAGATGGAGGAGGAGTATCCTCATCACTACTCTCAACACTTGAACTTGAAGAAGAAGAAGAGTCATCTTCATCATTAGGAGGATCTTGAGGTGGATCTATGTTACTGTCAGAAGTGGAATCAATGTCCAATGAGACTTTTGAAGAGTCTATAGTGCCATGATTGTGTTCAAGTGGATCCTCATGAAAATTGACACTCCTTTCAATGAAAAAATCATGAGTTTTAGGATGGATAATCCTACATACCTTAACACCCTCTGCATACCCCATAAAGATGCAAGACTGACTCTAAGGATGCATTGTCTTAAATTTATTCTTGGGAAAATGAGCCATTGATAGTGATCCAAACACTTAAAAGTGATCAAATATGGGCTTTTGATCATCCTAAGCTTTAAAAGGAGTGATTCCCTTTAAGGCTTTGTGTGGAACTTGGTTTTGAATATAACACATACAGTTGATTGCTTTGGCCCAATATTAAGGAGTAAGAGACTTTGATTGAAGCATGTAGTTTACCATTTCATTTAAGGTATAATTCTTGCATTTGGCCACACCATTATTTTGAGGACTATATGGAACTGTGTGTTGAATCTAAATCCCCTATGATGTGCAAAACTGCTTAAACCTATTATTGACATACACCTTTCTATTATCAGTCCTTAAGAATTTAATGGAACATTTTGACTGCTTCTCCACAAGTACCTTGAAGTCCTTAAAGTGATCAAAGACCTCAGACTTATTTTTAATAAAAAATACCCAGGTTTACTTTGAAAAGTCATCAATGAATGTGAGCATGTATCTTGTCCTATTGAATGAAGGTTTTGGAAATAGTCCTACTAAGTCACTATGAACTATCTCTAGCTTCTATTCAACTCTCCTTGATTTGACCTTGTCATATTTCTCTCTTGGATGCTTACTAATAATGTATCCATTGCATAGGAAATTAAATAATTTAACTTTAGGCAACCCTACAACCATGTATTGATTACTGAGTTGCTCTAGGTAATGGTAGTTTAAATGGCCAAACCATTCATGCCATAGTTTACTCACTCTATCTGCATGAGTAAGTAGTACAACTGAGGGTTCATATAAGATAAATTTTAAAAAGGTATACAACCTATACTAATGATTGGCCTTCTTATAAGCCACTATAGTGTCACTGTGTAGGTCTTTGATGACCACTGAATCAAGTGTGAACTCAACTCACTTACCTGTACCTATGTTAGTGATTTGATATATTGATAGAAGATTGGTAGATAGTTAAGGAACACACAAAACATCATTGGAGGTCCTGTTACTTACTTCTACTTATCCTTTACCACTAAATTTTGTGAAAGTGTCATCACCCATGAGAATTGAAGACACAAAACATGGCTTTATTTTTGAAAATAGATCCTTTGAGGATGCCATGTGATAGGAACCACTCGAGTTATAACTCGAGTCAAAGGTTGAAAAGCTACTAAAAAAGTACCTTACCCTTATTTTTAACATTTTTGATATTTTTTGCCTTTGAAAAATCTTCTATGAATACGTTCTGATTTGAAGACTCAGGAACATTGATGTTATTCTTCTCAAGCATCTTAGTCAAGGTGTCAATCTTCTTTTTCATGCACTGAGATTCATTGCATCCAAGTTTACTGAAAAAGTTGTATTTTATTTTCTTCTTCTTAAGTTTCCCACTTGAGGATGACTCATTTGATGATGCCTTTAGCTTAGCATCTAATATTTGATTCTTTTTATGCTCATGATCTGGTTTAGACTATTTCTTCTCCTATTTACCACTGCTTGATGGTTTCATCTTGTTCTAATTGACAATCAAGGCATATGATTTTGAAGACTTTAATGCACCCATTTAGACCAAATTATCTTGCTCTCAAGTCAGATTGGTAACAAACTCATCAAATTATGGCATTTTTCAAGTGGATCCAAGTGCACCTTTGGTAGCATGAAATATAGAGATGAAAATTGAATAGTCATGACCTAGTTTTGTAAGCATGAATAGAATCAATTTGTCATCTATTTTCTCAATGCCACTTTATTTCAACTATATTATTAGTGATTTGAACCTTGTAAAGAAGTATTGTAGGGTGTCATAGTCACCTGGGCCCAATGTGATGAGCTCATTCTCTAGCTCATGACCCCTCATGATGTCCTAAACTCCAAAAAGATTGTCTAGGATTGTCCATACTTCATTCAAATTTTTTGTAGATTCAACATGAAATAGAAGGTTAGGAGACATTGACAAGAATAAGATCCCATAAGCCTCGTCACATCTATTTTACTACTTAACCTTTTTTTCATCTGTAGATGGCTTAGTTTTCTCACCCATAGTAATCTGATAGAGCTCTTTATATCTCAATGTGAGTTGCATTTTAGAATTCCATTCTAGATAGTTAAATGGTGTGAGTGGTTTAATGTTTAGATCTATTAGTGTAGATTAGAATTAGAAAAATTATAAAATTGAAATGAAAGCAAACAATAGAATGCATATAGTACAAGTACCCCTTAAACTATCAAGAATACCTTGATGAAGTTATAATGCACACACGCTCAGTCTTAGATATTGAGCATAGCTGAGAATGCATCTATGAGAAATTAGTGTGAGAAATTATGTGAGAAACATTAGGCACAGTCAATAATACATCCAAGAGGAAAGGTACAAAAGTTTGAAGAGATTTTTAAGCTATTACACCATGTAAAAAATGGATGTTACAAAAGTCTTGAAAAAATGTCATCAATGCATAGAGCTTGAGAAAATATGCACTTTAAAAAAAAATGACACCCAAAAAGGAGCTACAGATTGAAAGTTATAGCACTTACTGGTTCTTACTCCCACATATTCTTGAACCCTTTCCAAAAATAGATTTTTTTTCTAGACTTGTCTTTTTTCATCCAAAAATTCAAAAGAAAATAACTTTACTCTATTTCTTCATTACCTTTCACCTAAAATATGATGCTCTCCTAAACACTACATGGGGTTTGGTAGTTTCTTGACTTCAAGCTTTTAAACTGATTTACTTTAGACTTTTAATGCAGTAAGACTACTCCAAAATCTTGAATTAGTCTAGCACCGTTGATCAGGTTTTCTTATCTACTTTTATACTACCAAAGATTAGTAATACCACTATTGAATCTTGATTACTTCAAAGTAGTTGAGGTTGAGAATCTTGATTACTTTTCGTAGTTTATTTTGGGTTTTTCCAATTGCTTTACTATTGTCAGAGATTAGTAATGCCACTACTGAATCCCAATTACTTCAAAGTAGTTGAGGTTGAGAAGCCTGAT
The DNA here is from genome assembly GCA_037957365.1 of Torreya grandis. Lineage (NCBI taxonomy): Eukaryota > Viridiplantae > Streptophyta > Pinopsida > Cupressales > Taxaceae > Torreya > Torreya grandis. The sequence continues at coordinate 4,417,083 of JARHVA010000517.1, read as the reverse complement.
TATTTTATGTAGTGTATTTTGATTTTTTCTAAATACTTTACTGCTACTGGAGATTAGTAATGCCACTACTGAATCCTGATTACTACGAAGTAGTTGAGGTTGAGAAGCCTAATTACTTTCTACAATGTATTTTGGGTTTCTTGGGCTACTTTACTTACTTCATGAGTTAGAAGTAAAGTAATGCCAAAAACTCAATTTGGTATATGAGCAGTTGTCAGGGTTGAGAAGATTGATTACTTCTCAGTTGTTAGTACTTAGAATCCCGATTGCTTCTTCCAAGAGTAATTCAAGGTTTTCAAACAACTTTACTTAACTTCATGAAAATGAAGCAAAGTAATGTCGAAAGCCCGAATGGGTCTAGCAAACAAATTGTAGTACTTAAAAAACTTGATTTGATTTGGAATAAGATAACGGCCCTTTGAAAACTTGATTTGGTCTATAGGGTTGTTTTCGGGGTTTGCAGGCTTGATTACTTAATCCTTATAGATGTCCGACTAGATGAAAGAAATTAATTTTTTGGAAAATATATGAACTTTCTCAAAAATCTAAGAACAACCCATTTTAGATATCAAAAAACCCACATAATATATGCAAATATATTTTTCATCAAAGGCCTTTTGACATGAGTTTTGAGGTAGATTAAACAAACACCTCCAAGGTCAAAAAATAGTGGCCAAGACAAAAGAAAAGTCAGTAAGGTGAATGCATGGAGGATCTTACCAGGGAGTCTGATGCATGAGGTTGTCAGAAAGGCTTTGATACCATGAAATATTGTGCCAAGATCTCTAAACAGATCTTATGCAATTAATGTTGAATCCTTTGAGGTAGTGTGAGAGCTCCAAAATTCCAAAAGAGGAAAAATATGTATTAACCTATTTAATGTAAAAAGTGAATGAGTTGATTGATTGAGAGATTCTTAACCTTCAAAAAAGAAAAAGTGGGGTACATATAGGGAAAATTATGACAAAATGAGGAAGCCCCTAATTTTCCTAATTAACTAATTAAAATTAAATATAATTAGCCTATGGACCCTTTATAACTAACCTAAAGAAACTTAAATAACATAGAATAGCCATACGACTATGTAGACAAAACCCAGTCAGAAAAAGTACTACACTAACATCTTAAAAGTGAGCCTAGTTCCTATTTACAACATTTCATGCCTTCTTTAGAAGCTTGCTTGATGTATTTTGTGATTTGGGCTTAAGTTGTTTCATTTCATACATTAGTTAAATGCATGTTCAGATGAGATTTGAATTGTATCATAATGTTTGGAATAAGGACCAACAACATCTCTTATCTTCCCTACCTTTCCTTTTGCTTCTTTTTTTAACTAGATCACTCTAGCTTAGATGTCATTAAAAATATCCATCCTAGAGTAGTTCTTAGTTTAGTTATTCATCATAATTCACTTTAAGTAGCATATCATACTTCATATCTTGCATAGATTAAATATTAGGCCACGGTGTTTCCCAACCACCAAACATTATAAATATTGTGAATAGTCTACTTGCTTTGATTCTATTCCATCAATACAAAATAGGATTATCACAACCTGCAACTCATGTGCTGAATTCCTAGAATTCTAAAATGAGAAGTGTTCTTAAACAGTTTGGGTACCTATGATACACATTTAGGAATCAACATGAGGAGCTTTGTTGGTGCTAGAAGGAGGGCCTTAGTTAGATCTTTGTGAATTTGTAAAATATTTGCTAATTTTGGTATATTTTGATCAAATATTAGTGCAATCTTTGCATATTTGTGTTTATTTTAGCATATTTATGTAAGGATCATTCATATTTGTGGTCTTAGACCAATATTTGTGCTTCCTTCAGACAAAGATCAACATTCTTTGAGGATCGATGAGTATTTGTGGTAAAGATAGCTTAAATCCAAGGTGTGTGAGGTTAGTAATAGCAGTTTTGTTCAAAGATTGATTGATTCTTTACAAATTTGAGTTTATTTGAGATAAAACATGTAAATATCATTCATACTAATGTATTTAGAAATATATTTGAGTTAATTAGTTAAATATCAACATCTTTTGCTATTATTTATACATATTTATGCAAAATTTGCTTAATTTGTGAATCTGATCATTGTTCTCTACAAAGGTGAGGCTTACACATCATATTTCAAATAGGATTTAGAGTTGGAACCACCAAAAGTAAGATCCTCATCAAGGTATGGCATGGTTAGGTGGATCTTCCATCAATGTGCTTGGTCAAGTACATGACTTACCAAGAAACCTTGAAAGGTATTTACCTTCTTTCAATCCTAATGGCATTATCATAGCTGAAGAACATATTAGATCTTTCAAAGATACTTTAAGACTCTTAAATGTTATTCATGAATATGTAACATGTAGATTGTTCCCATTTGATTTCAAAAATGCTGCATAAAAATGGTACCTTAACCTTTCATAGGATTGCATAGCTAGCTAGGATGATTTTAATAGAATCTTTATTGATTAATATGGTAAAATCATTATCCCATGCATTCTATATCAACAATTCACCACTATTAGAAGAGACTCAAATGAGACCAATAAAGCCTTTAATGCTAGGTTTGAAAAGATGTTTAGTAGAACCATAACCCATTATAGACCTAAAGAGGCTTTAGCCTTAGAGATTTATAAGGATGCTTTAGATCCCATGAATTCTATATTTCTTAAAAGTTTTGTTGGAGTCATAAACACCTAAGCATTGGCTTATGCTAAAGCTATAATAATTAGTGATCAAATATAATTCAAGGTCATCTTGTGTATGCTATTCCAAATGTTAACCCTAACTTCCCAGTACTGAATGTCATTCATAATGCCAATCAGATTGTGTCTACATTAAATCAGACATCAACTTTGAACCAATTGCCCTTAAGCCATGCCTATCCTACCCATAATTTGGTGTTGTTGAACAATGCTACAAATGGATTTCATCCATAAGGATAGAGAGATTTATTTCCCACTAGTAATGAAAATTGAGTTCATAACTTAGAAAGACCAAAAAATGAGGATAAATCCATACTTAAGATGGTTTAAAAGTTGAGCACCGATTTTCTTCAGTTGTAAAAACAAGTGGGTGATTTTGGAAAAGCTCCAAAAAAGACCATGCTTCTCAAGGGTTCAATATGTTTCATAATAATGGTGATAATGGGTCATTTGAAGACATGTATGAATTGAATCTTTGTGATATAGGCCTTGCTGATCATTGTAATATCCTTAAAGAATATCAAAGTGAAAAGGCTAAATCTGAACCTGTGTTTTATCAACACATTGTCGTAGGGACATCTGGGTCTGAAAGAACATCTAAATCCTTCATGTAGGCTTTTGATTTTACATTTGAAGAAGAAAGTGAACTTGGAGATGATCTAGAAGATGAAATAGCCATTCAAGATGAGTAGCCCCATGAATAGGATCAGATACAAGTTGACCTCTCTTCAGAAGATACTTGTGAGGATAGTTTATATGAGGTCATTGTTGAAATTGTAGATATCCTTGAAGAAGACCAGTGGAAACATTTATACCAAAATTTTATGAAAGAAATTAAGTTATTCCAAGACAAAAATATCATTTTGGAGACCCTTAAACAAGATGAATTGGGCCTCAATTGTGTAGCTGAGATGCTAGTCTACATGGAGGATGAAGATGAAGCAAGTGAAATAGATTAATAATTTTCATATGACACCTTAAAAAGGGTGGAAGTATGCAATCAACTTGATTCAAATCGTAAGGTTGTGAATAAATTTCATGTCATTTCAATTGACCAGGATGAAGTAGCCTTTTAGGATGACTTGGAAAGTTTTGATATAAAGATTGGTAGTCTATCCCCACCTCAAGCTAAATTTGATGAAGACATTAGGACAAGAATGCTAGTTGAGCTACCATCATTGAATGAGGATGATATAAGTCGCTATCTATCTATGACTAAAGGAGAATTAGCACCCCTGATATATGACAAGGATTTGGGAAGAAGATGATTGGGTCTTAGATTCATACCTTCAATCCATACATCTGAGAATGTTGATAGGATGCCAAGCTACATCACCTAGAAGACACAAGCATACAAGTGATCCTATCCACAAGAAGAAGCCATTGAATGTAAGTAATCATTTTTCAAGGTTCTATAGTAGACTAAATAACTTTCCATTTGATCCTAGAGCTAAGTTATTTATAGATTTATTTTATTACTTTAGATTAGTTTCTTTCCTATTTCTTTCCTTCTTTTCCCTTATTTGTAACTAATGTCTGTATATATTTATTTGCATTTTGTGTTTTATTTCTTGCTTCTAATAATTTCTTTTGGATAGTCCTTATATCAAATATCACATATCTACTTAAGATCTTCATAGTTCAAAAATATAGGTATGACTTCTCAACATTGGTTGATCATGGATTGTTGATATACGAGCTTAATGTTATAGTTTAGAAAAAACTAGCAAAGACTAATGGATAGATTAATTATTCCTAAGACTTTAAACCTTATTCTAATCTAAGCTTGGTTTTAATAAGGATTATGTATGTACGATTAAATCTTAAATTATTAGGACACAATCATGCTTGCACTTAAAAAACATTAATTACCTAGGAAAAAGTTTATAGTCATAGATGATTGTCTTAAAATCAAACACTTGATCAAATCCCTAAACTTGGCTAACCTAGTTCCCACCCTTTACTAGAAATTCAAAATGACTTGAAAAATCCAAAAATAAGAACCTTATTACAAAATTCAAGGAGCTTTCCTAAGTAAAGGTGATTTTGGTAATCTCCATTGGGACTATGAATGCCTAGCTGGCAGTGGAGTAAGGCCTTGAGTAGAACCAAGAGCATCTCTATTAGGGCTATGAATTCATGACTGGTAGTAGAGTAATGACCAAGCCTTCCTTGAGATAAAGCATGGTTCTTAACAAATATCCAAACATGTTGAAAGTCAGTGCTAATGATTAAATCCATGAACCTAGAAGGTATTTTCTAAATCCTTTAGCAATCAATAAGTGGAATCAAAGCACACACATAACATGACTAAGTTTTGATGTTTTATCCTAATTTTATATATGCAAGATTTAATCTAACCATGAATTGATCTTAATAATAGTCCCTGATCAAATGGAATAAGTACATGATTATTTAATGTCTGCATGAACATCATTGATAGGTGCATGACCATTAATTTTGAACATGTACATGGAGATATTCACTATCTTAAATTTGACATTTGTGCGACCATCATTTGACATCTACATGAGCATCATTGATGGATGTATGACTGTCAATTTTAAACACATCCATAGGGAAAATTTGAAATCCATGTGACCATCATTTGATCTACTTATTCTATTTGATCAGGCACAATTATTAGGATAAGTTCATGGTAAGAATAAATGTTGCATATGTAGAATTAGGATCTAACTTCAAAACTCAATCATGTTATGTGTGTGTTTTGATTCTAATTATTGATTTCCAAATAATTTAGAGAACAAATTTCTAAGTTCATGGCTTTAATCATTAATAATAACTTTTAACATGTCTAGATTTTCATTAAGAACCATGCTTTATCTCAAGGAAGGCTTGGGCATTGCTTTGATACTAGCTAAGCATCTATAACCTTGATAGAGATGCCCATTCTTTCATAACTCCATTAGAGATTATTAGAATCACCTTTTCTTAGAAAGATATTTTAATTTTTCAATAAGGTTCTTATTTTTTGATTTTTAAAGTCATCTTGAATTTTTAACAAAGGTTGAGAATCAGGTTTGCCAGGATTAGGGATTTGGTCAAGTGGTTGATTTTTAGATAATCATCCTTGGCTATAAACTTTGTCCCAAGCAATTAATATTTTTTAAGTACAAGCATGACTATGTCCTAATAATTTAAGATTGTATCCTACATGTGAAATCCTTCTTAAAACCAAACTTAGATCAGAACAAGGTTTAAATTCTTAGGAACAATTAACCTATCCATTAGTCTTTGATAGTTTCTCTAAACTATAAAATAAAGCTCATATTTCAACAATCCATGATCAACTAATGTTGAGAAGTCATACCTACATTTATGAACTATGAAGCTTTTGAGTAGTTAGGTGATCTTTGAGTTGAGGGATGTACAAAAAGACTTATTAGAAGCAAGAAAATAAAGACAAAAATAAAATATATATATATATAGACATTATTTACAAATAAGGGATAGGAAGGAAATAAATAGGAAAGAAACTAATATAAATACCTACACTAACTCTATGAAGAACTTACCTCTAGGATCAAATGGAAAGTTATTTAGTCTACTACAAAACCTTAGAAAATGATTACTTCCATTCAATGGCCTCTTCTTATGGATAGGAACACTTTTATGTTTATTTATTTTAGGTGATGTACCTTGGGATCCTATCAACATTCTTAGATGTATGGATCAAAGGTATGAATTTAAGACCCAATCATCTTCTTCCCAAGTCCTTTTCTCTTGTATCAGGGGTGATAATTATCCTTCAATCATAGATAGATAAGGACTTATATTATCCTCATTCAATGATGGCAGCTCATCTAGCATTCTTATTCTAATGTGTTCATTAAATTCAACTTGAGGTGGGGATGGACTACTAATCTTTGTAACAAAACTTTACAAGTCATCTTGAAAGGCCATTTCATCCTGATCAACTGAAAGGGCATGAAATTTATCCACAACCTTACCATTTGAATCAAGTTGATCACATACTTCTACCCTTTTGAAGGTGTCATATGAAAATTCCTAATTTGATTCACTTGCTTCATCTTCATCCTTCATGAAGAATGGCATCTCAGCAACCCAATCGAGTCCCAACTCATCTTTATTTGGGGTCTCTATAATGATATTTCTATCTTGGGACACCTCAATTTATTTCAAAAAATCTTGGTATAAATGTTTCCATTAGTCTTCTTCTTCAGGGATATCCACAATTTCAACAATGACCTCATATGAACTATCCTCACATGTATCTTTTGAAGAGAGTGTAGATTGTATCTGATCTTGTACATGGGGTTGCTCATCTTAAATGGGTATTCCATCTTCTAGATCATTTTTAGGTTCACTTTCTTCTTTAAATGGAAAATCAAAAGCCTGCATGAAGGATTTAGATGTTCCCGCAAAGCCAAATGTCCCTATAATAATGTGTTGATAAAACACAAATTTAGATGTATCCTTTTCAATTTGATATTCTTCAAGGAAATTATAATTTTTAGTAAGGCCTATATCACATAGATTCATTTCATGCATGTCCTTAGATGACCCATTATCACCATTTTCATGAAACCTGTTGAACCCTTGAGAAGCATGGTCTTTGTTAGAGCTTTCCCTAGAATTTCCCACTTGCTTTTGCAACTAAAAAAAATAGTGTTCAGCTTTTGAACCATCTTAAGTATGGATTTATCCTCATTTTTTGGTGTTTTTGAGTTATGAACTTGATTGTCATTACTAGTGGGCACCAAAGCTCTTTTTCCTTGTGGATGATATCCATTTGTAGCATTATTCAAGAACCCCAAATTTTAGCTAGGATAGGCATGGTTTAAGGGAAATTAGTTTAAGGTTGGTGTCTAATTTAAGGTGGACACAATCTGATTGGTATTAGGAATGACATTTAGTGTTGGGAAATTAGGGTTAATATTTGGGATAACATATGCAAGCTGAACTTGAGGTTATATTTGATCATTGATTATTACAACTTCAATATAAGCTAATGTTAAGGTGTTTATGAATCCATTAAAACTTTTAATAAACATAGAAGTCATGGGATCCAAAGCATCCTTGTAAATATCTAAGGCTAAAACTTTTTCAGATCTATAAAGGGCTATGATTTTGCTAAACATCTTCTGAAACCTAGCATTAAAGTCTCTAATGGACTCATTTAAGTCTCTTCTATCAATGGTGAATTACTAATATATAATTCTTGGACTAATGATTTTACCAAATTGATCAATAAAGATTTTTTTAAAATCATCCCAACTAGCTATGCAATCCCGTGGAAGGTTAAGGAACCATTTTTTTGTAGTATCTTTGAAATTAAATGGGAATAATTTACATGCTACATCTTCATGAATAACATTTAAGATTCTTAAAGAAACTTTTAAATATCTAAGATGTTCTTCAGTTGTGACAACACCATTAGGATTGAATGAAGGTAAATACCTTTCATGGTTTTTTGGTAAGTCATGTACCTGACTAGGCACATTGATGGAAGATACACCTAACCATGCCATACCTTGATGAGGATCTTACTTGTGGCAGTTCTAACTCCAAATAATATTTGAAATATGATGTGTAAGCCTCATCTTTGTAAGATTATTGATCAGATTTGCACATCAAGCAAATTTTGCACAAATATGTATAAAGAATAACAAAGGACATCGATCTTTAACTAAATTAACTCAAAGATATGTCTAAATACATCATTATGAATGATATTTACATGTTTAATCTCAAATGAACTCAAATTTTCAAAGAATTAGTCAATCTTTGAAAAAAACCACTATTACTAACCTCAAATGCCTTGGATTTAAGCTATCTTTACCACAAATACTCATGGATCCTCAAAGAATGTCAATATTTATCTAAAGGAAGCATAAATATTGGTTTAAGACCATAAAGATGAATGTTCCTTACACAAATATGATAAAAGAAACACAAATATGCAAAAATTACACCAATCTTTGATCAAAATATACCAAAATTAGCAAAGATTCTACAAATTCACAAAGATATAACTAAGGCCCTCTTTCTAGTGCCAATGAAGCTCCTCTTGTTGATGCCTAAATGTGTATCATAGGTGCCTAGAGTGTTTAATAACACTTCTCATTCTAGAATTTTAGGAATTTAGGGCATGAGTTACAAGTTGTGATAATCCTATTATCTATTGATGGAATAAAGGCAAAGCAAGTGGAATATTCATAATATTTATAATGTTTGGTGGTTAAGAGCCACCCTAGCCAAATTGTTAATCTCTGGAAAATATGAAGTCCTTATTATAGACATTATGACAAAGTTAAAATCTTATCTGAACATGCATTTAACAAATATGAAGTGAAATAGCTTAAGCTCAAATCATAACATACATCAGGGAATATTCTAAGGCATGAAATGATGTAAATAAGAACTAGGATCACTTTAAAGATTCACTTTTACAAGTAAACAACATTAGCCCAAATGCAAAAGAAGTATAGAAAATGAAATGAGCCTAAGAAATTTCAACTAATCTAGAATTGGCACAAATTAGGAACCTCACATTCGCGATACACATCCAAAATCCATAGGAACCATTCAAATTTGAAAGTAAGAACAAACAAATGAAAGAGAAGCCATATCATACTTTACACAAGAAAATATAGACATACTTTGTAGAACTCCTTATTTGTATTCATTGCTCAAAGTTTACAAAGTAATTTGGCTCTAAGAACTCCCTCCCTCTTACATTTAAAAATACCCCTTTTATAGAATGGTCAAAGTGGTATGTCAGTTAGTGATATCAAATTACATTTGTACATGTGTATAGGACAACTATCTTTTTTGTTACATTCTAGAATAAATGATCTTTTCTAAAGGACTGACCTATAGATAATGTGTTCTTACAAATTGTACATGTTTATACAAAAATAATATCTTATTTCAAAATGTTATACAATGTTGGTTACAAAATGAATATTCCTATGTCACATAAATATGGGACCCATTGGGTGATAAAGTCAAGTGAAACTCTACATCTTCCCAGGAAATGCTTTTTGAGTTGTTAGGGCCATAAATTTAGATCAAATAATTCACTAGTAGATCACACTTCAATTTTGGATTGAATATGCTTGCATGAATGGTAGTTCAATTTCTCTAGCTTGATTAAGGTGATCATAGTTTTGAACTAAGGATTCTATATGTGTTTTATTGGTGGTAGCTAGTTTGAATGATGAGTGTCATGTCTTAGACTTTAGTTGGATAGAGTAGTTATACCTTGACACCACCCAGTCCACTAAATCTTCAATTCAGTTGCTTTCTACTTATGTGGTGTCTTTATGGCACTCTATGGCACTTTGATCATTAATGTTAAAAAAAATGATTATTGCCTTTTAAAATTCTTTCCTTTATCTTGTACCATTCGATCCTTTTGTATGAATCAACGTGGACCGTAGATCTTCAAGTTATTTTGATCCAGACAACTATCTTAAAATTGATGTCCTCATGATTATAAATTAACATCTGTATGAATTTCATTGATGGGTGTATGACCATCAATTTTAAACATGTCTATGGGGATATTTTCTATCTTAATTTTGACATCCACATGACCATCATTTGATGTTTGTGTGAACATCATTAATAGGTTCATGACTGTTAATTTTAAACACATTCACATAGATCTTTCTATCTTAAATTTGATGTCTACATGGATGTCATTGATGGGCACAGGACTGTCAATTTTAAACATGCCTTCAGGACTAGTTGCCAAGCTTGTCACTTATCATTTATAGGTTCATCTTGTTTCATGTGTGTCCCACATGGTAATTGTTGAGTGCTTATGCGCTCTTTGTACTAGGCTCCTATACATCATTTGATCTTTGTACTGGGATCCTATGATGGTGACACTTGTCACCCTCATGGATCCCCATAAAACCTTTGAAAATTTAATGTTACACACATCATTTGATCAATTATACCAGGCTCTCATGATGGTGACACTTGTCACTCTCATGGAGCTCAATAGGTTCTTTGATATTTCAACTTGATCTTGTGTTGTGGGATTTATCTCATATGAGTAAACACAAACCATTAAATCATGATATGAGGGATGTACCACCATTGGCTACTCAGAATTATTTTATTGAAAAGGTGACACTTATCACCCTTTCATTCATCCCAGGCTCCATTGAAGTCTTGACTCAGATCGTACCATTCAATCAATCTCATTCGAGTGAACACATATCGTTGATCCTACAAACAAGAATGAAATTTAAGATTGAGAACATATATAAAGGAATTATGATAAAATATTTAAGCTAAGTTCTAAACATATTAAAGGGGACCCCATGAATTAAAAGGGACTTAAGGCATGAAGATTTTGGACCAAGGTATAATAAAAGGGACCTCACGAATAACAAGGACATAACATAACGTCTTAGCCAAAGGTTTTTATCATATTAATAAATATTATAAACCTTAGGGTAAGGCTTTAAGATAAGCCTTATAACAAAGGGACCATGTGAATACTCAGACTAAGCTACGATAAAAGGGAATAAAGGGATCACAAGACATAAAAGAGACTAAGCATAGGATTTTTAGCCTAAGGTTTGGTTGTGTTAAAAAACATGACCAAGCCTTAGGATAAAAATTAAACTAAGTCCATGGTATGATTAATTTGTTCCCACTTAAATTTAGATAAAAATCTCCCACCAAATTTAAATTTGAATTAAAAGGTTTAAGTAAAACATTAGGCTAGGGTTTCAACAATTCAAATATGAATTTAATTAATAAATTATATACCAAGGTTATTAAAAGATCAATTTAACATTGAAGCACAAAACCCTAAGCTTGTTCAATCCCAAATGGGATCCATTAAACCTCTAACCTGAAACACATATCTAATGTTAGCACTTTAGATAAGATTAAACTAGAACCATGAACAAATGAGTTAGCCAAACCATGGTGTGGATGATCTTCAAATAAATAATATGTATAAACATGCTAGTGACACTCTGATCATGTGAATTTTTAATTTTAAGGTACAAATTTACACAATTTAACATAAGGGTCCCCATTTTTATAAAATGGGGGTATGTTGACCTCAACATTATGAAGAGAAGTGTATAACATTTTAATCATGATATATTATAATTAATGTTGATGAAGGCCTCATGAATAAAGTATTCATTTAATTACCAAGGTGATAGTGGAATGACATGTTAATCCATCACTCTTTTTTAGTTTTCCATAGTTGGGTTCCTACAAGGTAATCTTGTGTTTTTAAAACTCTATTTGTCATGTGTTCATGAAGTAGTTTTCTTACTTTACATTCTATTTTCAGTTTCTCATACAAATGCAACATTTATCCAACTTAGTATTAAGCACCAATAATGATTGATTTCAATGTATAAGCAATTTAAAAAAATATAAACAATAAAGTTTTGTCAAGAAAAATATAAGATTAATTTTGAAAATTTAGTTATGAAATATATATGCTAATTACAAATATTTTCAATGACCAAAATATGAGGAGATAGTTGCTACACTAGGCTTCCCATTCTCTTCTATACATCCTTGATGTGGACATTAACTTTAATCCTAGTATCAACTAAAATGTCACACACTGACCAAAAATTAATGGTGACATATACGTGTATCTATTGGTCACAGTTGAAGTTTTGTGTTATTTTTATATCTTTTCCCATTTCAATCATTTGATCTTGCATGATGATAACATTCTATGAAAGACATGTCTTGAATAGAGGTAACACCTATTATGTTTTTAACATACAAAAGATATTAGCAAGTTATTTCACCTATTTTATACTAGGGCCCCTCTTTTGGATGTATTTTATTTGGGACTCAATATCTTGTGTAGCCTGCACTTCTCCTTGAAGCTTCCACATCATGTCCGTAGCTTCCTATAAAAATAAATTTTTGAGTTAGAATATCATGCTAGTCTATTACCTTAAATCAATGGGATATTTATAATTTTCCTTAGGGACTTAGATCATCCTTAGTTGGGTGTTTACACTACTATGCATTATAAAATTGAATTTCAGTCCATTCATTTCCTTTTGCATAACTTTATTTGGAACCCATTTTTCTTGTTATTGACAAAATTTAATCATCCCTACACCCCTTTTCATCATTTCATTTTGTATGATCTTTTAATATAGTTTTAGGTACTCTTATATCTTATTCACTTCCCTGAAATAGCCACATGTTTGGAACTTTTGGAAATACCTTTGGTAACAATCTAGATAACCACACTTGTAATATGTTCTGGGAGAAAAATGACCTCCTTATATTGCACTCCCTCTTCTTTTTTAGTACCATTCTCCTCCATATTTCCCACCTTATTACAAAGGCCCAAATATAGGCTGGCATGTTCCAAGCTAGTCCACCTCGCACTTCTCATCTATAACTTTATAGTTCTATGTATGATGGGTGATTGTGTCACAAACTTTGAAATACATGGAAACATTAACTTATTTACTATGTTATAAAAGAGGACAACTTTGGACATCATGATCATCATGAATTTTTTTTATGATCTTAAAATCCTCCTTATGTTGCATATGGGGAATGAGTTTTGGTGCCCTTCTACCTCAAAGCATATGCATCAAAATATACTCCTTATATCATATGTGCTACATGAAATCAACTTTTGAAGTTGATTATCCATACTCACAATCTATGCCTCCTTAAAGGGAAAAAATCTTATGTCCATAATTCCCACTCTTTCAACTCTTATATAACTTGAAAAACATCCATTGGCTTTGTGAAGGTCTTAATATATGGTTTACATTTGCAAGGAACTAAGATTCCACCCATAAACCATTGCACATGCTACATAGGATATATCTCATAAGAGAGAATATAAATCAAGATCTTAAACTTTACATCATATGCATAAATGCTATTTAATACATCATGTTTGATCTCCTTTAACTCATAGATAATTTTATACTCAAACTCAAGAATTTTAAACTCATTAATAAATTCTTACCTTAGTTGATCATAGTCTACTATGAATAGGTGTAGTATTTATAATACCATGGTATGCTTAGTCAATAAAGTTAGTGGATAACTGCTTTGCCTAGTGTTTTGGTGAAATTACTCAGATCACAAAATAATCTCACACATGTGAAAATGTTTAGAAACATTATATATTCATCTATATTCTACCATATTCATGTACATCTTATAGAATATGTGATATTGGGGTGCTACTACTTGAAAATATTTCATGTTGCTTCCTCCTAGGTTACTCGGTACCCCTAGATAAATTTTAGTTCTATCACTAGTGGGTGGTGGTGGTATTGATCATATAAAACTTTGATTTTTTTGTGTATTATTTTGGCTTGTAATTGGTGATCCCATAGGTTTCATGATGGTGCTAATGTGCATAGTACAGTAGCCACCTAGTCTCACTTTTGGAATTCCCAACATAACTAGATTAGGTTGGTTCACTAAACTTGTGTTACCTCCTGTAGACACTAAAATATAGTACTATACACTTGGCAATTTCAATCCTGTCTTACATTCAAATTACATGAATTGTGCATACACATATGCCTCTTATACATTCTTCTCTTCTATCTATGTTCTTTCCATGGGCCTGACCTACCTAATTTACTATTATTCACATGTAAGAATTCCATAGTATCTACCTAACCCACTCATTATCATAGTTAGATAGTCTCTAGGTTATCAAATCATTATGCCTATCTTTGAAACAAGTTTGATAGACTAAAAATCCAATGGAATCGCACAAGTGTCCAAATTTTATGAATTCATCCTCATGACAAAAATTGGTCATTTTTAAAATTCAAATAATCTTTAGGGGTTAACCTACATAGTTTATAGGTCAGTGGTGTGAGAAAGTACCTAGATATCCTGTATAAATACATAATTGTCCAAGTGTATTTCTTGAAATAAAACTCGTCAAAGACACATATTATTCTGAACATTCAAAGGGACCACCCTAAAATTCATAATTAAGCAATTGGTCATAAGGATCAGGTCTTAACCAAAGTCTAAAAACTCAATCCAAGCCAAAGTTTTCATTTTTTAAGTTTTGAAAACTAGATTATATTATGCATTCAATAAAGGAGTACCATCACACACATACACCTAATAGGGAAAATAAAATACAATTTCACTTACCTCTTCAAAGTATCAAATATATAGGTAGCTTCAACCATTCATTAGGGAGTGATTTAGGTCATCTCAACCCACCATTATTCCCTCTTGTATGCCCAAACCTAGTGTTGAAAATGGACCTAGGGTTTCAAAGAAAATACGACAAGTTTTATGGATAACACACATATAAGAAACAAATATAAATTACAAGTAAGCAAAAAAAACTATACTAAAAAATAGATGCACTATACAAAAATATGAATTTGGAAGAATACAAACACTATCATTTAGTACAAGCATACACATACTACTCGATTTTTTATGGTGGTTCCAAACATGTAATTTTTGATATTAGCAACTCAATATAATTTCAACACATTTTACACCTATATTCCATCTCAGACCTGCACAAAATAGTAAAAAAATAATTGTCTTAAACCCTTATTTTATTTCTATTTTTATAAAGTGCAATTACTTAACCATATTCTACTTTTACATTCAGATTTTTATATTATTGTTATATTTTATTTTAAAAAGTGCAAATTTTTTATAATTATTTAGGTTCACATTAATAAAAATAAGGAAAATCATATTGTGAACCCACCTATTTTATAAAATATAGCCAAATCTCAGGTTTTTCCTCAGGGTTTCATCCTTCATTCTAGGGTTTTCATATTTTTGTATTTAAATGTGATTTTCAGAATTGATTTATGATTTTCATTCATAATCATAATGGAATAAATAATTACTATGGATTCTAATAAAGGAAATGAATATGTCGAATTTATTGATATATTTTATGACATAGATGAAAAAAATTAACTCAATATCTTGAAAAGAACCCACAAATGCATGATGCACTATATTATGTAACAAGAGATGAATAGAAAAAGTCAGCTAATTTTACCACATTTGAAGAACAATAACATGATACCTTCATTGTTACTAATCTAAATTTTTAGGTATTGATTCCAACATATGTGTTTATATTACTACAACTATTACTACTATTCCTATGTCTTTACCTTTGGGTACACATGTGATGTCCACCCATGGTTTGTGGGAAGCACAATGTTTCCATTTGATTATTATGAATATTCTTACACAACCAATCTATGTACATCCTATGATTGGTACTCATGTTACATCACCATATTTGTCTACTATATGATCCTTGAGTAGACTCTCTCTCTCTCTCTCTATATATATATATATATATATATATATATATATATATATATATATATATATATAAGGTCTTATAATTAAATTAGGGTGATTCTAGATCAAATAATTTCATTGATTATCATGTATTGCTTCATAATCCATTAGCTTTAGAAATTTCATCTTATCCCTTACCTATGGGTTTTTTAGCTCCTAAGATTACATTATATGATGGTAAAGGTGATCCAAAATAACACCTATGATCCATTTATGCACCATGCTTAGATTATGCCTCCAATTACAACTTGTTGATTAAGTTATTTTTGAAAAGTCTAAAGGACTATGCTTTGTGATGGTTTTAAGATATACCATTACAATTTGTTAAGGCATTTAATCCTTTGGTTGATTAATTTATCTCATTTTTTGATTATTATCAAAGATAAATTATCTTATTCTCAAGTTTTAAAAATCAAACAAAGATCCAATTAACTAACCTATGACTATGTGCTATGGTATAATACTATGCTATCTAAGATGACAAATTCCTTAGTTGACAAAGAGTTACAAGATATCTTCGAGCAAAGTTTCCTTACTCATCTCCACAATTCTATTCTATTCAATAAATTCAAATAATTTGATGAGTTATGTCATAAAATTATAAATTAATAACTTAATATGATATATTTGAAAAAGCTCAAATATGTGCCTAATGAAATAACTACCTCAAATTTAAAGTTTCAAATCAAACCAAGTTACATGTTCAAAACAAATGAAACTAAGAATGAGGTAAAAAATAAATAGTTAATGTAATGTCAAAACATACTAATAGGCTTATCTTGTCCAATTAACAAAGGAGGAAATTTTCATGATTACCTCAACATCCATATATGCTTTTTAAGAAGTTACTTTAGTGAAACCTTATATCTCTCCCTCTAAGGAGGTTGATATGCATAGGCATCTATTTAAGGCACATGGAAAAATATCATAATGTGACTACCATATATATAAAGTGCATTCTAAAAATAGACGGTTTGGACTAATAAGATTTAATATTCCATTGATGACAAGATTATTGAGCTTAGAACACCTAGAAATGACTTGGGACCAAAACCACATGGAAATGCAAAGCTAAAATTATTTTTGGATCCCTATTAAAATCATGTGACAACATTAAACTAAGGATACTTCTAAGGTACATATGACATACAATTCACATCCCCCTCTTTTGACATATTATTTCCCATTGGATGGTATTATTGGTACACTTATAAACACATATATACAATTACCTACAGTTACATTTGATGATAATGAGATTGTGTATGATGATCCTACTTATGAATCACTATTTATACTACATACATTGATTCATAACCTATAAATAGTGTCATGGAAGACAATGGTTTGATTAAAAATGTTTGTATAATCAAACTTATTTATACTATTAGATATACACACAAGGATTCATTAGATATAACTGGGATAAACAAATGATTTTATGGCAAGGAATAGATCCCCCTTGGGCACATTGTACTACCTATTAAGGTAGGTTGTGGAATAATTTATACTTTATTTTTAGTCTTACCAAGTACAGGGGTATTTGACATGTTTTTAAGAATCCTTAAATACATAAGTTCAAGGTAATACCATCTTCAGTACATATATGTGTCATGTATATACATGTCATTCAGGGGATCACAATTTTAAGTGTTCTATATGAGTATCATATTCAACCAAAGGCATTTCCACCTCCTCACCCACCACCACCATAGTACTTTACTTCACCTATTCAGATTAATTTTATGTAGTTAGTTAACCAATCTAGGTTCATTATATGTAGTTAGTTACTCAACCTATTTAGGTTCATTTTATGCAATCAGTTACTCCACCTATTCAACTTCATTTTATGAAAATATTTTGGAGGAAAGTAGTTGAATTTCCTAGATGACCAATCTTTCAATGAGCATTATGTTAGATATTTATTAGGGATTCATGGTGGCCATTATCTACTTTATCTCACACTAAGACAATGTTACAAACACATCACCATGTTACATAATGAACACAAAACATATTTATCCTACTATAGATTTGATTCCATAGGATACCATGCTCCCTAGAATTACTCATAAAAAAATTACATGATTCATGATGATGATAATTAAATTAAAAAATGAGCCCATTTCTTAGATTTAGATACAACTACATATGATACTAAATGCTTATGATAGGTGAAGATTCCTATGATTAACATAAAATCTAAAAATTACCATCCCTTGAAAATATATTCGGTTATCATTTTTTAAATAAAAAAATATTTTAAAAATATAAAAAAAAAAAATTCCAAAAAAAAGTAAGGACCTAAGCATGACATGTTTTCTAGTTTACACATTTCATTTATATTGTTTATCACATGTTTGTTAGATTACACATCTTTTTGCATATGCACATGAATTTAATGGTATATATGAGTCAAATGAAGGACATGTAGAATACACATGATACATGGATACACATATGTAGAACATTACTATACCCAAGGTCCATGCCAATGCTAGGGCATCTTATTCCATATGTTACGTTGCTATAGGTATATCTTTCTATGACCTTTTCATTTATCATTCTGAGCTATATTTATTTCTTACATATGTCTTTATCTTGTTGATATTATTCATAGTTATATATTCCATCAATATGCTACTTTTCTATATAGTGACATTGACATAGATTGATATATTAGACTAGTTTAATTTTTTTATGGTTCATCGTTGCTATTTAATATCATAGGCTAATAATTGATTATGCTTTTTTATATTTTTATTTACTATATGATCTTCTTTGATTGAGTGTCTCATTGTAAGCCTCTTTGTTTGGACCCTTACCTTTTATTATTGCTTTTCTTCATTAAAGTTTCATTACAAAACTCTTTTTTTAGGCCTTCACCTTATTTTACTACTTTATTTGATTGAGTTTTCATTACAAACCTTTCTTATTTTTGGACCTTGGTCTTGTGTGACATTTGATTGTCCTTATGTGTAACCCTTGGCTTGTGTGATATTTTATTATCTTTTATGTGCATCCTTTAGATATTTATGACATTTGATTATCCAACGATCAACCCTTGGCCTTGTTTATTTTATTGTATGTGTCATGACCATAACATTATATGCTTATGAGTGGATAAATATAGGATAGTCCATTGATTTTACTAAGTCTATGGTGTCTGATCTATATCACATACCTTCCTATTCATATTATGTAACTTCATGTATAATGATTATTCAATTCTTATATCAATTATGGTTACTACTACATGCCTAATTTCTATATCTATCATGACATGACACTTGCATGCCTTAAATTACATGTTTCATATATGATTTCATGACATATCCATTACTATGATGACACATTCTACATATGTTAGAACATGCTTTTAGTTTATTAGATGTTTCTTCATATTATCACATAGTTATAATTGATAACATGATGCGGTTAACTCTTTTATTTTGAGATAAGTAATCTGTAAGTTACATCCATCACCTAAATAGGGGCATATTATTGGGCTTGTCATAGATATTTAAGCATGCATTTACATAAATTTTAGATATTGGGATAGATTACATGATTGTAGACATTCAAATTTGGTAATAAATGCTTGAAAATGTGTAATTTGACCAAATCTTAACTTACTTAACTTATGCTCAAATACATGATTTTTATTAACCATTTATCATAACCATTATATTATAAATGGGCCTAACCCTTAAAAATTTCCATTACTATTACATAAGATCTTCCTAGTCTCTGTCTAAACAAATTAATATCATTATTAGATTGTCCTCTAGCCTGAATTAAAGGTTTTTGTTTTATAGACCGTTATGCACCTATGAGACAAGACTGTTGTCATGGACTTATCCACTTAGGGTAGACTTATCCCCACTCTCTTTAATGACTAGTTTCTAAAATTTAAATTTCTCATATGGGTTAACCCACACATTTCACATGCCATTTTGAAGGAAATCACATAAAAATTCATGTATATAATCAAATCAAACCCAAGAATTTTATATTATAACATATATTTGGAATTTACCTAACACATATCCAATCTACCACTTAATATCATTCCTTAAAAGAGAAAATCCTTGATCTAAGTTTGAATACCATCTGCAAGGTTAAGTCATAGGTTTTCAAGTGTTGAAATACATACACATGATTACATAACATATTAATATTACATATAATTACACACACTCAACTGGGTGGAATAAATACACTTGGTTTGAATTCCCTCTTCATTGTATTGGCTATGTAGGCAACACTTAGTCATAATACGGTGACTAAGGTTGGCGTAACCCTTTTATTTCACCATTTGTCTTGGATTTATATTTAGCCTACAATAAAAATATAGGGTTTTAAGTAAAGACAAGTAAAATTAGGATATTCATGTGAACTTGCAGACATTAGAGCATGTAGGCATCCTCCTCAGACATAGTCATAGTAGGATACATAGTCATAGGTTGGTAAAAATATAGTGGAAAGTTATACAATACATTAGATAGGGTCACACTATGCATGTTTATAGGGAGTGTGGAATTTCATATACACATACAAACTCTCTTCCTAGATATAAGTATTCTTGGGCCCATTCTAGAGTATTATTGGTGAATGCATCCATCCACAAACCCAAAATAAGCTAAGTAAATCATTTTTTTAGCGTTTTTACAAAAACATCAAATTACTATATTTAACTATTTATAGTCATATTTATTTTGTGTGTGTGTGTGTGTGTGTGTGTGTGTGTGTGTGTGTGTGTGTGTGTGTGTGTGTAAAGCAATATAATTTGTTCAACACTTTTATGCTATTAGGTGCACATAAATCTTAAAATCAATAAAACATATTGGTGAACCTGATCATTGTATTGAACATTATCAAACCCTATCATCATTAGGGGTTCCTTCTATTTGCCTAGGGATTCATATTTTAATGGTTAATTCTAATTTTTAGACTTGATTTATTATTTTTTTCATTCATAATGTACACATGGCTATAATGGATATGCATAGTGTTTATTTTCTAATTCAATCAATTATAGTTATAATTACATTTTATTTTCTTTAATTTGCAAAATATTTCACATTCGTGTAATGAAATAAATCAAACCTAATAAAATAAAGGTTGAATTCAATGATGAAAAATATTTTACCTTCTTTAGCTATTTATTTTGTTTAAATAATGAATTTCAAATCCCTTAAGTCATTACTAGACATCAAAGGAAATGAATGACTCCTCTCATGCCTCCTCCCCCTATAACTCAAGATCATGACAACTACCGTCTTATTCCCATTATTCACCCTAGGATTATACTGGAATGAAATCCATATTAACATAACTAGAAGAGGTAGAGTGCCCTATCATGTATGGAAAAATTAAGAAAATCAAACTATTCCTCCTTATCTTAAACCACCACCCACAATGCTAAACAATCAAATCAAGGTTTGTGATATCATTGATAGGCTTAGAAATACCCTAACTAATATTTCCATTTTAGAATTAATTAAGATGTCACATATCTATAAAGACATTTTATACATAGATTTGAGTGACATAACTTTACATAATGACACATAACCTGCTTACTTAGTGTTTGTTGTTAATATATTAAAGGGTACTAGAGAAATGACATATTTTGAAAGACACGACTTATCTAATCAACATAATATAGTCAACCTATACAATTATTTATTCAAGTAAAAATATTAAACATGGAATCAAGAGAATAATCATAGATAATGGACTAGGATTGAATATATGCATCATCACATTTTCACAAACATTGGGTGTTAAAATGAATTATATTAAAAAATAATATAAGAACATTAGAGGATTTGATAATGTTCCCTGATAGGCTCTAGGTTCCATTACTTTGGATATCATAGTGGGACCTATGATTATATTTACTATGTTACATGTAAATCCAAATCATTTGGATTATAACTTCTATTTAGACCACATATACATGTAATAGAAGCTATACCATTTACTATGCATCAATGTGTAAAGTTTATACATGAGGGACATATGTATACATGCCCTAACAATTAAAAACAATTTAAATACATTAAAACAACATATTCCATTGATGGATGTAATCCATAATTAGATGTTTCTCAATATACTATTATATCTACATCATAGATGATACCACTCCAATAGATATATACAAATGGAATTGGAAAGTCTATCAAGAGTAATGTACACAATCCAATTATAAATGAATCAAACCAAAAATACACCATAGAATATATATAAGAAGAAAATACACCATATCTTCATTTATTAGTCATTTCTAAGAATGTAGATCAAATATTCATAGAAGAAGATGCTAGTGATGATGATGAGAATACAATTTTGATGAACATTGATGATTACTTGTGTAGTCTAAATTTCACACCTACTAGTCTAGGGCAATACTAAGATGATTCAAAGCTATCAATTAAGACTAAGTTAGAAAAAATAAATGAATTTATTATAGGCATGCCTAAGCATGATAATACCAAAAATTATTACAGTATAAGTTTATAACAACATCTATCAACAATCCATTAAGGCAATTATTTATAAAATCCAACATCACTAGAGAGAAATAGGTAAAAAATATTACACAAGGCATCACATAATCAAATTCAATTTTTTAAAAAAATTCATCAAATAATATCGAATCCATAAATCCAAAACCAATTATCAAATTATAGATTACTATTGACATGATACACTGAGCACTATATTATATATACTTCTTGATAAGCATTTGATGACTTTACCCATGACCCAACATAGAGATATGGGTATATTGTCAAATCAAGAACTAACAACATATTATGATTATAAAAAAATAACAAGGAACCAAAGAGATACTTACATATCATTGATAAAAAATATTTATAAGTTTAAACATGAAGGGATCATTATAGTAAGAAAGATACAATAGAAACCACTGATAGTGGTTTGTAATAAGAATCAATTCATAAATAAAGTACGTAAAGATTTCAAGCATCCATGACATGAAATTTTGAATAACATGGTATACATTAAGGATATATATCATTGACATATTGAGTTAGATGAAGAAGGACCAAACATGTGAAACATTACATTTTTACAACAATTTTGTCATAACACAAATGAAGTACAACACAATATACATTTTGAGGGATTGATTAGACATATTACCTTACCATTTTATTGTGGTCTTAAGGTTGTTGATATAGTTATATTTTTTGATGCATTTGGGTGTCCAATTATGGGATACACTTGGAAAATAATGGTTATAAGAAATGCACACTATAATTAACATGACAAATGAAAAAAAACCTTTTCTATGAGATGCATATAATCAAAATTCAATATGATGGAAATAGTGAGCACCGAAAGATAAAATATTAAAAAAAAAGTGATAAAGCATTATCTAAAGAAAAATACTTTGAGAT
Organism: Torreya grandis; assembly: GCA_037957365.1. Lineage (NCBI taxonomy): Eukaryota > Viridiplantae > Streptophyta > Pinopsida > Cupressales > Taxaceae > Torreya > Torreya grandis. Next base: position 4,393,596 of record JARHVA010000517.1, on the reverse strand, counting down.
CTCATATATAGTTAAATAAAATGCACTATGTATGCATAACATTTGACACAAAGTAAAAGGAAAAGCAAAATTAATTGAATTTGATGAGTACAACAATGATTATGATGAGGACACATGGAAATTTGATGAAATACTATACCCATAATTTATTCATTTATCATTAGAGTCCCCTTGGGAGTTAATACATCCATTATATGCCATTATAGGTATTTGATCTTTTGATTCAAAAATTTATAAAATTTTAAAAATTCAAATATTCAAAAAATAAAAATCTAGGACCTATGCATGAGACATATTTCTTATTTACATTATATTTTTATGACTTATCATATATAGTACATTATATATCCAACATGTCTATACATAAAAATTTCATGGTATACATGAGTGATATGTAGGACATACAAGTCATCTTTGACATAGTCACATAGATAAAGGACCTTCGTACATTGAGGATCTAATTTTATACATTTAGGAAAAGATCTTATAGGGACCATCTAGCTAATCTTCACATGTTTTATCATTTTATGACTATCTCAATTTATCATAGTACACTAGTTTACATTGATTATACATGAATGGTGTATGCAATTAGAAATACATCATGTCTATAAATCAATACTAACTTGGAGAAGATAAATCATACCATACACTTTCGATTGGGGACACATTTGTTAAGTGGGAGCATGACTAATATGGGAATCTGCTAGACTCGATTAGGGGATTTCTTACCACAATACACCATGCTAAGGAGGGTTCCAAATATTCCAATATAACACAATCATGTAATAAACCTAACGGGATATTGAGTTTTGATATTTCACCTATACTAATAATAAGTAAAATAAATCTTATCTAGTGCTCACCAAAGCTTGTGGCACAAATTGGGGTTTAGAAACAATAAAAGTAAACATGCATAAAAGACATATAATCGTGCCAATGTATATATAATCCTAATGCATGGAAGATAAGTACAAATGCATATCTATCTACTCTTACAAAGGAGAAACAAATTTAGGAATACTTACCTTTGAAGATGAACTTGTCGATCCTCAATTTCTCCCTTTTATAAGGTGCTTCGTAAGTGGTTGTTATGGTATGGAAGGATGATAAGGATAAACAAGCTATAGGATACGCAACCTATCAATTCATCCAAAATAATTTTCCAAAAGACAAGATTTGTATCTCCAAAGAAAGTATGGAACCCAAAGCTTTGCTTCTAAAGTAGAATGGTCAATAAACAAATCTTCATTCAGTCTTACTTATTGTTCTTCTCTTGATAAATGATGGAAATGAATTTGTATATATAAGAAGATTTAAACCTAAACCCTTCCTAAAATACTGGCTAATAGGGTCGATCTAGTCGACCTAGTATAGTTTCAAACAATATTTCACTAGGTCGGCCAAAGGTCAAACTATCTCTTAGGTAAAAAATACCCAAAACTATATAGGGCCGACCTAGTCAACCTAGTATAGCTAATTGATAAAATGGGATTAAGGAGAGGAATAGGAGGATAAAATGTAGAAAATGAATATAAGGGGTACAATAGATAATAACAAGCTTAGGGATAATGGTTTTAGGAGACAAGTGTGTAGATAAAAAGTGGCAAAAGGGACAATAATCCTGCAAAGCACCAATGGTCTACCCACCCCTTTCTCAGTGCACCCCTTAAGGCATGGACTCAGAGATATTGAGACTCAATGGGTTTTTGAAAGATACAAAGTTTTAGTAAGTGATAAAAGTTTGAAAATATTATGTATATACAACTTTCATTGACTCATAGTACTTTCTTTATTATTTCACTAGATATTATATTTTCATAAATGCAATGATGGCATATATTGATTGTGTAAATTAACCTTATTATAAGAATTATTGATGTTGTTACTTATTATTTATTGACTTTTTTTTATTATAATAATTTGATTATCCATTGTGTTTGACTATGATTGTGTGGCATTAGATTTTTCATTGTGTTTGATTCTAATTGTGTGACATTAGATTATTCATCGTGTGTGTGACATTAGATTATGTATTGGGTGTTGGATATTATATTATCCATTATGTGTAATTGAAACTTTGTGTGACATTTATTTCTATTAATTGTGCCTTATTGCGTGTATGCCATGTCCATGACATCATGTGAGACTTTTTAACTCTTAATTTGTATGTGTGGATAAAATTAGGATTGTTTGTTGAGCTTGTTAAGATTTTTGAGCTCGTTAGTATTTTGATCTATATCACACTCACCTTATTTTTTGTGGTGCCATGATATATATAATGCACTTTTTCCATGTATTTATTACTTTATTTATTGATATTCATTACTATTTTCATTATTCATTGTATTTATCATTGATATACATTTATCTTGACATGTCACTTGTATACTTAGGATACATATCTTGTATATACATAAATGCTTTATTCTTACTATGATGACACATTATCCACATGTTATTATATGCTTTACAATATTTATATATTTTTATATATAACATGATGCCTCTAATTACTATATTTTGAGATGAGTAATTCTTAGACTTCATTCCTAACCTAAAAAGGGAGGTACACATAGTGTCTTGTCTTAGAGATTAACCTTTCAAAGACATAAAAATTCATATTTTAGGCACAAATTAGATCAAAATTGTATGTGTTTACACATATTATTAAAATTTCTACTTAGATTTTGATAACTTTGAATTAGGATAAGCATGACATATGTCACATATTTTAAGGGATTATGAGACATTTCATAGATTTTATTAGATTATTACACAAATTACAAGTCTCAAATTATACATGTTATTACAATGGGGGCATATGAGTGACATACATTAATAATTTCATAGATATCATGATATATTGGCATAAGTTATGTGACTTAGGTTATCAAATTACAAAATGGAATGACAACTCATGTCATTCTTTACTCAATATTACTTTGATTTATTTTTGAATTAAATTGTATTAAGGCATTACTTAGATTGAACCATATAGTCATTTTTCAATGGATGACTCAAAAAAATTATTAGATTTATTGAAACCCACAATAGATTCCATTTTCTCATATTTAATGGATTTATATGAGACTAAATTTATGCATAAGATAACTTTTAATAAATTCTCCACCTGAAATGAGTGTTGAGGCATATTCATCTAAACCCATGTTATTACTCATGCATATCTAATAAGGAGTGATCACCCCATTCTCCTTTATCTCTAGAAGACAGGTATCCATAATATATCATGGTTCACATGCAAATAGGTGTATTTGTTCCTTTATATTTCTTTTCACATATCTTTAATGTTGTTAATTTTTGATTTTATATCATAAGTAAATAACTAATTTATACATGTTTCATTATAGGCTTGCATGGATTGAGGTGTAACACACAATACATACTTGAGCAACACCCATTATAATTATCCTCACATATCACCTTGTATCCTTACATTCTAGAAATTTCATTACTAGAATAAAAGCGGGAAAATGTAGAGACTCATATTTAATATTAGACACTTGACAATGTGTAATTTAACAAAGCCTTATCCTAATTTACTTATGTTCACATACATGACTTTTATTCATTATTCATCATAGACATTCTATTATAAATGGGACAAAACCTTTAATTTTTTTTACTATTACACAATGTCTTCTTGATCTCTACCCAAATAAATTAATATAATTATCAGACTATTTCTTGACCTTAGGTCATTGTTCCTAGTTTTTTGACAGGTTTTCACCTTTAAGATAGGATTGTTGCAATAGACTTTTCCACTTGAGGTAGATTTGTCCACACACACTTTAAGTTTTAGTTTCCAAAATTAAAATCACTTATATGCATTAACATACATGTTTTAGATGTCATTTCAAAGGAAATCAACTAAATATATAACTATATAATCAAATCAAAGTCAAGCATTTTTGTATCTAGTATATATTTGGAATTTATAAGGCACACATCAAATATATTACTATAAATAACCCCTCAAAGGAGAAAATCCCTAAGGTAAGTCTGGATACCACCTGAGAGGTTAATTCACATGTTATAAGATGTTGAAATCCATACACAATATTTCACAACATATTAATATTACAATGGATTGGACACACTCAACTAGGTGGGAATATTATATTGGGTTTGATTTCCCTATTTAAATATTAGATACATAGGTAACACTTAGTCTTAGTGGGGTGGTTAAGGTTATATCAACATTTCCATTTAACCCTTTGAACTAGTTTTCCATTTATCCCATAGTGTAAAACTAGGGTTTGGAGCAAAGAAAATGAAAAAAGGGCATTTTTGTGGATTTAAAAATATTATAACATATAGGCATCATCATCAGATACATGCATAGTGGGAATCATAATCACAAATCAATAAAAATAGAGTTAAATCCATAATACATCATATAGGGTTGTATTACACAGGGGTCCATAGAGCAAAAACTTTTCTAAATATTCACAAACTTTCTATTTCAAGATCCAAGCATTCACAAGCCCATTTCAGACTATTATTTATGAATTTATTCTTCCATAAACCTGCATAGGCCTGTAACAAGCTAAGCACATAATTATTTTAGTGTTTTTAGAAATAACAAGTTATTATATTTAGCTAGTTGTAATCATATTTTTTAGTAATTGCATATCTTAAGCAATTTGATTTATTCAACAACTTTATGTTATTAGGGCCACATAAATCCTAAATTCAATAAAACAATGTTTTGAAAAGTTCAAATTGGTTATGAATATCAGTTTGATTTAGAATATGGGAAATATGTTTATAAATTATAACATATTTAGAGCATACACAATGAATATGCACACATTTTATAGGAACATAAGTTACATATTTTCAAGTTTTTCATATTTGGGACAAATGAAATATAAATCCATAACATTCTATATCATTTTGGCACAAGTTAGATCAGATTATGGGGCATGAATATTTATCATACACATATAAATTACAATTTTCTACTTAAGAGCATGGTATTGGTGGCACCAAAAGTTACACATTGAATATGTAAGTTTGTCTAAAACAATTGATTCTTAATCCTAACATAGGATCTCCTATATATTGAGGTTCAATATTAGTTAAATAAATAGTGCGGTGAATTTTTTGTGCCTTAAAATGCCTAGCACTACTCCTTGAGGGTTGATGCATTTTTTTTTTCCAAATCCATGGCCCTTATCTTATCTAATTTGTCCATTGGGGCATGATCACTCCCAATTCTCTAAGTGCTTTAGTAGGAATCTCAGTTCATATATATTTTAGCATGAAATATAATTACCCAATGCTTTGGAAAGAAACATCATCTCCAACAACATCATAGGGAGAACACAATTCACCCAATTACATGTGTATTACTTCCTTTCTCTTTAATTTTTAAAAGTTTCATTTTCATATATGAAAATTGATTGGGACATTTCATTACAAGTTTTATTAGATAAAAATGCACATCCAAAGCCTGCTTCCAAAGACAAAGTTTGTTTTACACACTCAATTGCATATATTTATCCTTTTACTCTTTCATTATCTTTCATTTCAATACTAAAATAAAAGGGGCAAATTTGTAAACACTAAAAAAATGGTATTAGACACTTGGTAATGCCAATATTAACTTACCTTGACCTTACATAAATTGTGTGTATACTTATGGATCTTATAAACCCTTCTCTTTTATCCACATGATTTTTATGGGTTCAACCTCCATTTTTATATTGGTCACCTATAATAATTTCATAATCTATCCCTAGCCTACTCATTATCATTCTTAGATTATCTTTAGATCATTAGATCAATATTATTATATTTTAGATAATTCTGATAGACTTAGATTCCTATGGAAATTTACAAGTGTCTAATTTTGACGGACTCATACCTATGCCAAGTAATGGTAATTTTTCAAATTCAAATCATATCTAGGGGTTCACCCACACATTCTACATGTCAATGGAATGATAAAATACCCAAAGAGTGCCATATGAATACAAAATAGGTTTAAGCCTATTTCATGATCTAACACTCCTCAAAGATACATTTATACACTTCTACACATTCAAAGGGATTACCCTAAAATACCAAATTCAAAAAATAGTCACAAGGAGTAGTTCCTAACTAAATTATGAACCACACAAGCCACAAAAAATTTCTCATTTTCCAAGTGTCAAACTATAGATTACAAGTTTCATTCATTAAAGGATCACCATTGCACATATACACCTAACATGGAGAATTACATATAGTTTGACTTCCCTTTTTAGATTATTGGATATATAGGCAACACTCAACCATTCATTAGGGAGTGGTTTAGGATAGCTCAACACACCATTATTCTCATTTTTTAGGCCTAAACATAATGTATAAAGTGGACATAGGATTTAAAAGAGAAGTATACATGTTTTTTGGATAAAACACATATAATGAGCCATGATATACCACACAACAATAGATTAAAAACAAGTGCAATGCATTGTATAAAAATAACAAGGCACTGTATGCATAGACGGATCTAATAAAAGACAAATGCTATCATATAGCATAAGAATCCATAGATTTATATCTTCATATTTTGTATTTAAAGACACCCAATTCCCAATATAAGTGACTCACTGTCTACTTTCACCTCTTTTTTCCACCTACATTTCATCTCTGACCAACACAAAATAATAAACACTAAGTATCTAATTCTCTTAGGTAATTTATATTCATAACAAATGAAATTATTTGATCATATTATACCTTTTACATTTAGATTTATATATTATTTATATATTTTAAATAATGTGAATACTTTAAAAGTATTATACTCATTTAGGCTCACATTATTCAAAATGAGGTAAATCACCTTCTACTAGATCTATTTACTTGTAAGGTATTATCTTGTTTAAAATACATTATTAGATGACCTATCTCATAAACTCCCTTATATCAAATATGTCCAAACTTACACAAAATTATTATTTCATTTGATTAAAGTGTGCTCAAATTATAGATTTTGATAGGTTAGGTTGTAGCATACTAATATTTCATGCATGATTCTTTTATATTTCACTAGGTAGTAAGCAACCCATTTAGTGGAATCCTATATGAATCTATTTATTTATTTATTTTCATCATGAATATATTATCTATGTTTGAAGTGCATCTCATTTGTGCGATATTTGATCACATTCCATTCTCATTCTTTGTGGGTCCTTATGGCATCCTTATGGATCAATTTCCCTCTCCTGCTTAGGGTATATTGAAACAATTAGAAGTTTCCTAGATTCATTATATTTGTGGCTCTTTATCTCATAATCATCCTAATTTTCTATCCTCCTGAAGGAACTTGGATGTTGACCCAATGAAAAGGCACCAAGTCCTTTCTCATGCAAAGGATTAAATATCATATGCCACATAGGTGACATGTGTGAGAATTATACACATGGCCATGCATGTAGAAAGACATAATAAAGAAGTTTTAATGAAGATAAATAAAGCCTAAGGTAAATGGATTGTGAATATGATGATGAAGGTGGATTCCCATGGTTAAGGGTTAATAATCAACCACACATGAGTAGAAACATATTCCAAACCAATGTAGAGTTGTGGATGGTATGGGTTAGGGAAAGTAAGGAAGCACATGGGAGAAGGTTATGGATGCATAGAGTGCATGATATGTCAACACTAACTAGACATCCTTAGGGTATCTAGAAGGGATCAAATAATAATACTCTTTCCAAATATAAAGTCCAAGGGGTTTAACAAAACCTATAGATAACCCCATTGGGATGTTTATTTGGAAGTTCATGAAATATAGGGGGCAAGGTTAGAGTAGTGAAAGATTCAAGGTAGATGTGTAGGTTCATGGATATTTACCATAATAGTCTAGTTCATAATTAGTTATAGATTTTTATTCTTCATAATGGTGAAGCACAAGGTGAAAGGATACATGACATAATTATGCTTTGATTAATAAAGGATAAGTGTGGTTTTTTGTATCTTTTACATGTATAAGAACTATGTAATTTGTTATAGAGTTGGATAATGTTATGGAGTAAGATGTTTGTGTGAGTATTGATGGAGTTTTATATGCACTCATGAAATTATAGGATCACTCCTACAGACCATTAACACAAAAAAGTTTCATAGACATTATGCACACAAAAATGAATTATGCACAATCAAGTATCTTCATTATTTCCTCAAGAGAATATATAAATCCATAACATCCTCTCTCTTCTTTAAATTTAAGAGAAGCAATAGGATTTCCTAATAAATAGGCAAATGAATTGGTTTCACAACAACTATTTGGTTATTGTGATATACTTGAATATATGTGGATTATCTAAATAAGTTCAAAGAACCATTTGGTTATTATGATTAACCCACATATAGGTGGATTATCTAAATAATTGCATGATAAAATATTGATCATGCACACATAAAAAAATTTCCACAACTATAAAGAGAAATTCCAAATCAAGATCAACTCCATGAGTGGGTGTAAACATAGTTAAAAATAAATCTGGTTTGGAAATGACTCAAACCACTAGCCATTATAAACACAAACACTCCAACACCTTCCATTAAGTGAAAAATAGGGAGTGATAAAAGAGAAAGCAAAGAGACTGATGGGTCCTAATAACTAGGCCTGATCAGGTACCCATGAAGAAAATTACAGTGAAATATAAAGTGTCCCTATGGTAACCAATACATATTACCAGAATACATGGATGTCAAGTATTTATAAATTCCAAGTCAAATAGGAATTTCTACTCTATATGAGGCTCACTCTATAAAAAATGATGATCACAAAACTAAGGAAAAAGAGTCATCATGGATGAAATGTATCACTACAAGGTACCCAAAAACCATTAGAACCAAAATGAGAATGGAGAAGAGAACATATGCTACAAGGCATCCCAAGAAGAATGACTCAAAATCTCATACAATGTTGTAGTAGGTGCACTTAATGTAGTGAATCCCATCAAATAAAAGTGCACTCAATCAACTACCTATTGTTGGAGAGTTGTCAATGATGTCATGAAGGTGTCCAGGTGAGTGGATGAAGAGCCTTGATAGTCTAAGTGATAATGACAAAGTGTGTAATGTGCTTGTTCTAGAATACCTGAAGTATGATTGGTTGATCTTCTATTTTTTCATGGTTAAAGATGTTCAGGGATGAGTATAGAGTATTGAGCATGAGAAAAAGGTCCCTAAGATGTTTTTTAAGCTTTGAGAGATTGTGTTCATAAGTGGATTTCATTCGGTTGATCATTGTTATCATCTAGACATTTTGGTTCTAGTGGCAAAAAAAATGAGTAGAAAATTTGATGACATAACCATTACTATGTGTGGATGAGTTAGGGGGAGTTGGTCATATTTTTGTGACCATATTAATCCCTAGTTACTATGCGCTAATTCTCAGGTCATGCACCTAAACATAGTCAAAGACATATGGGTGCAAAGTTGGGATCTCAAGAATTTTGACAATGTTTTATACATCTAAATCGAGATGAATAAGCATGTTGATGATGTAAACATTCACATGCATGGAGTTTTTAGGGGGAAATGGTCACATGGGTTTGTTCAGTATTATGCCTAATTTTTATGCACTAAATCATAGGTCAGACACCTAAATGTGTCAAAAGAGATGCAAGTGAAAATTTGGGCTCCCAGGTATTCTAACAGTGTTTTCTCATACTTAGCCAAATTTGAAATGAGGAAAGAAGAGTTAAGTAAGCATATTGATGAATTAATATCTTTCATGTGTGGATGTTTTAGTAGAAGGTGATCATATGGGTTTGTTTAGTTTTGTGCCTAGTTGATTTACCCATATTTTTAGGTTAAGTACAGAAGCACAAAAAAAGATATGACTATGGAAAGTTAGAATTTTAGGAAGATAAGCAAGGTTACCTTACTTAGTCATTTTTTTAAAATTTAATGTTCAAGCAACATCAATGGAGCACATTTCTCCAAGAAGTCAAGAAGCAACGAGATGGTGCCATGTATTCAATGTTTAATGTTGACTAGAGATAAATATTGAGCTTCTTCTAAGGATCAATAGTGAGTGGGTGATCATATATATAGATATCAATGGTACGTATTAAATTCAATAAGTCAAAGTGATAGTTTTTTAGCATTATTAAAGATTGATCTACATACAAGAGATCAACTGAATGAATGAGGTTAAAGTTGTAAGATTGCATTAGAGTAGGTCAACATGTTCAAGGTTTAACATTTGAGAATTGGTGCCTATGCATTAAACTTATTAGAAGATCAATTTTGCATGTTTAATTTTAGTAGTGAGGACATGAGATTCAAGCATGGTGTTCAAGGTTTAACTGTTACTATTTGCATTTGAATATTTGAATTTACAAAGGGAAAAACCAATTTATGGTATTTTGCCCATAAATTTTGATCTAGGATGAATTTGATAATGGTATAAAAAAAGATTAAGAAAACTCCATGATGAATATAATTAACCTAATTTGAAGATTTAGAATTGTGTGTAGTCAAACATATTAAGGGTCAAAGTTGACTGTGTTTGTGCATGGACTGTAAGTGACTTGAGAAGATTGTTCAAGATTATTTTGGTATTATTTTGATATATGTTGATGAATTGGATAGTGGGGAGTGTTTTAGAATCTATAAGGATCATCAATGTGAATTATTAAGGTTTTAACAAAGGTTTATAAGTTGACTGTGTATCTATTCATGTTGACTATGTGCACAAAATGTTGTTTGAGAAAATTATACTTAAGCAGAAGGGTACTATGTTGGTTGTTGGAACTTAAGGTGGATCTATAGATAATATGAAATGATTATATGATTTTTAAAGTGGTCCTATATTATTGTTTGATCGATGATGTGCTAAATGTGTGAATAGGTCTCCATGAGACCAATAAGAGCTATAAGGGCCTTATTAAAAGGTGTAGCTACTTAAGGGTGAACTATAGATGTTATGGCCAACCTATGAAGATTATTTTGATATATGTATTTTTATGATATATGTTTTAAGGGATAAATAATGCCTAATATCCAACCAAGGTGTTGATTATCAAGTATGCTCTATAACTAGTGAAATAAAAGATGGTGATTTCTAGACTTGAGTGAGAGACATGGGAGAGATTTGAGAGAGGATTGTGTGTGTGAATTATGGAGAGAAGGAGAGGTATAATTCCCTATGGATGAGTTGAATATAATAATATATTGAAGAATATTTGTATGACCTGTAGGTCATACTTTTATTGGTAGAATAGTGATCTTGCAGATTGAGTATGAGTGAAGGTAAAGAGTGATAATCATAGGTCCATCATTAGGTGTTGAAGACATAAGTTCAAATGTGGATGTGTTCATAGGTTTTATTGTGGTTTCTCAACATCTAAGGTGGTTGTAACTTTATTGTAAGGTGAAACTTGATAAAAGTTTGGTTATTATTGCAACTCAGCTAGACAGGTGTTGTATCACCTTATGAGATTGTAGTCTCACTAAATAGGGATTGTAGTTCCTTGATCAGTTGTAGCTAGTCTAAATTGTTTCTTGTTATTATAAGACAATAGTACATATAAGACAATAGTCCAATTTTAATTTCCAATGGGTTTACTCCCCCAAGAGGGTTTTCCACATATGCCATGTGTTATGTGATTGATCTTGCATTATCTCTCTTGCTCTTTAATATTAATGATATGTATGGTTCATGAATGTTTGTGGTAAATAGTTAAGAGTTTTTAAATATTGAAATTGAAGTTGGATTATTTGGCCTCACTTATTCACACCCCCCTCCCCCCCAAGTGATTATACCTCTAACACCTAAAAAATAAAATGTGTTGTGCCAAGGATAGTGGAGAAACATCAACAATGTCACCAATAGAGAAATACTCACTATGAGAGGGAGGAGAAGAAATAAAAATAGTGGGAGGTGAAGTGACCTCTCTCAACAATGTGAAAATAATGTCCCAAGCTTCCTTAGGTGATGTGGCATGCATAATATGAGACTGTAGACTATCTAAAACATGAAAATGAATGGAATAAAATGCCTTGTCTTACAAGGATTCAAGCCACATAATATCTTCCTTATCTATTAATTTAAGAAATTCACCAAGTACAACTCTTCATAATCCTTATATCTACAAGTGCATCTACATTTTGGTTTTCCATGTGGCATAATTCTAAGTATTGAGGGGTTCAAAGAATGGTGTAGTCATTGTCACAAGAAGAACTTAAAGAGGAAAATGTATACCCCTCATAAAACACAACAATTTTGATATTCCAAATACAATTTAAATGATTCCTTTCCCTCCAAATGATAATAAAAGTGACAAAATCATAAAATACATCTCTAAATAATGACAATAATGGCCAAATATGGACATCGGGTAACACTAAAAATGCATCCAAAAGGAAGTCTAATATAGATAAAATGCATAAAGATATGGAATAATAAAGTATTACTACAAGTAATTCTCCTCTTGAAGGATAAATATTAACCCCTTAATAAAAATAATGCCTCTATTTAAAATAACACAAAATTTCATTTTTGTAAGGTAATATGTGTTTTACCCTCAAATAGATTTTCAAAGGTACTATATTATTTTAAAAACCAATAAAAAGTGGTTTCATATAAAAAATAGGTAGAGGGATTTGAATCCAAGACCTCCAACCTACCAATTTCATAACAAAAGTAAACTATCTATTTTAGAAAAGTCAACTTTGTGAACATAAAACTAGAAAATTTATTTTAAACTACTTTTAAAAGGTGAAATTAATGAAATAAAGCCAAAAAAATCACTCACACATGTGCGAGGGGGATTGATAACAATATTTATTTGATCTAGCATGGCATGGTTGTCAGACACAATTGTGAAGAAAATATATTGAAAAATGTCAAAAAATCTCCTTTAAACACCCTCAAACTATGATCTAAAGAATATTTCATAAGGACAATATAACCTAATACATAGATGTACATCATAGTTTTAAATGAAAATTTGGACAGTCTGATATGTCACCCAACACTCATATTTCCATTTCTCATAGAGTAAGGCCTCCAAATAGAGTAAAATTATTAACTAGGTAGGTTGACTAGAAAAACTTACAAATTTCCTATTTAAGTGGTCCAAAACATTGTAGGAATTGATCAAACTGTGTATGTCCTAGCTTGAGGTCAAAATTGAAATAATTTTATATCCCTAATGTTTTTAGATTTCAAAAATCTTATCTATATGACTTGTGGTGAGAAAAAGTCATACTAGGGCAAGAATTTGCTTAAAGAGGCAATCAACATGTTTAGATTCCAAAAGGTTGTATGACCTGCTCCAAAATGGTTCCTTCAAATTTAAGATGATTGTCAATTCAAATAACTATGCCCTTGTACCTTCAAATTTGATTTTTTTGAAATTGTATGTTGATGATAGAAATTATACCATTAACGAATCAACCCTTTCACCTATCATGAAGGTTAAATTGGAATCATACTAGTCTAATCATGGGGGTTCTAAAGTCTAAAGGTTCATCGAGGATCCTAAAAATGTGAGGGGGTTTTTGTTATAAATTATGGGAAATAATCAACAAGTTATCAAGATAACTTATTCCTTTTATAACAATAAAAAATACATTTATTGAATCATGAATCAGTTAAGATAAGAATCTATAATCTATTCTATCTGATAGATAAAACCTATGAATTAGATAGTCTTTTGAAGAATAAAAATATGATTCTGTAATAAATGTGTATTCAGATAATTTCTTTGTTTCTTACTTACAATGTTCTCCAAGTTAACTCAAAATAAGATCAAAAATAGAATAGATAGATCAAAGAAAGAGAGAGAGAGAGAAACACGTAAGCAAAAGAGAATAAAACTAACAAGAAAAACAAACCAAGAAAGACAAACAACTAATCCTAGATAAAATTGTGAAAAACTAGAAAAGACAACAAACTAAGGAAATGATCTAATTAAAGATAAAACAAATAATAAGACTATAAGAATTAACTAAGAAAACACTTCTAAGAAATAAAGAACCTCTAAAGGGAATAACAGAAATTAATCTAAACTAAAAGACAAAAATAAAACTTAATCTAAAGTAAGCAAGACTAGAAAATCCAATTAAGATTATTATTCTAAACAAAACCAACCAAAGATAAATAAAGACTAGAAGACAAAAATGAATTTTAATAAGGGAAACTAATTAAGAAGAAACTATAAAAGTAGGAAAAACTTAAAAGAAAAGAAAATTAATCTAAGGATTAAAACAGACCTATATCCTATATGAAATAAATATAAAACAAGATAAATTAAAGATTTGATCTATGAGATAGATATCAAATGATTAACTTTAGAATATATATAGATTATTAAACTAATAAACTAAAAGATATAGACCTAGATATTTAAAGATATCAACCTAAGAAAATCAAAGGAAATAATAGCTTAATAAAATTTATAATCATCAAAATAAAGAAAATAACAAACCTAAACTGAGAACTAAAGAAGAGAAAAAAACTAAACTAAATTAATTAAAATAGAAAATAGCTAAAGATTAGAACTATATCTAAGATAACCAAAATAGAAATAAACAACCAGATTTAGAAGAAATATGAAGGATCTATTTGTATTGAAGTTAGAATCAAATATTTACAAAGATGTGTGAGTCTCAAAAGGAGAGTCATCTTATCAAAAAGATATAAATTTCATTGAGAAAATCAACATCCTTTCTCTAAAAAACTTTTAATGATAACTTTGCAATCAAAATAGAATAATGAAATATCATAGAATAGTGAAATGATCATCATTATTTAGGCTGAATACTTGAAATCTGTGCATAGAACTAAAAATAACAATCATCAAAAGATATTAATCTTAGCAAAATTTAGATAATCAATAATATATGATAAATAAAACTAGAAATACCTATGTTGCATAAGTGATTACTCAACCGTCATATAAAGTCCCATTGAGTCTATCTACAAAAGCTGTACTATCTTAGAGACATTGCATAGAAAGAAGAGATAAATGATTGACTTAAAAAAATACTTAAGTCTTCAATATCTATTGTACTTCTATCTTCAAATGAGTGCTTGATATTTTCTTATACCTTCAATTTAATTGTAAAATAAGTTATAACTAACTTTAGTTAATTATTAGTTAATGTTAACTAATTGAGTTTTAACAAAGTCAATAAATTATAAACTAAAATTGGTTAAGGATAGATTAATTAAGACTTAAAACGTCTTAATTTGATCAAGATATTAAAAATAATAGACTTGGGGTACTAATCTTAATGGGTGAAGACCCATATTAATTAATAATATAATATAATACATATCAATTATAAAATAAATAAGTCATAAATTGATAAATTCTATTCAAATTAAACCATAATGCATATTTAACTAACTTAAGTATATATAATTATATCAAACTCTAAAATTGATGTATTTATCAAAATTATCAAAATTTGTCAAAGTCTAAATATTAAAGTGTTAAACTAACATATCAATATCTTCCATGAAAGTTCAACACTAAATAAAGATTATCCTTTGGATGACCAATAGTCATTTGAATCTGACAACACTTTAATCACATATTTGTCTTGATCTTGAAGACAAACATTGTAGTCCATTTTAGTTGTAAGAAATGGCAATAATCTAGTCTCTGAATCAATCGTGTTATCATTAACTTCCAGTTTAATTATTTTCAACAATCTATCTTTCTTTGGTGCTTCAGGGTTAGTTTGACTAGTAGTCCTCTTTTCAACAATCAGAGGTAGAAAATCTATGATTTTTTTTGTCAACATAACCATGACTCTCCAAATTCAATCTCTCTGACTTTGAAAGGGGTTCACTATGGGCACCTGATAGGTTCAACTTTCTATATTTTCTAGCAAGGTCTCCATGAGAAGGGGAAGGTGTATCTGAAGGAATGACCATCTTTCTAAGATATTTGGCATGAGAAATTTTTACTTCAAGCTACGTGGACTGGTTTGTAGGAAAAATATCATCAATTGGTTCACCTCTAAAATTAAAAGTTTATATAGGCAAATATCGAGGATCATGTTCTAGATGATTAGATGAGCTACTTTGAGAATATGTATGGGTTCCAATTATATGGCCATGGAAACTCTTATAACCTCTATAACCCCTATTAGCTAGATTAATAGGAAGATTAGTCAAAATATTCAAAAACTCAAGATTATAGACATCAAAATGAAATGACATTCTTGTCCCTCTATGAAATCTAGGTTCAAAATGACTTGCACAAAATCCACCCCTATTAAAACTTCTGCTAGAATTTGACTAACTCCTCTATTGAAATTTTGTTCCCATCTTTTATCATAATTAATTCTTGCTAGCTGATCCTACCTAGATGTATTGATCAGTCTGACATACAATAATAAAACCTGAGATTAGGAGACAAAATAAACTGTAATAAATGAAATTAAAATTGCATTATGACTAAAATTCATCACATTGTATCTGAATCCATATCTATATTGATCCTTATAATTTAAAATTTAATATTCTAATATCAACTTTAAAGTATCAAATAATTTTAATCTCAAAGTCTATTTTCAAATAAAAGACTAAAACTTCAATTTTGAAATTAAACTTCAAATAAAATCTCATGTCTTCCTCATTAACTTTACATCAGCTCAAAGTGTCCACATAGATTTATATAGACTTATTCCATTATCATTTTCAACATAACCAACTGATTCAGTTCATATTTTCACATAATGATTTCAATTTTTATATTGTCAATCAGATTTTATATATTGAAACTAGACTTAGATTTCTAAGATGATTATCATGATATCAAATCCATAATAGATAATCAACTGAAAATAACTATTTTGAGACTTCAAAAATGTTGATATCCAAATCATATATATGGATGAGCTTAGAATCATATCTTTTCAAAACATATGTTAACATGAAAAGTATGATTGACACAGACTATTAAATACATGCATATTTCAGAGACAAGCCCTAAACCAAACTTCATCAAATCCAAACAATATTGCATATAACCAGGGTAATAAAATTGTCAATCTATTTCATACCTAGTTTCAAAAAGAAAGACAAATTTATCTTTTATTATTTAAAACACACATGTGACTCTTCATGCTGAGATTGACAAAAACATACCAATGTTACAACAAAATATTCTTTGAAACAATTTTTTGAAAGAATCATTCAAAAATACAAAACCTACACATTTTGATTTGACATTAAACCAAAATCAGAGATCATCAATTATTTATTTCTCAAAAAAGTGTCAAATTTTATATGCATAAAACCATATCATTCATGTCTAGCAAATAATATCCCTGAAACTTCAAAACCAGGAACCTTACTGTATGCAGATTGTTAGAAACTCTTATCTATTTTTTTTTTCTAGATTTGTGAATAAAAAAAATTCACTCAATCATACAAGGGTTATGCAAACTCTAAATAAATCTTTATATTTTCCTTAGATCTTTGCATGCATACAATTTCTCTAGAAAATTGAGTTATAAATTATGCAAATGAAAATTTTGTTTGCATATGTATCAACCAACTATCACTTTCTAAACCTTTTTCTACATAGGCTTTCAAAATATTCTCAAAATATTTCAAACAAATTACACTTCTTTCCAAAAGTCTACATGCATAAAACCATATATATTTTCACACTATAGTTCTAGCCTTCAACAATTAAATAAACCCATAAATTTTTTTATAACAACTTTCAACCATATAGGAAAAAGAGCACCAAAGTACTTAATAAAAAAAATAATCATCACAAATTTTATAACATCTGCATGTAGGAGGATTTATCAAAAACTTAAAACTACTTCCCATATTCTTCCACAATCAATCAAAATAAAAAAATAGAACTTTATTTATCTTCATGTAGACCATAAATCACTTAAAACTTTTCTTCTTCACTCCAAACTTTCATACATCACCAAAATATTTTTAAAAAAAGATTGATCAAAATTGACATGGACATACCTCATATTCTCACTTGAATTCTTTGCCAAATATTTTTAGCGAATCTTTTTCTGCAACTCACTCACTATCCCGTCAGGGTTTTGATCCCACATAGAGCTTGCAAACAAATGATCAATAATCAAGAAAAATAAACTTTTATTTGCCAGCTTGATTCCTGACTGAGTGACATGGTTAATCTTTATTGGTTTGTATTAACTAATTACATACTTAACAATCTTTCTAAGATAGTTATTGGCATTGACAAATTTATCTAGGACTATCTCTTCATCTATCTCATTAGCCAATTACCAATTTTCAAGGAATAGACCATTTTAATTAATGCCCTTATCACCAAATCTCTGGGTGATCTCAAAGCATCGAGACTATGCTTCAACATTTAATGCCCATGCCGACTCATATTCCATAATGGACCAAATACCAATTAACCAAGTTAAGTCACATTGAATATGATTCTCGATTAACTAAAAAGGGGTCCTCGATACTTAGTGTTAAGCTAGTCCCATGAAAAGCTTTACATAATGCAAACTATATGACCTAGCATCATAAATTTAAATTATGCCATAAATAATGGGATACGTCCCTCTTTAGACTTTAATTAATTTGAGTGTGAATGCAATCTTTAAAAATCTCAAATAAATCTTTAAAACATTGTTATTTTGTTATATGCATAAGTTTCAGGTTAATAGCCAATTCATAAGTCCATTCCCAATGAAATATGAAGAAATGGTGTTCATGTTCTGACATTATATCACCAATCTTGAATACTTATTAAAACATCTAAGATTTAGAATAGATAATCATAAAAGGATCAAGGCTGTAAGAGATATGAGATATCAATGAAAATATTACTTATACCAATAGTAGTGAATGAAATTGAACCACACATGAGATCTCATATCTTCAAAATAACTCTCAAATGTATCAATTTCAAATGAAATGTTTTGAAAGATGCCATCTCACCATTTTTAACATGAACTATGAATCAAATCCACTTATGAAAATCAAAACATCACCATAGATCAATAAATATGACTGAAAACTAAAAATCTATGTATTAACTAAAAGTATCAAAAGTGCACTAAAACTTAATAGTAGAATAACTGATCATATCTATAACTATATATGCATATTTTATTCGTTTATTCACCATGCTCCTCAAAACCACTTAAAACATAAATAAAACTTATCAATAAACCATTACAATTTTATAATAAAAAATGCATTTAAAAATACTATCAATCAATAGGGTCCTCGACATAGTTTTAGGTTTTATGATAGTGTCATCTCTATGACAACAAGTATAGATTATGAAAAATTTAGGGTTGTAGAAAATAGACATAACACTAACGACCTTGCTAGTTAATTTTGTGAAATAAATTTGAGTAACAACAAATTGCCTATTATAAATAGATTTTTGCCTTAAGAGTGTGATTCAAGAAAATCATTTTTGAAGTAGCTAAGTGTGAACCCCATTTATAATGGATTCAAACAAG
This sequence comes from Torreya grandis, assembly GCA_037957365.1. Taxonomy (NCBI): domain Eukaryota; kingdom Viridiplantae; phylum Streptophyta; class Pinopsida; order Cupressales; family Taxaceae; genus Torreya; species Torreya grandis. Next base: position 4,374,111 of record JARHVA010000517.1, on the reverse strand, counting down.
GGATGGACTTTTCGACTAGCATGGCACGAAGAAAGGAAAATGCATAACAAATAATTTTGGGTTGGATGTACAATCAATTACAAATGCCTTAAGTAAAAAATGTGAAAATGAAGTAATAATTCTACAATTAAATATAAATCAGTACTATTACTCATTTATTATAAAAAATTGAATTTAAAAGAGTAATTTCTAAAAATGAATGATACAACATTTTTGTAGATTCTTTACATCCTTCATAATGTGATATTCTTCATTCCACAATCTTTCATTGATCATTATGAAAACAAAGAATAGTAAAACAAAACATAAGACAAAATAGAACAACAACAAAACAATGAACAACAAAAAAAAAAAAAAAAACCAAAAAGAAAGAAAAAAGCAAAGTAAAAGAGCAATGAACAAATAACTAATAATGAAATAATTTCAAGTGATGGCCATTTATTGAATAACGCAACTAATTTTCTTCAAGATCTTTAAGATGAAAAGTATTATTTCCAAGAACTGTGGTAATTCTATAAACTCTACGCTGTAATATATCAAACTTATGATATTTTCCAAGATCCTCAGGAGATGTATCCCAATATAAGACTAAGTCACCAAGATTAAATTTTTTACTAAAAACTTTTTTATCAAAAAATTTCTAACTTTTACTTAGCCTTCTCTAATTTCTATAATATTATTGCCTTGGATTCTTCAAGAGCTACCAAATGATGTAAAATTTACTCAATCAAATTTGTATATTCAACTACACATTGTAAATCAGTTCTTGCTGAAGAAATTTGAAGTTCTATTAGTAAAGTAGCTTCAATCTCATATACTAACATGAAAGGTGAATAGCTAGTTGCTACCTTAACAATAGTCCTATCAGCCCATAAGACTTCAAAAACTTTAAGATGCCAATTCTTTTTATTATCACAAATTAATTTTTTCATAATAGAAATCATATTTTTATTAGTGGACTCAACTTATCCATTTCTTTGTGGGTAGTACATAGATGAATGATTAAAAATAATAGAATATTTTTCTAGAAATTTTAAGAACTCATTTGAAATGAACTGAGGTCTATTATCTAAAATAATCTCATATAGAACTCCAAATCTAGAGAAAATCTACTTTTCTAGAAAAAAATTACTTCAACTGTTACTAAAATTTTAAGTGTTTTGACCTCAAGCCACTTAGTAAAATAATCTGTGGCTATCAAAATGTATCTTTGACCTACAAATGAAGGTGGATGAAGATCTAAAATAAAGTCAATGTCCCATTTAGTAAAAGGTTTTTCAAGAATAACCAGATTTAAAGGTAATAAAGGTAGTTTATCCCTTCCAAAAAATAGTTGACAAGGCATACAAGAATGAACTAACTTATAAGCATCTTGAAATAAAATATGCCAATAATAATCAGCCCTCAAAATCTTATAAGTTGTTTTTGTAGCCTAGTGTCCACCACAGTTTCTTTCATGACATCCCCTAAGAAATTTTTAAGTTTGATTATGCATAAGACATTTTAATAATACACCATCATGATTATGATAAAATAAGATATTTATAGTAAATAAAAATTCAATGATTTTAACCTTCAAGAATGCCTTTCTTTCTTATTTAAGTTGTTAGGACAAGGCTGATTTTGAAAATAATAAACTAATTCATGATACCAATCATCTTCAACTAATAAACAATTCTATTCATTCATTTCAAGATCAAAATTATTATTTTAATAAAAAATCATCAAATTTAATAATTTTAAGTGTAGTTTTGTGTTTATTTTTTCATCAACTGATAAAACTAAGACATTAATATTTGTAATAACATTTTGAGCTACGTGTTTTGCTAGTTTGTTACCTTTAATAGTTTTAAAATTTTCAAATTTAAAATTAAATTTTTGAATGCATAAGATCCACTTAGCAATCCTTACTTGAATAGTTATCTATTTTAAATGATACGACAAAACAAGTATATTGGATCACACAAAAATCTTGTTTCCCATTAACAAATACCAAAATTTAATCAGAGAAGAAACAAGTGAGAAAAAAAATTTCTTAATAAAAGGGTACCTAATTTCTACATTTTTTAGGACTTGGTTTATATAATCAATAGGTTTCTCTTCATTATTTTCAAATTCTTGAGTTATTACAACTCCTATAGCCTTTTCAGTAGAATTAACATAGAGAATAAATGCTTTCTTCAAATTAGGTTTAGCAAGGACAATAACACTTGTAATTACGTTTTTGATAGAATTAAAATCTAATTCAACATTTTCATTTCAAATGTATATTATCTTTCTTAAGTATTAATTATAAAGGATTAGATTTGTCAACAAAATTATAAATAAAATTTTCAACAAAATTAACCTTACCAAAGAAAAATCTTAAACTTGATTGATCCTTGGGAGGAGGTAGTTTCTTTATAGCTTTTACATATTCAGGGTCAATTAAAATAACTTATTTAAAGATTATGTATGCTAATAACTTACCTTCAGTCACATCAAAAACAAATTTCTTTGGATTTAAAAAAATTCCAAACTTTCTACATCTTATGAATACTTCACGAAGATGGTCTAAATGCTTCTTTATTTTTTTAGAATGAATGGTGAGATCATTTAAATAAAATTGAATGACAATGCCTATCAAATCATTAAATATAACATGCATATCCCTTTAAAAATTAGCTCCTGCATTCATTAAACCAAAAGATATTTGATTATAAACAAATGTACTTCTATGAGTGGTAAAAGTAGTTTTATGTCTATCATCAAGATTCACAAAGATTTGATTATAACATAAAAATATATCTAATAAAGACATCATTTCAGATCCTACAACTTGTTGTAAAATTTGATCTATGCTAGGTAGAGGAAAATTATCTTTTATACTTGCTTTATTTAAATCGCTAAAGTCAACACAAAATCTAATATCATCATTTTTGTTTCTAACCAGAACTAGATTAGCTACCTATTCTGAATATGTTACAAGAAAAATGACACTAATATCAATCATCTTATCCATCTCTTTTTTAATTGTGTCTTATAATAAAGGGTTGATTATTCGTATCTTATACCTAACAGGTTTGATACCAGGTTTAATAGGAATGCCATGTTTAATAATATTATTATCATAATCTTTAAGGTCCTTGTATGGCCAGACAAAGATGTCAATAAACTCTTTAAACAATTTAATAAACTTAACATTTTCATTTTCGATCACTTGAATTCCCAAATAAACATACTTAAGATCTTCTTTAGTGCCTAAGTTTATGGAATTAGTTTCACCTATGATTTTTATTGATGACTCTTCTATTCTAGAGATCTTTGGCTAATCACTGGGTGAAAACATAGATTCCAAGCTTACCAAACTAAATGAATCTATATGTTCATCATAGTTAAACACATACTAGCTATCATTTAAATCAAGAATCTTAAGATGAAAAATTTCAACTAAAAAAAAGTCAATAGTGAGCTCAATTTTTGTCAAAGTGGGATTAGAAGCATAAAATGCAAGCTTATCAGCCTTTACATTGAATTCCTTAAAAATGTGTGTGATATTAAAAGCTTCAAACTGCTCAATGAATGACCAAAATTTTTATGTATAATGATGTAAATGAGTTTGATTGGTCTTATAAATCTTGCAAACTTGTCTTACTACTAATTCTAAATCTCTAAAAACTTTTAAATATTTAACATTCAATTCTATGGCTTTTTCTAATCCTAAACATAATGTTTCAAATTTTTTTGTATTATTAGTGTTTTTAAAAAACAATTTGAAAGCATAATGAAATATTTTACCAACAAGAGATATGAGACAAATTTCAACACCACTACCTTGTTGAGAGCAAACCCCATCAAAGTAAAGAGACCATAAAATGTTTCTTTTAAATATTTCTTCATGCTAAGTTTTTGATTCATCTACATTCAACAATTCATAAGTTCTAATACCAGTTTCAATATAATAAATGTTAGATGAAGAAGGTGATTCAATTGGGGTACTAAAAAAAATTCCCTCTTACCAAATGCAATTTTATTATTAATAAGAACCCAAGTTATATTTTTTCTAATGAAAGCTCTAATGGCTTTAGACTAATCTCATCCTAATAATATTACATAATTACTAGGAATATCTATAACTTAAATATTAGTCATACATCTAATTCACTCATCCTACATAATTTTAATAACTCTGTCATGAAACTTACCATAACTCTTGGTTTGTCTAGCATCAAAATTAGTAAGTTTTTAACTGTCTACTTCATAAGATATACCCAATTGATCTGCAATACATTTAAGCATGATATTCTTGTAAGCACCCATGTCTAAAATGCAATTATGAATTATTTTATTTCCAGCCTTAACTGTGACATAGAATAGAGGTATATAATCAATAGGGGGTCAAAATTTAGAGCATAAATATGTTTAAAATGATTTTTCTCTTACATACATCAATTCTTGGATTTTTTACTGCTTCATTATCTTATCTAACTATTCTGGAAGACTAATAGCCTATAACAAAGAAAATCTAGCTTTAAATGTTGACAAATCATCAATTATGTTATAAATTTTATCATCAATTTACTTAAAATTATTTAATTTATAATGCTGATATTAAGTATTATTGTATCTAGTTACAAAAAGATTATTTTAAGTAGCATTATCATTAAAATTATTTGCATTATTTTTAGCTAATTTACATTTATCATCTGAAGGAGATTTATCATTTACTATTTTACTATTTTGTGAAGGATTATAATCCTTATTCCTAGTATTTATATCATAAATATTCTCATTTTATGAAGGATCATCAAGAATATTTTTGTTACAAGCTAAATCTTTAAAATTTTTATCTTTCCATTAAAGAAGATACTTTTTGAATTTAATAAAAACTTGACATGTTTTAAAATTATGATCAAGTTCATAAACATTGTGATAATAAGTAATATCATTATCTTTTATGACTTTATATGAAGTAGAAGGTTTATCATTTAGATGCCTTTTAACATTGACCAACTCATTGCCTAAACTTTGTATTTTTTTAATATCTCTGGATTGTCTGAATTTAAGTCTGTAGTAAAGCTATCTTTGAAACCTATATGCTTAAGTTTATTTTTGTATTAAATATAAAATTTTATGGTTTCATCATAGTCAGTAATATCTTTATCTTCTATATCCATTTTGTATTTTAAAGGTAAGACATTGCAAAGATAAAATTTAGACAACTTTTTTGAAGGTATAAGATCACCTGAGATATTTTGACGTAGCTTGGTGAATCTAGAAATAAAATGATACATGGTTTCACCAAGATTTAAAGAAATGTTTGAAATATCATTAACTAAATCAAAATCTTCCTTGGACTTACCAAAAGATAACTCTAATCAGTCTTCTACACCTCTCCAATTATCAATAACTTTAGCAGGCAAACTAAAAAATACTTGATAAGCTTTTCCTTATAATGTTTGAGAAAAAAATCTTAAATAAATCTTTTCACTAGTAATTTTAAGAGTAGCACAAACTAATCTAAAGGCTTCTAAGTGATCTTCCCAAAATTCTCTAGTAGAACCAGAAAAGTTTGGTATATTCAATCCTTTAAGAGAAGGTAGCTTACTTGGATGATTTCTAACATTGATAAGATTAACCAAAATCCATGATGTTATATCTATTTAATGCTCTTCTTGAGCTTATTCTTCATCTTCAACTTTAGTGAGCTCTTTTTGTTCTCTATTATTCTATAATATGTGAAGTGGATCCTTCAATCTCTGTTGTAGTACTAGTTCTCCCACTAGCTGATTTCCTGCTAGTTGATCTTCAACTAGCTGATTTCCCATCGGTTGATTCCTCACTAATTAATCTCCCTTTGGAAGCTTCAATAGATTCTACCTGAAAATTGTGTTTATTTTGAACCTAATTTTATTGACCTAATTATAGATTTGTTAAAGCAATTTCAATAGGCACAATAAAATCATCAAATAGAAATAAAACAAAAAGAAAATGAGTTCTAAGCTTAGGATTAGTAGCTAAAACTCTATCTCTACCTTCTCAAATTCTCCTATTCAAGTTTAAAAAATTACATTGAATCTCACATGTAAGATTCGAATACCAATCAATTTCAAATTTAGCAATTTCTTTTTCTTGATTTATGACTTCAATAAATTGATGAAGATCTTTAGATTGATTATACCAAGTGTAATGTGTTAGATTGAAAGCAATATCATCTTGATCATCTTCTAAAACTATTAAAGGTTGAATAATATGAGGTTGTTAGCCTCTAATAACTATTAACAAGAAGAAAACAAAACTTGAAATAATTTAAAATTTTGAATGATTTCCCTAGTGGAGTCATCAAATTTGTTGATGATATAAATTATACCATCAATGAATCAACCCTTTCACCTATCATGAAGGTCAAACTAGACTCATACCAGTCTAATTGTGGGGGTTCTAAAAATTTATCGAGGATCCCAAAGATATGAGGGGGTTTTTATTATAAATTTTGAGAAATAATCAATAAGTTATCAAGTTATCAAGATAACTTATTCTATTATAACAATAAAAAATTCATTTATCGAATCATGATTAAATTAAGATAAAAATCTATAATCTATTCTATTTAACAAAGAAAATCTATGAATTAAATAGTCTCTTGAAGAATATAAATCTGATTCTATAATATATGTGTATTTAGATAATATCTTTGCTTCTTACTTGAAATGTTCTTCAAGTTAACTCAAAATAAAATCATAAATATAATAGATAGATAAAATAAAGAGAGAGAGAGATAAACACGTAATCAAAAGAGAAGAAAACTAACAAGGACAACAAACTAAGAAAAGAAAATAAGAAATACAGACAACTAATCCTAGAGAAAAGAGAGAGAAACTAGAAAATACAACAAACTAAGGAAAGGATCTAATTAAAAATAAAATAGATATTAAGACTATAAGAATTAACTAATAAAACACTTCTAAGAAATAAAAAACCTCTAAAGGAAATAATAGAAATTAATCTAAAATAATAAACAAAAATAAAACTTAATCTAAAGTAAGCAAGACTAGAAAATCCAATTAAGATAATTATTCTAAACAAAGCCAACCCAAGATAAATAAAGATTGAAAGACAAAAATGAATCTTAATAAGAGAAACTAATTAATAAGCAACTTTAAAACTATGAAAAACTTAAAAGAAAAGAGAATTAATCTAAGGATTAAAACATACCTATATCCTATATGAAATGAATCTAAAACAAGATAGATTAAAGATTTGATCTATGAGATAGATATCAAATGATTAAAATTAGAATATATATAGATTATTAAACTAATAAACAAAAAGATATAGACCTAGATATTTAAAGATATCAACCTAATCAAATCAAAGGAAATAATAACTTAATAAAATTAATAATTATCAGAATAAAGAAAATAAAAAACCTAAACTAAGAACTAAAGAAGAGAAAAAAATTGAACTAAACTAATTAAAATAAGAAATAACTAAAGATTATAACTATATCTAAGATAACCAAAATAGAAATAAACAACCAAATTTAGAAAAAATCTAAAAGATCTATTTGTATTAAAGTTAGTATCAAATAATTACAAAGATGTGCGAGTCTCAAAAGAAGAGTCGTCTTAGTAGAAAGATATAAATTTTATTGAGAAAACCAACATCTTTTCTCTACAAAACTTTGAATGACAACTTTGCAATCAAAATAGATTAATGAAATGTCATGAAATAGTGAAACAATCATCATTATTCAAGTTGAACACTTGAAATCTGTGCATAAGATTCTAAATAGCAATCATCAAAAGATATTAAGCTTAAAAAATTTTAGATAATAAATAATAGATAATAAATAAAAATGGATATACCTATGTTACATAAGGGATTACTCAACAGTTAGATAAAGTACCATTGGGTCTATCTATAAAAACTATACTATCTCAAAGAAGTTGCATAGAAAGAAGAGATAAATGATTGACTTTAAAAAATACTTAGGTCTTAAATACCTATTGTTCTTCTATCTTCAAATGAGTGCTTGATCTCTTCTTATACCTTCAACTTAGTTGTAAAATAAGTTATAACTAACTTTAGTTACTTAATAGTTAATGTTAACTAATTGACTTTTAACAAAGTCAATTAATTATAAAGTAAAATTGATTAAAGATAAATTAATTAAGACTTAAAAAGTCTTAATTTGATCAATATATTAAAAAATAGTAGACCGGGATACTAATCTTAATGGGTGGGGACCCATATTAATTAATAATATAATAGAATACATATCAATCATAAAATAAACAAGTCATAAATTCATAAATTCTATTCATATTAAACCATAATACATATTTAATTAACTTAAGCATATATAATTATATCAAACTCTAAAATTTTTGTATTTACTAGAATTATCAAAATTTGTAAAATTCTAAAACTTAAAGTGTTAAACTAAAATATTAATGTCTGCCATGAAATTTCAATACTAAACAGAAACTATCCTTTGGATGATCAATAGTCATTTAAATTTGATAAACACTTCAATCACATGTTTGTCTTGACTTTGAAGACAAAAATTGTACTCCATTTCAATTGTAGGAAATAACAACAATTTAGTTCTCAAATCAGTTGTATTATCATCAACCTTTAACTTAATTATTTTTATCAATCTAACTTCCTTTGGTGCTTCAGGTTCAATTTGACTAGCAGTCCTCTTTTCAATAGTATTTTTTTCAGTAGTTTGAGGTGGAAAATCTGTAATTTTTATTCTGCTAGTATAACCATGACTCCTTAAATTCAATCTCTCAAACCTTGAAAGGGGTCACTATGGGCACCTGACCGGTTCAACTTTCTACATTTTCTAGTAAGGTCTCCATGAGAAAGGGAAGGTACATCCAAAAGAATGGACATCTTCCTAAGATCTTTGGCATGGATATTTTATACTTCAAGATGTGTGGAATGGTTTACATGTAAAAGATCATCAATTAATTCACCTTTAAAATTAGAGGGCTGGATAAGAAAATGCTAAGGATCATATTACAAATGATGAGATGAGCTAATTTGGGAATGTGCACGTGTTCTAATTCTATGGCCATGGAAATTCCTATAAATATATAACCCCTATTAGCTTGATTAATAGGTAGATTACTCAAAATATTCTAAAATTCAAGATCATAGGTATCAAAATTAATGGACATTTTTGTCCCTCTATGAAATCTAGGTCCAAAACAACTTGCATGAAATCCACCCCTATTAAAACCTCTACTAGAATTTGATTGACAAACTCCTCTATTGGAATTTTGCCCCCACCCTCTGTCATCATTACTTCCTGCTAGCTGATTCCATCTAGAAATACCGATCATTCTAACATACAATAATAAAACCTAAGATTATGAGACAAAATAAACTACAAACTGTAACAAATGAAACTGAAACTGCATTATAACTAAAATTCATCACATTGTATCTGAATCCATATCTATATTGATCTTTATAATTTAAGATTCTAATATCAACTTCAAAGTATCAAAGAATTTTAATCTCAATGTCCATTTTCAAATAAAAGCCTAAAACTTTAATTTTGAGATTAAACTTCAAATAAAATCTCATGTCTTCCTCATTAACTTTACATTAGCTCAAAGTGTCCACATTGATTTATACACACTGATGCCATTATCATTTTCAACACAACTGACTGATTCAGTTCATATTTTCACATAATGATTCCAATTTTTATATTGTCAATCACATTCTATATATTGAAACTAGACTTAAATTTTTGAGATGATTATCATGATGTTAAATCCATAATAGATAATCAACTAAAACTAGCCATTTTGTGACTTCACAAATGTTGATATCTAAATAATATATATGGATGAGCCCATAATCATCTCTTGTTAAAACATATGCTAACATGAAAAATATGATTGACGTAGACTATTAAATACATGCATATTTTAGAGACAAACCATAAACTGAACTTCATCCAATGTAAATAATACTGCATATAACTAGATTATGAAATTTGTTAATCTATTTCACACCTAGTTTTGAAAAGAAACACACATTTATCTTTTTATTATCTAAATTATGAAAGTGACTCTTCATACTAAAATTGACAAACACACACCAATGTCACAACAAAATATTTTTTGAAATAGTTTTTCGAAAGAATCATTTAAAAATTCAAAACCTACATGTTATGCTTTGACATTTAATGAAAACCAGAGATCATCATTTATTTATTTCTCAGAAAGGCATCAAATTTTCCATGCACAAAACCATATCATTCATGTATAGCAAATAATATCCCTGAAACCTCAAAACCAGGAACCCTCCTATAGGCAGATTTTAAGAAACTCTTATCTAAATTTTTTTAGATTTGCAGATAACAAAAATTTGCTCAATCATGCAAGGGTTATGTAAAATCTAAAGAAATATTTATATTTTACTCATATATCTACATGAAGATGATTTTTGTAGAAAATTGAGTTATAAATTATGTAAATAAAAACTCTATTGGCATGTGTATCAACCAACTATCACTTTCAAAACCTTTTTCTACACAGGGTTTCAAAATATTCTAAAAACCTTTCAAACAAATAACACTTCTTTCCAAAATTTTGCATGGCTAAAACCAAATATATTTTCACACTATAGTTCTGACCTTCAACATTTAAATAAACCCATAAATAATTTGATAGCAATTTCAACGAGTAAGAAATAGAGCACCATAATACTTAACAAAAAAAAATCATCACAAATTTTATAACATCTACATGTAAGAACATTCACTAAAAACTTCAAACTACTTCCCATGTTCTTCCACAATCAATCTAAATAAAAAATCAGAACTTTATTTATCTTCATACAGACCATAAATCACTTAAAATTTTTCTTCTTCACTCCAAACTTTCATACATCACCAAAATATTTCAAAGAAAGACTGATCAAAATTGACATGGACATACATGATATTCTCATTTAAATTCTTTGTCAAATATTTTCATCGAATCTCATTCTGAAACTCACCCACTATCCTACTAGGGCTTTGCTTCTACATAGAGCTTTCAAACAAATGATAATAATAAAGAAAAATAAACTTTTATTTGCCAACTTGAGTCCATAACCAACCGAGTGACATGGTTACTCTTTATTGGTTTGCATTAACTAATTGCATACTTAGAAATATTTCTAAGTTACTTATCGACATTGACAAGTTTATCTAGTACTATCTCTTCATACTATCTCATTAGCCAATTACCATTTTTTGAGGAACAGGCCATTTAAATTAATGCCCTTGCCACTAAATCTTCAGGTGATCTTGAAGCATCAAGACTATGCTTCGACATTTAATACCCATGCCAAATCATATGCCACAATAAACCAAATTCCAGTTAGCCAAGTAAAGTCACATTGAATATGCTTCTTGATCAACCAAAAAGGGGTCCTCGATACTTAGTGTTAAGCTATTCCCATGAAAAACTTTACACAATGCAAACATATATAACCTAGCATCATAAATTTGAATTATGCCATGAATGATAGGATAGTTCCCTCTTTAGACTTTAAGTAATTTGAGCTTGAATTAAATCTATTAAAAGCTCAAATGAATCTTTAAAACATTGTTATTTTTTTATATGCATAAGTTTAAGGTTAATATCCAATTCATAAGTCCATGCCCAATGAAATATGAAGAAATGGTGTTCATGTTTTGAAATTATATTCACCAATATTGAATACTTATAAAGACATCTGAGATTTAGATTAGATAGCCATAAAAGGATCAAGGTTGTAAGAGATATGAAATAGTAATGAAAATATTGCTTATACCAATAGTAGTGAATGAAACTGAACCACACATGAGATCTCATATCTTTAGAATAACTCTTGAATATATTAATTTCAAATGCAATGTTTTGAAAGATTCCATATCACCATTTTTATCATGAACCATGAATGAAATCCACTTATGAAGATCAAAACATCACCATAGATCAACAAATATGACTAAAAACTAAAAATCTATGTATCAACTAAAACTATCAAAAGTGCATTGAAACTGATAGCAGAAAAATTGATCATATCTATAACTATATATGCATTTTTTATTCCTTTATCCACCATGCTCTTCAAAACCACTTAAACCATAAATAAAAATTGTCAACAAATCATTACAATTTTATAATAAAAAATGTATCTAAAATACTATCAATCAATAGGGTCCCCGACATAATTTTAGGTTTTATGACAAGGTCATATCTATGGCAACAAGTATGGATATTAAAATTTCTAGGGGGAGTAGAAAATAGGCATAACACTATGGTCTGAAGGCTTCATAAAAGTACATAAAGTTTTAGAAAAATCTTTCAAATAAGAGACATCTTATGAGGGAATAATGAATATTTAGGACACAATAATAAATAATGTTAAAAAATTGACTAATGACTCAAGTAATTGATATGACACCATGATGGAGTGCTATGTGGACTCATGAAACCATAGGATTACTCCTACACACCATCTCCATAGAAAAGTTATCACATACATTATGCACACAAAAATGACTTATGAACAAGCAAGTCTCTTTATTATTGCTGCAAGAGAATATAAAATCCATAGCATTCTCTCTCTTCCTACAATCTAGGATAAGAAATAAGAGTGACTAATAAATAGGCAAATTATTTGGTTTCACAACAAACAATTGGTTCTTGTGATCAACTCGAATATAGGTGGATTGTCTAAATAAGTGCACAACAAAATATTATTTGTACACACATAATAATTATAATAACTATAACAAAAGACTCCAAATCAAGATTAACTCCATGAGTGAGTGTAAAAAAAGATAAAAACAAAAATAGTTTGGAAATGACTCAAACCACTAGCCAGTGTGAACACAACCACTCCAATAAGGATTATTTAAATGAGTAGTGTTTTAGTAATGACTAAATGATTGTGTATGATGAAGAGTTAGGGTTTAATCTAGTTTTTTTAGTTAATGATATTTATTGTGCCACTTTATAATCATGAGGGCCTTGGTGACATCTCTCTTATGCTTCAGGGAGACCTCTATTCACTAGTGTGTTGTTAAATATGCTAGTACAAGTGGTGAATCACTTTAAATTTTATTAGTAGTAGATTTGTATTGGTTCAAGGAATCCTTGAGATCATATTCTTCTACATGGGGATATATTTTGTGGAATTTTTTTGTAAATGTATTTTTGAAATTATTTTCTTTTCATTTATACTTTTTTAGGTCATTTTTATTCCATGAACTTCCATCCACTTACAAATTATCCATTTTCAATCCTTCAATACTCACAGGACATCACTTATTTTTCTACACAAATATTTCATGTAATTCTCCATTAGTGTGTTGTAAGTCAATTTTATTATGCACCATGTGAAATTGATTTCCACACTCATAGGAATAAGATATCTATGAGTCCTTGTGATAAGATTCAGATATTATTGATAATAATTAGAAAAATTCACCACTTGAATCGACATATTCAATAATGCACTAGTATATAGACATCTCACTTAAATTGCAAGAGAAATATCACCAACGTCCTCATGATGAGAAAGTGGCACAATTAAAAAATTATCTAACCCAAATTAAAATCTAAATATTCATCATACACAATCATTATTAAAACATTACTCATCTAAACAAACCTCACATAAACATCTTACTCCCTTAAATAGTGTCCAGCTTTATAATAAATTACATGATTCTTATACATATGAAAGGTGCATAAAATCACATTCCACATGTATTAATCAAATCATAATTAAAATCATGACTCCTTGTACCTTTTGATATACAAATATGAATACTATAAATCTAAAATTAATTTTGTGCTAAACTATTATGTGAAGTCTTCAAGAACCTATGTATACACATAATATTTTTCACTTTATCATTTATTGATCCTTTCTATTGTAGTGATTTATTGAGTATTGATATGACTAAGTGCACACATTAAAGTGTGCATCAAGAAAGGGGTAGATAAGTCTTGTGGTGATATGGAAGAGATGTTTCTATTATACCATGATTACACCATTGCTTCTATCAGTTTAGCATCCTTAGAGTACCTTTCCATCTACTCTTTAATCTTATCCTTGTTTAGTTGTGATAAATTCTACCATATCCTATGACATTAGACTAAAAATACCATTTGTTTAGTGACTTTTACCCTTACTATATTGTATCATCTAGCCTGATATAGTTCTAAGCCTATATTTTGAATTTTTTTATTGTATCAACCTGGTTGATACCATTCTATATCAGCTAATATATTTCAACTATATCGACCAGTATGATACTATAAACTTAGTGAATAAGGGTTGTTTTGGGTATTGGAGTGTTATATATAGGTGTCATATTTCATTCCAACGTATCATATACAATCTATTCACTTTGATTTTACTTACACTTATGTCCTAAGTCATATTTTGAGGGGTTTTATGGTCTAGAACCTCATATTGAGGAAGATTGTCTTGTGGTGTCTTTGAAGCTCAATATATGGAATCATTGCGAGTTCTTAGATAAGGATATACTAGTTATTTATCCAAAAAATTTAAGTCTTCAACCCAAAACATTTCTTTCAAAGCTTTGTTTGAGCCAAGGGGGAGATTGATGCTCAATGAGTTTACCCTAAGGTAAGTATTTCTAGATCTATGCTCTTTCATTTATTTGCTTAGTGGATTAGATGTTGCTTAGTTCTTGATGAATGAATGCGTGTGCATATATTTTTAGATTTTATTTACATCGAATAAGCTAAGATTACTTAGACTTGCCTTATTTCACTTTAGCCTGCATAGACCCCCATTTGGTTGGCCATTACACCTTACCTAATTACAATCATTTTAACCCTTCCCATTAGATTAGTTTAGTTTATTTACATACTTAAAATCATACCTATAATAAATTTAATTTCATAGGGGTTTAGTGAGAGATAAATCCTTGTATCATAGGCTTATGATTTAGAACCCTTTCTTATAAATATTTTCATTCTAGGTAAACCTAGACTAGATTTGTAAATTTTAGAGGCCATTACCCAATCGTCCAAGTATCATAGACTCTCTATGATTAACCTTATTTGATTTTAAGACTATTGAGATAGGATAGTAATAGGTTTATTAGTCCATGCATACATGCTAGTGAATTTGATTTGAATCTTATTCTACAGTCAATTGGATCATATTCATGTCTTTATTCCTTTTTTAACTTAACATAAAATTTTAAACTATAATATAGTTTATATCCTAACTTTATTAGTCATCATGATATCGTTATCTATCTATTTGTGAATGGTATCGACCTACTTGATACCATTCTCTATGTTTCCAAACTATATCAACCAACTTGATAGAGTTTACTTTGTATTTACAACTACATCATCCAAACTAATATAATCATTTTTATTAGCCACCACTAACACCATCATTTTTTCCAACAACCAACCTGATATAATCTATTTTTACAAATGACTACATTGGCCAAGCTGATATGTTATATTTTTATAGACTTAGTAACTAATTGTATTGGCTAAGGCAAAACCATCAGTTTCTTATAACCAATATTTTTCACACAAAATTTTCATGACCACCATTAAAGGCAAATCCTCATGGTGAAATTATCCTATACCTTCTATCATGGTCGATAATCCTAATGATACTCTTCCCACTTATGATGATACTTATAGTGAGAGAAAAGATGATCAATATGGTATTCCCATTTATGTTCCCTATGAGAATCTTAATGACATCACTTTTGACACTTATAACATTGACAAAAATCCCCATTATCATATTCCCCTTTATGACCCTAATGATCCTTACTACCAGGGTGAAATTCCTAATGATTACATTTATAATAGGACCAAAGATTATTTGTATGGTCCCAAAAAATTTTATGATCCCACATTTAACACTTTTCACATGGTTGATTATAAATATCATGATTTTACCATCTATGATGATGATTTTGATGGAGCTAAAGAATCTAGCATGATGGTGGATGTTCATATGGATGGAAATCCATCTTATGATTTTAAAATCTATATCAATCCAAACTATAAATATATAAATGATGAGCATGGTTTCTTTAATTTTTACTCACACTCTACCCCACCCTAGGAAGGCCTTAGAAGGATAAGTCATCAAACCTCTGCTAACATTATTATTTTTTTAATTCATGAGCTTATGAAAAACACTAATTAAAATTAATACCACATTGCGTATTATAGGTGATTCTGATCCTTGAGCATTTATGAACATTAATAACTATCATCCTTCAATTTATTCTTATCTACCCAAATCACCACCAAAATCACTTCTTTACAAAGGTATAGGCCAATCCGATAGAATTCAGTTTCACTCACCTATAGCTAATTACATCATCCATGACTCAAAACATTTTGATATAGTTCTTTTACCTTCATTCAATTGCATTGGTCATAACATAGAATGTGATATTATAGTTATGTATCTATAGTCAATTGTATTAGCCATGAAACAAAATAAGTTAATATAACTATTTTATATAAATTCAACTGCATCAGTCATGACACAAAATGTGCCAATAAATTTTTATTAATTTTAACCAAATACACCAACCATGACCCAGAATTTGCTGATATAGTTAGATTTATTTCACTAGATTGTATCAAACTAGATGATATAGTCAATTTTAGTCATATGTTATAATATTGTATTAACTTGGATAAGAAAATCAATTTAAATTTTGTTTCTCTAGACTATATCAGTCTAAATGATACCATACATCACAATTTTCTATCACCTTATAAAGATCTTGACATTACCTTACATGTTGTATTTCTTGCTATAACACCACTTTACATAGATTTTGACATCATCACTAGGCTTATTAATCTTGATTTGACCTCCAATCCACCTATATACCATAGGTTGTGGGATATTTTAATTCCCATCCTCTTATTATCATACATATTAGGGTATCTTATAATGCCTATCCTTTTCATACTACACATATTGGGTCACCTTGCACTACCATATTTCAGCCTTTTGGGAATCTTATGATTCCCATCCTTTATTTTATACATGATTTGGGGCCATATTATGATGCCCATCATAATTAGTTTGGATTCTTGATCTCTCATCCTTACCATGAGGTAGAAATCAAGAACCTTTAACATATTAAAAAAAATCAACTTCAGTAAATTTTTGAAGACAAAAATATGTTCACATTTCACATGATTTTATTTGATCTTGTCATTAGCATAGATTTTTATTATTATTTTGTCTCTTGTTTCTTTACTTTTCTACATTTTATATAATTTCCCCTCTTTTGGGATGATTACTTGCACCATTACTTCATTTTTGGTTCTTTGGTATTATTATAATTGGCCTTATATTTGTTTGAATATCTTAGTTACCACCTTCAGGTTTTATATCATTATTCATTCCACCACTTTTTATTTTTTTAGCATTTTTAATATTATTTTTTGCTTATATTATAAATCTTAGGTTTCACCTTAGGGTTTTATTTCTATCACATTTTTCATTTATGCCTTAGCTTGCTTGTAATTCTTTGGTTGTATTTAATTTACCCCAATTTTATGATGACTATTTACTTTTCCCTTTTTTTGTGATGACTATTAATTTCACTAGGGCTTATGATAGTTCCATTCTAGGTTATTACAAATTCCCTAGTGACATGATTATCTTAGCATAGTCATGTTCCTTTTAAATAAATATTTTTCCTTCCTATGATCAGCTATGATCATATTCCTCATTTTATCATATTTATTACATGGATAGATCTTATATGATCCCCATATATCCCTTTTTTCATTTCATTCAATGCACACATAGGTCATTTTTGAGATTGTACACTTACACATGGGAAAGTGTAGGATTTTTTAGGCACCATGGTCTTTAGGTTCTCCCTTCTATCGGCCAAGTGTAATCTCTCTTGTGTTAGCTATTTATTTCTTCCATGTTTTGTTTTTCTAATCTACATGGAGGAGGAATATAAAAGCCAAAATAATTACTATTAAAATAAAATCAAAAGGCAAATTATATCACAAAATTTAGATCAAACTAAAAGACATGATCTTTATTTGGTATATATCCTATTCTAGTGAAAGATAAAACTCCATAGTTGTCCTGATGATAGAGCTAAAGTCTATCAAGGTAAGGTAGGATAATAGACTAGGATAGAAGGTATTATATCTTACATTATTTTATATTATTAAATTTTATTTTGACCTACTTTCTCACAGAAGTACCCAATCTATATAGTATGTCGATGACTCTATAATGGGTCTTGAATAATGGGGAAGATGTTATGGGAAGGTAGGATAATTTTAATTTCATACATATATCCTTAATGGGATGCTATAATACTTCACTTATTATCCCAAGCTTTGTGTTCAGTAATTGGATTGTCTTAGGTCCTTCATGTCAATAGTTCTTAGCCTTGCACACTTGTCTAGAGTGTTTAATTCCCATTAAGAATTTATACATCACTCATGTGGTGCCTTTCATTATTTATTACATCATAAATTCCTTGATATACCCTTGATGGGGATTGATTTTAGATGATCACAAGCCTGGTCAAAATTTTGAACACATATATCACATTATTATCATTTTGATGCCTCTTGGATTTTATTTTATGAGTTACATTGTAACACCTAGGGAATATAACTAGGCCTTCTTCATAAATGCCCATCATATTTTCTTTACACATCATCTCATTTTCATCCTTGTCATGTCTTTATGTGGTTGTTCTTTCCTACATCACTTTTAAAATGAAGTACTAATTTTGAGTTGTCAGTCCTTAGAGATTTTTGTTTTCATTTATCCATTATCTTCTTTTCTGATTTTTTGTGGACTTCACTTATCTTACACAAGACATTTTTCATACTATCATATATGTTTGACTTGACATGCTTGTCTTACATCATGAATTAAATTTTATTTACAATCATATATGTTCTCTTTATGTTTGATTTGACATGCTTCTAATACAAGATCACATTATTTCCTCACATACATTTGTTAAACCTTTCTTACATTAATATTTCATTTCATTACAATGTTTTAAATATTTTTTCATAGGATTTAGTGTGTTTTACATTAATTTTTAATAATTTTATATATTTTTATTTTCAAATGTGTATTTGCTCACAGTTTATATAAAAAAATAAACATCACATTACATCATCATCCCTAACACTTTAAAATTTTATAGCTTTCAATTATTTACCATGAGATTTCAATAGTTTTCCCATATATTTTTTCCATAGGTCCTTTTCACAAACCAAAAGAAGCCTTATAATCCTGGTGAGATAGAGATTTTTTATGTACTAACATTTTATTTTGTAATAATTTGGAATTTTATCTCATTTTTTATATCCATCTCTCATTTTGCATGTTAGGAACCTTCCATCACCTACAACATACACAAAATTTTTTATGATCATCAAGGTAGGTGAGGGTACATATTTTCATTTTATCTATTTTTAGTTCTTTTTGCATTTCATTTCAGTTATATTTTCATAGTGTTATGTTTATTCCCAAAGCACTATCTTGTGTTTAACTATTGTGAAACATGATGATCTTTGGGTGTGGCATATGTATACATAGAATATTTTTCAATTTATCATTTATTTATGCTTTATATTGTATAAAATTATCGATAATTTATCTCCCCAAGTGCATGCCTCAAAGGGTGCATCAGGAAAGAGGTGGGAAAGGCTTGTGGTGCTTTGTGAGAGATGTTATTATATCATGATTACACCATTTATACTATTATTTTAGCCTCCTCAAAGTGTCTTACCATTTACTTATTCCACCTTTTGCTTATTTAATTGTGATACCTTTTGATATAGCATATGGCATCTGACTAGCCAATACCATATGCTTAGTTAATTTTACCATTATTATACTATATCGGCCAACTTGATATGGTTATGAGCTTATATTTTGACATTTTTACTATATCATCATGGTCTATACCATTTTGTGTTAGTTTCCATTTTCAATTGTATTGGCTAGGATGATACCATTGGCTTAGTGTTTATAATTGATTTTGGGTATTGGATCAGTCTATATAGGGGTCATATTTCATTATAACATATCATATACACTCTATTCACTCTAATTTCATTCACACTTCTAACTTAATTCATATTTGGAGGAGTTTTATGGTCTATAACCTTATTTTGAGGAAGCTTTTCTTATGGCATCTTTGAAGCTCAATAGGGGGATATTGATGGTCTATGATTCCCCCCAAGGTAAGTATTTATAACTCTATGCTCTTTCTTGTATTTAATTAGTAGATTATATGTTGCTTATTTATTAGTGAATGAATGCGTTTATATTTGTGTTAAGGATTTATCTACACTAAATAAGTTGGTGTGGATATATTTTATTAGATTCATCGTATTTCACTTTAAGTTGTATATAGCCCCATTTAGTTGAAAAATTGCACCTTACCCAATTAAAATCATTATAAACCTTCCCCTTAGTTTAGTTTATTTTAATTTCATACTTAAAATCATTACTTATAATTAGTTTAATTTCATAGAGGTTTTGTGAGAGCTACATCCTTCTATCACAAGCTCAGGTGTTGGACCACTTTTCTCTTGATATTTGACTTGTAGGTAACCCTCTACTAGATCTATGAAATTTATAAGTCATTACTCAATCATCCAAGTATCATATGATCAATTTGATTGAACTTATTTGAGTCCATGTATATTGAGATAATATAGTTGTAGGTTAATCCTAGCCCATACATACAACCTACACATATAACTTATCCTTCACTACATCAACCTTTCCCATATCTATTGTGAACTTCCAAATAATGATCCCAAAGAGGATTTATATATATTTCCTATAACCTATTGGAATTTTTATTTGGAAAGAGTATATTCTTTGATCCCCTATTATTACTCATATATGTCTACTCAACATTAACATTTCATGCACTCTAGACGCCCATAACTTCCCCCCATGTGACTCATTGCTTACACCAAACCTATGCCATCCATAACCTTGTATTGGTTGGGAAATCATGCTTATTTGTGTACCTTTTATGCATAAACCTCAATCATGGGACTCCATCTTCAATAACATAACTCTAATCCATATGCCTTATGCTTACTTTATCTTTAGGCAAAATACATGTTTATGTCTTTCTATGTGCATGAATAAGTGTATAAGTATCGTGAATCTCACTTATGTATCATGTGATACTTTGACCTTTACGTTAGATTGGATGTGTATTTTCCTATGGTTAACATTTTAATAAACTAAAAATATTATCATTCACTAGAAAAGGTTTTATTTCACATCTATGGCACCTATGTTATTATTTTGCTCAAAATTTTGCTACCTTTTATTTTAGCTCATTTGAGGAGGATTCCCACTAATATTGTGCTATAGTAACCAATGTTTTTAAATATTTCATCTTACTATTAAGGTCTTATATCCCTTAAATATCCTTTGTATTAATGGATTCTAATGATAATGTCTTCCATTTTAAGTTATATTTCTTGTAATTATTCTACATAATTTTTTCTTCCAATATTGCCTTATAATGGAAGCCCTCAAACAACTCTGTTAGTTATTTGCATTTGTCATATAGATTTTCATTCAATTGTCATGACTCTTGTATTATCTAGATATTTTTTATTTTATCCCTATCTTGATCAATGCATGGATATACCTCACCACACATTTTATTCTTCCTTAGCATGATTTGGTATGAAATCATCCATTATATAGAAATATTCGTGCACTTTTTCAACCTCATGACTATATTTGAAATGATTCAATATCCATTATGACTTTCTCTACTAGGCATCTCCAAACCTTTCTTATTTTAGCTAACTTATTCTTCTAAATATTTCCTCACTCAAATTGTTTGTAGTATTTTATTTTAACAAATGCTCTATAGTTATCTCCATCTTTTTGATTAGTTTATACCCTTCTCATTTATGTATTTTTCTTATTTTGGGTCTATTATATTTTATTTTCTATAAAATTTATATAATTTTCATTTTCATCATGAGAATTATTAGCCTAGTATGTTTTGCATTACTATATTTCTTTCTGTATTTGGCTTATGATTGAATCTCATTCTTATCAAGTTATGCACACCTTATCAAAAATTATAGTAATACTTTCAATTTAATAAAAATCTATTTAGGAGTGTTGTCATTGATGTCAAGGTTGATGTCATCAATATTAAAGTACTTCTAGTGAAGATGCATGGTGAGTGGTCTTTGATGTATGAGCTTGTGTGCTTGATGTGACAAGGAAGCCATGTGACAAGAGAATTTTAAGGAAAGAGATAATTTGAAGGAAATTAATTTCTCTTCTATTGGTTGATGTCAAGTTTAAGGTTAGCTTGAAGTTGTCAGTGTTGTCACAAAGAGGTATGATGGTCAAGTGAGCATTGAAGCATGGTTATGAGGCTTTAGGTCTGCATGAGTTCATGATAGAATGTTGATAGTAACAATATTTTTTAATGGTGTGAGAGTGATATATAAAGAGTGTTATTATTTTATATCATTGAGGTAAGCATGTTTGAGTACTAGTTCTTGAGTAAAAGGTGTCTTGAGAAGCCTAGTCTAGACCCTGTGATAAGGTGTGCATAGTGAAGTTTGGTGAAGTAAGTAAGCACAAGATTGTGATAGGTTTTTTTTAATTATGTGATAATATAAGTAATGTTTAGATAATTTTGGAAGTGTTTCAAGGTCAATTTTCAAGTTTCAATTGCTTAAGAAGCCTAGTCATAGAACTAGTCATGGCATGTAAAGTCCTTGTGAGAAGGTATGAGTATGGTGACTTGGTAATATGGATGAAAGAAGGAATGAGAGATTGTATTATGTTTATTTAGTATGTGAAAGTGGTGGAGAGTACATGGAAAGAGGCATGAAGGTTAGTTTTAAAGTCTAATGTGGTGTGTAGGTCAAGGTCTAACTGAGTAAAGAGAGAGATTATGGACTAATGAGGGGTCATGATCATATTTCAAATTGTTTGAGATCATATAATAATTATCAAAGGTGAGGTATGTTTTTTCCATTTTGTTCATTCATTTTGAGGTCATAGTTTGAAGGACAAGGCAAGCAAAGTTATTTTGAGGTCTCTCAAGTGCTAATAATGAAGGGTTCTCAACTCGAGAAGGATTTTCTTATGATTAAATAATCAAAAAAATTCATGGAAACCTAAAATATTCATGTTATATGGGTAAGGGTCCTAGATCAAAATTATAGGCATTAGTTTTTGGATTGAGGGGTTATGCTTTATGAATAGTCGTTAAGAATGGAAACAGGTTTAAACCCTCTTAGAACTCTAATAAATATCTGATGTTAAATATGTTGATAAAAAGTGCTCAAGATGGATTGGTATGATAAATTAATCTATTATATCTTGTATTGGAATCTCCCAAGTACCTTTAGGTGGTATTGGTTAAAGAGAGGATAGAGGAAATATTAAGTTACACGCTTGTTTTTGAAGAAGTTATTGTAGAAGTCAAAAGTTGCATTAGACATTGCAAGAAATTAGAAAGATGAAGAAGGTAGAGACTCATAGTTTATTACCATGAAGGTTTATAGATAGGTTATAATCTTCAAGTGTGTTAAACTGATCATCTAAATTAGCTAGTCACTAATAGGCCTAATGATGTAAATAGTGAAAGACCCAAGAAACAATGAGAAGATGATTAGGAATGTGTTATCATGATAGAATAATGAAACCAAGTACATGGAGTTGTTGTTTTGAACTGATATTTACTATTAATTCTTGGTATAAATCTTGGAATTTAGGTACAATGGTGAAAATGATGAATCCAAAATGGCTTGTCTAGTTCAGTGAGGACTCTGTGTAGTGAGGTCAACAAATTGGTCTGTACGACCAATATTTGCCACTATAACATATGATATTTATATTTTAATATGGTATGGATATTTTATATTATCATATAATTTCATAAGAAGTATTTAAAAGTGGTTATACATGTGTTGAAGGTCAATACCACCATGACTATGCTTTAAGGTAAATTGGCAGTTATGAGTAAACAAGTTGCAGTGATGAGTTCTAGGCTCTATGCCCTGAGTTGAAGTATATAATGAACATGGTGTTGTTTTTTTTTTTAATTTAAATTCTTTTTAATTATTTTAAAAATATTTTTATTCAATTTAAATTTTTAAAAAGTTGAAGTCAAAATGGCTTGTCTAGTTTATGCAAAACTGTGTGAGATAAGATAAGAAGATTGGTATATAAGACCAATGTTTGATATTAGATATTATGTTTTTTGTGATTTATGTTGTTATAAATATGTTATATAATATTTTTAATTTATTTAAAATCATTGAAAATGTCATTTCATGTGTTGAATGTCAAGTAGTTTCATGACTAGATTTTGATAGTCTTCATAATTCTGAGTGAGCATACTAAAGAGATGAGTTTAAGCCTTTTTTACCTAATTTAAAGTGCTTCATTCATATGGTGATGACAATAAGGTAATATATACCCTATATATGCACTTTTTTGATCATTTTTGAGTGGATTAAGTGAGTTCAAGTTTTAGTATTGAAAGACAAATCTTTGGTGTATACAAGCCTAATATGGCTGAGTACTAATGAGGGGTTTCAAGTAGTGATTTGTTATAAAATGTCTTATTGAGCCTAAAAGACATCATTGGGGGTATATTTTATTTTTATATGATATGTTACTACTGTGTGTGGAGTTTTAAAGTGTTTCAAGAAAGACAAAGTGTAACGTGTCCTAAAGTAGACCTAATGGAATTAGGTCTCCATGAGACCTAAAAGAAAAATGATGTATAATAGAGTTATGATGGATAAAAAAGAGAATAAATATTCATTTTAATAATTTTTATGATATTTTATAAGACCTATTCCATGTTTTATGTAAGAGGTTAAGGGTGATTAGTCGACAAAGTGGTAAATGAATAAGGAATGGTATATATACAAGGCAATTTTAAGCCTATGAATGTAAGAAAAGGGTAAGCAAATGAAATAGAATATTTTTGAGTAGAATGAGGTATTATAGAACATAAGAGGGGTGTATAGTATTTGTAATGAATATATAATAGTATGTCTGCATATGAATATCAAGGTCGTATGACCTAATCAGTCTTGAAGAGATCTAGTTAAGCAAAGAAGCCTAAAAGGCAGTTTGAGAGAGTTAAAGAGTGTGAAGAGATAAAGAAGGTGATAATAATCTATTGTGTGAGAAACATAGTGTTATGATGGTGGTAAAAATAATTAGGTGATATATTTGGTTTTGATTCATCTAAGGGGTTGGTGTTTCCTTGCAGATTGGTGCTTACTAAAGCCTAGTTGAGTGTGTGCTTGACTAGTTGGGGTTGGTTCTCCACGTGGAATTTGTGATTAAATAAAGATTGGTTTTTGTATTATATTATTATATTCCATTTCTATAGATTAGTGAGTTTTTTTCCCTTGAGAGTTTCCCACATATTCAATGTGTTATCTTATTTCATGATCTTGTATGGTTACATATGCTTTACTAGATTTTCATGTTTGTATGCATGGTTCATGTGTGTTTAAGTGGAATTGAATGATTATTTTTAATACACTTATTCAAACCTACCCTCTCAATGATTATGATTCCAATATTTGGTATCAAATTAAGTCCTTTGAGTTAGGCCTAATAACCTAAAGGAGATCCTAGAAGCAAGGATGGCTAGTAGTCAAGTTCAAAGAGGTTTCTCTACCAGTAAGGCTCCATTCTTCAATGAGACTAATTATCCATTTTGGATCATCAAAATAAGGACAAATCTAATGTTAATTGGCCATGACATATGGTAATTATTTTTGGATGGATACACTCCACCACATATACCACCAATTAATTTAACAAGCAAGAAAGAAAGTGAGAGAAATTCCAATGCAACGAATGCTATTCTATGTGGCCTATCAGAGGTAGAGTTTATGAAGGTGATGCACTATGAGTATGAAGGAAGATGAGAAAATTACATCCTACCTGTTAAGGGTTAATGAAGTTGTCAATGTCATCAGAGGTCTCATAGAAGAAGTGAAAGAGAATAAATTTTTACAAAAGTTATTGAGTTCCCTAACTTATAAATTTGATTCAAAGGTGTTTGCAATAGAATAAATGCAAGATCTTGACACACTTTAGATGGATGCACTTTATGGCATCTTGACTACCTATGAGATGAGAACAAATGAAGGAAAACCTTCCAATAAGGAAGTAACATTCAAAGCTAAGAAGAAGTCAAAAGCCAATAATGCAAAAGATGAGGTATGTTCAGATATTGAAGATGATGAATTGATAGCCATGTTTTCTAGGAAATTGAGGTTTAGATCTAGTAAGTAAAAGGGTAAGTTATCTTTCAAATGTTTCAATTGTGGTAAGATTGGTTACTTTGCATCTAAGTGTCCTAACAAGTATAAGAATGAGCATAATGAAGAACATGATGTAGATCATGGTGATGATAATAAGGTCTATAATCCTAGAAAAATCAAGAATGATTTTAAGAAGTATGAAGGTGAGAAAGGGTCATTCAAGAGTAAGAGAAGTTTCTATACCAAATAAGATAATATCTCATCTGATGTATGTGACATTAGTACATATAACAATGATGATGATAGTAATGAGAATGAAAACAATGAAACCTTATTCATGGATATAAAAATATATAATGAGGGTTTATAAAAAGGGAAAGGCCTTATGGATGATGAAGAATCAGACGAAGAAGAGGCTGAAGTGAATCTTGAAGTAGAATTGGTGAGTGATCTAAAGGAGTTGAAGTTCCAAAGAAGGAAAAATCATAAATTGAAGTCATTATTTAAGGACTATGAAGAGTAGCTTGTTTTTTTTTAGGAGATATTGAGTAACACATCTAAGGAGTATGATGAGATCATCAATTAGGTTGAATATTAAATGGAGATAGTCACTACAAGCCTAAAGGCTAAAGAGGAAGAATGCACCAGATATGAAACTAAAATGGAATCCTTGAAATTTGAATTGGATCAAAAATATAGCAAATTTAAGAAATTTATGAAGTTTGAAAAGAGTATTGATGCTCTAGATAACATCTTGAGTAGTCATAAGTTTGCAAGTGATAAGATCGGTCTTGGTTTCAAAGAAGACCAAACTCAAGTCAAGGAGAAGGCTAATGAAGACAAGAATGTCAACATGAAGAGATAAATCCAATATCCTAATGCTATGAGATATAATAATTCATTCAATGGTTACTATTTTTCTTGAAATCAGTTTGGTCATAGAGTAAGAGAGTGTAGAAAACCCTCTAAAAATGAATATACATGGGATTATGAAAGGAATCATCAATCAATAGGTATGAATGGGGTTGTTTGATTTAATTGTCATAATTTGGGAAAAATTTCAAGATTCTATCCTAATAGAGTTAGAAGGCCATCAAGTTAAAATAAGAGGTTTGAAGCTGTTAAAGTGTAAGAGAGAAGGAAATTGAATGTGTGGAAACTAAAGACAATAAAGGTAAATCATGATCAGTCTACAAGACCAAGTGGAATATTTTATATGGTCTAACATACTTTAGATGTGAAATAAAGTTATGAATGTTTGTTATTAACTCATATTTTTGATCAAATAGTTGATGAAGAGGTCAAACCTAAGGTGCCAATCAAGCCTAAAAGGACCCTGAAGGATATACAATCTTGTGAGAGCATGGAGATCTAGGAATTTTTTGAGTTTTTGTTGTTTTAGTTTCCTATGAAATGGGTGACTCCATTAGGCTTCATGGATACACTCTTTAACTAACAAAATCATGTTAGATGCTTGGTTTGAGGGATAGCTATTTAGGTTGTTCATAAGCTCTAAGTGTGGTTGTTGATAAGCATAGAAGAAGTAAACAAGTTGTTCTATGTTTCTAATAGTTAGTAGTTTATCATGAGCTATGTTTTAGATGGTTTGAGAATTTTATTGATTCTTTTGGAGATCTCAAATTGTGAATACAAAGGGGGAGTTACTATTTATTTAGTTAATATCAAGAGTTTGATAGCTTGATAAGTAATCTTGAGATTTAGAGTTCATTTGAAGACTATACTTGGTCCAAGGGGGAGATTGGTAACTTTGAGTTATTGTTTAGTTTATGAGAGTAGTTTTCAAAGAGGGAGAATGAGTGGTTCTAAATTTTTTAGTGTGTATGAACCTTTTTCATTAATGTCAAAGGGGGAGAAAGTTCAAGACGAAATATTGACTAGATTGGAGGAGATAAGAATGATCAGGCTGTAATATGTTTGCTTTCAATGACAAAAGGAGAGTTTATTGAGAAGTGTTGCCATTGATGTCAAGGTTGATTTCATTGATGTTAAGGTTGATGTCATTGATGTCAAGGTGCATCTGATGAAGATGTTTGGTGAGTGGTATTTGATGTATGAGCTTGTGTGCTTGATGTAACAAGGAAGCCATGTGATAAGAGAATTTCAAGGCAAGAGATAATTTGAAGGTAACTAATTTTTCTTATATTGGTTTATGTCAAGGTTAAGGTCAACTTGAAGTTGTCAGTGTTGTCATAAAGAGGTATGATGGTCAAGTGAGCATTGAAGTATGGTTATGAGGCTATAGGTATGCATGAATTCATGAGAGAATGTTGATCATAAAAATATTATTGAAGTGATGTGAGAGTGATGTCTGAAGAGTGTTCTTATTTTATATCATTGAGGTAAGCATGTTTAAGTACTAGTTCTTGAGTACAAGGTGTCTTGAGAAGCCTAGTCTAGACCCTGTGAGAAGGTGTGCATAGTGAAGTTTGGTGAATTAAGTAAGCACAAGATTATGAGAGATTTTTTGGCATTGTGTGATAATGCAAGTAAAGTTTATATACTTTTATAAGTGCTTCAAGGTTAGTTGTCAAGTTTCAAGTGCTTAAGAAGCCTAGTAATGACAGGTAAAGTCCTTGTCAGAAAGTATGAGTATGGAGACTTGGTAAGATGGATGCAAAAATTAAAGAGAGATTATATGATTTTTCTTGATTATGTGAGAGTGGTGGAGAGTGAATTAAAAGATTCATGAAGGTTAGTTTTAAAGCCTAATGTGGTTTGTAGGTCAAGGTTTAAGAGATCAAAAAGAGAGAGAGAGAGAGAGAGAGAGAGAGAGAGAGAGAGAGAGAGAGAGAGAGAGAGAGAGAGAGAGAGAGAGAGAGAGAGAGAGAGAGAGAGAGAGAGAGAGAGAGAGAGAGAGAGAGAGAAGCCTAATAAGGGGTCATGATCAGATTTCAAAGTGTTTTATCTCATATAATAATTATCAAAGGTGAGTTATGATTTTTAAATTTTGTTCATGTAGTTTGAGGTCATAGTTTGAAGGACAAGGCATGAAAAGTTGTTTTGAGGTCTCTTGAGTGCTCAGAATGAAGGGGTCTCAACTTAACAAGGATTTTATTTTGATCATTAGCTCATCAAACATTTTCATGGGAACCTAATATATTAATGATAGATGGGGAAGGGTCATATTAAAAAAATTTAGGCATTATGTTTTGGATAAAGAGTCTAATCTTTATGAATAATCGTTAAGAATGGAAACAAGTTTAAACCCTCTTAGAATCCTAATAAAGACATGATGTTTAAGATGTTTATTAAAAATTATCAAGAAGGATTGGTATGGTAAATTAATATATTTTATATTGTGTTGGAATCTCCTAATTACCTTTAGGTGGTATTTATTAGAGAGAGGAGAGAGAAAATATTGAGTTACAGGGTTGTTTCTAAAGAAGTTGATATAGAAGTCAAAAGTTGCAATATACATAGTAATAAAATGATGGACGAAGAAGGTAGAGAATCGTGTTTTATTACCATAAAGGTTTTTTGATAGGTTATATTCTTTTAGTGTGTTAAACCGATCATCCAAGTTAGCCAGTTATTAATATGCCTAATGGTGTAAACATTAAAAAACCTAAATAATAGTGAGAAGATGATTAGGAATGTGTTATGATGATAGAATCATGAAATGATGAGCATGGAATTATTTTTTGGGACTGTTATGTATTATTAATTCTTGGTATAAAGATTTTAAGTTATGATCAATGGTGAAAATAATGAAGTAAAAATGGCTTGTCTGGCTCAGTGAGGATTGTGTGTATTGAGGTCAACAAATTGATCTATAAAACCAATAGTTGTCACTAGACCATAGGATGTTTATATTTGAGGATGGTATGGATATCTCATAGGATCATATAATTTCATAATAATTCTTTGAAAATGGTCATATAGGTGTTGAAGGTCAATGTCACCATGATTGTGCTTTAAGGTAAACTGGTAGTTTTGAGTAAGTAAGTTGCAGTGATAATTTTGAGGTTCTATGCTCCAATTTGAAGTATCTAATGCATATGGTGTTGTTTTTTATGACTTTAAAGTCATGTTAATTCTTTTTGAAAGCTTTTAAGTTATTTTTAAATGTTGAAAAGTTAAATTCAAAATGGCTTGTCTGGTTTATGCAAGACTGTGTGAGATAAGATTAGAAGATTAGTTTGCAAGACCAATGTTTGATATTAGAGATTATGGTTTTTATGATTGAGGTTGTTATTAATATGTTATATAATATTTTTATTGTATTTATAATCATTTAAAATTTACTTTCAGGTGTTTGATGTCAAGTAGTTTCATAACTAGCTTTTGACAGTCCTTGAAGTTCTAAGTGAGCATATTGAAAAGATGAGTTTAAGCCTTTTTTTCCATGAATTGAAGTGTTTATATAATATTTTGATGACCATAAGGTCATATATAATCTATATATGCACTATTTTTATCATTTTTGAGTGGCTAAAGTGATTTTTAGTTTTAGTATTGAAAGACAAATCTTTGGTGTACACAGGCCTAATAGGACTGAGTACTAATGAGGGGTTTCAAGTAGTGATTTATTATAAAATGTCTTGTTGAGGCTAGAAGACACAAATGCAGGTATATTTTATTGTTATATTATATTTTAATACCATGTGTGGAGTTTTAAAGTGTTCCAAGAAAGACAAAGTGTAATGTGTCCTAAAGTAGACCTAATGGAATTAGGTCTCCATGAGACCTAAAAGTGAAATGAGGTATGATAGAGTTATGATGGACAAAAAAGGGACTAATTATTCATTTAAATAATTTTTATAAGATGTAATAAGATATATTACATGACATACCTAGGATATTAAGGGTTATTAGCTAACTAAGTGGTATATGAACAAGGAATGGTATATATACAAGGCAATTTTAGGCCTATGAAGATATGTAGAGAGGGTAAGAAGATGAAATGACATATTATTGAAAAAATAAGATATTTTAGACCATCATAATATTATATAGGATATATAATGAATATATAATAGTATGTCTATATATGAATATCAAGGTCATATAACCTAATCAGTCTTGAAGAGAACTAGTTAAAGAGTGTGAATATCTAAAGAAGGTGGTAATAATATGTCGTGTGAGAAAAATAGTGTTATAAAGTTTATAAAATAAATAATGTGTCTAAGTTTGTGTTGATTCATCTAGGGGGTTGGTACCTCGTTACAGGTTGATGCTTGCTAAAGCCTAGTTGAGTGGGTGATTGACTAGTTGGGGTTGGTGCTCAATGTGGATTTGATGCTTTACTAAAGAGTAGTTTTTCTATTATAGTAATGTAGTAAATTTTTAGAGATAATTGGGTTTTATTACCATTTAGGGTTTCCCACATATGTAATGTGTCATCTTGTTTCATTATCTTGTATGGTTGCATATGCTTTGATATAAGTTCATGTTTGTACGAATGTTTCATGTATGCTTAAGTGGAATTGAATGATTCTTTTAAAGACACTGATCTCCCCTCCCCCCTCAATGATTTTTATTCCATCACTATCTTTTTTCCTCTAGTATTTCCTCTTGTATCTCTCATCCACTTCCTTTGGAACATCTCTTCTTTGTAATTTAACCCCCTTTCCTAGGTTTGCATTGGTTATGAATCCACCATGAATCTTAAATTTATTATCATTAACATAATGTAATAATTTTTTATCCATTATTATTTTATTATTTATACATGATCCATTTGAAAAAAAAAAACATTAGAGATTCCCATATCTCTACTTTCACTCTAATAACCTCTCATAATTCTTCTCCTCATATTTCTAATCTTTAAAGCTTCCCAATGATTTATTCCTCTTATTTATTAATTCTTCCTTATACTCCATATCATATTCAACTATCTCCTTATGACATATGAAAGCTTCCAATTATTCTGATACATCCTCTAAAAGACATTCCCCCTGTGCACCTATATCACCCTCTTTTATGGCCTCTTCATCACTTTATATAAATATGGGTATTGCATCCCTTTGTGCACCATATTCTTCTATGACTGCCACATTTACTATGTGACAACCTAATATTATTTACTTAGAATTTTTATCACTCAACACTTACTACAAGAATATGGATAGGATAGGTTATAATTAGTGTGTTAGGTCCTAGATGTGGAGTGCCTTAGCTTGGCATGGACACACCTTACCTTGGTTCCACTTGTGATCTTAATTAGATGATTCTAAATGTCCCATTTTTATTAATTACACCTCTTAAAATAGTCCTTTCTAACACACTTGATTGATTTTTTGGTGACTCTATGCATGAAGTACCTACCTTTGTATAAATTCGTGCCATAGCTCTAAAATATCTAGTGTCTATTCTTATATGTTGACATGGAAATTTATTCACATGTCATGTTTACCACCTTCTATTTACTCTTAATATACATGTGAGGTAAATATCTCACCTTGCATAACCTATCTTCTTGACAACTCTTCATTAATAGTGAACCACCTAGTCAATGAAATTGTAGTCCTAGCTTATTTCCTTGGAATAATACTAAGGCTTCTTTATAGCTTATTTTATTTATCTTGAAAACTTATCATAACTTCTCATCCTACATGTCTACCTTAATTTTTATTTATGGATTCTCATTTATCATAATTTAATTCATCATACATGTCTCTCATGTTTAATTTACCTCCAAACAAAATTAACTTAATTAACATTGGAGAATATATTAGATACACACAAACCTATGCTATTTTCATTCCTATAAATTATTCCAACAACTCCTCTAAGAAATTGGTTGTTACTACTTAAGGTAACTTAGCCCATGCTAAACATTTTCCACTCCTGTTAATATGTTTTATTAGTGTGCAGTGTTCCATCACGTTGGACATCCAAAAACCATTTTAAACCTCAAGAAAATTTAGTGTAAATCTCTACTCATATTCAATTATCACCATTGTCCATCTATAGCACCTTCCCATCATCTATCAATGATCTATTATGAAAATTATTCAATTGCTACTAGATCTCAGGAACCTCCTTATGCCAGTTACTTTTCCTACACTTAGTAATACAAATCCCTATTCATTTATAACTCGAAATTAATGAAGTAATAATATAATCAAGAATGTGACATAATAAAATTCCATTCCTCTACATGCCTAATAAACTGTGTGATTTAGTTCTTGTGCAACATACTTGGCTATATTATATTTTAACTGCATGATGCCTTCTACATAAGTAGGTGCTAGATCATGTGATCATTGAGAACCCAACTTCTCTCTATCATGAAATTCACAATAATAAATATATACACAAATATAACTATCATATTTGAATTGATTTCACTATAACTATGTGGATATCCATTCTTAGCTTCAATCTCATTGTAGCTTCTTTTCATACCTCCTATTTATTGAATAGCAATGCCAATTATCCCCCCATTTATAAATCTAATGATATTGGAATTGAGTGTGGGAGTAAATAAAATTACTCTTATACCAATTTATAATATTATTTCATGAAATCATGATGCTAATAATCATACCAACTTATAGGCATCAAATAATGGGAGTTCATATACTTTCAAGAACTCAATTGTTACCAACCATTTATTAATTTTTCCTAAGAAAAATGGTCTCCTTTGAAAACATTGTTTTATATTTTACTTACATATGGTTCAATTACTTGACCCCACATGATTAAACATTATCTAAATATTCTCCAACAATAACCCTAATAAGATAAGGCATAAGTGAAATTTTGGATTTGATCTCCATCTCCTAAGCTATTCTTTGCCTTTCCTAAAGTTCCTCTCATTTTCTTTTCATTAAGAATTCTTCTTGGATTTATCTTATATTTTTATGCATATAAGTGGTAATACTTAAATAGTCTATTTTAATTTTACTTAGTTCATCCCTTAGGATGAATGTTCTTACCCTCAGCTTTGGTTTAGATTTAGATGTCCCTTGTGTTGTGTTTGTCCCTATACCAGATCATATGCCTGAGTGATGACCCCTCCTATCACCATCACCACTATATATGATATCTTAACCTTTAATATTTAATTCAATAATTAATTAACCACTATTTATTAGTTTTAAACCTAAAATAAGCCTCTTTCCCAAACTTCTATCATGTCATTTTTCTCTCAAATTTCTATTTTAGTTTTTTCTTCACTATTTAATTTGATTTCAAAAAGTTTTTGAGATGTATTTATTAATTTTTTAAATGTGTTTTAAATCCACCAAATCCCATCCAATTATAAATTTTCCATTGTCTCTCCTTCAATGGTCACATGTTGTCACATCTTTGCATGTGCAAAAATTTCCTTTCATTCTCCATTAGTGCATTTCAAGCCAATTTTATTATGCACATGTGAACCTAATCCACATCCTTATAACTACAAATTTGTGCTATGTCATTATGTGTAGCTTAAATTAATTTTGAATCATTATGACATTTATAAGATATTTTATTATTTATTCCTTCCTATCTATTGTGTGATCTATTATGTCTTTCATACATGCTTACACTGTTAGGTCTATTCCATCCACAAGGAGTCTCTAAGAGAGTTAGCATAGATACTACGTTTTAATTAAAAAATTATATCTATATTGAAAATACATGAGTAACCCACTTTAATTTCCTAACTCGATTTATAAACTTCATCTTAAAAATCTTATGTACATCATGAATGCATAACTATTCCATTGGCATTATTTTTTTATTTTTATTTATGTTGTATGATTTTGTGATTTCAAACATGTTTAAAAATTTGAGAAGTAGATCATTTATTTTTCATAAGGAAATAAAATTAAAATATTTTTTTCCTCATAAACAAAATATATTACAAAAAGTCAAGAAATTTTACTAGTGGCAATTTTGCGTTGCCAACCTCATTATTGCTCCACTATGTTAAAATGTAAAATTATCATATTTTGGGTTCCTCCAATATAAAAGGTAGATAATCATACAGATGAAATTTTTGTTCTTTAGGACCCACTTTTACATGGTTATCCTTCCAATGTCATCCTTGTGTGTGGACACTTAAGATTTGGTGACTTAACCCTGCATTGCTTGTTCATTAGAGCTATGTGCACTATGTTTAACCTAATTTTTTTTATTCATATGCAAAATTTAGTTTATGTTATCTCCATATTTATTGGAACTTATTATACATATATGTTGTATAAATTATTGGTTACACTATTCTCAATCTCTTTCTTCATTCCTAACATATCCATGAATTTATCAAAGTCCAGTCTTACTTTTTATTTGGTCTTCATTACTTTTATTGTCAACATAATGTTTTATATCCAAAATTATTATGTTTCATTTCTATATAATTATTATTTTATTTAAAATATGAATCCACTAACATTTTTAAACTTATTTGCATTTTTAATACTTGGCACACATTACTACATATTTCCTTGTGTAAAAGCACAGTTTAGCCTATTTGTTCTTCCTAAACATTTGTGTGGACTGAATTTCCTTACCCCCATGAAATTTCTTCTAGTAATTTCATAATACTCATAGATCCATATTTTAAATGTTAGGGATGAGGAATTTACATCCTATATTTCCCAATCAATGTCTTCTTCTTATTCGAGGGGTTCTTTCAACTCATCTATTTGTGTAGATAAATTGTAAAAATAATTATCATTTGCTTACGTATCTACACTTTCCACATATGTGGTAATGAAATTTTATTCTAGGGGAATCTCTACCATTTTATCATAATTTTCAAAGATCATATAACACTGTTTCAACCACATATCTCTCTCATTATCATAAAACCAAAACAACTCAGTAAATTTTGGTAGACATCCCATTTAGCCATCTCAATGGCATTAAAATTAGTTAGAAATTAGACTCCTAAAATTTCTAGTTGTGTATTGTTTAGCATGCCAATGGTTTTTATTTAGTTTTATTAGCCATGTATAACACATTATTTGAATACTCCAGTGCTTGTCTACAAATTTAGATCCACACATCCTTTGTTAGAATATTTACATATATGTTAGAATTAACACAAATGTTCTCCATATCACAATCATTCATATTTTTGTTGATATGTGACTCTTGGTTGTACACATGGATATGTGATATGCATGTCCCTTTTTCCTTCAATAGTTTCTTATCAAATGCCTTGGGTTTCACCATACTTTTATGATGTCAGGTATTTATCAAAGGTACCACCCCTTCGGTATTTAATAATGAGATAAACTTAGCCAATTCCTCTAAATCACTTGGCCTTTGTACTTTTGTTGGCACATTGTGCTTTTGGGATCATTGAGTTTCCTTGTGTCCTTTAGATCTTCATTGAATTTCTTAATTACATACCTTGCTTTAAAAATTATTGGTTTTTGCCTTTTGACATCTAGGTACTCATTCACTTTTTATTTTGGCTTATATAGAATGTTTTTAATTTCCCTTATTTTCATAAACCACTCAGCCTTTTTCTAGGTATACTCTAGCTCTTATAGCTATATTGTTACTGGTACGAATCTCATAACTTCTTCTATCCTTATGTGGAGGTATTTTCTAATCTTAATTTATCATGACCATGATAGCTCCTTTTTTTTCATCCTTTGAAGATAGTATGATTTTCATAAATCCACACAATCTTCTATTTTTTTTCTATTCCATGTAGTTGACATGAGTAGGGAACTTTGGGCATTGGTTCTGATAGTGATTTATCACACCACATTTGAATCAAGAACCCCACACATAACTACCACCCTATCTTTGTCTTCATTGTATGTATGCCCTTCATCTCCCAAATTATTTCCCATGCATTTTCATGACAATGGTTTACATTAATCCATGGGCCCGTGCTTCACATCATTCCTTAATAACTCAAATATTTTCAATATCATGCATGAAAACTTTATAGAACTTGCACCAACATAAAGCCTTGTTTTATTTGACTATTCCAATTAATGGGAAATTCTTGGTTTCATGGTCTTCATGACATAGTTCAAAATACAACATCGCCACTTTTACCATATTTTTTGTGCATTTATTCCAAGTATATCTCTATATTGCATATGCTAAACCAATTACCTATGCATGCTTCAGTCACAAAACACATTACAATTATATTTTTTAGCTTCGATGCCATTATGGATAATTATGTCTCCAATAATGGGATTATATCATTATTAGACACACCAACAAATTCTATTCCTGGGGATTCTTATAACACATCCTATGTATTTTCAAAATATTTTATTGTAACTTGTTTTTAGAAAGGGGCCAATAATCCTCTTATGAACCAATACACATGATGAAATGAATGAATCTCATATAATATATATTATAGTAACATCTTGAAATTTGTGTCATAGGCACACATGCTCTTTGTATCTCCTTATTTTATCTCCTTTAGTGCATAAACACTCTACTGCTCAAATTATGGGATGTGGAATTCCTTGAGGAATGTTGTCTTCAATGAATCAAATTTTACCACTAATTGGTTGGTTTCAAACTTTATATACCAACTATGTACTTGCCTTTTTAGGGTTGTTAAAAACAAACTATATTTTATTTATAGAGATACCACCCCTTCCACATGCTAAAATATCTTGCATTTATGTAGATGTTCCATCCCATCTTCAATTTGACTATATTATAGTACTCTAGTCAATCAGAATCCCATTAATATTGTAGCACTACCTAAGTTTGTGATGGAACAACAACTCCCACATTCACTACAAGTACAATACCACTCAACATAGTCCCTAAAATTATAGAAATCATGGTTAGGGCATCTTGGGTTACTAAAAAATTTGTGGCCACAAAAAAGCATGTATGGAGGTTGGATTACTCACCCCCTTGAATTATACACCCAAAATGGTGCCATAACAGGCTAGGGTTTTAATCCAAAATTTATCTATTCAACCCAACCATTTTAATAGGCAAAATAAATAAAACTACCATAATGTCATGAGAAAATAACAAAAATAAAACCCAACAAATTAATATACAACTTCTACCCAAAATGGTTGTAGTACTAAAACCCCAATTATAAGCTCAAAACATCATAAGTAAGTAGCAATATAAAACCCATAAAATTTATATTACCAGGCCTCTAAAAAAATGGCCATAGTATAAAACCCTCATTTTGGAAACCCAAAATGTCTTGCTCAATATTAATGCCAAAATAGCCAAGTAAAAATACAAGTAATAAAATATTTAATCTACCCATATTCCTAGCAAGGAATTATATTAAAAAATAGAGATTTTAATGCTAGGGTTCAAACCCAAAATTTTAAAATAGCTTGATAACCCAATATAAAAATAACCCATATGCCAACAACAAGATTTTACATTGATTTAATCGATTTGGGCTGTTTTCAGGTTCATTAGTAAGTCTTATGACTTCCTCATGAGCCTGCAAACAATTAATTTTGATTACAAACACAAAACAAAATTCATTTTCCTTTTTCCAAATTTAAAAAAAAAAAACACTTACTTGGAAATCAATTTGCCTTACATTTACATTATATATTATGTTAGTGTAATATAATGTGTTATTTACTGATGAATCTCTTTCTATGATTTAATCATTGTTGTATGGGTAGATGTTGATTTTGGCATTTTGGTGGACCCTCCTCAATTCTTATAAAAAAATAGCCAAGACACTATTGATATAGTCACAAGAACCCCATCCATTTATTAATCAAGGACTTGTATATAATTAGCTCATATTTGATCTCATTAAAAAAACACATTGAATATGAAAATGCTTGTGTAAATGACCCTTTTTGAGTGGAAGAATGAAGACCCTATTTCTATAACCATTCATATCAAAATAATGCATTAAAAATACCATATACAAGGAAAAATAGTTTAATTATCACATGTTATTATCCAAAACACATGTAATTGAAAAATTACCCTCGTATCTTAGTAAAGGATGTATCATGTTATTTTATACTCATGGAATTCTAATTCTAATTCTATTTTTTAATTTTTTGAACTAACATCTACTCATGCTATAATAGACCATGAAAAAGTCTATATTTCCAATGGTAGAAACAAGTATAATTGTACAACAAATGCATGCCATAGGTGGGCCCATATAAAATAATGAGAACATAATCAAGTAATATGCCTCCATATATGCTTGATAATTACCATGGAACCATAAGCACCAAATAATTATTAATTTAATTTTGTGACCACACCTAACTTAATGACTCAAATCATTACACAATCCATAAAAAATGATGATAGGATGATCATCTAAAAAAAGTGTAATAATTTAGATGATCAATGTTTTTATATTTTAGAATTTAATTGAAACAATATATGAAACATGTAATAGAATAAGCAAGAAGAATTATAGTACAAGAGGGTTTAAAACTATATATGTATGGAATACATCAAAGACCCATAAGACATTAATTTATGGCTAAGGTCATATGGACACCCTAAAAATATAAAAGTATTGGTATTGATTAATGGAAATAAACTGTGTGGGTTTTAAAACATTAAGATGCAATTTGGTAATGATATATTCAAGTAAAAATATATGTAGAGATAGGTTTTGTAATTGATTTTGAAATTTATTTATGAAATACATTATAGTTTTTAGGTTACATGTGGAAATGTTTTTAATTTTGATAGGTTTTCTCAAAGTTTGGATCTAATTATTGATAATGGATATAACTTAATTATTTTGCATGAGGATAAGATTCAAATGTGTTGTAAAGTATATGAAATTAAAAATTACAAACCTTAAGAGAGTATAAGTGAAAAGCTGTTGTATTTATGATTTTTTTTACTTCATGCATCATCTCATAAATGTGATTAGGGTTTGCAATAATCATTATTTTTAAATTATCAGCAATGCCATTAATAATTATGTTTCGATATATTTAGCAATGTAAATAAAAATAATAAGTAATAAATTCACACGTAAAAGTATATGGACCTTATAAATGAAAGGGATGTGAAATGTATAGAGTGTAAATCTAATAATAAGATTTGAAATAAATGAGTAAACCTAAGAGGATAGGGCTTACAAATCCCTAGGTTGAATAAAATAAATATATCAAACCCTAAGTGAGATGGGGATAATGTAAGCACGTACATAGAAATTAGTGTTTTTGAAATGAGCATGCATGGTAAGAAATTTAGATATGAATATAAAATATAAATGAAGCCATGAAAGTCTAAGAAAATATGGTTTAGAAGAAACCTTAGGTTGATAGTTTGAAAGATTTAGGGTCCACCATTTATGTTTAACCTAATTTTTGTTATTTAAATAATATATGAATAAAAAATTGAAATTAAGTAGATATCAACATACACAATAGAAATAAATAATTCATACCTAATTTAGAGGATAAATAAAAAAAAAGACCAAGTGTTAGAAACATGTGCTAAAGAAATGAATTGAACTGAAAAAGATGTTAAGAAATGCTTGTAACTTGATTATTTTTTAAATCTAATATTTTATTTTGACTTATTTTGGCCTAATCCTAAGTTTATAGACATGAAATGTGCTTTGAGATGATCCCATATCTGTACATATGTATCCTATATGCATGTGATTATAAAAATCCTAACACATCAATCTTATCTTTGTGGTGTTGATCCTGCCTCTTTATCATTTAGCCTATATCTATAGGGCTATGAAATCTAGGTTTTATGGTGCATGTATCTTATTTATTCTTGATTATCAATGAAATTTTACTTTTAATATTTTTAGGGTAGAATATGTTGTATTATTTAATATTCACTTTGACCTAGTTTCCACACTCCAAAACAAAACAATAGTAATGGAGTTGGGAAGTCATGGAAGTAACATTATAAATTATGTATCCCACATGCTTATAATAATACATCCATGTAGTTTTGTGGTGTGTGGATGGAATAACTCAAGTAAGTGTTTCAAACTTCATCTTCTCTAGAAGAGATCAATACAACCATTGAATTATAATTACCCTCTTTTGGCATAAGGGAATGTGTTAAGAGACTAATATGGATAAGTGTCACAAGTGTGTAGGATTATGAAGAAAAAATTGAATGGAGAATCTTGGTTAAATGATTGATCCTAGGTGTGATGGATACTCTCTCTTAATTCATAGATAGGTTCTTATATTAATATCTTAAATGGATTGGCAAGAATTTTATTTATAAGATGATATAAGATGACTCATGCATGCTATCAGGATTTAAAAAATTCAAATGGGAAGGACTCAAAATTCTAAAAGGGACAAACCCATAAGATTAAAGGATTGTTTAGGAGATAATTAGGGGTTTATATTTGAGGTAGGTTTGGATAATAGGTGACAAGTAGTTCAAATGTACCAATGGATACATTTTAGATAAGTATTGAGGTGATTTATAGGATTAATGGGCATAATAGAGACTCATGCGGGATTGGGGCCATCTTAGAAATGTGTTAAAATGTACAAATTTTGAATATAAGCTAAATTGGTAATCAAACATTGTAATAAGGGTTTTTGACAACTTTGGATGCCCACACCAACATTATAACAAAGTACATAATGATTATACATAAAATGGATGCCCAAAACCACCCTTATCTTATGTTAATCAAATAAAAATAAAATTCATCTCTCTTTGCACCACTATATCATTACTAAAATGGATATAATTGTGGTAAGACTTATAATTTTTTTTAGAATTGAGTAATGACTCGTCAAACACTTAAAACAACATGATGTTCAAAGTGAAACACTCATCTATAATACATTACATTGATGTGATG
The DNA here is from genome assembly GCA_037957365.1 of Torreya grandis. Lineage (NCBI taxonomy): Eukaryota > Viridiplantae > Streptophyta > Pinopsida > Cupressales > Taxaceae > Torreya > Torreya grandis. The sequence goes on along the minus strand of JARHVA010000517.1, from coordinate 4,332,057 downwards.
AACAATGAAAATGATCTTGATGTAAATTGTAAATCAAGCTCTCTTTATGAGAATTAAAGTGTTAGGAAAAGAAGAAGGTAAGAGTAGGACAAGGAGGTTAGTGTGTTTTAGGGTGGGAAAGTTAAAAAACTAAAACACCATCCTATATTAGCTCCTTTTTAGAGAGATCAAGTTCATTGAAGATGAGTGATCTCTGCTAAGAGAAAATACGTATTAAGCCCAAAATTGAGATCATAATAGAGAGGGATTAAAACTTATCAATGATGGATTAAGGTCAATTCCTAGTAGGGGAAGGATGTGTCAAAATTTGAACTTGATTTTGTGTTTCCTTACTATGAATGCTTAAAGTAAGTTTATAGTAATTCTAATATCTCTAATGTGATTGATTTCATGATTGAAACACATGTTGATAAAGCATTCATATTGAGTAGTAGTTATGTTGATAGTGATAATGAGATTTATACCATGGCGCTTGCCTTAGTATTTCAACAAAGATGAGGAAGCATGACAAGAAGAGGTAGAGGGAGAAGGTAAGTGATGGGACTTAAATTTACATTTTTCAATTTTATTCTTATTCTTATTTATTTTCTTCTTATCCTTATCATGACTAAAAAGAGGCTCCTCCAATACATGTAGCTTAAGGGTATGCAAAATAAGTTGAGAGTCATAAGGAAGAGAGGTTTGAGCATTAGTTTATTGAATGACACATTAATTATATGAATATAACATTATTTAATACAAATTATATAACTTGATTAGATCATATGGATATGATATCCTCTATTTTTTTTGGAAATTTTTAGAAGCTTCTTCTTAGAAGTCTTTTGAATCATCGTGTTGACCTCTCAACCATTTTTTCTTATCAAAATAAGAATTAGTGACACCATTTCTAGTTAGATTATAGTTATGTTCACAAGAGGATGATTAATGAATTTAGCTATGAGGTGGATAAATATTGACTTGAACCTAAAAAAATTGATCTTTAGACAATTGATAACAACTTTGTCATAGGAGGTGAGATTTTGATTGAGTACCTCAAGGTGGGTCTCACATCTCAATGCTTAAATGAATATGTCAAAGAGATGGTCATTCATGAACCTTATCCTAAGGCATTGATAGATGAACACCATATAGATATTAACTCAAATTTCAACTCTCTTAGATTATTTCATAGAGATGAGCAGTTAGATGCAAAGGTTAAAAGGTTTATAAATATTGATGAATTAGATGAAATCATCCAAGAGAAGCTGAAAGACAAAAATAAAATCTAGAACCATACCTAGGCATCAAATTATAGGGTACAAGTGAAGAGTTTGAGTATAACATCATCATCATGTTCTTAATACATACGCAATATCATAAATATGTTGTTACTATCCAAAAGACTAGCATCCTAGTTTTGAATTAGCTTATGAAATTCAGGTAGAGGAGTAGGAAAGGGAATACTCATATGTGTCGAGCTAGAAGAATCCTATGAAATTAGTTTTAAGAAAAATTAATGGATTAGAAAAAATGACCATATGAATAAGGGTTGAGGGTAATTATGTATTGCGTATGATATTAGGAGTATATAGGTCCCTAGGCATGGTGATAAAAACCCAAAGTTGGTTCTAAGGTAAACATTGACCAAAGGAAGCTTTCATCTAAACATGGGTAGTGAGTAGCCTTGAAGGGGACACAATAAGGAGGGTCTTCATGATGACAAAAAGGTGAGAGAAGCCAAGGAGGTATGGGATAATAAAATGCTATTTAATATATTTGGTAAGCATAGAATATATACTTATGCCTCAAGTAGTAGTTGAAATCAACATGGCTAGCCAAAACCACAAGGGAATGAGTAGAATGATGAGATAATCCCTTGTGATGAAAGTGGTGATCTGAGTCCTAGTGTGGGAAATTTGTATGAGGATCCTTATGAAAAGTTAGCCTTATGGAATGTGAAGGCAAAGAAGGTTGAATCTTACAATAAATAGTAGACGCACTTGAATGGGAATGTGTGTTGTATATATCTCTATAGTTGTATATTAATAGTTTCTATGAGAAGTTCAAGGATCCACATGAACATTAATTTCTCAGAAGATACTACTAATTTTTCCTATTATTACATACATATCCTCTAGGCTCCATCCAACAAGATGGTATCTACCACCACATGTGGGAGATGGAGTATCAATATAAATTAATGAGGTCTTCACTTAAGTCTGAGTTAGTTAATAAGGACAAAGAGGTAAATAGTTATACTATCATAAAAACTACCCCCATTAATTAAAAAATGAAATGGAGATGTTAATATTATTTAAATTTGGTTACTTCCTACTCTCTTGAACTCATCCATTATTTTGTATTGGCTAATGCCTACTTTAGAGTTAATTTTGAGGTTCACCCAAGATTTTAAGTGAGTGTTGTCTTAAAGGAGGGAGATTAGGCATGTGGTATACAAAAAAATATACAAATGTGAAGGTATAAAAAGAGGAACATTATATGGATACTTACATGTATAATCATAAAGATCCATAATAAGACTAGGAGACCTAAAACATGGCTAAAAAAGAGCTAAAAATAGAGTCTGGTAGATTGGCCATGAGTTAGCAAGAAAAATGTTAGAAATTAATAATTTTTACATATATGTTAGTGTGATTAATTATATTATCTAAAATAATGTAATATTGTATTTTTAGTGAGGTGGTTGATGGAGATATAACAACCTACTTAAATAACTTTTAGTGTGTTATGAGTTGTTGTAAAAACACAACTATATTGGTTGAGTGGTTATAGCAGATATAATAGCTTTCCTATTATATCATATAGATACAACTATAAATATGTAAAATTTTCATATGAATATACTTATGTAAGTGTGATTAATATGTGTAATATATTATTGTTCCCTCTGTGAATTAATAAAATATGTGTTTGGATCCTCTAAATAATATCATTAGTATTGGAGCAACTATGGCTCTGTGAGAACATGTGAGGGGTAGTTTCACTATGCTTTATCCCTCTAAGATTGAGTATTAAGAATAATTTAAGGTAATTAGTATGGTATATTTTTTATTGCTTCGTGGATCAAAGTTTGAGTACACCATTGTATCATTGGCTTGTTGTATTTGAGTACCTCTGGCACTTTCATAATTGACAAGAGTCTATCATAAATTTATGTACATATTTCTTACATCCTTTCATTATTTGGTAAATACAACAATATTTTAATTGCTAGTATGTGAATAAAATTGAGATAAAGAAAATAACTAGTGTATATAATGAGATGCAAGATATTTTATCGATGTAGTATATATACCTATTATTTTACATTGGTTTGTGCTGATCTTTATTTTACATATTAATCAATCTTGGAATCAATATTCAGACCAATTGGTGACAAACTTTGGAAGGACCAAAGATTTTTCTTTTTTTTTTTGGCTCTATATCTAGTGAAGAACAAGGGTGTTAACATTGTCTAGGTCAGACCATATTTTCAACAATCCAAAGTGACATGACTGGGATCCTACTCACAACTCTCAATTCAAGTAAGCCTATCAATATTTGTCTATCTTATCAAAAGTTTCATCACTATTTATTCATCAAACTTATGATAAATCATCTGTTTAATATCTATAATATGTTGACTCACCAAGCGATCCTGATTCTCTACCAAGCATGATATATTAGTTTTCATTGACTTTGAAAAGTAGTTGTTACATGTAAATTTGTAATCTTCCATGTCAGTTCTCTAATTATATTCAAATCGGCCACTCCCCTATGTCATTATTTTGACCTTTTCTATCAACATGTTCATTTGTCTATGGTCTTCCCATATATGCAAATTTTCCAATGCCGTTTTGCAAAAATACTTCAAAGCTTCAAAATACATAAGGTCATGAGTTTAATAGGTTTTTTAGATAGTTTTTGTGATGCAGGATAATTATATTTTGGTTGTTTCTTTTTAAATTTTTTGGTATTTCATAGGTTTAGGATGTCATTTTTTTTAATAATCTTTTCCATGCTTCACTTTTCTTTGTATTGGTCATTTTGGCTTGTTTTCAAGTTTCCAAGCAAAACTAGAAATTTAAATGTTTTGAACATGTTTAAGGCATTTTAGGAGCTTTTATCACCTCCTAATACATTTTTCAAGGCCATTATCCTTCATGGAGTGGTCAAGGAAGGTCTTAGGACAAATTTTTGAATAATACAAATGTCTTAACTCATAACTAACCATTTAAAACTCACTTAAGGTTAATACTGAGGTTGAGTTTATGAGTTAATTATATAGTTTAGAAGTTTGAAATGAAAGAGAGAGAATGAAAATCAAAAAAATTACGTGTGAATGAGGATAAAAATATGAAAATAAGATCAAGAACATGAATATTCTAGTGAAAAATAAGAAGTTTGAAAACATGGTATTATTAATGTATGTTACTATTGTTGGTGTTGAGGCATTGATGTCAAAGTCAAGATGAAAGTCATTAATGTCAAGTTCAAGAGTTGAGGCCATGCATGGTGGAGTGGTATGTGACAAAGAAGTCTTATGACAAGAGAAAATTTGAAGGCAACCTATTATTTCTCTATTGAGAGAGAATTTGAAGGCAACCTAGTAATTCTTCTAAGGTTGATGGCATGTCAAAGTCAAGATCATGATACAAGGTAAGCTACTATTTGTTGAGCATGGTCATTGATGTCAAAGAGAGTGGTACTAGTACATGAATGACAAAGTGTTTAGATTATATCTTGGAGAAATATGGCACATTTGCAAGTCATTAAGGATAAAGAAGAGGTTGTGAGGCATCCATAGATGTCTTGATAAAGTTTTGGTGTGTCATTTGATCATTTGGAAAGAGGAACATGCATATTATAGCTTTAGAGAAGCTAGATCATCATTGCACATCATGCAAATATGTAAGAACCATCAAGCTTGTGTATTTAATTTAGGAATGCAAAAATTCAATAGTGGTCAAAGGTTTTTATGGAGTTCTTTTATATAGTTCCAAGAAGATACCCTAAAAATTTAGAGTCTTAAATTGTTTTCTAGATCAAGTTATAAAGCTTCAAAGTTGTTCTAACAGACTATGATGGGCTAGAGACTGTCAAGTTTTACTATGTTGAAATCTAGGGCCAATGAGTCTATCAGATCTAACAATGCACATTCATTGTCAGATGTTGATCTAATGGTGCATATTAAGTTAAATAATTGATATATTTCTCTGAAGGCATGTAGATTTATCAAGCGGCAAAATTTTATTTGAAGATAGACTACAGTGTGTAAAAGGCATGCAAGGGTGCCAATTGTCTCAAGCTCATTGAAATATTAAAAGATCCGATGGTGAGTATGTAATCATAAAAATTATGATGAATAGTGCATATTGAGTCAAATTGTTAATATAATGTGTAGAAGGCACATGGAGTTACAAAGTGGTAAAAGACCATTGGAACAAGGATTGACAACAATGCTTAGAATGCATAGAGGAATGCCAAGTGGCACAAGCATGGGGAATGATAGCAATGTGATTAGAAGATAGACTAGGGTGCCAAGTTTTGTAATCATGGGAGCTCTGATCTAAGATCAATGATGATCATTGCAAGATAAATACTAGGCTAGTTTCAGGTGACCATTGGTATTTAAATTTGCAAAGGGAAAAACTAGTGCTTAGTATTTGACCTCTAACTTTCAATATATGTCAAATTTGATAATGGTGTATAAGGAAAAGTTATAGAGGACTTAAATATACATATAATAATGCTTATTATAAGCTTTAAATTTTTGTAAAATCAAAGAAATTGAGCTCTAAATTTGATTGTATGCTCATTCATGGGGTTTTCATATGTGAGGCCATAAGTTTGATCTAATTTGCATATGTAGAAGGGTGATATGATGGATATTATCACTTAAGGAGGACCTATAGGTTATGTGTCATGGGTATATGCATGTGAAAGTGTCATTGTGTTCTAAGTTTGCTAGAATAAGTTTCAAAGAGGTGGATGGGTCTCCATGGGACCTAGAAGGACACTTAGGCCTATTTGATAGAGGGTATTGCTTCAAGGTGACCTATGTAGGTTAGTGATTGATCTTATATTAATGTGTTATATGACATAAGAGTGAAGTAATGTATTATAGTTGACTAAAAACATGACATTCATGAAGACACTATAAAAGGTGAAACCAAAGGTGATGGTTTCTAGACTTAGAGAGACATGTATGTGAATGAGTGGAGAGAGCAGAAGATAGAGGTGAATGAAAGAGATCAAAGGACTGTGTGTATGACCTTTTGGTCATGTTTCTATTGTGTTAATAGAGATGTTTAAGGTTTATGGGCTGAGGATGAGTTAAGAAGTCTAGAGTGATCCAAAAGGGTGTTTTGGATGTATTACTTGTATATGCAAGATTGAGAGAGTGTGAAGGGTTAAAGAGAGGTGTTATACAATGTGTCTCCATCAGATTGAAAGACAATTAGATTTCTAGAGCTATTGGTTTAATAAAGTATTATGTGTGTGCTCAACATATGCAATAAGTGGGTGCTTGTTCATACTTAGGGGTGGTTGTTCCTTGTGAAGTGGGTGCTTCACTAAAAGTCCTTTTTTTTGTGATCATCTTATAAGACAAGTAGCCCATGTGTTTTTAGGCTTGAGAGTGGGTTTTATTCCCCACAAGGGTTTCCCACGTAGATCTTGTGTTATGTATGTGATCTTGCATCATCTTGTTTATTCATTGTTATGAACATATTGTATGCTTTATGAATGATTGTTGTCATTGTTCAAGAGTTTGAAAGGATTCTAATTGAAGTTTGAAATAACTTGCATCACTAATTAAGCCCTCCTCTCAATGATTATACCTCTAACACTGTTGAGTACTAAATATCTTGAGAAGCCTAGTCTAGTACTATGTGAAGATGAATGGATGATCTAATGGATTATTTGAGTGGATCACAATATTTATCAAAGATATATTTGAAGAGTGGTTACCATAAAATTATAAATAGATAGGGTGATGAGTGGAAACAACCTTCAAGACTAGTGATGGATTGTATGAATGGATTGTTATTCCATTTGGCTTGACCAATGCTAATAGTAGCTTCATGAGACTAATGATTGAGGTGTTAAGTCAATTTATAGGTAAACTTGTTATTATTTATTTGGATGAAATTTTTATTTTCAGCCAATCAAAGGAGGAACACATCAAACATCTTAGGATGGTGTTGAATAAGCTACAAGAAGTTAAATTAATGATTAACCTCAAGAAGTGTACCTTCAAGAAAAATAAGTTGATTTACTTAGGATTTTTCATTTCAAATGATGGTTTGAAAATGGACCAAGGAAAGGTAAGAGCAATAGTAGAGTGGCTGAATCTAATAAGTGATTTTGAAGTAATAAGTTTTCATGGATTAGCTAGTTTCTATATAAAACTCATTGGAAATGTTAGTAGTATTTGTGCACCTTTTTTGAAACTATAAAATGTGATAAGAAGAAATTACATTGGACTAAATCAATTGATAATAAATCCATATTTTGAAGAAAAAGATAACTAAACAATTTATCTTGGCCTTACCTGACTTTAGCAAACTCTTTCAAGTTGAATGTGATACTAGTGGGTTAGCCATTGGAGATGTTTATGTCAAGAAAGAAGGCATTTTGCTTAATTGAGTGAAAATATAAATGGAGATAAGAATAAGTATTCTCCTATGATCAAGAATTCTATGCCATAATCCAAGCATTAAAGAAGTGGAGGCACTATTTATTACCTAAAGAGTTTGTTATTTATATAGACAATCATGATTTGCAAGTCACAAATAGTCAAAATAAGTTGAGTCAAAGACATGTAAAATGAATAGAGTTATTACAATTTTTTAATTTTATTCTCAAACATAAGAGTCAGTAGTCCAATAAGGTATCTAATGCATTGAGTAGGAGAAACATGATCATAGATGAATCTCAAGTGGGTAGTGTTGTCACCTGGATTTACAACCCTTAAGGAGATGATTAGCTCTCCTCATCCAAGTGGCACAATGGAAACATCTCGCTTGTTGTGGGTAACAATTTGTTAAGATGAATTTTTAGAAGGGACAATTACCTTGATGCACTTTTTGAAACACTCTCTTACCTATCAACTTTGCATGAAAAAGGTTAAGAATACAAACTAAGAAAACTAAAGGTGATGCACTAATATTAGATTTCCTCCTATTTATTGAAATTATACTACTTAGAGAAAAATAAAGCTTTCCTTACACAAAACTCATAACACAAGATAAATTGTTAAATCAATGTTTCATAAGCTAGATTCAAAAAGGTATTTTGATACTTAAGAGGGTAATGAATGATTCCTTTGTGGAATATAGTCATGAACCAGTTCTAAGACACTTATACAATTAGAAAAGAACACTAACAAAGACCTGTAATAATTAATATGTTGCACACTTGGTGAATAATCAAAGATGAGATGCTAGAAAGATCATCTTCTACTAGACAAGACCAACAAGATTGCAATGACACTCAATTGTACAACATGTAAGTAGACAAAATCACTTGTTTATTTCTTCAAGAGTCATTAAAGTACAAATTTGGATAGGGTTTCACCATTAACCAATGGAGGATTCTAAGAAAAAATCCAAAAGAGTCAATATTTATAGCCTTTGAGAGAATAACAAGATAAGGGAAGTCCAAAGGTCACTTGGACACTTGTCAATCTGATAAAAGGGGTTAAAATTGCATGATTAAGAGGTATAGAATAAAAATAAGAATGGAAACCATATGAAAATGTATAAAACATGTTCTATAACTAACATAACCAACTAGTTAATACATATTTGACCAAAATAGAGCAAAACCTATAGGGTGCATGAAACAACTACCAAAAAAGTGTAGTCAACTTCATGAGGATGGTTAATGAATAAATTTACACCATTATTCAAAATATTTATATGGAAATTAAGCTATTTGAGTTTAATACAACCTCCTAGAATCATTTGACTTGAAACCTCTTGAACTATCTGTAGCAAAAACCTGAAGGTCACTTCTATGTGTCTAGAAAACCAAGAAAGGAGAAAAATAGTTTTGAATTTAATATAGAAATTTCATAGAAAAAAAATGTAGAGATGAGTGTTAGGAATTTTAATAGGCCTCTCATAATATTTTCCCATGTGGCACACTTCCCCATGGGCTGTACAAGTGCCATTTACTCTCTTTTTAAGTTGTTTCTTGAATTTTAGTTAAGGAACCTACAATGTTCTGATTTAAATGACATCAATAATAGTTAAAATTAGTTCTTGGATATTTAAAAGGAAAAATAGACATCTGTACACCTTTATAAATGTGTCACTTGCATTTATGACCCTTAAAAGCCCACTAAATAACCTTAAATGACAAATTCACTAATATGACTAAGACCAAGGTTAGGATGATATTAAATGACATAAAATAACATGTAATACACCCCATGAAAATATATTAGACCTCCATAAAAATTCTAAAACTCATGTTTTTTCTTACAAGGGTCCCAATCTGACCTAAAAATCAAAGTTGGTCAACATGTATTTTGGGATTTGAGTCATTAAAAGAGTTTTATTAAGAAGATTTAGATTTCAATGAAGCATATGAGGCTACAAAAATCCAAAAATAATGGATAGGATTCCATGTATGGACTACATGATTTAATAAATGATTGTTAATCAAAGTCAAACAACTATTCATACCTAAGGGGTTTATGAGAGATAATTTACTAAAAGAAAAGCATAGGGATAGTTTAGTAGAAAATTTTGGACAAACAAAGACCTTTGCTTAATTGAATGATTATTATTGGCCAAAAATGAAAGATGATGTCAAGAAATTCTTGAAAAAATAAAATATTTGTCAACATGCCATAGGAAAGAGTCAAAATATAGGTCTATATTGGCCATTACCTGTTCCAAGTAGGTTATGGGATGCAATAAGTATGGATTTTATATTGGTTTTACAAAGAAAATAATGAGGTAATGATTCAAATGTTGTTTATGTTGATATATTTTCAAAAATGGAACACTTTATATCATGTAAGAAGATAAGTGATGCTACACATATTGTTAATTTGTTCTTTAAATAAGTGGTAAGGTTACATGGAATTCATAAAAGTATTATCTCTGATAGGAATACAAAGTTTGTTGGACATTTTTAGAGATAAATTTGGAATTTGGGAGATACATTGAGTTTCATTTCAAGATATCATCCTTAAACTTATGGTGAGACTGAATTTGTTAATATAATCTCATGGAATCTACAAAGATGTTGTTAGGTATGGTAAACAAGCATTCCAATCCAAGATTCAAAAGTGATAACACCAAAAACCTCACAAAGTGAAGCTATAGATGATTCATTTAAAAAAAAGACAAGTCAAGTATTATTTAGATATAAGATATGCTATTTCAAATTAAAGTTCTTACATAAATAGGTAAGGTAAAATACAAAACTAGCCTAACTAGCTAATGCGGGATAAAGCCTCACGTAAGAAAAACTCACAAAAAATTGAAATACATATCTAATACATTATAAAATGTGAGAAATACATGAAATACATACTCTAACACACCCCTCAAGTAAATTTAGGGGATAAAATGGTCAAAAAAGAAATAGTGGCATATCCATAGCATGAGTCCTGGCAACTAGGCCTGATAAGGTACTCATGTATAATATGTATCCATGAATTCAAGAAAGATGTCCTCATGAACACCCCCCAATGATAACTTATGAAACCTTAATCATGTTATTTAACTCAAGAAAACAAGGTGATGAAAAGGCTTCATGAAGATATCTACAACCTGTTGCTAAGTCAAAATGTACTCTAAGCTAAGAAATCCATTATAGATGTGATGATGAATGAAGTGCATATGTAATTCAATGTGCTTGGTCCATTGATGCTTAAATGGGTTGAGAGATATGTGAATTTAACTCTAGTTATTACACCAAAGTACAATGGATGAATCCTATGTGAAACCAAACTCTGTCAATAACTGACAAAGCCAAAGAATCCACTGACTCACTATAACTGCTGCCTTGTACTCAGCCTCTGTAAATGAAAGTACAATACCCTGTTGCTTCTTGTAAAACTAATAAATAAGTGAATAACCAAAAAAAAAATGTATCCAAAAGTGGAATGCCTATCATCAAGAGAACCTACCCAATATGAATCATTGTACCCAACCAATTGAGTAGATCCCCTAGTGTGGTGTAATCCAAAATGAGTAGTGCCTCGTAGATATTATAAAATCCTCTTGGTAGCCTACCAATGATTGTTATGAGGGTCATGTGCAAACCTAGATACAATCCTAAATTTAAATGAAATGTCAAGGTGAGTATGGGTCAAATACATAAGACTCCCAACCATCTGTAATATAATGTAGGATCATAAAGTGGAGTAGTGCAAGAGGTAGTGAGAATCACTCCAGACTGAAGGAGAAGGACTTGGATTGAAATGAACCATGAAAAAATGTTGAAAAAAAATCAAGGGTATACTTTTGTTGACTCAAATAAATACCTATATCTGACTATAAAATATGTAAACTAAGGAAGAAATGTAAAATCCCAAGATATGTCATGTTGAACTGTGTTGAAAGTGCATGATGAATAGTCTGAATCTAAGATGAGGAGCTCCATGTGAGAAGTAGATCATCAACATAAAAGACTAGAATAATAATGTCCTACCTAGTACAATAAATATACACTATAGAATTAGAATGGAAATGAACAAATTGAATGGAGAGAAGAAATGAATCCATTTTCTCATAGCAAGCTTGAAGGGCCTATTTGAGACCATAAAGAGACCTCCTAAGTCAACAGACAAGAGAATAATCATAAACAAACCCAATAAGCTGATCTATATAGATTTTCTCATGCAAGTATCCATGTAAGAAAGCACTCTTAACATATATTTGATATACTATCCAACCCTATGATGTATCAAGATAATGTACAAGGTGAACATAATATATCTCGTCAATGAGTGTAAAAGTATCATAATAGTCAATACCTTTAACTTGTAGGAACCCCTTTGAAACAAGATGGTCCTTATACTTATCAATGTACCCATAATTTTCATACTTAGTGTGGTAAATCCACTTTCACCTAACCAGATTTATTTCCTTAATAAGAGCAACAAAATCCCAAGTGTGATTTTTCATCAATGAAGAATACTCATTTGTCATTACATCATCCCACTCTTGTATCCCATGAGCCTATGAATAAGACTATAGATCTACATAAAATGCTTGACACAGAAGTTTTGTACCCATAGAATGTGCATGATGATGTCAAGTAGGTGGAAGATCATGTATGAAGTGTTGCCTTAGAAACTATAATATGATCCCACCTAGGTATAGTGGCAACATCAGTGTGAATATGATCCTCATCCTCTGTAAAATCCTCAAGAATATCTTAAACTAGATCCTCAAAGAATGAATCCTTGAGAGGAGGTGATGAATCATTGAAATAAGAAGAAGAACGCATGGAATAAGATGAAGAGTCATGAGATGTGAAGTGCTCATCAAATTATACATGTATTCAAAAATGAACATCATGAGTATCAGGATCTAAAAGATGATAAGTTCTCATGTCCTCCCAATACCCTACAAAAATAAAATATTTGCTCTTCTTATCTAATGCTTTCCTTTTATTAATTGGTATAAATGCCCAAGCAAGGATACCAAAGACTTGAAAAAATGAGACATCAGGCTTGGTGCTAGACCAAGCCTCCTCTAGAGTCATATGCTTAAGTGCTCGATGTGGTGTGTAGTTTTGAATGTATTTCACATAATTAACTACTTCTACCCAATAAATAGGAGGTAAATCCTGTGAATGCATCATGAAGTTAGTAATCTCCCTCAAATTTTGGTTCTTCTATTTTGCTAAACCATTCTACTATGGATTATGTGAAATAGAATGTTGGTGAGTAATACCATGGGCTGCTAAAAAATTAGAGAACTCTTGACTGAAGTAATCACTTTATTATTTGTACAAAGCTTCTTGATGCAACTCAAAGACTATTTCTTGACTAAAGCCTTAAATAAATTAAAGTGAGTAAAGATATCACTCTTATAAGTATGCCTCAAAAAATTATCAATAAAGGTAAGTGCATACTTATCTCTATTGAAAGGAGTAGAAAATACAATCATATCACTATGCATAAGTTCAAGTGATGAAGAAGCTCTCATGGACATGCCCTTAGGAAATGGATCTTGGTGTTGTTTTCCCAATGCACAACCAAAGCAAACTCCATCAAGACATGAAACTGTAGGAAGACCCTATACCATACTCTAAATCCTCAAATCCTTAAAATATATGTAATTTAGGTGTCCAAATGTCTCATGCCAAAGCTAACTCACATAATTTGCTCATGAGAATCTAAACAAATTTCTATAGGAGGAGTATCATTAAAAACCTCAAAATAGTAGAGTCAAGAACTATGATCAATAACACCCTATGTAATAAATGTGTTTGGCTCTAGAAAATCTCAAACTTTAGCACCCTATGGTTCGGAAATCACTGTCTTACCCTAACTAGAATGACAAATCTGATAAACTAAAAGTAGATTTGTGGTGATGTCTATAATATATAATGCATCATTGATGTAGTAACCATCTAGCTGTATATCACCCTTCCCATTAATAAAAAATGATAGAAGAATATCCAAATTCAATGTTGGAATTAGAACTCAAATTAAGAGATACAAAGGACTCCTTAGAAGAAATCATATGGTGTGAAGCACCAAAATCTAGAACCCAACTATCTAAAATAGATAATTGTGATTCTCACTAATATTAAGTGCTTTCCCATGATCATGAGATGGAGGAGTGGAGATAGAAATCTTGTGTTTCCTAATTAAATCCCCTAAATATTTCATTCTCTTGAAACACCTAGACTCTTCATGACTAGTCCTCCCACAATAGGATCAAGATAGGTTAGACTTATTCTTGGATTTGGAAGATGATTTGGGTTTGGATGTGTTAGTGTTGGGCTTCGGTGCATTTTGATATAGAGGAGGATTGTTTTTATTCTTACTCTTAGTTTTTTCCTTGTTATTAGAATGTGATGCAACTAATGCTTTTTGAAAGGTGGAAGACTCAAGGTGAGAGAATTTGGATTAATCCCTAGTAAGTTTCTTACAAAACAACTCTAGATCTAGAATTTTGAATGTAACACCTACGACATCCATACTAGATAAAAAGGTAGAAGCAAAAATTTAGAATGGGCCACTCCACTTAGATAGAATTAATTACACACACTCTTCATCCTTTTTATCTCATCCACTCCCCTTTAATTGTGTCAAAAAATGCTTAAACATAGTAAGGTAGTGTACAATGGAGGCAAAGTCATCCAGATTGAGTGAACTTAGCTCCATTTCAAGCTGCATGGATCTCAAGTGATCTACTTTCCCTAACAAACCCTTTAGCTTAGCTCATATTTTGAATAGAGAATCACACCCATCCAAATGATACAAAATACTGTCACTCACTTTACCCCCAATCAAACCCATACACTCTAAAAACTTACATAGGTGATATTTTTTTTTAAAATTCACATGTAAACTATGGTTGAGTTTCATTCATTAGGAACCATAATCATCCTTCATAGACATCTCCAGCCTCTTAGTTTAGTCCACCTATACATAGGTCTATTTTTCTATATATGGTTAGTATTAGTAGTTGATACTGACCTAATCTATTTAGTATCAACCCACTCCTAGCAATTATTATTTTATAAAATCAAATATGGTAATTTTTTATTTGAGGTCTTCATATATGGTAATTATGTGTAGTCAAAGGATCAAAATAGTCAATACTAAAAATAGAAGCGATACTAATGAATCACCAAAGAATAAAAAGAATGCAAAAGGGTGCACAAAATTGACACCAAGACAACCTCCCAAAAGATTGTATTAAGGACCACCCCACGCCCCCACCACCACCCTCTTCCCCCCCTCGCCCCCCCGCCCCCCCCCCCCCCCCCAATTTGACACTTTATAAAATTAGTGAATTTTTAGAAATTAATGACACCAATGGATAGAGAATAGAAAACCATGAACTTTTGAAAAAAAACTTAAATTTGAATTACGGGTCAAAAGTTATAGGTGTTACGATTTCCCATAAAATGGGTCAAAACATTAAAAAAAATACTATAAACTAATTTTTGTGACCAAATTAGAAAAGAATATAGTCATCCAACCACTCGTTGAAACTAGATTTTAACCAAGGAATCAAAAACACTAATCAAGGTGAAAAAATATCCATCTAGTTACCGCTATGCTTGTGCAAGTGAATTGTGCTTCCTCTTGAGGCAAAAATTTAGCTTATAAAAGAAAATAAATGAATTAATATGCTATTTTGAGAGGAAAGAAAGGAGGTTTACTATTGTTAGTTAGCACAAATCTATAAAATGATGTCACTGTATGCTTCTCCTCCTTCTCCTCTACCATGCACCTCTCAACACTTTCTCCTTGCAAGCCAATGTTTCCACTTTGCACGTAGATGCTTGGATAAATAAAATTCCAATGCCAATGTATAATTTCAATGTAAAAATGTAATTTCAAGGAACCTCCAATGCCTTCAGATTTGAAAAAAGAAAATCAAGTCTATCCTAAGTAGATCCAACTCTTCTCTTCTAATGCCTAGTTGAATAAAATGTTTTAACACCTAGCTCAGATCACAAAAGTATAGATCTAATGCCTAGATACAAGTTTGGAACTTCAGATGAAGATGCCTCAAATCTAAAAAATAAATTTAAGTCTAAAACAAAGAAAAAATTATAGATTTGGGATGCCTTTCCTCTTGATCAATGCATTAGCACCTCTCCATGCAAGCACATCCAATGCCTTAGTCTAGAAATAAAATGATAAAAAAACTCCAATGCCATAATCAATAGATCAAAAACCAATGTAATAAAGAGGATACACAATCCAATGCCATAATCAACATATCTATAATAACAAAAAAGGCCAATGCCTAGGCTATGGAAGATGATATCAAACTAAAATGCCTTTATTTCTAGTAGATTTGGATCTAGTTTTCCAATGCCAAGTAGAGGAAAAAGATAACTCTAAACTTAAAGGATGATGCCACACCTCTGTAGACTTCCTCTGCCACTTCTTGATGCTTTCTCTCTCCTTATCTTAGATTTATAATGCCTAGGTAAATACGTGATATATTTTACTTTGTAGATCAATGCCTCAATAAAATAAGGCCTATTCAATAAAAGATAATCAAAGGGTGATGTCATAACAAGAGAAAGACTCCTTGGTTCTTTCCCCCCCAAATGGAATGCCAAATGTCAAAGCAACAAGCTTCAAAAGTAATAAAAGATTCAAAAAGTATTTAAGGAATGGAACCACAAGTATATCTCCATGCACTTCCTCTTCACCTTCCCTCAAGGATAAAACCACACACTTTCTTTAAAGCTTTAAAAAGTGATGGATCCGTAAGAGGGATAAAAACGTTGATGAAATATGACAAGGGAAGAAGCAAATACAATTGAAATTTCTTAAGAAAAATTTAGCAATGTAGATGGGAGCTACACCTCAAAGCTCTGGTACCATGTTAGGAATGGTGAATAAGCATTCCAACCCAATATTCAAAACATCACACAATGTGATAACACTAAAAACATCACACAATGAAGATGTAGACAATTGATTTCAAATTAATTCAAGTCAAGTGTTATTCAAAAATAAGATATGCTAGTATAAAGAAAGCTATTACATAAATAGGTAAGGCAAAACATAGAAAAAAACCTAACTAGCCAATGTGGGATAAATCCTCACATAGGACAAACTCACAAAAAGATGAAATAACTAGCTAATACACTAGCAAATGTGAGAAATACATGAAATACATAATCTAATAGTTGTTTAATGAGTGATATTTCAAAGAAATGGGATCAAGTGTTAGCCCAAGCTAAATTCACATATAATGATTCACCTAATAGGAGTATAAGTTTTAGTGCATTTTATATTATTTATGGAATATATACAATAGGTGTTTATGAGATTAGAGATTTGAGAATGTAAGATAAGAGTAGTGATGAAGGTGAAAACATTGCTATAGCCATGCAAGAGTTACATGAGAAAGTCAATAAATAGTTGGAGTTGAGTGCTATTAAGTATAAAAGAGATGTTGATAAAATAAATAATGAACTTTTAGGAAGAAGATTTGGTGTTATCACACTTTAGAAAAGAGAGTTTTCTTAAAAATAAATACACTAAATTGAAATTTAAGAAGATAGGACCTTATAATGTCTTCAGAAAGTTTATAAATAATGCCTATGAACTAAAAATCCCATAAGATATTGGGGTCTCTTTCTTAGTTTAAATGTAGTATATCTCTATCCTTATAGAGCAGAAGAAGACACAACAAAAGCATATGAAGATGACAATGAACAAGTCATTGATTGGGAACATTAGTTACATAAGGAATATAAAGATGAACTAGAAGCTATTTTAGACAAATAACTTGTCAAAATAATTATAGGTAAGGATTACTTCCAATATTTAATCAAGTGGAAGAATAATCCTCTTGAATATGCTTCTTAGTTGACTCCCTCAGAAATAGTTTAGTATGGAACTACCATCGAAGACCTCATGAGCATGATCTCATGAATGCTTTTGTACTCAGGGAGTATGATGTGGGAGCATTATATTTTATATTTTTTTTGAAAATTTTAGTCTTTAATAGGTTTAGGATGTCATATTTTATTTTTAATAATTTTTTTAAGCTTCACTATGCTTTGTATTGGTCATTTTGGCTTGTTTTCAAAATTTCCTGCCAAAATTGGAAATTTAAATTTTTTGAAATGTTTAAGGTGTTTTAATAGATTTTATCACATCCTAGTGAATTTTTTGGCCATGACAATTCATGGAGAGGTTAAGGAAGGTCTTAAGACATATTTTTGAATAGTATGATGTCTTAACTCATAACTGACCATTTAAAACTCACTTAAGGTTAAGACTGAGGTTGAGTTTATGAGTTAATTATATAGTTTAAGAGTTTTATTATTGTATTGGAATAATATATATTATTTTTGATGAGTTTTCATTCATGTTGTAGGTATGAAAATACAATACAAGGTTTTAACAATTAAGAAAAGTGTTTTCTATAGTCAAGGAAAGTTGTTTTTCATCATGTTTTGAGATTGTTTAGGAGATAAATTCAAGTGGAAGAGTGATATAAATATGTGGATAACATTTTACCATAATTAATATTCCAAAACAGATCTTAAAATTTGAATTTCAATAAAGTTTATGTTTATTGCCTGTCCATAGTCAAGAAACCCTAAAATAGGGTTTTGAAGCATTAAAATCTTTCTAGTTAAAAAAACTAGTAAAAAATCATGAAAATTTGTAGAGATTAGTGTTAGGATGTTTTATAAGTGTTTAAGGTGGTTTCAAAGTTTTTGACCACCTAGAACACAAGTTATCCAAGTTTCTCAATCTGTAGGCCTAAATACAAGGGTTAGAAACCCTAGTTTCTCATTTTCTTGCATTTTAAAGTTAAATCAAAGGTATAATCCAACATAAAGGTTTGAAACAACATACAATGAACATAAAAAAGGATATTTAAGGGTAAACATTCCTTATTTATTCAAATCTATCTCTCAATAAAGTTTTAGGCCTAATCTTTATTAACCCCTACATCATTTTGTCATAGTTATTTACTTTATCATGTCTTTATTTAGGTTTTGTGAGTCAATATATATATATTTTGTAATAATTATAAAATTATAAGTGACAGTTTTATATATCTTGTTTATAGGTGTTTTAAGATTAAAATCCAGGCCATTAAAAAATGTGTTATTGGGTTTATTATATTTGTAGATATTAATTCATTTCTTGTCTATTATCTAGAGTCTATAGTTCTCTAATAAGTGGTTATAAAAAACATCAAATAGAAAAAATCTACTGTCATTATTTTGTAAAAGAGTTATTGTCAAGTGTGAAAAATAAAATTGTTTATAAAAGGATGCATTTTCAGTGGAAACCAACATCCTAAGTCAAACATTTCACATTGTTGGGGGAGGGGAGAGTTATAATAATAAATCCAATGTGGAATTATTTGAGCTTCAATTTCCAACTTGATAAGTGAACACCAACCATTTATTAGGATGGAGGAAATGGAGGAAGGAGGACAAATAACATCCTCTCATCAGTCACAAGTGACAAGGCCATGCAATAATGTTGTGACATGATTTTTAGTAGTGTGTTTATTTTTCGTCACATTGTGTTTCTTTTTTTAGTGTGTTGTTGGTTTTATAAATAAACCCCTTTATAGAAATTTGAGAAACATTCATGTTTTCAAGAAACTCATGTTTTGGGGAGCAAGAGAAGGTTTTGAGGTAAACTCATAGTAGATGGTTTTCTTATAAGTTCCAATCTTATGAATCTTGGAGATTTAAAATTCGAGCACCCAAGGAGGAAGGGAATGTCCCACAAGAACCCAAAGAGGAAGAGAATAGTCTTGCATAAATTGGCTCATAGATACACTTTCACAAAGGTAAAGAGGTAACTTATGGATTTGTACTTGGTCAAAGTAGCACTTTTAAGAGGTGGTTCATTGTTTTGAGAATATAATTTTCTCACCATGTTCACACTAAAGGGTGAATGTTAGAAATTAATAGTGTTCACATATATGTTAGTATGATTAATTATATTATCTACGATAATATAATATTATATTATTAGTGAGGTTGTTTATAGAGATATAAGAAACTACTTATATAGATTTTAATGTGTTACGAGTTATTCTAACAACTCGACTATATTGGTTGAGTGGTTGTAGTAGATATAATAGTTATCCTAGTATATTGGATATAGAACACCTATAAATATGTTACCTTTGCATATGGATATAATTATGTAAGTGTGATTACTGTGTGTAATATATTATTGTTCCCTTTATGTATTAACAAAATTTATGTTCTGCTCCTCCAAATAATATAAAAATGTCATCACTTGCTAAAATTAAATCCATGGGTTCACTTAGAAAGTCATGGCTTAAGATAGTGAGACCACAAACACTATGAATTCATCTTGGAAGAGTAAAAAACTAGAAGAAAATCATAAATGCAAGGATGACACTTATTGGTTGCATCCGAGCATGTCGAATGTAAATCTAAATATCTGAATATGCCACTAAGGTTTGTCAAAGGGAATAAATTTAAACAACTCCTGACCTAGGGGAAAAACAAGGTGAGAGTCAATAAACACTATCCAATTTTTTTGGCTTGTGAAAGGCTAAATATTGACTCAAAAAGACTAGGATAGAGAAAAATGTGATCACTTAATCTACTAGACATAAACCAAGAAGAAATATATAATGATCTAGCCACATAACTAAAATTAGTAAAAAATTAAAGAATAATGACTTACACATGGAAAGCATGATGATTTCAAATGGATAGTGCCATTTTAAAAAGCAAGTATAATTTTAGAATGGAAATAATGATTAAGGAGTAATGTATTTCAGACTAAAACAATAATTTCAAAGGGAAAACATGTTACTTAAAAATATAATTTATGCTTGATTATAAATATAAAGTAATTAAACATGTAAAATTAAACCAAATAGTATATGTGCAAGATTAAATTCAATGTTTCACATTTCTAGCAAGGTGCATTCATGTCAAAATTTATGTAATGATGATGATTCCATTGACCTATGATCTAAGTTTATCTAGTTAGAAGAAGAAGAGGTTGAGGATATGCCATTTAGAAGTAGGTGAATATGTAGTAATGGTGAAGAAAATTATTTCTTTGACAATTTAATGATAATAAAAAGATCAAGATGAAGATAATTAAAACAAATAAATAGATCATGAACAAGTTAATGATATTACATTATTTCATGAATGTATTCATGAAAATCTTTAATATATTCATAATATCCTCCATATTATATTAGACACTAAAATAACTAAAATCATAGCTAAAAAACCATGTGAATCTATTGATCATCTTATTAGAGCTATGAGACATCCCAATATTCTTATTTCTCTCCCCTTGATCACAACATTGCATATTAAATCTAATGGGGGCATGGAGTATGTGTTCAAATAATAGTTCCCCAAAACAATTACAATTATTACTACATCTTCCATGGGAACCATTAACACTTCAACCCAATTACTGGTTTTAATACCTATTTAAACACAAACATTTGCATCACCCATGGTGAATTATAAAAAAATCAAACATTAGTGGTTAAAATGTACATGCTCTCATACAAATGATAAAACTTTTGCAAGCTAAGGTTACCAACATTGATAAAAAATATATGAAATTAGCCCATGTTATTGATTCACAAGATGTATTGTATAACCCTCTTGCACCTAATATCTTTGTACCCTTTTCTATTTGGTTTTGTTTCACCCAAGTTCACACTTTATGATAACAAGGGTAATCCTCAACAACATATTTGATCCTTTTATGGGGCATCCCTTGATTATGATTCTAATGATAAAATTTTGGCAAAATTTATTTATAAGAAGCTTAAAAGACTATGCTTTGTGATGGTTCTATGATATGCCAATACAATCAATAAAAGCATTCAAATCTTTATCTAATCAATTTTTAGCACATTTTTCAATCAACATTATTAGAAAGATTCATATGCAAAAATTTATTAGATCAAAACTATAACCAATGAACCAATTAATTAATATGTCTTGAGATATAAGGCAATGTTGGACAAAATGATAAATCCAATGGTAGATAAAGAGCTTCAAGACATATTCAAACAACGTTTGATTGCTGCCTTACATGAGTCTATTGTTTTTAATAAATTCAAATATTTTGATGAATTATGCCATATTTTTCAAGATATAAAAATGAATTTTATTTCATTAAACAAGATTATGTATCTAACACACCAACTACTTTCACTAACAAGTTTCATATCAAACCAAGTTAAAAGGGAAAACCTAATGAGGATAAAAAACACACAACTACCAAAATTAATATATTATTGCAACAAACTGATAAGTTAATCTTATATAATGCATATAATAGACAATTTAAATGATTACTTGAGTCTCTAGCTTTGTTACTTTTAAAACTGGTAGAGTGTCATCTCATATCTCTCCATACTCCTATATTGGTTAATATAAGTATGCCTTTACCAAAAGGATATGATGTCAATGCCTATTGTGACTACCACCAATGTACGGGGCATCATATGAGTGTATATGATAAACTAAATCATAAGATACAAGATATTATTGATAAAGATCAACTTTCCTTTGAGGATTCTCCCACAGATTCAGGATCACAACCAAAAAATCATCAAAACCAAAATTTATGCAACAATCCATTGCAAGATCATTCTAAGGAACATTTAAAATTACAAATGGAATATCATGCACATCCTTATCCATCAAATTATGGGCACCCATTATATGGGATTATTATTACTTTTATACATGAGATACCTCTTATGGTTTTGAGACCTTCTATTTCATTCGATGATAATGAATTTGTGGATAATGAATTAGATATTCATTCCTTATTTATCAATGTTTATAAATAATTTTATTATTTAAAATGGTGATAGTGAGAATGTATGTACCATGAAATTATTCACAAATTTTGGATATACACATGATAATATATTCCATTCATCTAAAATGATCAAATCGTTTGATGGGAAGCTACTAGAAGTTTTTGGTGAGATTGATTTCCACATACATTAGTATTTGATATGTTATTGGGATGTCCTTAGATACATAATATTCATGAATTACCTTCCATAATGCATGATTATCTTAAGTATATTCATGCCAACAATATAATTATAGTTTCTAGGATTCCATATGAACACTCTTTACAATAGTAAAAGTTTGTTACACAATAATTGATTATACAACATACTAAGTTTAATCATGCAAAAAAGGTAAGAAATGAACAATCCCTTTTCCTAGGTTACCCATACTTGAGATAATATTTAATCAAAGAATTATAGTGGACTCTTCAAGATCCTCATTCATGCCTTCATGGCCTAGCCATTTGCCTACATTAGAACATAATGTTTCAAAATGGGTAACAAGACCCAATATTATACCAAGGAAATTATAGAGAAAAAAATAGTGGCTTACATAAACCCCTACACCTTATATTAGTAATTCATAATCACAAAATTATATGATGCATACACAGATCATCACATATTCTACACATGTATATTTAGAAAATATACATGATCCTTAACAACATGAATAATTTGCTATACCAAATTTAGAGTATAGATCACCCTATGATCATACCTTAGATGGGATCATCAGATATAAATCTCTTTCCAATCATTCTAAAAAAATCAAAAATTAAAAAATAAATATATATATTGAATAAATTACAAAAACATTCAAATAATTTAGAAATGCCAAAAATATTTAGCATTTCACATGTTTAATAGATTTTTCATACATTTTTTAAATTATGTTAGTATATAACATATCATTTCTATGCACACATGTTTCATGGGTACTCGAATGTGACACATTCATGCATTAGACCCATGGTATATCAAGCATGCAGATGTTGGACCTTTCCTCTTCTAGCATGACACACTGCATTGAGGGAATATTATTTCTATATGATCATAATTGATATAGGTTTTATTTTTTATGATAATTTTCCATTATCTTACATAAATTATATATCTTACACATGCCTATACTCATTTTTCTATCTTGCAAAATGTATTTGATATGCTATTCTATATGACATTTTGCTAACACATGTATTCAAGGACTAGTATGACATGCTTATGCTAGTTTATTATATCTCATTACTTCATCTATTTACATTAGCTTACTTGAGTGCACTTCTTGTTTACCTCTTTGTATTAATTGTGGAACATGTGCACACGTTATTTTTCTTATTGGATAAAATGCATTGATTATTTATTGTTTATTTTGTGTGTAGACATTTGCATAATGTAGTCCAATTGAGTTTTTTAAATTTGAACATGCGCCTTGTTTTTGATCTCTGTGGACACCTCTTTATGTGACATTTGATTACCCTTGCATGTGTGATTTATTTTTTGTATAGATTTCCATATTATAACATTTTTCATGATTTAGATCATGAATTTTAGGGATTTTAATGTATGCATATTATGAGCTTCATTGATATATCTACTTTAACATGACACTACTATATTCTTCTTTTCTACATGATTCATATATACACAACATAGTTGTCTTATCCTTTTGAGATAAGGTGATGATCATGTTTTCAATCCCATCACCTCAAATGGGGTAATATTAGTGGGGGCATGTCATAAAAGGCATAATTACACATAAATTTTATATAATAAGTAGAATTTTATTTATTTTACATATTTTACATGATTCAAATATACATTTGGGATAAAATTCTATGCATTGGACACATATTTGGGATATAGATTTTCATATTTATAATATATATTTTATATAGAAAAGGTTATATTTTGATATATAATTAAAATTGAGACGTATTTAAGGTGCATTTCACCAAATTATAGATACACTTTCAAATTAAGCATACATTTATGCATCGACCTTACTAAGATACACCATTTGAGCTTTTACCTACTTTTTTGGTTGGTTATTTTTTATTAGTGAAATAGATATTATGTGACCTAGATGGAATTTTAACCATGATTATATAATTAAAAGTGGACATGGTTACACCATTTTACTTGAGTGATATTTTCTAAATTATCTAAATTAGATAGATTGATTATACTTGAGTTGTGGGATTGAGATTTTGTGCTCTCAATGGACTTGGCACATTTCAACCTTATAACAAATTTGGGGAATGATCACCATAAAATTACCCTCTTCATATATCCAAGGTTCAGTTGTGAACCTCTCTCTAATGTTTCAACTAGGAAGCATCCCTACCAAGGCAAACTACTGAGGGGAAACATGTTTGTATTGACACACAGGTCTACTCCTTCCTTTCTCTCTTTCTTTCAAGTAATTAAAAATTATTTAATTTTAGAATTTCAGATTATATGCAATAATTAAAATTTTAACATGATATTGATTATAGGTCATTCACATACAACAAATTCAAGTGGGCTTAAGCAAAGATAAGGTACATTTCATACACCACAATATGTGTTATTTTCTTTAACCTATTAAGTTCGTCCTTATGCATTAATAGATTATTGGAGGGGGGGTGGGTGTGGGGTGAGAAAATGTAGATGATGAAATATAGATTTATATGTTAAATTAGTATTTTACACTTGAAAAATGTATCTAAAGGCTCTATCATTATGTTTGACCTTCCTTACAGCCAAGAGGCTCACAATCACCACCTCAATAATTATAATTACTTATTTCTTAGTCCAAACTTTATTATTATAACTATATAGATCACTTGTAATAAAAAAATTCTTAAAATGTGATACATATCCTTTATAGGTAATTATAGAACTCTAGTATCTTTCCTTTATCCTAGACAATTGTGTTCACAGTAAGATAATAGTGTCGACGCTACTATCTCTCCTCCAACACAATTGTGATTACCCTCAAACACTTAATATTTCAAATATTTCAAAGTGTATGGGTTGGAATAATAATGTAATTAACCCTTATATGAGAATTATTTCAAAATATCTATTATAAATATAAGTTATCTAATTCATTTAGACATCTAGGAATTATCAAGAAAACATGTACTAAAGCTTAATCAATCAATTGCATAACCAAAATATTCTACCTTATTCATCACTATTTGTATATCAATCATAGGATCAACCATACTATAGGTTTGAAACACTTAAAATACAACCCATGAGCCATATTTATAAAGTTACAAATTAGATCAATACATGTATCTTCATATAGTATATTTTATCCTTATGCACACACATTCCCACACATAAAGGAGGAATACATAAGTCTGAGGCCCTCCTTGGATTATTATCTATATAGGAAACACTCATTGATAGAGGGTTATTTGAGGTTAGATTGACATCGTGATCCCACAAACCCATTTTTAGCAAGGTAATCTAATCTAAGGTGGATATCTAGGGTTTGAGATATAAGAAATCATTAATAAATTGTGCATGAGATATAAATACATTAGATGAAAAGTGATAAAAACCCATAAAGACTGAGGTAGTCACATATTGATAAATTGAAAATTACCTAAAGGATAGTTTCATCAGGATTTAGATAGTATCATCGATGTAAGTATCTATAATGCAATGCAAGTATTGAGGAAACTAGGAAGAATATTTGTAGAGTTTAATGACTGGTTCCTGACCATCAAACAACTTGTTTCCACACATGTACCAAGCATGTTAATTTTATCTTAGGCTACCCTACTACCAAGCATGTTAATGAATGCGTTTATATAGTAGTTGATAGATTCTGAAAAATGGCAATTCTAGTACCTTGTAATAAACAAATATCAGCTCCAGAAACAACTCAAATATAGTTTTAATATGATTGAATCCACTTTGGAATCCCATAAGGTATCATATATTTTAAATATACATGGTTTTTGAGAAAATTCTAGAAAGTGATTTGGTCTATGCTAGACAAAAAGTTGAATAAATCTACAACCTTTCATCCACAACTTGATGGATAGTTAGAAGTGTTAAATATGATAATATTGAACCCTATAAGAGTGAAAAATTAGAATAAAAAATCCATTTGGGATTAAAGTTTACCTTTCATTCAACACATCTACAATATATCTCTACACAATTGTACTGCATAGCCATTTTTAAGTTTGATTGGGTTTCCATATTTTAGCTCCCATAGGTGTAGCTTACCTTATTATACCATCAACAATAACAACTCTTTTAGCTCAAAACTAATTCAAAAAGGATGTTAAAACCATTATAAAATAGGCTAATGGAAAATACAAGAAACACCATGATAAACATTAGGCACATCAAACCTTATAGGTTGGTGATAGAGTCTGGCTAAACCTATAAAAGGAAAGATTGACATCACCTTAGCTCAATATTCATCTCTTAAGTATGAGCCCTATACCATCACTAAAAAAGTAGGATATAATCATTTCAAGATTAATCTTCCATATTACCTTAGGTTGCATCTATTATTCTTTGCAAGTATCTTATGCCATTACTTTTCACACTTATTGGATACTTTGAATACTATAGAGACTCTTCAAAAAACAAGGTCAATCCTAATTGTAGCATACCATTCGAATCAGATTGAGTCATTGATGCTTGGGTAAAATGGACACACTCATGAGAGATCCCTTTATTCTAGGTTATCAAAATAGATCAAGTTCCTTCTTAATAAAATGGTTTATATAAGTATAGATTGATAGTTTATTTTCACATATTTTACCACAACTACATGCAATAGGGACCATTTCTCTCTAAAGAGAGATGAATGATTTAGGAGGATTTGGGTTTCTAGATTTTACTAAATATTATCATTGTTGCATATACATCCTTGCACTAATGTCATCAACATGGGTAGTAGGTTACACACCTACATGCCAATTTTTTAGATCTAATTTTACTTATGCATTACCATACAACTCCTACACTATCAATACTATATCACTCAACTCGTCAGTAATGATAATTAGTGATGTCACCACACTTATTGGTTGTGAAGTGGTTATTACCTACTCTTGAAATAATTCAATCTATGTTTCATCTAATTCTTCCATATAATAATGTACACTCCCATTCTTTGTAGTTAGCTATGTCAAAGAATGAAGTTATGAAGTATATAGACACAAAACATCTGATCTCTTAGATATTGTATATAGCATAACCTGATAAAACATTGATATTATGTTATACATTGATTTCCATCTCTTTGTTGATTTTCTTATTATTTGAATGCAATGCACTTTCATATTATCTATCACTCATTAATTTATTTAAGTTGTGCATCAGGTCTCTTCCTGGGCCTTAGATCAATAAGTTCATGAATCATAGTTCTTGGAGTAAGGTTACACTCTTTCAAATTATTCAAATATTTTTAATGTTTTTATTTGTATTCAATTCAAGGAAAGATTCAGTGTCACCTCTTTCATATTGAGTTTTTTTTAATTGAAAAATCTATAAATCGAAAATTAGTGCAAGATGAGAGCTACAATTTTTTTTTTCTATCAACTTATTTTTGTTGTTGATAATTATTGTCATCTATCCAATCCTGTACACAAGATCGATATACACCATCTCTATGTTTTTTTAGTGAATTCTAGTTGTTTATGAAACCAGGACCATAAATTACAAGCACGTCCCCTTTGTAAATAGTCATAGATCATTTTGTAGAAAGATCAAGTATTCAAGTTACAATACATTTTACTATGTTGGACCTATAAGCATAGTTCACAAACTTTAATTTTTAGCATTAATATTGTACAATGAAATATAGTGCAATAAACTTGTTGAACTACAAGAAACTAGGTTTTTTTTCATAGGCTCTATAAAAAAAAAGTTTTAAATTGAATTAGTATTATTACATTAAAAATCAAATGAGTAAAAAATTACTAAAAAACTAATAAATTTGTATTTTTTTGAGTCTATCAAGTAAAAAGTATTATACAAACAATCTTCTTTTGATGATTCTTACTCAGTTTTTTGAACATACTTGTTAGAAGGTTTGTTTTAATTCATGTAAAGTTTTCTTCAAACATTGTTACAATGGCATGAACATAATGTTTAAAGAAAAACAAGAATAATTAACCAAGAGGATATGCTAGAAATTATAACCATTTTTCTTGAGGATTTTGTGTTTTTTCATTGGATGCTCGCTATATTTATATCCAATTTAATAATAATGTTTTTTTAAAAATCACGCTCAAATCTCACATAGTGCTTGATTCCCGTTTAAACATTATACCAGGCTATCGCTAACTATGAAATTGCACTAATTATATTATGAGTTCACTATTCACTTTAGTAATAATTATATAATTTCAACATCAACTTGCATCAATAATTTAATATTTTTCCATGACATTAATCATGTAATGTTTTCATTATGAATCTACATTAAAAAATATTATTTTACTATTAACTTCCCTTAAAAATGATGGAAGTTCACATCTCAGGGGAGGATACCTTACATAGGTTTAAGCCACATGGCCATGATAAATACAATAGGGGAAAAGTGTGAAAACCAAAAAAATATAAGAAAAGATCAATAACATTAATAATTTTATGATTTAACCAAGGATTGCAATAAGTCATTGTGAACTTGTATTAACAATTTGATTTTTTCATTATGAACTCCCATTATAAATTCCTTTAATAATTTTAAAATTTCACTGACATTTATAATTTTATTGTTTCATTATCAACTTGCATTAAAATTTTACAATGTCATTATAAACTTGCATTAATAACTTCATGATTTCATTGTAAACTTTGCATTAGTTATTTTTTTCCACTTTGATTAATATTTTAAAAGTTCTAGCATTTAAAATTAGATACTATGTGGTATGTATAAGTCACATCATAGCTAAAGTTTAGTTTTAGGTATAATATCAAGAAGATTCATTATAATTTAGAGTTACCCTTATTTTTAAAATCATTATAACTCAATCACCAATGAGATGCTACCATAGGTTTTTTATTACCTAGATGGTGTAAGCTTGCTTTACATATTCATGCATATTTGGTGATCACCATGTGTCTCATTTACAAAGGGATAATACCCATGTGATTCATATGTTGGAATTGATATTCTAATGGATCCACATAGAGCAAAAATCCATATGAAAACTTGTGAACATGTCATCAAGTGGGAAACCATAAATGAACATTTGTCTTATTCTCTTTGGGAATTGGAAAGGTGTAGATTCATATAATTATCACAATTAATCAAATAAAAGGATCCATTAAAGTGATCTGATGCTAGGTGGCCATGTAGCATTTGACAATGATAGTTTAAAAAAATCATAGGATTGGCCACATGATAAAATATTTTGTCAGGCAACTCCATGAAGGGATAACCATGAAACTATGAGACTCCATGTAATCATGCCACACGGAGTGTGGAGATACTCTATTTTAAAGTGAAAAATTATGTCACTCATCAATACACCATGAATTCAAAATAATTAACAAGATTAAGAGATGAATAAATTGATCACATAGTTGCCTTTTTAAAATGAAATTCACATTGGATTTGATACGTAGAAAGATCATCAATAATCAAAAGTTACCACGCTATGGCCCATGAGCTATGTGAAAATACATAATGATGAAACTTGACATCTATCTCAGTGTCATGCTACAGTAGACTATAGAAACACTTGCATGAGAAATAATTAAGTGAAATTTATAAACTAAGGGGTGCATAGACTTTTCACTTGATCATTTGTAATCCCATGTAATTTAAATAGTTATGGATCTCCATAATGAATAGTTCATAAGGTATGATACTTATGGAAGGCTTTATAAAATGGGTAATAAGCAAAGTAGACTAATTGTGAGGGAAACTCCATGATTAAGTACAATAGAGTTGGAGTAGTAATGCCATGGTTGAACTCCAAGAAAGTCTCATTACTTAACCCATATGATCATCACCTAGATGAAATGAGTGTTGAGTAGACCATTCATACTCATGAGAGACGCGTTATTTTAAACTACTTATCATATCAAATAATTTCATGCATTCCATAAAACTACCACTTACATAAATTTAAAGAGCTAGGGAGCTCCATAAGAATAGTGCATAAGGTACAAGAATTGTTTAAGGTTTTTCAAATAGGGTAACAATCTAATTAGGATTGATTATGAGGGAAACTCCATGGAAATGTGTGTTTGAGATAAAGTGAGACTAAGATGGGTGACTTATTGGGAAATATCAATGCTTCATCACTCTAACATCACATAGACATGATGAATGTCGAGTGGATCATTCATGGTTATGAGAGATGGGTTATTGTGAACCATATTTTTAAAATATGTATCGATGTAGGTTGACTCAAAACTATGGATTTGAATCTTGAAATCATATCACATAATTTAATGCACTTTAAAAAAACACCACATATATAAATTGAAAGATCTAGGGAGATAAATAATAAATGGTTCATGGGTTATAACACCTATTGAAGGTTTTAAAAATGGGATCACAAGCTAAGCGTGATTGATAGTGAGTTTGTAATATACGTGACCTTTGTAGTTTTTGTGGCATATTGGCCACATGGGTACTTGGAACTTTATGCCTTATGGTATAAATATAAAGTGAAAAATATGTTTAAATGTGGACTCATATTCACATGTACATGGGAAATATTTAAAATGAGATGTGTTAAAATAAATCCCAAATATTTGTGGTTACTAATGTGAAAACTACAAACAAGTGCCCCAAAATTTCATTCTTTATAGTATTTCTTAGGTTAAATTCAGACTTCAAAATATGTCTAAGGTCTGTGTTGGATTTAAAATTAGTCATAAGTCATACCTAAGGGTTTGAATTTTTTATTTACATCCACTTTAATAAATTTAGAATTACTTTAACACATGAGATCTTTTTAATCTAATTTTTTATTGATATAAATCACATGACCTCCTTAATCTGACCTAACATTAGGGTTCACATATATAAATCAACTCATGGACACATCCACATTATTGTTTCACTTTATATTAATTTATTTGATGGTCACACACATGAACACACACATTAAAAATGGGACCTTATGTTATAATATTTACAACCCCAAGCTCAATCCTAAAGATACAAATCTAACCATTTATCAAACATAATATATAAATGTTAACGGATCTGCACAGTCTCTCTTAAATATTAGTGAATCCCATGGACCTTGAACTATGACCATATGCTAACTGGCATGTGTCTTTTTATAGTATTTTATCCCCTTGACCCATATGCTGACTGACCTTGAAGAATTTGTTGCATGTCCCATTCTTAACAATAAAATATCCTTTATTATAAGTGTGTACAAAAACACAGAGAAACAGGTTAAATTTATGAATCTGAGCCAATGAGTGATCACCACAAGTCATGTCAAAATAAATAAAAAACATACTCAAAGTCAAAAGTAGATGACAAACTTGAAAATATGTGTCTTGTGAACCTGATCCAATCATATCCTACTACATGTCACTCCAAGAGACCACCTCATGAATTTTAGACCTCATGATAATTTCATGTGGGTGATGGATATTATTTTTTGACATGAAGCCAAATTTAATGATTTCCAAGCCATCATACATAAATATTGAAAAGTGATATTGTGGCATGATACCCTATGATCATGCCATGTGGATGGTGGCAATGCTTCATAAACGCTAATCTAAATTTGACACCTATCAACTCATCACTTCATCACATATTTATGAAGGGTCATAAAAAATGATAAATGATCACATAAAGATATTTATGAATTGAGTTCAAAATCAAACTTGGTGTACATGGATCACTATTGATTAGAGAAGCCAATATAAAGATCATGGTAAAATTTCACATTGTATTTGGGATTGAATTGCATGAATAGGTGAAGGTTGTGAATTATGAATGGTCAATTGAAAATTCGAGTGGCATTCTACTTAATTGACTATGAACTCAATATATTTAAATTTAGATAGGGGATAAGTATATATGGATTAAAAGTGGGAATTAATTCATAGTTCTATTTTTAGATCAGATAGTTTGGTTTAAATTTAGATTTTAAAATAAGATTTTTTAGTTGCATTTTCAATATCAACCATGAAAACTCCCAGTGTTATATAGTTATCAGACTATTGATTCAAAATAGAAAAATATTAAATGATGCAATACACATTTTTCACATGACCCAACATGTAAATTTATTGGTCACTATAACAAATGCACTTATAAAAAAAGTGGTTGTTGTAAATGCAAAGTATAACGAGTGAATTTGTAGTGGGAGGAAAATATAAATACAATCATATGACCATAAATGACCTAAAAAATAAATAAATAACAACTATGTTTCTTAATGAATTTTATTAATATTAAGATGATTTCATGGTGAACTTACATTAATGCCCACTATAGTTGTGCATTGAACGACTTGAAGGTTGGAATAACATATAAAAACTTATAGCCAATAAGCAGTGTGATGTAGGGGCATCCTATAAGGACCCCAAAAATGATTAAATTTTATCCTAAGTTTATCCATTAGGTGTCTTATATTTGTTATAGGTCATAAATAGTCCATAGATAGAGTTTACATAGTCCAAAGATACATGAAATTTGAATTATTAGTTTTCCCACCAAAAGTAATATTTAAAAACTTGAATATTGTGAGGCCTTTTCTAAGGACTTTTATGTATGTGTGAAGGAGGAAATATGTAATGAACATGTATAAGAGTATTTGACACTATTTTAGGTCCACTATATGTTCATTATCTATATTTATGGTCCTATATGCCATATTATGTGGAAATCAAGAAATAATGCAAATTTTAAACAAGAAACCTCTACATGGGAAAGATCCAAAGAAAAAATTATGCATATTTTTAGGAGTTTATGGAGTCAATTTTGGTTTTTTAATCTGATATTACATTCATGGTATAGGAATGGATAATGGACAATCTTGTATGAAGGGGAGTTTGAATGTTGTAACCCCTGTTTTGAGTGAATATATGCATACCCTGTTTTGATGTCATTTATTGCTATTGCTAATTGTAGGTGTTATGATTGATTAAATAATGGAAATGGAATTGGTTAAAATTATTTTTAAAGGATAATTAATGTTTTAGAGAATACTCAAAGAGATAGAGAAAAGAGATAACCCCTATGGATGTTGGTAAAACATAAACCCTGTTCTTATGTTGTTTGGTTTGCGTGTAAACTGTGTATTCAAAGTTGTGTGACTTCATAGCAATGGTAAATAATTTTCAAAGTGTTTAAATGAGGGTTGGATATTTTTGAAATATAATTTTCATGATAATACGAGGACTTATGACTAGATCATTTCTAAAGACATGACCCTGTTTCTAATATATTTCCTCATTTATAACTGTGTGTTTCAATGTTGAATACAAGAGGGATTCATGAATCATTATAAACATGGATAAGGATTATTGAAGTGTTAGGTTGTGGAGCTAAAAGCTTCACCAGGATGTGAACAGGAGGAGTTGTAGAGGTTACTGAGTTACAAAACAAGTTGCAGGGAAACCGACGTCGGTCTGATCAACGGACGTCGGTCATATTACAGTGTAGAAGCAACTGACGTCGGTTATGAGTCGGCCGACATCAGTCAGAAAGGAGCTGATGTTGGCAACCTGTGTGTGCATGTGTTTGCATGCAGGTTAAGAACTGGTCTATTTTTGTACAGTCAATTTGCATGTAAAGACTTATTTTAGTCTCGGAGCTACGTTTTTAATTATTGTAATTAAGAATGTCTAATTATTGTATGCATGAGATCTATATAATAGACTCATGGGATGTATTGTAAAATTGTACTAGAGTGAGAGAACAAAGATTAGCTCCTTCAGAAGAGAGAGAGCAAGAGTGTTAGATAGCCAAGAGGGCTTGTAAAAGAGAGCAGGGATTAGCTCCTCCAGTTCCAAAGGGATGCCAAGAGTGTATGATCAGGGAAAGTTGTAGGTTGTGCAAGTTCTGGTTGAAGAACCACCGGGGTACTGGTTGAAGAATCATAAGGACTTGCTGAGGCAAGGACAAGGGTTCTTTAGGGTGTAGAGATATCTACGTGGTAAGTAAGGTCTGGTGATTTACAGGTTGATGCAAGAGCAAGGAAATCTACTTGGAGTACGGTTGTGTACTTGGTGTACTGGCAACATTGTTATTGACTAGTGGAGGTGAACAACAACTCTATGTTTGAGTTGATTGTTGTGACTGTAATTGAGAGAGTGAACTATTGAAGGAGAATTACTGGTGAGCCCTAAAAGTGTGGGAGCTCTAGAGGTGTGGGAAGAAGAAGTGTGGCATCTTCTTTATTGTATTTTCTTCTGAATGAGTATTAATACAATTGGGTATTGTCTCTCATATTCTATTTTGTTTCTAAATTTTCTAGTTACTTATTCATTCTGGTTAAATTCCATGTTTAGTTGCTAATACAAAGGTAATCAAGTGTGCCCTTAGTGGAGCAATAGGATCTTGATAGTTGGTATCAGAGCAGGTTGACCAGGTTGGTACCAATCTTGACAAGTTGGTATTAGAGGGTGGTTAAGTACACTAACATGTGGTCAGAGCGTGTTAAGTGTTTTTTTGATTACAGGTCACTCTCAAGGGTTTTAGATTGAGTGGGAGTATAGCAATGGCAGAAGAAATTAAGCTACGAATGGAGAAACTAATTAGCACGAATGGTCAATTACTGTTTGATGGAAAGAAAGAGCAGGTAAAGAAAGATAGCTGGTTGGTAGAAGATCAGCATGAAGGAATTGAAGAAGCAGATGTTGCAGGTGTTGTTGCACAGGATGCTCTAGATAAAGTAGAATCTTGGTCTATAGATTCTGTTGCCTCTTTCCATGCAGCTCGAAATAGAGCATCTTTTCATGAGTATGTCCAGGGAGACTTTGGAGAGATTCATTTAGGGGTTGGTGAGCCTTGTCACATGGTTGGCAAAGGGGAAGTGAAGCTAAAATTGCAGATAGGTAACACACGGGTGTTGAATGAGGTCATGCAGGCACCAGTCTTGGAGATGAGTCTAATTTCTTCAAGAAAGTTGGGTGATGAGAGATGCACAGTAACTCTCACAACAGATGCACTTGAATTAGATAGTGGTAAGAAAGCAGGTATCCTTTATCTATCTACTTATATTACTGATTCACCTTCTGTTGCAGAGATGTGGATTTTTAGGCTTGGTCACATATGTAAGAAGGGAATGCATGTTCTTAAGTGAAAGACAGATATCTTTGACAAATTTAATAACTGGAAAGCCTTGGTGTTCATGGAGGAGATGATGGACAAAGATCAACTGAGGGGACTAGATTATTCTGAGCAAGGCTGTGTTAATTTGGACAGGGTTTTGATCCAAGGTGAGCTCACAGGTAAAAAGTCATCACTCACAGGAGAACATAGTTACCGGCATCAGTCAGGAGAAATTGACGTCAAACAGACAGATACCAACATCAATCATGTGCAGACCAGTAGAGTCAGTGGTGTCAGGTAGGTGAAGACCGACGTTGATCAGGGGAAATCGACATCGGTAGTCAGGGTCAATTGCAGGGAACTAATGTCGATCGGTTGCAAATTGGGAGATGGCTGAGATCGGTCACTGAAACAGATGTTGGGTGGACAGTAAGCTGTCAAGGAGTCTCAAATGCCCATGTGGAGGATTGAAAGGGTAAGTGAGCCTCATATTCATTATTCACCTTCTTTATACTACTTGTTGCTCACTGATGGTCAAGAACTAGGAAGACGTGAAGAGGAAATGTAGGTAGAATCCAGGAAACAATGGGAGCATGGCATGAATTCTTTAGAAGAAAACCAAGCAAGAGATTTGGTAGAGTTGCCAGCCGGGATAAAAGCATTGAAAGATGAATGGATTCCCAAGTTAAAGAAGAGAGTGGATAGATACGTGAGATGGAAGGCCAGGGTATATGGTCTTGAGGAAGATACAAGATAGTGGTACAGGTTTGATAGGAGTATGACAAAGCATGGCTTTAGTCAAGGGTTACACATGTAGGGAGTTTCTGAGCTAAAGGTAAAGTTAGTTCAGAGGTATGTCATGAAGAATTTAGGAGCAGTGAAATTCTTTGGCATGAGAGACATGGAAGATCATAGGTTGATTTTCTCTCTAGTGGGAGCTGATGTGAAGAAGGTGTTGGTGGGGTTCAATACACAAGATGAAGAATTGGTAAGCATACCAAGGGTTAGACAATTCAAGCTGAGCTTAGAACAGTGTTCAAAATCACATGAGGTTGAGTGTAGACCTGAGTTTTCCCAAGCAGTGGGAGTTGTCAGAGAGTTTGGAGCCAATTCGGGGAAGATGGATTCTCAGGTATATGAGAGGGACTAGTAGCAGGTTAACATGTTATGCAGGGTCAAGGTCTTCACTACATGGAGTTTTAGGTTCAGATGTGGCAGGTTACTTAGATGACAGGAGATACACCATAGGTTGTGTGGTGGTTGGTCTTCAGGATTGAGCTTGAAGAGGGATACAAGCCAGGAAACAAATTAGATGGTGTACATGTACAGGTGTAGCTATTTATCTCCAAGTGGGAGATTGTTAGGTTGTGGAGCTAAAAGCTTCACCAGGATGCAAACAGGAGGAGTTACAGAGGTTTCTGAGTTGTAAAACAAGTTTTAGGGAAACTGACGTTGGTCTGATCAACCGACGTCGGTCATATTATAGTGCAAAAGCAACTGACATCGGTTATGAGTCGATCGACATCGGTTAGGAAAGAGCCGACGTCGGCAACCTGTGTGTGCATGCATTTGCATGCAGGTCTAGAACTAGTCTATTTTTGGACAGTCAGTTTGCATGTAAAGACTTATTTTAGTCTTGGAGCTACATTTCTAATTATTGTAATTAAGAATATCTAATTATTGTATGCATGAGATCTATATAATAGACTCATGGGCTGTATTGTAAAATTGTACTAGAGTGAGAGAGCAAAGATTAGCTCCTTCAAAAGAGAGAGAGCAAGAGTGCTAGATAGCCAAGAGGGCTTGTAGAAGAGAGCAGGGATTAACT
Organism: Torreya grandis; assembly: GCA_037957365.1. NCBI lineage: Eukaryota > Viridiplantae > Streptophyta > Pinopsida > Cupressales > Taxaceae > Torreya > Torreya grandis. Next base: position 4,294,466 of record JARHVA010000517.1, on the reverse strand, counting down.
CCTCCTAGTTCCAAAGGGGTGCCGAGTGTGTATGATTAGGGAGAGTTTGAGGTTGTGCAAGTTCTGGTAGAAGATCCACCGGGGTACTGGTTGAAGAATCATAAGGACTTGGTGAGGTAAGGACAAGGGTTCTTCAGGGTGTAGAGATATCTATGTGGTAAGGTTTGGTGATTTGCATGTTGATGCAAGAGTATGGAGATCTACTTAGAGTATGGTTGTGTACTTGGTGTACTGGCAGCGTTGTTACTAACTGGTGGAGGTGAACAACAACTCTGTGTTTGAGTTGATTGTTGCGACTGTAATTGAGAGAGTGAACTATTGAAGGAGAATTAATGGTGAGCCCTAGAAGTGTGGGAGCTCTAGAGGTGTGGGAAGAAGAAGTGTGGCATCTTCTTTATTGTATTTTCTTCTGAATGAGTATTAATACAATTGGGTATTGTCTCTCATATTCTGTGTTGTTTTTGAATTTTCTAGTTACTTATTCATTCTGGTTAAATTCTGTGTTTAGTTGCTAATACAAAGGTAATCAAGTGTGCCCTTAGTGGAGCAGTAGGATCTTGACATGAAGGTCATTTAGAACTCCACATTTCAAGAAAAGTTAATGAAAGTCTCTAGTTTTTGATAATCTTGCATAAACTAGCCTTGTTTCCTAAAGTGTATATTGGTATGGTGGACTGTATATTGATTTCTTGAAAGAAAGGATCATAGGATCAATTTTTAAGTGATTTATAAGGTTTTATTAATTTATTGAGTGTGTATTAAGGATATTTATAACTTTATATTACACAATTATTGTGTGTTTTTCATTCTTACAGAAACACAAAGTTGTAGAGTCTCTTTTTGTCAACATAATCAAGTGTATTTTAACTTTGAAACATGTGACAATCGATAAAAAATGGATATTTGATGATTGTAGAACATGGAAAAGGTAATTATATACCTGAAAAACCTCACATGAAGCTTTGAAAGCTTTGGATTCACCCATAAGGAAATAATAAGTGCTCTCAGGGTGTGATAGATCCCTAAAAGCCCTAATATAGGGTTTAGGCCATATCTCTCACTTTAACCATTAATTTTTTAAAAAAAATAGTAATATGAGGTATTTTCACATTATTAAACTAAATATAACATTTCCAGAGTGTGTACAAATTTTTAGGTATGTATTTTTAGTGGAGTGGTGTTTAGGCTTGAGGAGGTCTAATTGGAAGGGCTAGTAGATGGAAAGTGAACTTAGATGAAGAGTTAAACCTCTAAATTTTATATAAAGGTGTATTTTGTCAAGGTAAACAAGAAATAAGTACTTTTAGTCATATAAAATGTGAAAATTGGTAACTTTAGCATGGATAATGACACCCAACTCTTAGGTCCCTCTTACTTGCTCTCTTGACCCTCTTAGGCTTATTTTCATTGATTCTCAATCATCTATAGCCTCCCTGACTTGATCCTAGCTAAGCCAGAACCCTCATTAAATGATAGATCCATCCTCCTAAGTCCAACTAATTAGGACAATAGCACCACACTAGGAATATAACATTGGTGCCACTCTTATCTGCAATCAATGTTATTGTCCAAATCTATTTTTGGGCCCAATAGTCATTTCCTTCCCATTCCCATCCTTCTCCTTATTGGCCTAATGTGAGTACATTTAACCCATTAAAAATAAATGCTATAAAATCCCATTCAAAGATCATTTTAAAAGGGTTTTAAAATATCACTAAGCAAACAAGAATACAAACAATACTACTCAAGCAATCTTCCCTATTCTCTACATATAGCAAACCAACACAATTACAAGTTCATTAAAATAATTACACCAGTCCCTAGCCACCTAAAAAACATGTACTTAAGCATTATAAATCTTCATATACACATTTCACAAAGCACATCAAGTGGGAGAACTACATATGGTTTGATCCCTTTTCAGAGTATTGGTATGTAGGCAATTGCCTACACACGGCATGTGAAACACGTTCAGTGTATCTTACACACAGTATCCCCCCATATTACTCAAAATTGGTCAAAGTATAATATAATATAGGGTTTTAACAAATAATATACTCTACAGAGAGCTATACAGACTTCTAACTGTCAAAATTTCACAGACAGGGTCACATAAACATAGCAAATAAAACCTAGAAAACTCAGATCCTCAGGTAAAAAATGACAGAGGTGGAATATAGCACCAATGCCACTCCTATCCACTTTCATTTATTTTATCCAATTAGAAAATTAAGTTTATATCTCAAATTTTGATAATGCCCCAATTTTGCATAGCGAGTATTAGGCCCTGTCTCGATTGTATCAACTAGTTTCCGGCTAAGTTTGATTTTCTCCCTCTCATTGTTATTTTTAGAAAAATCTAAATTGTAATTAATTTACACAAATTAGTAGATTTATTATTGTATATTTATTTACTAATTTTACTACTCAAACCCTTTAACTAAATTAGGAATAATACACCAATATTCCCAAAACTTTTAAATCTTTTGGTGAATCTGACTTACTTCGTTTGTGCACAAAAACCCTAAAAACCCTAGGGTAAATTTTCTACTAATTTTTTCCTATATTTTTTTAATTTTTCACCTACATAATAAAATAAAAAATTAGCATTAAATTTTAAAATTTCTTATTAATTTTTTTATAATTTTCTTTCAAACCCTAGTTGCCCATACTAAGTCACAGTATTTTCCCAGTAATTTTCCAATATTTTTTTGATTTTTTACTAGAATTTAAAAATAAAAAATTAACCTATTTAAAAATTCAATAGTAATTTTCAAAAATATTTATTTTTCAAAACCCTATTTGCATATACTAGGTCTCTCTAAATCATAAAAATTTTAATAAATTTTTGATTTTTTACTTGCATACTTAACTCAGAAATTCACTTTAAATTTCAAAATTACATAGTAATTTTTTAAATAATTTTATTTCAAAACCCTAGCTGCATACACTAGGTCCTAATACTTTTGAGATATGACCTTACATTTTAAAATTAGATTTAAAAATTGGATTTCACTTATTTACAATTTTTTTTTTTTACATTTCTTGCAAATAATAAGGGGACCATCATTGGCCCTATCATGTACATGAATGATGAAGTTTACCATATGCTAATACAAAGCTTCATTATTTTATTTTCATGCCTACTTTTCATAATATGGAATGATATTAATAAATTCATTTTTAAACATAGTAAGATACTTCTCCTTCAAAGCAAAGTTTACTTGTCTTTAATACAAGGTTTCATCTCTTGCTTTGTAGCTCTCATATGGACAAATTTTCAAGTTTATCATGCTAAACACATTAGAAATGTCATTAGCACATGTAAAATTTACTTATACATTCATGCACCAATTCATTCTTTCTATCCCTTTCTTTTTATCTCTCATATGGAAATTTTTTCAAGTTTGTCATTCTAAATACATTAGAAATGTCATAACACATGTCAAAGTTCTTTATGCATCAATGATCTTTTGCTTGCAATATCTAATTTATAATAATATTTATAAACATATTGTTATACAAATTATAACTCAAATTACATGCATTTTATCCCACATACATGGTTTCTACCTAGAGGATCCATTGCATAAGCTAACAACCACTTGCCAAGTTTCAATTCCATATCTTATGTGCAAGAAAAAGTTCTTTTTCTCCTCTCCCTCAAGAGGGTGATAACTACTTTCCCTCTAACTAGGTACATCATATCACCCCTCAAAAAGGTGAGGTAGCTGATACTATTGTTCCTAATGCATACATTTATCCTATAGCTTCTTCAAAACCTCTTCAACATATATGCTTACATGTTCAATCAAAAGCAACTAGGGTTTGCACTTATGAGACTCTAAGGAATCAAATCACCAGTATGAGAAAGTTATTTTCATATTTACAAATGAAAAATAAACTATTACATGAAAATATCACAACATTGGAAAATTAGATTATAATACAAAAGCCTCAAAGGCACCCTAGTGTCAATCATGTATATGCACCTTCACCTAGTCAATTAGTTGCAAGCAATGTTACATATAAAAACACAAAATCAAAACAAATACAATACATAAATAGTGATTGAAAAATCATTCAAAGATAAAATAAGAGTTAAAGTGAATTACTAATGGAAATGATTAAATATAAGATGATCAAACTATCTCCTCTACATCTAGTGAGAAGATTAAGATATTATTGTGCATATCATATAATGCATGGGCATCACATAGACTCATGTTTGGAATTAAAAAAACATATACAATAGATAATTGATAATGAGAACCCTCTAAGAGGTAAATTAGTCAAGTAATCCAAAATGACATAGGAACACATTCACAAAGGGTCAAATCCATAAATATTACAAAAGTGGTTACCAAAGCATAACACAGAACACCAAAAGGATCAAAAAGCCAAATCAGAGCAAGAAAAAAATACCATAAGCATAGTTAAAGTAAAAAAAAATGCAAATATATCTCTCCAAAATGAGGCTAAATTTTCAAATTAGTATGGGTTTGGTCAAAAATATCTACAACAGTTTGATTATCAAGGTCAAAAGTTGGGCAAGCAGGCTCAAGGCATCACTACACCTATTCTAGCAGTTGATAATGTTTGTCACCAAGGTTTTGGGATTTATTTAACATCCTGAGTTAAATCATTCAAAGACATAATTAATCAAAGGAAAAGATCCAGATACAATAAAAGTCAACCTAGCATTCCATTGGTTCAAAATAAAGATGATAATGATGAGTGGAATAATATAAGTTATTATGATTTTCAAGATACCGACAATGAATCCAAATATTCAAATTCATATTCACAATAATTCCCTCATGCTTCATAATCATGCACGATTCCTTTGTTTGATATAGGAAACCATGATAGGGAGTCTCCCATGAGACTCATCGATTAGTATCATCTCTTCTCAGCCTTATTTGTACATAGTTTCTTTTTACTTGCTTATACATAATCTCTCTTCAATTTATTTTACATAGTCTCTTCATGATTGGTTGTACATTAGCTTATATCAAAAATACAAAAACATTCAAATAACTCAAAATATAAAAAACATTCAAATATTTCAAAATACATAAACATTCAAATAATTCAAAACATCTGATTGTATGCATTGTCCATGATTTACATTTTTACTATCATGATAGACTTACATTTGTTGTTCTATGTTATTATTTGTTTATTTATCTACATTACCATGCTTCACTTGATCTTCTTTGAGTGTGTGTAGTGACATCTAGATCCTTGATTGCTTCACTCCACCTATTGAGGGGGCATCCTACTTCTACATCGAGACATACATCGATATACATACCCATTGGGGGCATCTTCTATATGAATACACCATCCATGTTATGTAATTCCTACACCACACACTCTAGTTATCATGTTGATGTACATTAATTACTACCTTACATAGATTATTATATCAACATCTCACTAGTATATAACACTTGTGTATTTTTTAGCATATACCTAGTCTTATACTAACATGTCTTGCATACTTTCCTTCTCACTTTGATTAGTTACATGCAATTGTATTTCTAATATTTACATACTTTACTTTCTTACTTAGCATAGCTAGATTGTTTGCATTCCTCAGTTTCTATTTTGTCTCCTATATGTGCTTTAGAACATTTTCCAATGTCCTTTGCTTTTATTCATGTGCGTGTCTTAGGACTTCCTTTTCCTGTACTCCTCTATATGATTGTGGCTTCCACATCAATTTTTCTTGTTTCAATTATATGTGTATGTGGCATTTTAACATGCCTTGTATGCTTTCTTTCCAGTATGTGTGACATGTGCCCATGTCCCTTATTTTTTTGGCCCCTTATCCACCGTTGTATATTTCTTGCTTCTTGTCTTGTGTGTTTGTTGCTTATTTTATTCTCATTGTTTTCAATGCCATGATTCACATCATGCATTTATCTTTCTTTCTTGGATGCCATGATGGACATCATGCTCCATCCCTCTAACTAACAAATAACAAATAACCAAACTTTCATTTAAATATCAGTACATTGCACATGTTCTTACATTGTTATATCCATCTAGGCATACCCCTGTTGATCTAACAATCTCTCAATACAAATAATGCTATATGTTGAGATATCTTGTCGATTATCATTGATAGATCATTTATCTTTACAGCATAACACATTTGTAGGGCTCTTTCTTCTGAGGGAAGTCATTGTAGGGTCTTCATTCCTACCCTCAAAAGAGGGGGTAATAAATAGGGGTTTATCATAAAGATCAGAGCTCTTAACGGTTAAAACAACAATTTTTAGAACATCCAGAACAATAACCAAACATCAAAATAGTCAAAAAAGAACATGTAGAAAATCAAGAATCTAGAATAGTTACCAAATTAGCCTTGTATAATAGCACCCAAATTGGACAAAAATGTAGGTGCCACTAGTGTCCACTTTTGGCACTCTTATCCAAATAGTAAAAAAAAGATTTTCCATAAACAGAGAAATGTAAGTTTAGTTATAGTTTGTCAGTTACAATTCAAACTAGAATCAATGGTTTTAGTATAGTTATTCTCAGAGAATCTAGATATAGGGGGAATCATACATGTCATAATGGATCTTGATTCTAGTTTTAGATAGGGTGGTTGGTATAAATTCTAGATCAAAATCCATGTTTTAGACATCGATGATTGGGGGCAATGTGCATGGCACATTTATTTCTTCTCTTTTTGAGTTCAACATTACCCATACATTCTCAGTAGTTTCATACCTTATTCCATCTACAAATGGTTGGCAGAATTTTAGAATGGATTTCATACAAGTCTAACTTCCTGAGTTCTTGAGTGGATTTCATATAAGCATAGTGCACCAATTCGGAGTGGATTTCATACAAGCCTAATCTCCATCTTTCAAAATGGCCAAGAGTGGCCTACTTTCTAGCATACAATAAACTTTCCATGCCAACATTGTTATATCATATTACATTTATGGTATTCAAGATCAGTCTCATACGACATATATTTCATATCGGTATTAGCTCATAGCTTTACTTCACAGGGAAATGATGGAGCCAAAAGACTAGCTAGCATTTGTATTATTGAGCCACCTATTCAAAGGGATTAGATACATAGTCTAAACATCAATCAACACATGCATGACCACCTATCTTCACTTAGTGGGTGATGATGGAGCTAAAGGGATAGCTTTTAAATTATTGAGCCATTCTCTGGGAATGGATCACTCAGCCCCGCTCATGATATTACTCTTGGTACAACATCATCCATCATTACTCAACATCACTCAACATCATTAAACAACACAATAGGTTTTTTATTGGTCCACATACCTGATGAGGTGTATTAATTCCTTTATTTTCTTCCCTCTCTTACCCAACTTTGTACCTTCTTATTTTAAATATAACGTATCTAGTAAAAATTGATCTACTTTTTGTTTTATTTTGTAGTGTTATACTTCATAATGTGTTCTCTCTATGCACACCCATCATCACACAACTTCATGATCTTTACCCTTATAGGTAAGTTTAGGCACGGTTTATATTTTTCCTTTATCTGAGTATTTCACTTTGCTACATCACTAAATTAAAGGGGAGGCAAATGTAGTTATATAAATGCAAAAATTGGTAACTTAAGCATGGTTAATGACACCCAATTCTTAGGTCCCTCTTGTTTTCTCTCATAAGCCTCTTAAGATTATTTTCACTAATTACCAATCAGCTATAGCCTCCTAGAATTGATCCCATCTGAGCCATACCTCTCTATACATGATAGATCCATCCCCCAAGGTCCCATCTTCTCAAGATAATAGTGCCACACTAAGACTATAGCACCGATGCCACTCCTATCTACTTTCAACATTATTGTCCAAGTCCATTTATAGCCCTAGTGGTCATTTCCTTCTAGTTCCCCATCCTTCTCCTTGTCAACCTAATGTGAGTACATTTAACTCATGACCCGTAGATCCTTATAAAATTCCATGCAAATATCATTTGAAAAGGGTTGGCAAACATCACTAAGTAAGCAAGATTACTCAAGCAATATTCCCTATTCTCTTCATACATCCAACCAACACACTTACAAGCTCATTAAAATCCTTACACAAATCCCTAGCCACCTCAAACACATTCAATTTAACATTTTGCATCTTCATATACATAAATGCACAAAGCATACCAAGTGGCTAAAGTACATATGGCTTGATCCCTCTTTGAAGTATTGGTATGTAGGCAGTGTGACCACACATGGGGTGTGAAGCACATTCAGTACATCTTACACACAATGACCCCCCCTCTTGCTCAACATTGGTCAAAGCATAATGGAAGATAGGGTTTGAATAAATAATCTACTCTATAGGGAGCTATACATACTTCCAAATGTTAAAACTTCATAGATAGGGTCAGATAAACATAATAAACAAAACCTATAAAGTTTAAATCCTTAGGATCATGGTGGCAGAGGTAGAATATAGTGCCGGTACCACTCCTATCTACTTCTAGCACTCCTATCCAATAAAAAAACAAACTTTAGATCCTAGTTTTTGATAGTGTCCCAGTCTTGCACAATGAGTATTAGACCCTGTCTCAACCATATCAGCCAGTTTCTAGATAAGTTTGATTTTATCCCTATTATTACTATTTTTAGAAAAGTCTAAATTGTAATTAATTTATATAAATCACTAGGTTAATTATTGTCTATTTATTTACTAATTTTACTACTTAGACCCTTTAACTAAATTAAGAATAATACATCAATATTCACAAAACTATTAAATCAATACTGGATATCCTTAAATGATTATACTTTAACCATACTAAGCATTAATACCTATAAAAGGGAGACATGGACTAAAGTGAAATGCCTGCAGAGTTGTGTAAAGGGAGATAGTGAGACTTGTGAAGTGTTGATAGAGTTGATATAAGGGAAGAGTAGGTTAAGGAAACCATATTGAGAAAGATCAAAAGCATTGAAAATCATAAAAGAGGACTAGGTGAATCTATAAACCAAAGGATCAAAAATGATCCTAGACATCATTGACAATGAATAGTGTATTGAATAAGGCATAGAGTGATAGTATTGGTGTATGTTATACATCATTTTGGTATCAAAGATAGTAAAATATTATTAGGGGATTGTGGAAAGATTTGACATCATGTGTTTTGAGGTGCAATGTAGGACATATAACCAAGAACAGTGTTCCATGGAGAGAGTTAATAGGGATCAAGAAGATTTAGTCAAGCATGTCGTGGACCAAGTAAGATAGTTGATTTACCCATTCGTCATGAGGGTATTAAGGATGCTCTCAGAGAGAGAATAAAAATCAGTAATAAAGAGAGAAGAAGGAGATGATAGACAACAAGGTCAAGTAACACCTTTACAACCAAGGACAAGTGAGAGAAAAAATGAAGAGGTGGTTCAAGAGAGAGTATAAGTGCATGAAACAATAGTTCAAAAAGGCATGGGGGTACAATACCATGCAAGGGAGATTAAACCATTTTCATATGGAATATTGAGAAGAGAATAAGGTCTTATGAGACATGGACCAAGACAAAGATTTCAGGGACAATGTTGGCATTGTCATAGAGAGGGACATAGGGAAATAGAGTGTCCATTGAATATTGGTAGAAGTATGTAACAATAGAGTAATGAGGAAAGAAAGAAAGAAAGAAATGAGTCTTTACTCATGAGGATAATCTTATTGTAGTAGAGGAAAAAAGTCAAATAACTAGCCTAAAGAAGGAGCTTATTCAAGAGCAAGTGTAAAGTAAAAGGTAAGGTGTGTAATTTAGTCATTGATGGAGGAAGAAATAATAATATTTTATCTTTAGAGATGGTGCAAAATTTGGGCTTGAAGAGGATGCCACACCCATAACCATACAAGGTTGCATGGGTTTAAAAGGGACATCAAATCTTGATAAATGAACAAAGCTAGGTCGAATTCAAGATAGGAGGATATAGAGATAGAGTGTTATGTGATATTATGCCTATAGATGTTTAACATTTATTATTAGGGAGACTGTGACAGTTTGATAGGCATGCAATTCATTATGGTCAGGCAAACACGTATACCATCAAACAACATGGAGAGATACATATACTTGTTCCATTAAAGGGTGAATAAAGAAGAAGAGATGAGAGGATAATGATGATGGCAACAAGGCAGTATTAGAGAAAAGCCATGGAAAGATTGGGTTTATTCAAAGCATCAAAGGAAGAAGAGAAGATGAGTTGTCTTGAGTTAGTTAATATAAAGAGTTGTGAGTACACAAAGATGGACATAAGAAAATTTTAACAAGAATGCAAGATGATAACAAATATTCTTCAAAAGAAGGAAGACATAGCACCTAGGAGAGTGCTCAAGCAAGAGGAAAGAAAAAACAAGGGAAACTAAGCCAATGAGAGGGATGATAGCAGAATAGTGATGGATATTACAACTAAGATGGATGAGCAGTGATTTGGGAATGACATCAAGAAAGATAAAAAGTTGGAAAATGAAATGTCCAAGGAGGCAACCCAAGAGAGAGCAATGAAGGATATAAATTTTATTTATAATGAGTTAATTTGTGATCTAAATGTAGGTAAGAAGCAAGCAACCAAAGAAGAAATGGTTGAAAAACTCAAGTGTTGGAAAGAGAGTTTTGAACAAGAAGAGAATGTCAAAGTGTTAGGCAATATGCGACAGGCCCATGAAAAAGATGACCATGTAAGAATTCTAAATCAAGGAGATGAGATGGTGAAAGTGAGCATACCTCCTTTGCATATGTAGGAGATAAAGAGTAGCTATAATGTAGGTATACAATAACAAATCAAGATTCTCCACAAGCATGTGGCATGCAAGGATCAAGAACAAGTTGTATGTGATGTGAAGTGGATAGAATAAGAAACATGGATGAATAAATAAGAGTACGTAATTATAGAAGTGGTTGATGATGGAGATAAGGTGAAGGTGAATCAGTTTGAAAAGGAGGTAGAGTGGTATACACTTACAAAGTAAGAAGAAGATGGTAACAATTGTGTTTTCCTTAACAATGTTGTTTCATGTGTAGGTATGTTATTCAACGAGATGAAGCAAAGAAGGCCTGAATGTGGGGACCAAGAACATGTTTACCTCTATGAGAGGCAAGTGGAAGAAGATACCTTCTATAAGGAGGTTATTTATAGTCAAATAGGAGCATACACCAAGTGCATCACCAAACACCTAGGCTAAAAATATTCCATCTTGGTAGTATGATGCAGGGGTATCCTATAAGGACCCCAAAAATGATTCAATTTTGTCCTAAGTTAGTCTATTAGGTGTCTTATAGTTGTTAGAGGTCATAATTAGTCCATAGGTGGAGTTTAGACAGTCCAAAGATGCATAAAATTTGAATTATACGTTTTCCTGCCAAAAGTAATATTGGAAATTTGAATATTGTGAAGCCTTTTCTAAGGACTTTTATGTATGTGTGAAGGAGGCAAGATGTAATGAACATGTCTAAGAGTCTTTGACACTATTTTAGGTCTACTAGATGTTCATTAGTCTATAGTTATGGTCATATATGTCATATTATGTGGAAATTAAGAAATTATACAAATTTTAGACAAGAAACCTCTATGTGGGAAAGATCCCAAGAAACAATTATGCATCTATTTAGGATTTTATGGAGTCAGTTTTGGTTTTGTAATATGATATTCCATTCATGGTAGAGGAATGGAGGATGGACAAGCTTATATGAAGGGAATTTTAATGTTGTAACCCCTATTTTGAGTGAATATATATAGACCATGTTTAAAGAATAACGCATGTTTGATAGAATACGAAAAGAGATAAAGAAAAGAGAGAACTCTTGTGGATGTTGGTAAGACACATACCCTATTCTTATATTGTTTGGTTTGGGTGTAAACTATGTATTCAAAGTTGTGTGAATTCATAAAAATGGTAACTCATTTTCAAAGTGTTTAAATGAGGATTGTATTTTTTTTACATATAAGTTTTGTGATAATACAAGGAGGATTTTTTACTAGATCATTTCTGAAGATAGGACCTTGTTTCTAATATATTTACTTGTTTATAACTATGTGTTTCAATGATTGACTACAAGAGGAATTCATGAATCATTCTAAATGTGGCTAAGGATTTTTGAATTTTTTTTGGAACTCTACATTTCAATAAAGGTTAAGGTAATTTTCTAGTTTTTGATAAACTTGTATGAATCAGCCCTATTTCCTATAGTATATATTGGTATGGTGGACTGTATATTGATTTCTTTCAAGAAAGGATCATAGGATCAAGTTTTAAGTGTTTTATAAGGTTTGAATAAGTTATTGAGTGTGTCTTAAGGATATTTATAACTTTATCTTGAACAAGTATTTTGTGTTGTTCCTTCTTATAGAAGCACAGAGTTATAGAGTCTCTTTTTGTCAACATAGTCAAGTGTACATTAACAAGGAAATGTGTGATAGTCGATCAAGAAGGGATATTTCATGATTGGAAAATGTGGAAAAGGTAATAAAAAACCTAAAAAAACTCACATGTAGCTTTGAAATATTTGGATTCACCCACATGGAAATATTAAGTGCTCTTTGGCTATGACAGAGCCCCAAAAGCCCTAATCTAGGGTTTAGGCCATATCTCTCATTTTAACCATTCAAAATTTACACAAACTAGTAATCTAAGGTATTTTCACATGATTAAACTAAATATCACATTTACAGAGTGTGTATGGATTTATAGGTATAGATTTTTAGTGGAGTGGCATTGAGGCTTGAGGAGGCCTAATTGGAAGGGCTAATAGATGGAAAGTGAACTTAGATGAAGAGTTAAACCTCCAAATTTTATATAAAGTTATATTTTGTTAGGGTAAATAAGAAATAAGTACTCTATTTCCTTAAATGATTGTAATTTGACTATACTATGCTTTAATGCCTATAAAATGGATACAAGGACTAAAGTGAAATGCCTACAGAGTTGTGTAAAGGGAGATAGTGAAACTTGTGAAGTGTTGACAGAGTTGATAGAAGGGAAGAGTAGGTTAAGGAGACAATGTTGAGCAAGATAAAAATCATTCAAAAGCATAAAAGAGAACTAGGTGAATCTATAAACCAAAACATGAAAAATGAGCCTAGAAGTCATTGACAAGGAATAGTGTATTGAATAAGGCATAGAGTGATAGTAATGGTATATGTTTTGCATCACAGTGAACAAGTTTTTACTTTTTTTGTCAGACATTAACAAAATTATACATTTATAGTGACATGCTTTAATATATTAAATGAGAAAAAAGACAATTATACTTCTTTAAAATTAATCACTATTTAAAACAAATTGAAATCTATAATATCCCTTAGGGACTAATAACCTTTAAGAATTTAAAAAAAATAAAAAATAAACTAAAATATTATCTACCTTAGGGGTAATATAAATAAGTTGTAACATTAATAAAAATAAATCAAATAATAATAAAAATCAAATTGATTTCAAAACATGTTCACTTAAAAGTGCTTTTAGTGGTTTTTTTGTGGATCTATATGGAGTGCTAGATGTCTATAGGATTTTAGGATTTCCTCCCCATCTATCACACCGTTGATCTACTATAGATATAGGTAAGATTAATTATATTTTTACAATGCATTTATTATGTTGAGATAGTTTAGCATTCCTCTTTTTGGGTGGTGATGCTTACCCTTTATTAAATGTCCACTGTCATCATTCCCACATTATTTGATACAGGGATAGTTGGTGGGATCCTGAAAAACTATGGCATTAAAACAAGCTCATAAGTTTGTCTTAAAGGTCCATCATGAGGTATTGGTTTTAACTTAGACTCCCATTTACCTGATGTTGCTATATATTTATTAGAACTTGATAAAACCTATAATTATTTTGAAAATTTTAACCTGGTTGCTTATTTTTTGATTTGAGTCCTTCTAGAGAGCCAGTTAAAGTAGTGGGTTCATAACCATTAGCAAGGCCATGGTGTGAAACTGGAAGGAGTTCAAAACATTACCAATGGTTTCTTCCTATTTCATTTCACCAACCCCAAACATGGTAAATCTATTTTTAGCCATGGCCCCTCATTTATCCATAATATGCTGGTTATTTTTTCTCATGGGACCCGAGACTTTTAGGTCTCATAATAAGCTAAACTTAAAATCATAATTTGGATAAAATTTCTAGGCTTACATCTCCCTTTGTGGAATTTTGTTTACCATCTTATTAAGCCCTTGGGGAATTTTATCTACCATAAATAACCAAAGTTATATGTAGCATGTCCTCAGAGAAGGGTCTATGTGGAAACAGACGTAGCCAAAGATATTAAGGAGTTTATTAAGATAAAAGTGGGTAATAATCACTTCACACAGTGTGTGCTATTTATTAACCTTTTCAACACTTATTTTCAATGCCAGGGTTTAGACCATATGATTCGAGAATGCCCTTTAACGGTCCCCACTCCTTATGATCCTCATGAAAAAATTGGGTCTGACTCAAAATCACAGAATGGGAATTCTAATGGGTGGATGATAGTTTATAATAGTAAAAATAATTCAGCCTATGGTAATGCTAGACCCCAACCATTTATTTATTGGTCCATAAGGAGTTTGAACTTATTAATCTCTTCTAGTAAGATGCCTATGCATACACAAGTTAAACCCCTACCTTCTATCTCCCACTCACCTCAAGTCATCACAAAATTTTGTCTCCTCCCCATGTCTTGCTCGTACGACTCCATTTTCACAACCCCCTTGGGGCGACTTTTTCAAACTCTGAGCTCTATCTCATGAATCTCAATTGTAAAGATATTATGTGGCACTCTCATAGCCACTCACCTTTTGTAGATGAGGACTATATGCCACCCAAAATGAAACCTTTTAAGATAAGAGAGTTTATCTTATCTGATTTAACTTTTAATCAGTTTGAAACCCTCTCAAACCTTATAGAGGGAAATGATATGAATCTTGATATTTCTTAATGATAGTTTATTCATGAAATTATAGAGGTCTCACTAATCTAACATGTAAGTATACGACTAGAAACAATTTTCAGAATTTATATAAAATGAAAATTTTCTACATGCAAGAAGTTAAATTTTTTGATTTCTTCATTCAAAATACTACTCACACTATCTAGACTAGGGCCCTTTATCAAGACACTTGTCATGAACCCAAAAATGGAGGTGTTATCACTATTTTAGTGCTTGATCTATCTTAAAATATTATTTATTTGGGTTTTGACCCCATCCATCAGGTGGTTTGGATTTTTTTTGACTTTGATAATCCCATCATTGGCCTTGTCAACATTTATGCATCTAATGATGTTGTGTAACACACCTCACTCTGAAAATGGTTGACATTGTCACATTTTAATTCCTCTCAAAGTTGAATAACCTTTTTGATCCATAGATTATTATGGTTGATTAGTTGATTAACTAATGTTTGATTAATATTTATGACATATGCTAATTATAGGATAATTATATGTTGCTTAATTTACATGATTAATTGCTATGAGTTAGTAGTAATTTTATATTCTATACATTGTGATCATATTTGTTAATTATACCACATTATTTTATAGATATAAGATGTTTTGAGATAACTAACTTCATTTTTGTGAGGTGGAGGCAAGACAAATTATAACCTCAGAGTGTGACAAAGAGAGAGCATCATCGGATAGGGTGGCTTAGATGGAGACGTTGGGGGATGACAGAGAATGCATATGGAAACCCTTACACACACCACATTTATATTTCATGATTGTGTGATTAATTGTTTGATAGATAGTTTCAGTATGCTTTATTTTCCATTTGAATGACTATTGTGATATTTTATGTTTTCACTAATATAATTCTATTAATGATCATGTTGATTTGTTTGAGTGATTTTGCTAATTTAATGGTCATACATAGCTTATCTTGTTTAACGTATTTGCTTAGTTGAATGAGTGAATTCATATATATTTTACTTATCTTAATTCCTTATTGAGTATGGATGTATAGTATACATTATGACGGATTCCATAATTGTTATTTAATCTTTTAGATTTAGATAATCATAATTAAAGATTATTATTATAATATATATGTTTAAATCAAATGTCGAAAGATATAAATAGCATTGAATTAAAATATATTTGTATTCAATTAAATGATTGACTGAAGGTTGATATTCATAATATATGTTAGATTATGAAATATATTTACTATATTGTTAAATGGTTTAAGGAATTAAAGTGTGTTTTGTGGATGACATTGTAACATTAAACAAAAGTCTTGGAATACGTAGTTGAATTGCCATGCTATTTAGTCATAATTGTATTTAGTCATTACATGGAAATACCATGGTTATCAACTTAGTTGATATTCATTGCCTGGTATAGCATGAATATTATGCGACTTGTGGTTTATTTGATTATTTGGTCAGTTTGTGAAGTTGACAAGGGAATAATGTTAAGTCAATGTTATGAAGGATATAAAATGATTATTCTATGATAATTTTAATCAGTTTAAAAGAATTTTTGAGATGATTAGGGTAACTATCCACTTTTTGACTCCATATAAAAATCATTTTGTCAAAATCATGGAGTTTACTACATCTGCATGGTGGCAAATTGTAGCAAACAGGGAATTTTGTTAAGCTAGTTGGGCATGCATGATTTTGAGTTAGATAATCTGTTGTTAATGGTGGAGAAGAGGATGACAAATAAGTTAATAGAGATGAATAAAAAGAAAAGAGTGAAGCCTATGGGCATATTGATGGCACATGGTATATAGTGGAGAACAAATAGAAGAGAAAAGGGAAAAATTTTAAGGAAAGAAGGAGAATTTTTGGCATACTCAGCATATTTACTATGTTGGTTTTGTATTTAATTTTCCCATGAGTAATGTGGTAGGGATTTTGAATAGAATGGTTACTGGGTTTGCTTTTGTTTAAAATATTATAGAAATTTTAGAGGGTTATATGTATGGCCATATGGAAGGCTCGACCTCCATAGAACCCTACATGTAACCCAGGGTAACTTGAGGGAAGTGGGGTAGCCCTATGGGATTTTCCATGGTTTTTTGGCTCTAAAAAATATTTATCTTAACTCCTCTTCCATTTCAAAAATCTATTTTATATAATAAGAATGAATAATCTTAATGGACATGATGTAGCTCAAGCTAGTTGCTTCGAACTAGTTTGTTATATAGTCATCAAGGTAGTTGGAAAATAGATTAAAACTCTTGATTGTATGGGTATTCGACTGTGTAAACCAATTTGGACTTTTGGTTATAAAATGTGGGTTTAATTATACAAAAGGGGGTTGTGATTACACACACACAAAAGTATATACTCGGTTCAATTCGATGACACACACACACACACACATATGTATGTATGTATCTACACACACAAGTATATATTTGTTTCAATTCAATGACATATATGTATGTATACATAAATACATACATATACATATACATATATGTATGTATATATACTTGTATGTATGTATGTATGTATGTATACACGTGTGTGTGCACACACACACACATACATATACATATACATTACTATATATAAACATATACATTATTATACATATATATTATGTAACTGGGTTACATAATATGACTAAATTAAAAGTTACCAAAATCATATATAAACAAGTTGCATCATATAGGATTACATAACATAGCTGGGAGTTTAAAATTATACTTTTTCCCTATAGGTATAAATTTGTTTGAATCTAAAGATAATCAAATCCAAATAAAAACCATAACTTCAAGTTCGTTTAAATAATTATATGCATCTCTCAAATGAAATATGTATGTATGTATGTATACATGCACGCGCGTGCGCACACACACACACACACACACACACACACACACACACACACACACACACACACACACACACACACACACACACACACACACACACACACACACACACACACACAGTTTTATTTGGCAAAGTCTGAGTTGTTATATTGAAAACTTGAGTTGGGTATGGTCGGTTGTGTGTAGAGGATATGATAGGAAACTTGATTGGGTATAGTCATCTATGTGTTTATATTTTCTCATATGTATTAAATTTAAATTTCCATATTAAAGCAATTGATTTGATATATTTTATTTAATAGTTTTGGTGGATGAATGAGTAGTTACGATGGATTGTCAAAATTCTATGTATTTTATTTACCAAACACAATGGAATTACTCACACACACGCACACACGCACATGCACACGCGCGCGCGCGCAAACACACACACACACACACATTTATGTTATGTTTAAAAGTGTTTTTATCATAACAATGTGCAAATGATGCTTGTTTATATTTCAATGTTTTTATAAAAGCATTACATATAGTATTTAAAAGTTAAATATAATTTTTTTTTGGATTGGCTTTTGTTATATGTGGAATATGAACAATTTATTAATCTTGTGATATAATGTTGATTTGTGGAGAAATAACATTATAAGATATTTTATGGTTTAAGTAACTGTCAGTCTAGATAAATCATTACTCAGATGGTATGTTATTGAGGACTATTTTTAGATTCAGTTTATTATTTTTAATAAACTAGATGTTATGGATTCATTGTATTTCATTTGATGGAATAAATGAATGTATGTGATATTTATATACTGAGCATAATTTTTATTAGCTAAAGGGAAATATTTTTAATGAATCTATATTATTTATTATTTTTATCAAATATTTCATTCATGACCCTAAATAAGTAATGGATGGATTCCAATGTCTTAGTTATCACCATCAATACAAGAAGAGGTGTAATCTAATTGAGTAGTGTGTATGAAATTGAGTGATCTTAGAGAACACTTCTTATTAAAAATTTTGGCTAAAGTAAAATTTGATCAAACATTGTCATTTCATATGTTGATATAATTTTCATATTTATGTGATATCATATTAAAATGGATTTCTTTATGGTACACATTATGTGTTAGATATATTCAATACATGGGTTCTGGTTTGTTACTCTGGATTCCCGTACTGGGATTATCTACCCATCTGTGAAGGGAGGTCCATCCCCTTGTTTGGAGATAATGTGGAGGATCTATGGTCTATGGTTGGTATGGAAAAACATTCAGATGATGTTCTCCCTCCTAGATGGAATACTATAATAGGGACTACACATGAGATTACATATTAATACTTGAGTCATGGAGACTTTACACCATGGACCTTTATATCATGTTTTTATCTTTTGAGATATTATTATGTATTGTTGAAAACTTTAACATTTTATAAATTATATGTCTACAGTAGTGATTGTAATGTTGTATCATATATGGATAAATTTGTACTATTTCATTTATGATTAGATGCAGTATTTATTAGTTTTTCAGTATTGTTCATGATTTTTATATCTATTCATGGTGATATTTAGCTAAGTAGATTAGCTATAATCTATTGGTTAACTAAATTAATATAGTTAGTTAAAGATCACTAGTTAGGTTTCTCATGGTGAAATCTATATGATGAATGTGTAATTAATTAAAAAAAATATTACTATATTCTGGTAAAACCCAATGGGGTTGTTATAGGTATATTCTATCATAGATGCCCACTGGATCCTCTATGGTGACTTCAACATGGTAGAGTCCACTGAAGACAAATAAGGATGTCTCCCCATGTGGTGGTGTGCATGGGAGTAGAAGGCATGATTATAAATGCATAACAAACTCAATGTTTTTGATCCCAACCATTACTAGAGGAGTGAGTCAAATTCTCCTTGGCTCATCTGGTCTAATTTTCAATAGGGAGAAAATAGAGTGCTTAAGTATATTGAATACAATCTATTAGTAGAAAAAGACAATTTATTCTTTCCTCCTATGCATGATCAACCAATAACTATGATCCCATACACTTTCTTATTTGATCATCGCCCTATTTGATTTTGTTTTGAATGGATACCCTACAAGTTAAATCCCATAATTCTCAGTTTTATCTCAACACTGCCCATCTCAAACATGAGCGTACTATTGGGCATATCATTCCAATGGAACCTATATACCAGACCCACTAGGGATAATAGTTGGATTGATTGGTGGGCTGATGCCATAGCTCACACCACCACTTTTCTTCGAATATATGGAAAACAAGTTACTATCTTTTGACAATGTATACATCATGCTACAAACTATGAATACATTAGGATTTCAAAGGATCTAGAAATTTCTCCTTTAATCCCTCATCTATAAGCTCAAGCAACCATGTGGAGACATAAACTCCAATTGGCTAAGGCTTCCAAGCCCAGAGGAGCATAACGTAGAACACAGATGCATTGGTTGAAATTTGGATATAAAGTGACCAAAGAGTTCTTCTCTCTTCTTCAGTATAGATAAGATACGTATAAAATTAAATCCATTAGATGTTCTTCAACCAAATTTACCAAATCATCTAACATATTGAAATATTTTTTGCATTACTATCATGGTGTGTTTATTGCTCAGTCCACCTCTCTTACTCATGAAGCTGCTCTCTCTCAATGCCTTAGAGTTGTCCCATGTAAGCTCTTTGAATCTCAAATAGTTGCATGTGATAGAACTCTCACCTTAAGTGATCTTAAAGAAACTATTATCTAGATGGCCACTGACATAGCCCCAAAATTTGATGGGTTTCTTTGTGAGTTCTATCAATCCCTCTAGGATATTATTGGACATGATCTTCATAAAGTCTACTTTGAAGTTGTTTTGTCCAAATCTTTGGGATCTCTCATTAATCAAAGTAACATAAAATTCATTCTTAAATTTATATACTTTGAAGTTATTATCAATTAGATGCCCATTATTATTCTTAATGTATCTTATAAAATCATAGCTAAAGCTCTAGCTCTTAGAATAAAACACCATTTCCCTGTAATTGTGAGAAGTGAGAAAACTGGGTTTATTCAACATACATACAGTTTGGATAATGTCATTATTGTTTGGGAAGGTATGGAATGGGCCAATATGTCTAATCAGAAGGCATTATTCATCAAGATTTATTTTGAGAAAGCTTATGATCAAATTGAATGGCCTTTCATTATAGCTATGCTTCAGGCTCTTGGTTATAGTTATCTATTGGCTAATTATGCTTTTAGGGGTTTGGTGAAGGGTATCTATCTCTCTAATTCATAAAATTAGTTGATCAATGGGCACTTTGCTAATGATTCATTTCTCATTCTTCATGAATAAGAGGACCCTATTAAAAATGTTATGGATTGCATGGACACTTTCTACCTCATTTCTAGGTCTTCCATCCAATAGCAGAAGACTCAATGTTATCAGCAGTCCCTCTCTCCCAAACCTCCTTGGTTGGAGGGGTATTGATGATAATGGATTCTCCCTAGAGTGAAGTTTAAGTTGTTAATAATTCCTTTGACTTTTATAGCCTTGCCCATTAAGTTATGGTTTTATGTGGTTCAAAGAGTTGAGATTTTTTTTCTTATAGATCACCAAACCTTTAACTCTAGTTTAAAAGTTTCAGATTCATTCTAAGATGGTAATTGATACTCATGTATATTAATCATCTTGTTGGCCTCCTTTTAATTCCTCTTATGCTAAGCTTGAGAAACTCTTAAGAGACTTTCTCTGGGCCAATTCTAAGGGGCATCATGGTTTTCATAGAGTCTCTTGGGCCATTTATTATCAACCTAAATAAATTTTTGGGCTTGGGATCATTGACATTAAAATCCAAGGTCTTACCCTCAATGTCAAATGGATTATTAGAAGCTTGGAAGATGATGAAGCATGTAAATTGTTATTGAGGAATTGCATCTCTTAGGGCTACCCTATTGGCATAAAGGCATGGCAAGTGATTGGTCTCCACAACATTCTCATCACCCCTATTTTTTTTATGATAGGGTGCACTTTTGTTGCTCAAAGCATTTAGAAGGATTGGGAAAATCTCAAACCTCACCTCATTTGGGTGGGGCAAGGGTTTAGAAGAAGTCTCTCATTTAATGCTCAATATCTATGTTGGTCTCCCACTTGAAATTTTCATAATTTTCCTTTTGCCATGGTACCTTGGATCAAAAGCTTGAGGTTGTTTGAGAAAGATATCCACACAATTGAGGATCTATTCTACAAGACCATTCAGGACTAGATTCTATGAAATCTTGTGAAGTCTAATTTTAAACTAAATAATGAAGATGCACAGTCCATTTTTGAGTTGTAAAGTTCCATACTTGAGTATTTACACAAAATTGGTGTTACCAATTTAAATAAAAAAATAAAATAAAAATTGGTGTTACCTCTCTTATGCCATGGTGGAAAGACTGGTCTTGGCCTATAAATACACTATTTTATCACTATTCTCCTCATTTGGAGTATAATCTTTTGGCCCCTCAGCATATTGATATTTAAACCCTCAATCATTGATGGAATCTTGGATTCCTTCATCATGTTTGGGCCAGAAGGTTTGATACTATCTGGGTGGATTTCATTGAACCTAACAAATCCCATTTATTTTGGTGTATAATTTACCAAGGTCTACCTGTGGGTGAATCGATTAAGCATATGGGGGTCTCAAATCCCATTTACCCCACTTGTCACCACCCAAAATCCCTTAAACACCTCTTTTGGTTTTGTCATCATGCTTAGTCTGTTTGGAGATGGATTCATACCCTCTTCAATCCCTTTAGGCCTAAAATGTTCACTTGGAAGATTACTCTCCTAGTGGACTCCACCTTAATTATTATAAGATACAATAGTTTCTAGAAGATTTTCCATATTGATATTCTTTTTCAGATTTGGAAAACTAAAAATAAAACATGTTTTAATCATGAAGATATGGAAAAAAGCTTTTCTATAACTAATAATTTTCTTGTGATAACTAAAGTTACCCTCCATATTTAGAGTCAATCGGATAAAGTTAGGCTCGAGTTACACCATCTATAAATTCTCTTAGATCATTAGGAGAATTCTCTTTATGCATCAATCGTGAACTTCCAAATCCCCCTTGCCACCATTCCCCCCTAGGGGCATGGGCGTGGATGTAAGCATCAATAGTCTCACAACTGATGGTCTAGAAGTTAGAGGAGTTCCTCTCCTTGTCGTCACCGACCATCTTCATGCTATGGCTCTGACAAGGCTAATAGAGATAATGGTAGCAGGGAGGGGGGTTGGAGACATCCTCCATAGGATAAGCTCTTGTGATAGGCCCTCACCATTTTTCCCTCTAGACAAGTTTCTATTCTTAAATAGTAAGATGATATTGAAAATAACCGACAGACTAATGGTTAGGATCCCTTACCACTTTATGAGGACCCCCAGCTCAAGGGTTGGGGAGGGAACTCTCAGGGTTCTTCACCTCCTTCGTCTCTAGATGCTACCATATTCATTATTGATGCTTAATGACTTCCTTGTTGTTTGCATTTTTATTGATCCTTTTTTAGTTGATATGCATTTGAGTTAGTTTAAACTTAATTTGACTGATTTTAAGACAACTTTTTGTAGACTTTATTCTTCCCGAAACTTATTTTAACTTAATATGATGATTCTTTTGGAATGCAACTTTTCCACCCATTTTTTTATTTGATTAACAATATATTATATTTTATTTTATTAATAAAAATACACTATTTAATAAAAAAATAGTTTTAACAAATTAATTATCAATGATTAACTATAAAAACCACTTTACAATTTGAATATTCTTTGATTTATAATTTGTTGGGGCTAAATGATGTTAGCTTCAATCACTTTTTGGTAAGATATTTACCATTTTTTTTAATAAATTTATTGTAATATTTTTCATTATTAATAGGAAGTGCTAAATAATTTTAGCTTTAATCACTTTTTGGTAAGGTATTTACATTATTTTTAATTTATTGTAATATCTTTCATTATTAATAGAAATCGCTTTCAATTAAAATGGAGGTTTTGAATGTTTATCAAAGCAGGGACGATTTTTTAATTTAAAATTGAAAACTGCTTTCTATTAATAATAGAAGTTTTATATTATTAATGTTAATAAAAATTTATATTATTAAGTGTTCTAAAAATTTTATGTATAGAAATAATATTTCTTTTGTTTGATATAAAATATGTTATTTTTCTATTTAAACTCCGATCAATTAACTATTTTAATTGAATGTTTAAGTATTATAAAAAATCAGTGAATTATATAGAATGTCACATCTTAAACATATATTTAAATATGAATATTCTTTCAAATAAACAATTACAAATAGAAACATCCATTTCATCAAAATTACCTAAAGAACAATCTAAACCTAACTATTTAACTATCCGTATTTAAAATTTATTCATTTTAAAACATGCTTCGTCATAGAGATGTATAGATTTCATTTCACTGAACTTTACCTGTGTTCATCTTTTCTAAAATTCAACATCCATACAATGTATATAAGAAGACAACAATTCATGAAATAAAGAATTTCTATCCTAAAAAAGTATGACTGTATATGGACTTGAGGTTATTTAAAAGGCTAAAAATTTATAATACAATATTAAAGTCTACACAAAGTAAGTGTGATTTTTTTTCATAACAAACTAAAAGTTATTATTTTAATATTTAAAAATATATAATCTTCTTTAAACCCATAAAAACTCAAACCTAAGATTTAATCAGTTTACACATGTATGTAACAAAAATTTCATGTAACAAATTAACAGAAGAAATTAAGACTCATTAATGCATTTTGAATCGACGCTCCCCTTCTACATCTTGTTTTGGCCCCTTCTAACGTTATTTAGTCTTATCACCCACACCACCATTGTCAACATCATATCAAGTTGAAACTCTTACATTCACAGTGAATCTGGTCCATAAGTTTTATAAAGAACAAAGGTTAAATATTCTCAGTGAGAACAGAGATTTCAAAGGTTTCAATCCATCTGTTCCATACAATTATAGAGAACACCATAAATCTGTAGAGAACAGAGCTTAAATACTCTCACTGAGAAAAGAGATTACAAAGGTTTCATTAAGAATATGTCTGAAAACCCTAATCAACTTCTTGCATCCCATTCTAACAAGGTTGATAATTCTAAATCATATACTGGTGAGATATTTTCAATACCCATTTCTACCAATTCTACCACAACCAATTCTAGTATGTCCAATAAATCCATTTCTGATACTAACTCCCATACACATAAGCTAAACCTAAAACCTAAAGTACTTTCGAGATCCAATTCGTTCAACTCAAGTAATGTGTCTCATACCTCTAAGCTATACCCAAATCTTGAGGTTCTTTCTGAACCCGGTTCTTCCAATTTCAGCAGATCTAGCTCCACCAACTCCAGTAAATCCAGTTCTAGTATGCCAAATTCCTTTAAGCTAAGCCCAAATCCTAGGAGATTGTCAGCTTTTGGAAGAGCTATCTCAACCTCACCTACAGATCAATTTTCAGAGAAAAAAAAACCATTATCCCTACCTGTGGTGAAAAAACCAACACACACATCAGTATCTACAGTAGGGAAAAGTGTAGCAACAATGGTGAGAAAAAAATTACTTGCAATGGTGAAAAAACAAGCCACTGAAACGATTTCTTCAACCAAAAAGGTTTTGATCAATATTGAGTTTCTCTCTTTCATTTATGCATGCAATGTAAGTATTTTAGAAGCGGAAGATAACATGTTGGTGTGACTGAATTGCAGAGAGACGCTAAAGGCCTTTCCACTCCTGGTGTCCCTGATTCGAAAAATTGTAAACAAAAGCCTAGTCAAGAGAAAGATAATGGTATTCATTATTATTTTCTATAGTATTTCCATATTTCATCATTATTTTATATATAGAATCAACTCAATGTTTAAAAGTAAGTCAATTCATGCACAATCCATTTTTCATGAGTGCTGACTCACAGGACCCATTTAATATTTCATCATTATTTTATATATAGAATCAACTCAATGTTTAAAAGTAAGTCAATTCATGCACAATCCATTTTTCATGAGTGCTGACTCACAGGACCCATTTAATAAGTATTGGTATTTTATATAGTATTTCCATATTTCATCATTATTTTATATATAGAATTGAGTCAAAGTTTAGAATTAAATAAATTCATGTACAATGCATTTTTCATGAGTGTTGATTCACAAGATCCTATTTAATAAGTATTGGTATTGCTTACAGTGAGGCAATGAGATTGAAACAAGTTAAATAGCTACTTAGTTATCTGTAGATATCATTTGTTTTATTGAAGGATATGCACGAATAAAATATTTTCTTTTCATTTTTTGATATTTCATAAAATTTGTGATTTGGTAGATAGTATGACAACACATTTTATTATTTTTCAAAATCATATCAATTAAATTATAATCTTTTTAATATAAATGTTAAGAATTGTAACTATCAATACTTTTTATTATACGGATATTCCAAATTACCACTACTTATAAAACATGGGCACAGATAAACTACTTAATTTCTAACAAAAAAATATCAATATCAAGCAATTATAACTCTCTTTACACGGATGCAATTTTTGATTAGATTGTAAAATAGTGTTTCCTTTCTTTTCTTTGATTACAGTCATTCATGGCTCGGAGGATATCAAAACAAGGAGAGACCCTCATCAAACAAGGACTGTCCATGTGTCTAATGTAAACAACCTTCTTATTCAATAAAATTCACATCCATGTCTTTTACTAACTCTTCAACACAGGTTAAATATATATATGTATATTGTCACTTTCACAGGTTCACCATAGAGCAACAGAGAAGGACATAAGAAACCTTTTCTCTCCATGTGGAGAAGTGCTTAGTGTTACAATGCTGAATCAGATATCGACTGGAGTGCCAACAGGGTATTCATTATATCAATATTTGGTGCTTTATTGTTATTAATGGCCTGCTCTCTACCGTTTGGCCTTTGTCTATTTTTGAGTCTTTTGTATAATAGGAGGATAGATTATATAGAGTTAAAAAGCAGTATTAGTAAACTATTTGGAGAACTTCTATCACAGGTTTGTGGGTAGACAGTTGATTAAGTATTTGAGTATAAGGATAACAACGTAGTACATTTTGAATACTTACAAAGTAACAATGTAATACATATTTACCTTTTGACGAGTTTATATTGATTAAAAAAACATCCATCCAACTTATCAATTATTAAATCATTTTTGTTTGAATAGTAACAATGTAGTACATTGTTATCTTTTCACAAATTTTCCTTGATTAGAAATGCATACATCCATCCAACTTATCAGTCTTAATTATTTTATTCTTCTAACTTTTATAATTAGAAAAACTATCTTATCTTCTTCACTGGGTATTGCAGAGGAGCAAACATTGAATTTGCTACTAAGGAAGCTGCAGAGAAGGCATTGATCTCAGATGGAAAAGAGTTTATGTACATAGATTTGAAGGTGATTGCATTTTATTTTTATTTTATTTTTCCATTGTTTTCATAATTTTACAGTCCTGTAATTTTATGCTTTTGGGTTGTTTGTTGTATGAAGATTACACCCCTCTACCATGCTAAGGGAGAAAATAGCCACAGAGATTTAAGATTAGATGTTTTAGAGTTGGAAAATCAAATTAACAATGCCAAATGGGATCTTGATACATTAATGGAAAACATTGATAAGCCTTCTATCCCTTCTGTTGCTGAAAAAGAAGAAAAGGAGATCTCTGAAGAAGAAGAGAATTCAGACTATTATTCGGCATCAAGTGGGGACGGTAGTGTTGAAAATTCTCAATCATAATTTTAATATGGATACATGCTGAACCATAATTTCAGATTATTATGATTAAAAATATTAAACAATTATTTATTTTATTTTGGAGAAACAAATAAAGATTTTTTAATTAAAGATCAGATTTATAGATTTGCAATTTTCACTTTTGTAATGGATAGTTATAGTCCACACTTTCTTGTATCAAACTTGTGAGGAGGAGAGATGAAGGGGTACATTTTATTTTTTATTTAGATTACAACTTAAAAGCCAAGTGAATGTATTGTTTGTGTTTATTATACAATAATAATTATTATAGATTGATTTATTTATTTTTAGATTAAAGAAGTGCCAAGAAGGAAAGGAGAGAACAAAATGAGATCTAAATTTTATTTAATTTGCTTGACGTTTAAATTTGATGGCCATATAATCATGTTTTATTTTTTTAATTGTAAAATAAAATCACCTTATTAAATACAAGGTAAAATTTTAGGCAAACAATTACACACACACACACACACACACACACACACACACACACACACACACATATATCCATTTTCTATTATGAATTATATTATTATTTTGGCTCTTTAGGTGTATGCTTTTGCTGATTCAAAGGAAATGGATTTGTTATTGGATTCACTACCCTTCCTCTTCCTAGTTAGACTTTGCTACGTTTGTGAATATCAATTTATTTATTGATCTGGAACTAATGAGTGGACTCCTTTCTTGGACCAATAGAAGATTATATTTTAGCGATATTGCAAAATGGCTAGATAGATTTCTGGTATCTTTGGCTTGGTTGAAATTTGATTGGATTTTTGAAAGTAAATTTTTTTGTATCTCTGGCTTAGACCATGTACTTGTTGAATGATACGTTTGCATGGGAAATTTTACTTTGAAATTCGATTTTAAGTTTGAAAATATTGGTTTATATAATCGTCATTTATTTGATCCTATTCTTCTTGATGATTACATATATGTTCGTCATGCATATTATTGATTATTGTGAGTCTTATTTGATCCTATTTAGTCATTTGGAGAGATCCTCATTCTGTTGTGCACTCTTTTAGACCTTCCCTGCACTTTATTAGAGTTCCCACACCTTTCATGACCCATTTCGTGCACCCTAGAGACCCTTTGGGACGCTGTGAGGCTGCCTATTTTACTACCTAGTCAATGGCCTGGGCTACAACTCTTCTAGATTGTGCCCTTTTGCATTCTGTCTATTCCCAAACAATCACAAACATGAACTTTTTTGAAGATCTAACCCTTAAGCTGCCCTATTTGACTTGAAAACACTCATTTCAACCCTCTCTTGATCTTATTGGCTCTCTCTTTATTCATTCTTGATTATTTAGCTCCCATTTGGATTTCTACTTCCTCTTGATAGAGATTCACATACATGCTTGTTGAACTAGGTACACCATTACTACTTTTAATTGTTTTGGCCTTCAGTGTTACTTGCTCCTGTGTTCCTTTGATTGACATTGCATCTTATTTGTGCACTTGGATCGACCTCCACACCTTCACATTTTATTTTTTATTTTAATTACAACTTTTTTTTCTTTTTTAATACCATAGGAATCAGCTGCAATTTTTTATTATCTTCACTCACAATTTGAACCATTAATTTTGAAATCAGAAATACTCAACTACGTATTAAATGTATTACCAACCATACCTATTATTATTACAACTTAACTTTTAATTACAACCTAAAATCCAAGTGAATGTAATGCTTGTGTTTATTATACAATAATTATTATAGTTTTAGTTTAGTTTTAATTTTTTTTTTAAAAAAAAAGAGGGAAAGGAGAGAATAAAAGAAGAAAAGCTAATGGTAATAGGTAGATTTTATCCGATTCCATCCACGGCCTAAACTTGATGGACATATAGTAGAATTTGTTGATTTTTGTAGCTCGAAAGGTGGAATCTGGAATTGTATTAAAGCAACTCAAGATTAGATATGCTTTAAAACAATTCGAGTTGGATTTTCAGCAACAGTAGTTTCTAGAATGTTTCTAAGTTTGTAAGGATAAGATAAATCCTAGAGTGATTTTATGTGTAAAAAGGAAAAAGCCAAAGAAAGCAAGAAAAGTTTCTTTTTCTTGCACGCTAAGTAAAGCAGCAAGAAAAGTTTCTTTTCTTGCACGCTAAGTAAAGCAGCTAGGCTCTACTATAAAAGTAAGATTGTTGTAGCAAACTCATGTATTGTATTTTCGAAAGAAAAGTTTGCTGTTAGGCTGAATAGAAGATCCAACATTTGCAGGTTTTTCCCCACATTGGGGTTTCCTGGGTATATCTGTGTTATTGTCTTTTTGTATTGGCTTATTGTTATTTTTGCTTCCGCTATTATTAGTTGTTAATTAATCCAGTTGTATTAATCATTATAAATCAGATTTATGTCTGTGAATTTATTGTGGAATTAATCTGTTGCTGGGTTATAGAAATTAACATGGTATCAGAGCTCTAAACTCTGAATACGAAGCCAAGATTTGTAACACAAATTTCAAGAAAAAAATTAGTTCTTTCATCCTCAGTTCTTTTTGTGGCTATGGCAACCAGTGTTCGCTACGAGGACAGGCTTGAGGGTGTGTCTAACTTCTTGCAGTGGAAGGTTCGGATTACATCTGTTCTCAAGGAGAATAGGCTGTGGATCTATGCTAGAATAGAAGTGACTCCACCAAAAAATGATCCTATTGCCTTAGATTCACATGAAGTTAAAGAGGCCAAGGCTCATAGGATTATCCTGGATGGAGTAAGAGATCATTTAATTCCTCATTTATCAAGGAAAGACACTGCCAAGGAGATGTGGGATTCACTCACAAAACTTAATCAGAGCGACTATCAGAGTCGTAAGATGATGCTCAAGGACAAATTGCATAATACCAAGATGTCCAAAGGTGAGAGTGTGACCTCTTACTTATCCAAGTTGACACAGGTTAGGGATGAGCTTGCTGCTGTTGGAGAGATGATTACAAAAGATGAGTTGGTGCGTATAGCCTTGAATGGTTTTTCAAAGCACTGGGAAGTGTTTGTCAAGTGTGTTGTTGGTAGAGATTGGCTACCTGATTGGGCAAGACTTTGGGATGATTTTGTTCAGGAGGAGATCCATGAAGATGCTCATCGAGGAGATTAGACAAAGAAGGGTCAAGATGAAGAAAATCTTGCTCTTGCAAGCAAGGGTAAGAAGAAGTCCAATAAAGAGCAATCAGAAGGTTCTTCTTCCAAGAGTGGGAAGAAGAAAGATCTGACCCAGATTAAATGTTTTTGCTACCATCAGATGGGTCACTATGCCAGTCAATGTCTAAATAAGAAAAATAAGGACAAGCAAAAGAAGCAATTTGCTGCTACAATAGATGTGGATGAGTTTGCATCAAAATATGAGAATGGGTTTTCACTCATTGCCTGTCTCTCAAGTTTAAGTGCCAACAGAGTATGGTATATTGACAGTGGGGCTTCTCGCCACATGACAGGAGTCAAAGAATGTTTCACCAAGTTGGAGGAGAAGAAGCTGGATTTTTATATTGAGCTTAGAGATAATGCCAAGTACCATGCAACTGGTATTGGCACCGTCAAGTTTCAGAGGGAGTCTGGCAAAACTTTGTTGCTGGAGGATGTGTTGTATGTCCCTGGCATGACAAAGAATTTAATCTCAATTTTTGCCTTGGAAGACAAGGGTTACATCGTGATCTTTGAGAAGGGAAAAGTCTATATTCGTCCCAAAGATTCCAAGATTGTAAAAGTGATTGGTGTCAGGCATGGCAACTTGTTTTGATTACAGTTTGAGCCAACACATGCATTGGTTAGTAGCTGTAAAGGGATAGGAGAATTGTGGCACAGGAGGATGGCTCACCTTCACCATGAAGCACTTAATATTCTTAAGGAAATAGTGACGGGGCTGCCTGAGATAAAGACAAAAAAGCATGAGGTGTGCAAGGGTTACGCTGTTGGGAAATATGCTAAAATCAATTTTCCAAGCAGTGACACTAGATCTGAAGGGATTTTGGATCTCGTACACTCAGATGTGTGTGGACCTATGTCAACAACATCCTTGAGTGGATATGAGTATTATATTACCTTCATTGATGATTTCTCTAGGAAGACATGGATATATTTCATGAAGAATAAAGATGAGGTCTTCAGTAGGTTCAAAGAGTTTAAGGCTCTCATGGAGAACCAAACTGGGAAGAAGATCAAGATACTAAGGTCTGATAATGGAGGTGAGTATACCTCGAATTCCTTCAAAGATTTTTTGTGCTCAGGAAGGTATCAAGAAAGAGTTGATAGTTCCGTACAACCCTCAACAGAATGGGGTTGCTGACTGAAAGAATAGAGCTATCATTGGAGTAGCCAAGGCCATGTTTCATGATCTGCCTTGGTTCTTATGGACAGAAGCCTACAACACAGCTGTGTATTTGTAGAATAGGAGCCCTCACAAAGTGTTGGGAAAATTGACTCTAGAAGAGGCGTTCACTGGTAAGAAACCAGATTTGGGGCACATTCACATCTTTGGATGTCTTGTGTATTGTCACATTCCTGATGAGAAGAGAACCAAGCTGGAACCTACTATAGAGAAGGGTATCCTTGTTGGGTACAATGAAACTTCTAAGGCTTATCGGGTTTATATTCCTGCTCTCAGGAAAATAGTGGTTCACAGAGATGTGATGTTTGAGGAAGAGAGGGCTCTTCAAAAGTCAAGTAACTTGATGAATGAGGAGGAACAAACATCCATAGTTAAGGTAGCACAAATTCCTCAAACTTCAGTCACGCAAGCTGGAGAGCAGAACAAGCAGGATGATCAGATAGAGGAACAAATAATTCCTCAGCCTCATATTCCTATTAGTGAGAAGAGGAGAAATAGGGCGGTTGAGTAAACATTAAGAGAGGCTCAAGAATATGTAGGTGATCCTCAAGATTCAGTCAGACAAAGAAGGGCTCCCAGATGTTATTCAGATTATGTGGCACTTATGAGTGAATTAATTGAAGTAGAGCCTTCCAACTTTTACGAGGCATCCAAGCACCAAGTATGGAAAGATGCCATGGTGGAAGAGTATTCTTCCATCATGAAGAATAGTGTGTGGGAGGTAGTACCAAGACCAGAAGAGAAGTCTGTGGTGGGCTCAAGATGGCTGTATAAGATTAAGCATGCTACAAATGGTAGTGTGGAAAAGTTCAAAGCTTGGTTTGTGGCTAAGGGGTTTTCACAGAAGGAAGGAGTCGACTATGATGAGACTTTTGCTCCAGTAGCCAGGTACTCATCCATAAGAGCTATCATTTCTATAGCAGCACAGATGGGTTGGAGGATTCATTAGATGGATGTAAATATGGCCTTCCTCAATGAGGTGATTGAGGAAGAGATTTACATAGAGCAATTAGAAGGGTTTGAAGCACATGAGAGGGATTCTCATGTATGCAAATTGAAAAGAGCACTGTATGGACTCAAGCAGGCTCCTAGGGTGTCGTATTCACGTATTGATAGTTACTTGCAGAGTGTGGGTTTCATCAAGAGTGAGGTAGATTCAAATTTGTACTATGTTCAGGTGAATGGTAAACTTCTCATATTGTTGTTATATGTTGACGATCTATTTCTCACAGGGTCAGAGGAGCTCATAGCACACTACAAGTGGGATCTTGTAGGAGAGTTTGAGATGAAGGACTTGGGGTTGATGCACTACTTTTTGGGATTGGAGTTGTGGTAGAAAGAGGGAAAAATCTTCCTTAGACAAGGGAAGTACTTAATTGATATCTTGAAGCGATTTAGGATGAAAAACTGTAAGCCTATGTCAACGCCACTTGTGACCAACTGGAAGAAGATTGATGCTTCTAGATCAGAGGCAGTGGACCCTACTTTATATAGACAGTTGATAGGCTCTCTTATGTATCTGGTCAACACCAGGCCAGACATTTGTTTTACAGTGAACTCACTCAGTCAGTTTATGATGAAACCTAAACGTGTTCACTGGATAGCTGTAAAGCATGTTTTGAGATATCTCCAAGGCACAGTTGATTATGGGTTGAAGTATGTTCAGCAAGATGGAGTGAAGCTCAAGGGGTTTACTGATGCAAATTGGGTAGGTAGTATAGCTGATCGAAAGAGCACTTCAAGGTGTAGTTTTAGTTTGGGATCAGGAGTAGTCTCTTGGTACAGTAGGAAACAGAAGTTAGTTGCACTGAGTTTTGCAGAGGCTGAGTATATGGCAGCTAGTATGGCTACATGTGAGGCTATCTAGCTTCAAAAACTTCTAGCTGGGCTCTTTAATTAGGAGCTGGATCCTACAGTCATTTACTGTGATAATCAGAGTTATATCAAACTCTCTAAGAATCCAGTGTTTCATGACAAGTCAAAGCACATTGAGATCAAGTATCACTTCATCAGAGATTGTGTGGAGAAGGGGATAGTGAAGCTCAATTACACTCCTACGGATGAACAGATTGCAGATATCCTGACGAAGGCCTTGATGAAGAGCAAGTTTGAATTCTTCAGGGACAAGTTGGGTGTGGTGCAAAACACCTTCCTCGCTAAGAGGGAGTGTTGATTTTTGTAGCTCGAAAGGTGGAATGTGGAATTTTTTTAAAGCAACTCAAGATTAGATATGCTTTAAAATAATTTGAGTTGGATTTTCAGCAACAGTAGTTTCTAGAATGTTTCTGAGTTTGTACGGATAAGATAAATCCTAGAGTGATTTTATGTGTGAAAAGGAAAAAGCCAGAGAAAGCAAGAAAAGTTTCTTTTTCTTGCACGCTAAGTAAAGCAGCAAGAAAAGTTTCTTTTCTTGCATGCTAAGTAAAGTAGCTAGGCTCTCCTATAAAAGTAAGATTGCTGTAGCAAACTCATGTATTGTATTTTTGAAAGAAAAGTTTGCTATTAGGCTGAACATATCCAACATTTGCAGGTTTTTCCCCGCATTGGGGTTTCCTGGGTATATCTGTGTTATTGTCTTTTTGTGTTGGCTTATTGTTATTTTTGCTTCTGCTATTATTAGTTGTTAATTAATCTAGTTGTATTAATTGTTATAAATTAGATTTATGTATGTGAATTTATTGTGGAATTAATCTGTTAATGGGTTATAGAAATTAACAAAATTTATGTTTTCGAGTTTTAAAATGTAATCATTTTCTCTAGAAGATCTTATTGGATACAACTTAAATTTAAGTAAATAGTATATATATATATTAAACAAAGAATTGTCATTGAAAAATTTGATGCCAAGGGCGATTGATATGTACTTCACTCTCAATTAGAGAATCTACACCCAAGAAGCAGCCTTGATTAGAAATTGATGTGAAAAGTATTAATTTTGTAAGAAGAAAGGATGGGTTTTTGAGGGTCCCTTAGATGAGCCTGATGCTGATTCACCTATGGATATTTTGGCTCCCAGGGGGTATGCTTTTGCCAATTCAAAGGAAATGGATTTGTTGTTGGATTCACCACCCTTCCCAGTCCTAGCTAGACTTTGATATCAATGTACTTATTGATTTGGAACCAAAGGGTGGACTTTTTTCTTGGACCAGTATAAAATTATATTTTAGCGATATTGCAGAATGGCTAGATAGATTTTTGCTATCTCTGGCTTTGTTGACGTTTGATTGGATTTTCGAAAGTAGAATTTTTCCTATCTCTAGCTTGGACCATGCACTTGTTGAATGGTATGTTTGCATGGGCAATTCTCCATTGAAATTCCATTTAAAGTTTGAAAAGAGACCCTTCAATCTTGGATCTAATGAAAAAATGGTGGGATTATGCACCCAAACAAAAATGTCCAAAATGTTTGTCATGGCTGGAAAAATGGGATACATACATCACAAAATGCCTTAAAAAATGCAATTAGACATATTTCAAAAATATTTTACAAGATATCACTAAAGTGGAATCAGAATTGGCTAAATTGAATGAAGATAGAAATTTCCATTCCAAAACCTTATTATCATGGAAATATGCATAACATTATTGAATGAAGACGATCTAGTTACAGGTATGAATACAATGGCATATAGAAATAAAATTTTCTTCTGATAAAATAGAAGAACTTCAAGTTGAGAAGAAATCCATTGGAGGCATAAGCAAAAGGAAGAATAGCTTGAGGAAGTTTCAAAAACACCAAATTCTTCCACAATTTAACTAGGCATGTTGAAACTTGCAACCACGAAAAGATTATGCATATCAAAAATTATTAATGCGAGTAAACGAAATTCAATGGCAAAATAGAAAAAACATAAACACACAGATTTACATGATAAAAATCTCAAGAGGGAAACATCCACGAAGAAATGGTATCGATTCTTTTATTGTTCAAGTCAGGAAATTACAGGTAGCACAATCATTCCTCTTTTTATCTCTCTAGCGTATAGCCTCTATGGGCATACATGGATTTATAGTATTTCATACAGAACTAAATTCATTAAATGCATTCCTATCCATATTCTAGCTAAGTCAGTCTTGTTACAACATCAAGCTGAATAATAGGATCTAAATCCTATAGAAGAGGAATTCGTTGTCATCTAATTTTAATAATCTCCACCTTGACAACAATTAACCTGATACCTTGCTCATTGCTCATCACCTTTTTTGCAAGCCAAGAGAAGCCAAGCACCACCGCAGCTTCTCTAATATAACCAATTTCGTGAACAT
This sequence comes from Torreya grandis, assembly GCA_037957365.1. Lineage (NCBI taxonomy): Eukaryota > Viridiplantae > Streptophyta > Pinopsida > Cupressales > Taxaceae > Torreya > Torreya grandis. The sequence goes on along the minus strand of JARHVA010000517.1, from coordinate 4,258,211 downwards.
GTCTGCACAATTCTTTTGAGTGTGGACCTTATCAAGAATCACCTATCCTTCATCAATAACATGTCTTACATAATGGTATTTTACTGGAATATGTTTCGACTTATTGTGGTAAGCTAGATTCTTAGCCAAATAAATTGCACTTTGACTATCAAAAAAAAAATTTACACTTTTTTGAAACTATCCTAACTCACCCAATAAACCTTTTAACCATACTGCCTCTTTGCAAGCATGTGAAGCAGATACATACTTTGCCTCAGTAGTGGATAAAGCAAAAATGCTTTGAAGCTTTGACATCCAACTAATAGGACCACCTGCAAGAGTAAAGACATAACTTGAAGTAGATCTTCTTTTGTCCAAATCACCTACAAAATCTGAATCAACATAACCTCAAACCTTATCACTGCAACCATTAAAAGTGATACAATAACTGCTTGTGCCTGTAAGATATCGAACCACCCATTTCAATGATGCCCAATGTTCTTTACCTGGATTTGCCATGTATCTACTGACAACACCAATTATATGTGAAATATCCAATCTAGTACTAACCATCACATACATCAAACTTCCTACTACATTAACATATGGGACACGAGACATATACTCCTTTTATTCATCATTACTAGGACACAAACTTGAAGAAAGTTTAAAATGCGAAGCTAAAGGGATATTAACTGGTTTCACCTTATCCATATCGAATCTCTGAAGTATTTTCCCCACATACTTCTCTGGTGATAACCTCAGCTTGCCTTTCATCTTGTCTCTATGTATCTCCATGCCCAAGATCTGTCTTGCTGCTCCTAGATCCTTCATATCAAATATCCTAGCCAACTGAGCCTTTAACCTGCTGATTTCAACCATGCTTTTGCTTGCTACAAGCATATCATCAACATATAACACCAATATAATGAACATGCCATTATCCAGCTTTTTAAAGTAAACACAATGATCATATTCACTTCTGGTAAAATTTTGGCTCACCATGAAGGAATCAAACTTCTTGTACCATTGCCTTGAACACTGCTTCAAGCCATACAATGATTTCTTGAGTTTGTAGACAAAACTCTTGTTGCAATTTTGAACAAACCCTTCCAGTTGTTCCATGTAAATTTTCTCATCTAAATCTCCATGTAGAAGTGTAGTTTTAACATCTAGTTGCTCCAGTTCCAAATTAAGCAATGCAACTAGTGTTAACACCATACGAATAGAAACAATTTTTACAACTGGTGAAAAAATCTCATGAAAGTCAATACCTGCTTCCTGAGAAAACCCTTTTGCAACCAGCCTTGCCTTGTACTTTGAAATAGTATCATCAACACCTTTCTTATACTTGTATACCCACTTACAACCAACCGATTTCCTATTCTTAGGAAGTTCCACCAGATCCCATGTTTTGTTTTTAACCAAAGCATCAATTTCCTCTTTCATGGCATGTTTCCATTTGTCACTATTTGAAACCTCTATTGCTTCTTTATAACAATGTGGTTCTCCTTCATTAGAAATTAAAGCAACATAAGTGACAATATCATCGTACCTGCTTGGAACTGATCTGATCCGTGTAGACTTTCATAGAGCTAGCTATGGTATTACCTTAATTTCTTGAGGTGTTTCAGTCTACTCATCCTCCTGAGTGATTTCCCCATGAATATCCTGCTCATGGACATGTTCATGATCTTCACCCATGGATGAATGTATATCAAATTGAATTTTCTGTAACTATGGTACATTAATCTGTTTCATGGGATTCTTATCATCTGATTTCACAAGTGAAATTTCATCAAATATGAGATCTCTGTTTATGATGATCTTATGGGTAGTAGGATTCCATAATCTATACCCCTTTACACTATCACCATATTGAACAAATAATAATTTCTATGACTTAGGATCTAACTTTGAGCGCTGACTCTTTGGAATAAGTGCATAGGCATCACAACCAAAAACTCTAATACCAAAATAATTACATGGTTGGCATGTCCATACCTCTTCTAGAATCTTGTAGTCAATTGATGTCGATGGTGATAAATTAACTAGGTAACAAGTTGTAAGCAAAGCTTCTCCCCACAATTCCTATTGTAACTTTGCATTACTGAGCATGCTTCTTCCTCTCTCAAGAAGAGTCATGTTCATGCATTCAACAATACCATTTTGATGTGGAGTGTAAATAGTGGTTCTATGCCTTTCGATCCCTTCATTCTTTCAATAATTAACAAATTTCTTAGAAGTAAATTCCCCTCCATTATCTATTCTAAGACATTTAATGGATTTGCCTATGATTTTTTCAGCCAAAGCTCTAAACTATTTACATGGGTAATGATGTTACATGCAAAACTATTGGGATAGGGAGTATCATAATTAAAATGTATGATAGGATTGTTAGAACACTGACAGATGTGAGACATGTGCCTAACTTGAGAAAGAATCTGATATCTTTGGGAATTCTAGATTCTAGTGGATATAAGGGTTCATTTCAAGGTGGAGTTTTGAAGATATCCAAAGGTATCTTGATTGTTATGAAAGCTAACAGAGTCGGGAACCTGTATAAGCTTAAAGGAAGGACATACATCGATCAAGCGAGATTCACATCAGAGGATGCATGTGAATCCACTCACTTATGGCATCAACGATTGGGTCATATCAACGAGAAAGGAATAAAGGTACTTGCTGATCGTAAACTACTTCCTAGTTTAAAAACTATAGATTTGAAGTTTTGTGAGCATTGCATTTATGGGAAACAAGCTAGACAGAAGTTTAAACCTGGAAAACATACAAGTAAAGATATCCTTGACTATATTCATTCAGACCTTTGGGGTCCATCTCTGAAACTCTCATATGGAGGATCATCATATTTTGTAAGTTTTATAGGTGATTACTCAAGAAAAGTATGGATCTATTTGTTAAAGAGAAAAACTAATGTATTTAACACTTGTAAACAGTTTAGAGCTTTGGTTGAAAAAATCACAAGCAAATCCATTAAATGTCTTAGAACAGATAATGGAGGGGAATTTACTTTTAAAGAATTTGTTAATTATTGCAAGAATGAAGGGATCGAAAGGCATAGAACCACTGTTTACACTCCACAACAGAATGGTGTTGCTGAACGCATGAACATGACTCTTCTCGAGAGAGGAAGAAGCATGCTCAGTAATGCAAAGAAGGAAGGATAGAAATAGAGCAAGCGGGAGTTGCATCAGAGGATGCAGGTGAATCCACTCACTTATGGAATCAACGATTGGGTCATATCAGTGAGAAAGGAATAAAGGTACTTGCTGATCATAAAATACTTCCTAGTTTAAAAACTATAGATTTAAACTTTTGTCTAGCTTGATTCCCATAAATACAATGCTCATAGAACTTCAAATCTATAGTTTTTAAACTAGGAAGTAGTTTATGATCAACAAGTACCTTTATTCCTTTCTCACTGATATGACCCAATCATTGACACCATAAGTGAGTGGATTCACCTCATCCTCTGATGCGACTCCCACTTGATCGATTTCTGTCCTTCCTTCAAGTTTATACAAGTTATCAACTCTATTAGCTTTCATAGCAATCAAGATACCTTTAGATATCTTCAAAACTCCACCTTGAACTGAACCCTTATATCCACTAGAATCCAGAACTCCCAAAGATATCAGATTCTTTCTCAGGTCAGGCACATCTCTCACATCTGTTAGTGTTCTAATAATCCCATCATACATTTTAATTATGATACTCCCTATCCCAACAATTTTACATGTAACATCATTACCCATGTAAACTAACTCATCATCAATAGATTGATATGTAGAATACCAATTCCTATGCAGACACATGTGATGGGATGCCCCAGAATAAACTAACCAGTCATAATGGTAATGTGAGACAATAGACATAGATAATACCTCATCAACCATACCTGAATCCTTCTCAACTATGTTAGCCTCCTTTGTAAATTCCTCCTTAGATGCCTCTTTACGTTTCCAACAATCTTTCTTGAGGTGTCTTGATTTGTTACAGAACCAACACATCAACTTGCTCCTTTTGCCCTTTGACTTGGATCTAGTTGGGCCCTTCGAATGCTGTCCCCTCTCAGTAGTTTTGCCTCTGGCCATCATAACTTCTGATGTCAAAGTTTCTAGAGAAGATCTCTTTCAAGTTTCCTTAGATATCATAGCTCCAACAACATCATCAAAGTTAATAACCTCATTAGAAATAAAACTAATAGAGGTTATGAAATGATCCCAAGATTCAGGCAGAGAACTTAATAATTTTACTGCCTTATCCTCATTCAAAATTTTGTCACCCATGCTGTCCAATTTTCAAATAAGAGAATTAAAAGTATTTAAATGTTCTAAAATTTTCATACCTTCCTTCATATGCAAGGTATATAGCTAACACTTTAGGAGGATTCTGTTCGTCAAAGATTTAGTCATATACAGGGTTTCCAATTTTGTCTAGAGTCCTGTTGTTGTTGTTTCAGACATGATGTTAAATAATACATTGTCAGCTAAGCATAGGCAAATAGCACTGAGAGCTCAAGATTCCATCTCGTCCCATTCATCATCATCCATAATCATGGGTTTCTTCACTTTTCATGTGAGTGCCTTCACAACTCCCTGCACACACAATATATCTCACATCTTGACCTTCCATAACTTGAATTTATTGCTCCCGTCAAATTTCTCGATCTTGAATTTAGCACTTTGTGTCTTTGCCATCACGCTTCCACACTATGATTGCTCTGCCACAGGTCCAAAAAACACCGTAAGGGCCTCCTTAGTTTGCCGCACATGTTTTTTTGGCACAGGGCAGCCTGGCCACGTCAAACAACTATTAGACAGGGTGGCCTAGCCGTTCACGTCTCTTGTGTGGATCGTGGCCTCTCAGAATGAGTTAAGGGTGGCCTCTAAATGCAACCTCTAGTGCAACAATGTGAATGTGGCCCTTCAATGTAGTGAATGAATTTGCCCTTCAAACTTTTTCCCTACTTTGTAACATGGCCTGTAGGAAAATCGCCCCTTTGCACTCACCCTTCGTGGCCTTCCTCCAACAAGCTCTGATACCACTTGTTGAAACTTGCAACCATGAAAAGATTATGCACAGCAAAAATTATTAATGTGAGTAAATGAAATTCAATGGCAAAATAGACAAAACATAAACACATTGATTTACGTGGTAAAACCCTCAAGAGGGAAACATCCACGGAGCAATGGTATCGATTCTTTTATTGTTCAAGTCAAGAAATTACATGCATCACAATCATTCCTCTTTTTAACTCTCTAGCATACAACCTCTATGGGCATACATGGATTTATAGTATTTCATACAGAATTGAATTCATTAAATGTGTTCCTATCCATATTCTAACTAAGTCAGTCTTGTTACAATAGCAAGCTGAATAATAAGATCTAAATCCTACAGAAGAGGAATTCATTGCATCTAATTTCAACAAGGCAAAAAATGAACATTGATAGAGTCTCAATGATAAAATCAAATGATGAGGGGAGTTTAGAATTAAATTTCAAAATAAGAGCAGTAGTGGAGGGTTTCTTTTCAAAATTATTTGAAAGCGTAAAAGTTTAAAATATAGAAGTGAATATCAATCAATTATTTTATTATATATTATTATTTTATAATATTCTAAAACATTTCAATAATAAAATTTCCAACTTAAAAATATTTTTTAAATCATTTTAAACCACTAAAATAAATCTCTTATGACACCCTTCTCAAAAAAGAATTCAGAAAAGTGATATTTTCCATACAAAAGGATAAAGCGGCAGGTCCAGAATAATTTCCAACTTCTTTTTATAGGGATTTTGGAACATTGTAGGGGCTAAGGTGGTTAATATTATGAGGAATCAGGGAAGGCAAAATAAGGTTTTAGATAATCTCAATTATTATCACTCTGATTCCAAGGGATAACATCAATCCACATGGGGACTTCAGACCCATATCTCTATGTAACATGGCATGCATAATAATATCCATTTATTTCAGACTAAAACCTTTGTTGGATGAGATAATATCATGTGAATAAGGAGTCTTTTTCCTCTAGGGGAGTACTCAAGAAGGGGTCATTATCACTCATGATTCAATCATCCATCCAATGAGTTGGAACATAAACAAATTTGTTTTGGTAAAGCTCGATATCAACAAGGTTTATGATAGACTGAATTGGAGATTCTTAATGATTTTTTTTGATAAATTCAGTTTTTAGAAAGATTAGTTTGATTATATTTTTAGTTGCATATTCAATCCTAGATTTATAGTTCTTGTCAAGGTTAATCCAATTGGGATTTTTGAATCCACCATGGGCTTGTGTAAGGATAATGTAAAGTGATAATAAAATAATAGAACATATATCAATCGTGATTAATGAAGTAGATGCTCCAACATAGCGTGTCACACAGATAGAGGAAAGGTCCAACATCTATAGGTTCATGTATCATGGATTTAGTGGATATATTTATCTCACTCAAATACTTGTTAAAAATATATATGTATAAAAAGGAAAATGATATGCTATCTACTAACATTAAGTGCAAAACATATGCAAAAGCTAGTAAACATGTAAATGATAAGTATTTTTATATTTTTTCATATATTTGGATGTTTTTATATTTTATTTTAAAGTATTTGAAAACACACAAACTATACAATGAATTCAATATAAGGACAACAATCAACAAAGAGTGGTAAATGAGTAACATTTCTTGAACAAAATGTGGCATATGTGTGCATAACATAATTAGAAAACATATCATGTTCTTTTGCTAAGATTGTACTTGTTATCTTTTTTTGAGATATATTTTCCTTTGTGTGATCTTGTTCTATAAATGTTCCCTCTTTTGTCATGTGAATGAGCTTGTATTCATGATAAAATGTAATGCAACCTTTGTTTCTATCTATCATTACTTCTATTGAGTGTAACCATGATTTACAAGAACAATTTTGTATGCAATTGGATTATAAATAACATGAAAAGTAAGAGAATGTTATTTTGATGAAAATAAAACTCTAAACTGAATTGATCCCACATTTGTTTTGATTGCATTAGTTTTATCTACTTGTTCATATTTATTTCCAAGAGAGTTAAGAAATGACATAGTATCTTTATAGTCCATAAACTTGATATCTAAAAATTTCTTATCATTTGTGTGATCAATGATAAAGAAAGGATCATAATATGAAGAAAGACTTGTAAGTTTCCCCTTTGTAACCACATTGAAAACTTTATCATTTTCAGTTGTCTCCTTTTTGACCGCTTTTGTTATAAATCTTGCTTTTATCATGTTTATTTGTTTACCTTGAGTTTGATTTGCCAATGGATCTTTTTGTAATATTATATTTGCAGTACATTGCTTTTGTAATTGTTCCTTTTCATGATGTGCCTTTATTTTGTTGTTTCATCTTGATATTTTTGTAACATTACTTGTTCTAGTTTTGCCTTTTGGATCTTTTTTCCTCTAATTTTACCTTTTCAATATTTTCTTTCTATAATTTTAATTTTTGATTCCTTTGTTTCTATAAGTTTTACAAATGTACAACTATTTTTGCTTTGAATTATCCTTTTGTAGTCATAATTATTATTTTTGCACTTTTGATTTAAGAGATGCCCTCATAATGTGAGTGGGTTGCTTGACTGATGTATTAATGATAGGGTCACCATTATCATTATCTTTTATATATATTTTTCCCATGCATTCTTTGATATACACAATAAGATTTTGATCTTCTTAAAGGACGTAGAGGAGGTAGTTTGAGCAATTTTTTTGAAGCATTTCCCTTAGAATCTCACTTGATCTCTTATTATCCTTTTGCATAGCTTTTTCATCACTTGTTGTAGATGGATTCTCTTTTAGATTCTTATTTTGATATGAATCCTTGTTAGGCACAACATTGTTAAATGAAGATGTAAACATGTGATTAAGATCAACATATTTTGTATTATTTTTATATGTAATCTAATTTTCTAATGATGTGATCTTGGAACTAAAATGTTTATTTTAATTTTGTAATTCTTCTATGATCCTTTCCATAGTGATGACTTGATCTTTAAGTGCTTCACAAGCCAAATCCTACACACTTTAGATTGAATATTCATACACACACCATTTAGAAAAGATACAGAAGGTGGAGGGGTTTGAGAAAGGGTGTGTTGGTTACCTTATTTTGGATCTAGAGAATGAGTTACCTTACCACTTGATGTAGTGATAACATGGAATCCAAGATAACTCATAGGTGAATAATGGGATCAAGATGGTATTTATCACTCTCCTTAGGGTTAGTTGGAGTAAAAAGATATTTTTATTAATTTTAAATGTTAAAAAGATTAAGATGGAAATAAGAGAAGAGATACATATGAATTCTAGTAAATACTCCAACATGATATGGAAACTTGAATTAAATTTAAAACCTTAGAAGGTTGAAAACCCTAGAGCAAGATAAGGTTACAAAAGAAGACATAGAGGTCGGGTTCACCAAATGTTTAACCCATTTGAGCTTTGGATTAGAGGTAGAATAACCTAATAAATCAAATGGATAAGCTATTGTAAAATCATTCCAATTAAATAAATCAGATTCATAATTTATTATGATATAGTGTTGAATTATGAAAAATATAGAAGGTACAATGTCAAATAATAATTTGAATATAAAAACATGAGGAAGAAATAATACATAGATTATTCACTAATGCATATGTGGATTTGAAAGATGTAGGTACATGAGAAGAAATGATTATATTCTATAGTAATTCATCAAAATATAAATATTTATCCTTTGTTATCTTGGACTCTACCATCGAGATCTGGACACTGTTGTCGATGCATTTATATTGAATCAAATGCTTCGATCTGATATGAAATACATGCCCTTTTCTATAATAATTATTTGCACTTGTTAGGTTTCATTGTCACCTTGCATGTTATCAACTTGGATCCCATGCACAAGTTTTGTATATAAATCTTTTTCTCAAAACCACAATTCTTCCAACTTAGGCTTGCCATCTTTCAAAATGGGAGATAGTGGGTTCAAGTGAAGTTGAGCTAACAACAAATACCCTTATATCAATGATAATTTACTACATAGACATATACTCTGAAGAGGGCCTTGGATCAATGTATTTATCCCCCTTATGTCAACTTGTGTGTGAATAATTGTGCAATATGTTATATGCCAGTGCATTTACTGAACTAGATTGTAATTTGAAAAATACTGCTCATAGGTTGCTCTTTGAATACTTTATACCTATAAGAAGACTGCTCTTATGGCTTATTTATAAATAGCAAAGAATAAGGAAATAGAACTTTGTTGTGAAAATGATTAAGTAATATTGATATATGCTTTTATTGGTAATTTCTAGATGATAATGAATGAACTTTTGTTTTCATTTATACCACACCTTTTAAAATGATCTCATCAAAGGGTTAACTAAGATGAATACATTGACCCATACATGTTGGAAGTTTTGAAAATTTGATAGTTTGTAAGGCTCAAGCACTAACAGATCTAGGACACTAACGTTGATGTTCGTATCCTAGTTTGGATGATAATGTCTAGGAGGATAAAATGTTATTGAATATATGTAATTACTAGAGTAGGATATATATAAAAGGTTTTATGCATACTATGGGCTATAATTGATTTATTTAATTATAATATCAAGATTGGATTATAGGATAAAAATTTAGGCATAGTGAGATGATGAACACAAACCTTTGGATAATGAGAAGGTCATGAACTGAAGGGTTGATCCATGATTGGTATTTGTCAAGTGTATATAGCTAGTTTATCATATATAATCAGATTTTAGTATATACAATGGAGAGCCTCTTGAATGTATTATCTTAACTATGAGATCAAGTCCAAACATAATTCTAATATTATTAGTACCTACTGTAAATTTATCTTTTGTAATCACATTTCACATTAATTTTACTATTTACATTATATTTTAGAAAAAAATAAAAATTTAGTTTTCTATTTTTTTAGTTTTCTATTGGTTGAAGTAAAATGACGAGACTATTTTTCTAGAAAAAACATCTTATTTATTAGATTAAAAATAAGAAGAAAATAAATGACATTCAAATGATGATATACATACATACATACGTACATGCATGCATGCATACATAGTCAACATTGATAAACATTTTTTTTTAAATGTGGATTCAAATAAATAGTTTTGCATCAAAGCTTCCACCCTTTTGCATACATACATCAAATGATGATATACATACATACATACATGCATGCATGCATGCATACATTCATACATACATATTCAACACTAATAAACATTTTTATTTAAAATGTGGATTCAAATAAATAGTTTTGCATCAAAGCTTCCACCCTTTTGCTTGAAAATCTATAAATGAGTTAGGAGGTGAATATGCTTTTTGAAAGATAAGTAAATATCTATTCCTCGATGCCAAAAGGACATTGATTATAGGAAAATAATGCTTACCAAATTAAACTATTTCATTTTAAATAATCATAAAATATTTGGAAAATTTCCTTTTAGTGTGGGGGTAACAAACCCATGTGACAAAAAAATATTATCATGTCATCTCTATTGTCTTCTTCTATCTCCATATGAAATTTAACATTTAAAAATATATTGTTCACTATGAAATTCAATAGTCACAACAACCCATCTCACACATTCATCATATGTATTTGTTCAATAAATTGGTATGTTTCCATTAAATAAGAAAAGATTTAGGAGTAGAAGGTACATTGTCAATTTTATTGCAAGGATAAGAGTTAGTAGATCCTTAAATTATAAACTGATTAAATTACAAAGAAAAATTAGAAATGGAAATTAGTTTAAGTAGATCCTTAGTTTAGACTGCTCCATTAACTAAGGTACACAATGGGGCTAGACATGTGGTTTAAAACCCAAATGAACAAGGGTAAGTGCACAAATTTTGGGGACAAAAAGGGCCAATCCATGGACATGATTTTTATGAAGTTTCAAAAATTTGAAATTCTATAGATAATTTACAATGGCTACACTCAAAATTTGAAGATGGTATACAAATATGAATTATAGCATTTTGAGTCTAGTTTCCAAAAACTATTTTTTTTGAAAAATGTTTAAGTAGGTCAAACATCTAAAATTTGAATAGGACCTCCTATTTTTCAAAGAAAACATATTATATAGATGGTTGTATGGCCCACCATTTTTTGAGAATCATTAAATATTGTTTGAAACCCTTTGGTGAATATTTAGATAAAATCTTGTAGTTTTTTATGAAATTTTTTTAATATTTTTTAATGAATATTTTTTTTATTAATTTTAAAATTAAGTAGATTATGAAAATCTGACAAAAAATGGATTGACAGCCATACGGCCCACCCTAATTACCTAGAAAAAAATATATGATTTTTTTTGAATACGTGTAGAATTAGGCTTAGTTTGTTACCATATAATTTATTTTGCAATTGGATCAACAAAAAACAAATTAGATAAACATGAATAGGCATGTATAGGTGCAACATGTAGTGGCATAAAAAAGGTAGTCAGAAATAAATATAGTTTGAACCCTTAAAATAGCCCAAAAATTATAAAAATCATATATTTGGAAAGAGGACAGATTGCTCGTCATGACAGTAATAAGTTTTTGAATTTTAATGTTGAAATACATAGCGTATTTGGTGATTGAATTTGATTTTTTTTAGTTTTTCTCAAAACTCTCAATCTCGGCTATAGATGCATATTCACAAGCTTTTGGCTCAAAAATTTAAGCCATTTCCAAACCTAAAGGCTTGATTTTCAATTCAAATTCAAATAACGTGTATGCATTATAGAATGCATACGCATTGTAGAGCATGTATGCATTACAGAATGCATACGCATTGTAGAACACGTACGTGATGTAGAATGTGTACTTGTTGTATAATGCATATGTGTTGTCTATTGTGTACATGTTATAAACATATATGTATTATAAATGCGTACATATTACATAACATGTATGTATTATATAATGTATTAAACAATTCGTATGCATTATATAATGTATTATACAATACATACGTGTTATACAATGTATTATACAATGCATACATGTTATATAATTTATTATATAATGTGTACATGTTGTTTTCTAATATGACCAAAACCATCTCCACAAGCATGTGGGAGTTTCATGTGAAGGCAAATTTGGCCATAAGCTTATGTTTACTACTCTAAATGTTAAAATTTATTTTAGTAAATACAATAAATTAGGGTCACTCAACATCTAATAGAATTGGTCTCATAGTTACATGCCTTATGATGTGGAAAATAATTTTTCAAAATCCAATCAGGGCAGTACTTAGGCATTTTTAGGGTCTAAGTATTAAACCTAGGGGTTTTAGGACATAACTTTTGTAATTGATATCTATTTTTGGTAAACATATAGTAATTTTTTAGGTTTTTGTGCCTTATAGATTAATTATTTAAATTTATAGGAGTCTTAATTTTGTCAAAATTAAAGTTTTTAAATCACTCACTTTGAAATTGATGCAAAGTGGTGTTATTGGGGTAGCATAGGTCACATTGATGACTTACACACATCAAAAAACCACTTTACATGTTAATTTCACTTGATCATCATCCTTCCCTCATCCTTGATTACTTCCTATTCATCTGCCATTACCCCTAATCACTATCTCATCATTCCTCATTGTCCTTAATCACTCCCTCATTGACCCTCACTATCCCTAGTCATCTCTAATCACTCCCTTATCATCCATAATCACTCTTCCACTGACCCTCACTATCCCTCATCATCCCTAATCACTCCCTCCCCATATTTCATCATCTCTAATCACTCTTTACTCATCCCTCATCATACCTAATCGCTTCCTCATCCCTATTCACTCCTGCCTCATCCCTCCTCATCCCTAATCACTCCTTCATTGACCTTAATTATCTCTCATAATATATAATCACTTAGGCTTATCATCCCTAATCATTCCATTGATTATCACCATCCCTCACCATCCCTATTCCATTTTCATCCCTCATAATACCTAATCAATCTTTCTTCATCTCTCATCATCACTAATCAACCCCTCATTAACCCTCACCATCCCTTACCATCCTTCATCACTCCATCATTGACCCTCACCATCGCTTACCATCTCTAATAATTCCCTCATCATCCGGTATAAAAATATACTCTAAAGATATATTTGATTCCAATCATATGTTGTTTAATCCATTAAAATATAAATTAAGTCTTTTCTATGAATTGTGTTGTCAATACTCATTTGTGATAATTAATTTTATTAATGAATGAATTGGATTATCTTCCAATTTAAGTCAAGTAACATAAGTAGTAGCAAAAAATAGAGTCTAAATTTTAGTTCATCTAATTATATTTATTGTGTGGTTGACTAAATGAAACTTGTTTTGGTTCCACCTTTGGTAGTTTAGTTCAAAAGATAAAAAATAAACACAAATCTCTTGTATAATTTTTTAATTCTGAGAAGATTTGAATCAAATGGAAAGTTATTTAGTGTTTCCCATTCTTGTATGACTTGAATCTTGGTTAGGTTCACACATGCACTCTTTGTGTGTGTAATGTGTCCCAAATATTATATATCTTGCATGGAAAATGAACATTTATTCATTTTATCACAAAAATATGTTTCTACAAAATTTGAAACACTAGTTTAGCATGGTGTAGATGTTCATCCCATGTTTTCTAAAGATTAAGATGTCATCAAGGTAGATAAAAAAAATGACATAGTTAAAGGGCCTGAGGATGTTGTTAAACATATTGAAATAAATGAATTTGTTATATGTGTTAACCTAAAAGGCATAACCAACTAGCCAATTGATCCTTCCTTTGTTTTTAATACTATATTTCAAATGTCTAGAGGTTTAACATAAATATGATGATACCCAAACTTAAGATCAATTTTGGAAAAGACTTATACACCATGGATATGGCAAAAAAAATCCTTAACATATAAATGAGGATAATAGTTATTCATTTTAATCTTGTTAATATTTTTTCAATTGATTCAAAACTTTGGCACAAACACAATTAGGCTTCTATAAGGCAATGATTTGGGCCTAATGTGTCCATTATCCATGATTTCATGGATATACCAATTGATATATTCATTCTATAGAAGTGATATGTTTTATAAAGAGGTTTGAGGTCGAGGTAGTTAAGAGATCAAATCAATATTATTGTTTAGTGTATAGTATGCACGAACTTATTTAGGTTACTTAAAGATATCCTTGTATTCATCCAGTTTATGGTTTAATTATTTTTTATTTTTTGTTATTTGATAAACCACACTATGATATGGTGACATAAGGATCTCATTACATTTAATTCTTACCATTAAGAGTATACTTCTTACTAGAACTAAAAATATTATTGCACTTGCTGGCACTAATGACTGAAAGCTTATGAACTAACTATGATATATGGTTTTTGAGATCATGACAATCTATCACAACATTTTAAGTATTTACTTCATAAACTACATGTAAATGGTAAATATATGGTTAACCACATGTAAAACATCACACACCTATAATGGTGAGATGTCACAAAGGATTTCATCTTTAAAAAGTTTGATTTTGTACACCAAGTGACACTATTAGGTCATCCATTTCTCAAGGCCTACACTAGACCATACACTAGCGTATGGTTATGGACAATGTATAAATTTAAAGTTTAATTTTTGAAAATATGATTTGAGAGAAATTAAATTCTTCTAACTTCCATTGAAAATGATGAAGTTTATTGTCTCACCATTGATCTACATTTGTTAATGAAACAATATTTTTAATTCATATAATTTTTTGTTGGGGGAAATAGAGATATTTTTAGTACCAACCATATCATTGGGTTCAAATATATTATCTAATTAAATTTTTATAGTGATAGATAAGTTGTACCCACTTCTCAAGATGTGCAAGTAGAGAGCTCATAGTGTGACACTCTTCATTGGATTGAATATTGAAGTTATGAATTAAGCCCCACTTTCCAATCTTGGACTACTTATTATAATCATTTGAAAATTATTTTCCACTCTTTGATATGATGAATCAATCAATAGACATACAAATAAAAGGACTTCAATGTAATTATTTAGATCATAAAATGTCCTCATATGGAAATCAATTGATTATTTTTAGGAAATTGCATAACTTGGTGATCCTCGTGTATTTATTACTCACTTTTGGTGCTATGGTGGTTTTAGTTGCTTCTATTTTTTTGGAA
The DNA here is from genome assembly GCA_037957365.1 of Torreya grandis. Taxonomy (NCBI): domain Eukaryota; kingdom Viridiplantae; phylum Streptophyta; class Pinopsida; order Cupressales; family Taxaceae; genus Torreya; species Torreya grandis. The sequence goes on along the minus strand of JARHVA010000517.1, from coordinate 4,242,987 downwards.
AATTTTCAATTGTGAATTACATCATTTCTAATAGGCCCATATTTTTTCATAAGTTTTAAATATTTATGTTTCGAATTTGCCTCCACATCATTTTGATCACTATGTCTTATATCTTATGCTAGCACTCAACTCTCCACTTGTAGAAACTAACATTGATAAACCCCAATAAAATACCACCATCAAGATATTGGATGGAGTGATTAAGGATAAGGAGGAATTGAGTAGGGATGATGAGGGAATAAAAAGGGATGATGAGGGATGGTGAGGGTCAATGAGGGAGTGATTAGGGAGGATGAGGGAATGATTAGGGATAATGATTGATGGTGAGGATTAATGAGGGAGTGATTAGGGGAGATGATGGATGAGGAATGAGTGATTAGAGATGATGAGGTATGATGAAGTAGTGATTAGAGATGATGAGGTGATGTAGGAGCATCACTACCCAATATAAATAGTGATCTAGTTTACATGTTTTGATTCTTTATAAGGTGGTCAGGGTCATAATAAGTATATAGTATTATTTCTAAGTTTTTATTTTTATGTCAATTTTTCATTAGAGTTGTATTAAACTTTCCTACCAAATCTTTCATTTGAATTTTTGAACTTTCATAGACACTTCAATCTTGTTTCAATAAGTCCAACATTGAATTTTGTGTGGTTAGAATTTAGAGAGGATTTTAGGTGTTTCAAAACATATACCTAAACTAATATTTGAGAAATATGTTAGTAGTTGAGTTAGTTGAGGACACTCTCAACCTACAAAAGAAGTTAAAATTCAGTTGATGGTTATTTGGTAATAAGAGTCTTGTCCATATCTTGTTTTGTATTTAGAGTCAGATTCAAGAGAGTTAGAGGGGATATGATTAGAAAGGGTGAATGAAAATAAACCCAAACAAGTGAATAAAGACAAGTTTTTATTATTTTTAGACAAGAAAGCAAATAAACCCTACATCTTCTTAAATATGTGCAAAGATAGTTGACACTGTACATGATCATGAAACATGATTAGTAATAAGTTATTTGTGATATTAGTGTGAGTGGTAAGTTTAAAATACATTTTATTTTATGGTGATTATATAATTTTTCATTTGAGTTTCAAATCTTTTGAATGCTTAGATTACAAACTGTATACCCTATGCTTTTACAAACTATGTCTTGAAATCTGAGTGAAGGTCAGAGTATTATGGAGGAGGAGATTCTATTTGGTAGGATTTTAGAATGTATGAGTAATTATTAAATTTAAATAAAAATTACTTAATAGTATTTAAAAATTTTATGTTTTTATTCTGCTAAGGACATTCTATGTTGAACAACACAACCCTGTCTTTTATGAGCAAAAATTCTGAGTATACATCTATGTGAGAAGGTATATGAATGTATTGGAGTGAAAATTAAAATGTATATGTTGGTGAGTTGATTATAATATTATAATTAAGTCTTATAGTATTTCAATTATCTTTCATATATTTGGATAAGAAAAAAGAATTGTCCTGCAGTCATAAAAAAACTTAACATAGTCAAAGTGGTATCTCGTGGAAATTGGCAAATTGAGTGTTATAGAGGGAAGGAACTGATTTTTTAAGCTGTGTAAATTTTTTGAAAAGTAATTTCAACCTTCATGCTGATTTATAACCATTTTTTGAATGAATTATAACATATAACCTCTTCTCAAATTACTATAAACTTGTGACTAAGTACACAGTCTATTCAAATTTGGTTAAGTCAATCTACTGTAGCTTAAAAAGGGAAATATAACACTTGGAAAATGTGAATGGGGTAAAATAATACCTAATAAAATATTCAAATTCATTGAAAATTCCTTTGTAATATCAAAATATCATTTTGACCCTTCTTAGGTTTGTAAATCTAGTCCAAACCTTGTATTAGGGTTTATACTTTCAAAGTGAGTTTTTAGGAGTTGTAACCATCAATAATTCATGAAAATTGGTGGAAAGTTTGAGTTAAACATGAAAAAATATAATATAGTGTTTTTAAGTTTTTTAAGTATGGATAAGTATAGATGGGAGAGGACTATGTGTTAAATAGGATAGAAGGAAACCAAAAGACCTAATCTGAGAGTAGAAAGAGCCAAAATAATTTATCAAAAAGTTGAAGAAAAGCCTAAAAATTTGTGAGATATGGGACATGTTATATGGTATCAAAAAATGAGGTTTATCTGATGATTTGAGTCTGTGCATGACCGTACCAAGTAAATTATCCTAAAAAGAGGTAATAAGAAGAGTTTATGACAGACTAAGAGGTAGTATATGATATGAGGATTGTGTTGAGAAGTTAAGTAGGGTTGATAAGAAGTTAGAGAGAAATAAAAGGAGTGGAAGGAAGTGTTTCAGAGCCCTATTAAATGCTAAGGAATTAGAGACAAGATTTGATCCAAGTTATTATAAAGCATAAAGACTAGTAAGGGGGATAGTCTCAAAGTAAGAAAGATTGAATGCTTTGAGTAAGGAGAATATAATGAAGAGTTTAGTGAGACCATATGAATAAAATTAAGATGTGAATTTTAAATTTATGTAGGGTTTAAAGATAGAGATCACACAATAAAAGACAAAGTGAAAGCTAGATGGATATTGGCAAAGAGCTTGAACAAGTAGAGTATGTAATAGGGCTATGCATCATGAGGGATGGTGAGGGGACATGAGGGAGTGATTATAAATGATGAGGAATGGTGAGGGTAAATAAGGGAGTGATTAAAGATGATGAGGGATGAGGAGGGAGTGATTAGGGATGATAAATCATTGATTAGGGATGGTAAAGGCCAATGAGGGAGTGATTAGGGATGATGAGGGATGGTGAGAGCCAATAAGAGAGTGATTAGGGATGATGAAGGAGTGATTAAAGATGATGAGGGATGGTGAGGTTTAATGAGGGAGTGATGAGGGATGAGTAGGGATGAGGAGTGAGTGATTAGGGATGATGAGGCATAGTGAGGGTCAAAGAGGGAGTAATCAGGGATCACGAGGGAGTGATTAGAGATGACTAGGGATAGTGAGGGTCAATGAGGGAGTGATTAGGGGTAATTAATAATGGTGAGAGAGTGATTATGGGTGATGAGGCATGAGTGGGAAGTGATCAAGGATGAGGGAGGGATGATGAACAAGTGAAATTTAAAAAATTGGTTGTTTGATGTGTGTAGGTCATCTATGCTACCCCAATCACACCACTTTGCATCAATTTCAAAGTGAGTGGTTTGAAAACTTCAATTTTGACAAACCTAAGACTCTTAGAAATTCTAAGAATTAATCTAGAAGGCACAAAAACCTTAAAAATGACTATATGTTTACCAAAAATGGATATCAATTACAAAGTTATGCCTCGAAGTCCCTGGGTTTAATACTTAGACCCTAAAAATTCTTGAGTACTGACTTGATTAGATTTTGAAAAACTATTTTATAAATTGTAAGGCATGTAACTGTGAGACCAACTCTATCAGATGTTGAGTGACCCTAATTTCTTATATTTACTAAAATAAATGTAACAATATAAGCTTATACTTAACATTTAGAGTGGTAAATATAAGAATATAAATGTAAACTTATACTTAGCATTTAGAGTAGTAAATATAATATTTTGGACAATATTACCTTCATGTGCAACTCCCACATGCTTTTGGAGATGGTTTTGGTCTTATTACAAAATGATGCGTACACATTGTATAATACATTATATAATGTGTAAGCATGATATAATGTGTATGCATTGCATAATACATTATATAATGCATACACATTGCATAATACATTATATAATGCATACACATTGCATAATACATTATATAACATGTGCGTATTTTATAATACATTAGATAATGCGTACACATTATTTGAATTTACATTAATGCATACACATTATTATTTTCTCAATAACATGATCATGTTATGGATCAGTAATTACTGAGCCATAATTTAGATAATGTGATTATGTTACCTAAAATGTCCATGTATTTTTCCTCCAACTCCATGCATATACCTCCAAGGTTACTAAGATAATGCTCACATGCACCACCATATACCAAGTCATGGCATTCACTTCCAAGTTTAGTCCACTAGTGCCTGTGGACTTAACTAAATTGTGACATGGCCGTATGGGTGACATTTGAATTAAATTTTATGGTTTCCAAGGATAAAATTATTTGTGCCCTTCCAAAGGACTTGTCTAACTACTAATTAACCCTATAGAAACACAAATTAAAAAGCTCATAGAGACCAAATAATGAGCCAAAATATCATGAAAAGAATTGTAAAAGGTCATATAAAATTAAAAAATAAACATCTAAAAATGATTTGGAATTATTTACACCTTGATTTAGGTGTAAAACAATTGTACAAAATTTAAGTAAAATACAAAGGGAACTAAGATGAATTCAGTACTTTATATTTAAAAACATAAAAATTAATCAATAAATCAAACTATGAAAGGCAAAAAATATTGATTAAACCTATTTTTTATTAAAACTTATTTAGGAAAAAACTAATCAATTTAAAATTATTTAAAAATTGTAGTTTGGAGTAATGTTTTTGAGGCTTATAAAGAACCATAGTATAGGAGACCTCATAGGACAAAATATCAAATTTATATCTATACTATTGGGATGAATAACAGGAAAACATTTCATATGTGTTTAAATTTTATAAATTATGCACTACAATATTATTTTTATCTCAATGTATTTATTTCTTCCTCTTTCAACTATAACTTCAAATAAAAAATAACACACTAAAACTCATAATATTTGCATCAATTTTTTTCATTCTTATCTTTCACATTGGTAAAAAAGTAACTATTACATATGAATGGATTTAGGTCAGTGAATAATTATTTTTATAAACATATATATTTAAAAAACTAAAAAAGAAAATATAATTTCCATGTAAGCTTCTAAGTGCACATATAAGGTCAAATCAAGGAAGGGTTTGCCTCCCATCATTTTTTCATCATCAGGTGGATGACCTACGCATCCCCAAGCCTATCAATTTCAACTTCAAGAATAAATGACACATAATTATTAAGGTAACATCATACTAGAAAGGAAAGATGTGGGTGATGCCATTTTTTTTTAAAAATGAGTTGTAAAAACAACAAAAAATTATGGAGAGATTATTCATCTCTAAACCAAATGAGGAAACAAAAAACAATCACAATGGTCATAGGCTCAACCATGCAGTAAAAACTAGAAAAGAGAGTAAGCCAAATGATCATACATCCTCTTTAAATAACAAGGCAAGAATGGAAGATACATTTCTATTTAAAATAATAAAAAACAAATCATTGGTAACATGAAATCACACCCTAGTTCTACAATGTGACTCTACACAAAGGGATCTTCTACAAGTGTTTTAATCAAGATAACTCCTTCCCAAACCAAGCTCTTCTTCTCCTTCCTCAAGCTCTCCTAAACTCTCTAATTTTAAAATGAACAAAAAAAATATTCCAAGAAAGGATTTCTTTGCTCTTATAGACAAGACACTCAAACCCAATATCCATTGAAAATGTGACATTATTTAAATAATGAAAATTAAAAAATTATTTAATGTTTTCTTGGATATTTGTGTTTTCATTTCAGGTCCACTTCTTGTCAATTGATGAATGTAATATGATTGGGTTTTTTTTTGGTATCTAAATATTTATAATGTTGTCTCTTTGGCTTTTCTCTAAGTAACAAACATTTTATAATTTTATGATGCCAAGGATCATGACATTATCATCACATATAACTACCCCATTATTTTCTAAAACTTTAAAAATGTTATAAAAATCCCTTTATGATTTCTAGATGTAAGGTAGATGATGGCTACGAAACAATGTTGGTAATTTGTTATGTTTGGGTCATCATTTGGAAAAAGTTATTTGTATTCTACTTGATTGTGATTTATGAATTAAAAATCTCTACTACCTTATTATAATTTATAGGTTACTAGAGTGGGATTAAATATTGAGTGGTGCTTATTAATGGTGAGTAGATAATAGGATATTTGGGAAGAAACTCCATAAAACGTTGCCATGAACCCTTCTAACCTATGAAATGTTCATTATGTCTACTCTTTCCGCATATAGGTATAATAATGGATAAGGTGAAGTCATTTGGTTGGTTAGAGAATACACCAAACATATCCACCTATCATACACATTGATAAGTGTATTTTTTAAAAATGTGTACTGCACAAATGTATATTCCCTATCATTTATGAGAAAGTGGATTTTATTACACTCTAAAATGGGTTTCTTGGTAATTCAATCTCGATATAGATGAATATATGTTAAAAAATGTTTTAATTTAGAGTGGGATGGTATTTAAGGGTTGAGATTTAGGCTTTAGTGCATACAGAGCTAAATAATATTGTAATGTGAAAAAAAATGCATGATTGAAACCAAAAAAAAAACAAGCCAAATATATTTTTTAGAATGTACAATGCACATTATTATAGAATTAAATTGCATGTTGGCTAGCCATAGTCATGTCACGAGACATGCAATGCATTAAAAAAACTCACATGTCTAAATGTCATGGATGTAAATGCACAAGTGGCCACATGATCACTACATGACCATGTATCCCCCACTTTATCTAATCATGTTATAGGCTCTCAAACAAGCTTACAACAAATTAAGCAAACCTAGTGGGCCCCATAACCCCAAAATATGTTATGGATGTTAGAACAAAAATATGTGGATTTGATCAACCAATGGATCAAATAATCTATCCTAAATCAAAACACAGTTGAAAAGGGGACCTCAAGTAATTCTGACCAATGATAGGGCTCATTTTATACCTTAAGTCAGAACTTAATTATGCTATCAAGTTGAATAACCTTTTATGTAAATTACTTAGTAATGAGGAATAATAATCCTCATATGATCTCAAAGGGGCATAGAATGTCCTTGCTTAGCTCCTTGAGGATGGAGTACTCCACCTCAGTCATTGGATCCTTTCTATCTAAATTGTTATATTTAGTCAAGATGAATAAAACCTAGAAATACTTAAGGAAAGAAAGGTTTCATATCACTTTTTAAAGTTTATATTTTAAATTTTGGAAAAGAGGAAGGAGGATTTTAAGTATGAATTATCCATAGTCATCCCTCTTCTCCTTCCTCATCTTTGGATGACTGTTATTAATGGAGTCTCAAAGATTTTATTTTATTTTTTATATATTTTTATTTTAAAACATATCTCAATAAAATTATGCTCGGGCTTGTTTTATATGTACCTATCATTTCATAATTTATTAATGTTTTTCAAGGCTCTGACAAGTTTTGAAAAGGCCTTTGGGAACTTCGAGCTCCTTCACCAATCAAGTTTTAAGATATAACTAATTCTTATTTTAAGTTATAGGCTTTTATTTTTAGTCCACTTAGTAGAGAAGAATAAATCAAGAAGGATTTATTTTGGGGTCAACCCCACCAGGGGCTTCTAGAACTCATGAATTGTAAAAAAGACCTCTCTTAGACAAATGAGATATATAATGAAAACTATGATGTTTCAAGCCATAAAAATTCATCCATGTTGAAGAAGATGAAAAATTTAGGAGAGCCCATTTTAGGTCACCCCTCTTCTAGGTTTTCTATTATCTTCTAATGACTATGCAAAATCATTATTGGTCTTTATAGAAAGTTCTAGTTTCAAAAAATAGATATAGGCTCAAAAATATGGTTTCATAAAGTTTTTTTTTTTAATAATAATATTAAAGAAATAAACTTATAATAAGAAATGTGTTGTCACTAAGGTAGATGGAAGTTTGAAATATATTGAATACTCCATTAAGTAAGGTACATAGTGGGATTACCCATGTGGATTAAAACCCAAACAACCAAGGTTACTAAGACAATGCTCACATACACCACCGATATACCAAGTCATGGCAATAACTTCCAAATTTAGTCCTTGAGCACCTAGGGACTTAACCAAATCACTGCATGGTCATATCAGTGACCTCTCAATTAAATTGTATGGTTTTCATGCACAAAAGGATTTATGCCCATCCAAAGGACTTGTCTAACTACTAATTACCCTATAAGAAGCCAAATTTCAAAAATTCATAGAGACCAAATTGTAAATAAAAAAATAATGAAACAAATTGTAAAAGGCCATATAAAATTGAAAAATAAAAATCTAAAAATGATTTAAACTTGTTTTTGCATAGATTTATGTGCATAAAAATTGTACAAAGTTTAAGCAAAATACAAAGAGAACTAAGATAAATTCAATAGTTTATATTAAAAAACATAACAATTAAACAACAAATCAAAAAATTAAACTGTGAAAGGAAACAAAATCTTGATTAAACCTATTTTTTATTAAAATTTATTCAGGAAAAAACTAATCAATTTAAAATTATTTCAAAATTGTAGTTTGGAGTAGCGTTTTTATGGCTTATAAAGAACCATAGTATATGATACCTCATAGGATGTAAATTATCAAATTTATTTCTATAATATTGAGATGAATAATAGGAGAACATTTTATATGTGTTTAAATTTTATAAATTTATGTACTATGATATTATTTTTATCTCAATATCTTTCTTTCTTCCTCTTTCCACTATAGCTTCAATGAAACAACAATACATGAAAACTCATAATATTTAAATCATTTTTTTCATTCTTATCTTTCACATTGGTAAAACATTAAAAATTACATATGAATGGATTTAGATCAGTGAATAATTATTTGCATACACATTTAAATTTAAAAAATCAAAAAAGAAAAGATAGTTTCCAGGTAAGCTTCTAAGTGTGCACGTACAAGGCCAATCAAGGAAGGTCTTGCTTCCTATCATTTTTTCATCATCAGGTGGATGCCCTATGCAACCCTGAGCCTATGAATTTAAAATCTAATTATAAATGACACCGAATGATTAAGGTAAGGTAATATGAGAAAGGAAAGAGATGGGTGATGCCAATGTAACAAAATGAGTTGTAAAAACAACAAAAAATTATGGAGAGCTTATTCATCCCCAAACTAAATGAGGCAACAAAAAACACTCATGGTGGTCATAAGCTCAACCATGGAGGAAAAACTAGAAAAGAGGGTAATCCAAATGGTCATATATCCTCTTGGAAGCACAAGGCAAGAATGAAAGAGAAATTTCTATTTAAAACCCCCAAAAAAAAAAAAAAAAATGCATTGGTAACATGAAATCATACCCTAGTTATACAATGTGACTCTACAAAAAGGGATATTCTATAAGTGTTTTAAGTAAGAGAACTCCTTCCCAAACCAAGCTCTTCTCAACTCTCTAATTTTAAAATGAGAAAAAAGAATCTTCCAAGAAAGGATTTCTTTGCTCTTATAGACAAAACACTCAAACCCAATAGCCATTGAAAAGGTGACATTATTTAAATTATGAATATTAAATCATTATTTATTATTTTCTTGGATATTTGTTTTTTTCATTTCAGGTCCACTGCTTGTCAATTGACAAGTCTAACATAATTGGTTATTTTTTTTGGCATTTAACTATTTCTAATGTTATCTCCTTGGCCTTTTTGCTATCTGACATACATTTTATAATTTTATGATTCTAAGGATAATGACATTGTTATCACATACAACTACCCCATTATTTGATACAAATTTAAAAATGCCATAAAAATCCATTTTTTATCTCTAGATGTAAGGTAGAAGATGGCTATGAAACTATGTTGGTAATTTGTTATATTTGGGTCTGTTAGGGACCCCTTATCCAACGGAAGCACAATTGATTACTTTCTTATAAGCAATTAAACATGGAATTATACCAGAATGATTAAGTAACTAGAAACTTGAGACAACAAAGAATTTGAGAGACAATACACACTCTTGTATTAAATACTACTAGAAGAAAATACAATAAGGAAGATGCCACTTCTTCCTCCACCTCAAAGGCTTGCCACATCTCAAGACCTTCTTCCCTCTCTCTCTTGCTCAACACAACCAACTCAACAACCTGAGTTGTTATCCCCTCCTTAAATGCTTCAGCTGATCTCCTTGACCTTACACCTGTAGATCTCCTTGACCTTGCACCTTGCTTCAATGCTTTTACTTGCTTGCTTGATTTACAATACATGCCTCATGGGTCTTTAAATAGAATCCCATGAATACAAAAATAGAACTCTAACTACAATAATTAGACACATAGCTCGTGACTATAATTAGTCATTTAACATGCAAACACTCGCTTCACTTAACTGACTGTTAATCAACAATAGTTTTGGAACCGCCACAGGCGACTGACGTCGACCGACTTCCTGCCGACGTGATTTGCCTTCTGCACTGGTCATGATCGACGTCGGTCATGCTACCGACACCGGTACTTCTGAATCTTTAGCAACCTCATGTTTCTTCGTGTCTATAACAGTTGAAGCTTTTAGCTCCACACCCTAACAATCTCCCACTTTGAGATAAATAGCTGCAACTATACCTGTACTTGTACACCATCTACTTTGTTCCCTTGGCTCTGTATCCCTCTTCAAAGTCACTCTTGAAGACCAACCACCACAAAACCTGTGATGCTATACCTGTCACTTATGCCAAAAGAATATTATTGCTACCAAATTCTTCATGAGATACTTCTGAACCAACTCTACCCTTAGCTCAGAAAACTCCTTGTATATGTAACCCTGCAACAAGCAACACAATATAGTAACATGATAATGTAGCTAATATTATCCAACCTGGTAAAGATAAAATACAATGGTCAAACCTCCATTGTCCTGCAACCTAATCAAGACCATATACCATAGCCTTTTGTCTCACGTGTCCATCCACTCTCTTCTCTAACTTGGGAATCCATCTCTCATCCAGTGCTTTCTTCCAGCTGACAACTCCACCAACGAATACCTGTTTGGTTCTTCTCCAAGGACTCACACTCTTCATCCATGCCAAGCTCTCACTGTTTTTGGATTCTACCTACATTGCTTCTTCCATCTTCCTAGTTCTTGACCATCAGTAAGCAATATAAAGAAGGTGAATGATGAATATGAGGTTCACTTACCCTTTCTGACCTCCATATGGGTGTTTGAGACTCCTTGATAGCTTGCTGTCCACCCAACATCTGTTCTAGTGACCGATCTCGGCCATCTCCCAGTCTGCTCCAGACCGATGTCGGTTCCCTGCACTAACCTTGACTATCGACATCATTTCCCTAGCCAACGCCGGTGTCCCCCCTACCGATGTCGGTTCCTACCTGACTGACGTCAGACTTCTCTTGCCTGACTCTACCGACCCTACTGGTCTGCACAAGACTGATGTCGATATCTGCCTGATCGATGTCGGTCCCAAGTGACTGACATCGGTGTCTGTGTGTTCCTGTAAGTGATGAAATATTCATCTGCAAGCTCATCTTGGATCAAACCTCTATCCATACTGCCCTGCTCAGAATTATTCAGCCCCTGTGACTGATCTCTATCCTTCATCTCCTCCATAAACACTAAGGCTTCTTTGTTCCTATCAAAAGCATCAAATTTCCTTTTTCTGCAATGAACTCTATCTATGCTTTCTGAATCTGAACACATACCTTTTGATTCAAGAACGTCCATTCCCTTCTTATTCATGTGACCAAGCCTATTAAGCCACATCTTCGAATCTACAACTGAAGTAGATAAATCAGAAGTAGAATCAGTAATACAAGTAGATAGATAAAGAGTACCTACTTTCTTACCTCTTTCTAGAACAAGTGCACCCTTGGTAACCTTCCAAGAATTTGCTGTGAGAGTTATTATGCATCCCTCATCACCCAACCTTCTTACAAAAACCAAATTCTGCTTCATAACTGGGACATGCATGACCTCCTTAAACACCCATGTGTTGTCCATCTGCAATCTCAGTTGCACTTTCCCTTTGCCAACTATTTGACAAGGCGTACCATCCCCTAAATAAAGCACTCCAAAGTCTCCCTATTCATACTCATGGAACAAATCTCTATTTGGGGATGCATGAAAAGAAGAACCAGAATCTAAAATCCAAGATCCTACCTGACTATCCAAAGAAAGTATGAGAGCGTCCTATACCACAATATTTGCATCCTTTGCTTCTTCATTACCTACATGTTGATTCTCTTTATCCCTCAACCAACACTCCTTCTTTGTGTGTCCTCTCTTTCCACAAAACCAGCAGGTAACACCTCTAGATTCGGATCTCCCTCCCACCTTCGACCTTGATTTCCCTTGCTCTACCTTCTCTCTTTGCCTTCCCCTGCTTCTGCACTTAGAGCATTCTCTGATGATTCACCTATGCTTCTCCTGTGTATTTCTTCATTCAAGATCACACTCACAACATCATCAACTTTTAAGATTTTAGAAGTAGATGTAGAATTACTTACTGCCATAACCAAACTATCCCAACTTTTAGGTAAGGAGCATAAAATCAAGAGAGCCTTTACCTCATCATCAAAAACAATATTGACTGAAGCTAACTGGTTTACCAAACCATGGAAATCACTAAGATGAGTATGTACCGATCCACATTCCTACATTTGCAAAGTAAATAGCTGTTTCATAAGAAATACCTTATTAGAAGCCGAGGGCTTTTCGTATAAATTCACCAAAGATTTTATCAACTCTTCCATTGTCTTGCACTGTGACAAGTTGGAAATCACAGATGATGCAAGGCTCAACCTTATGGAACCGAGAGCCTTCTGATCAAGAACACTCCATTCTTCATCCTTCATATATGTGGGCTTGCATGCAACCCCACCCAACGATAAGTACAAATCCTTCTGATACAGATAATCCTCTATCTGCATCCTCCAATGTTGATAATTCTTGCCGTTAAACTTCTCCATTCATAGCTTACTTTCTTCTGTCATTGCTGAATTCCCACTCAATCAGAAACCCTGTGAATGACCTGTAATCAACAAACAATAACCTACTCCCTGCAAACCGTAGCTCTGATACCAATTGTTAGGGACCCTTTATCCAATGGAAGCACAATTGATTACTTTCTTATAAGCAATTAAACACGGAATTATACCAGAATGATTAAGTAACTAGAAACTTGAGACAGCAAAGAATTTGAGAGACAATACACACTCTTGTATTAAATACTACTAGAATAAAATATAATAAGGAAGATGCCACTTCTTCCTCCACCTCAAAGGCTTGCCACACCTCAAGACCTTCTTCCCTCTCTCTCTTGCTCAACACAACCAACTCAACAACTTGAGTTGTTATCCCCTCCTTGAATGCTTCAGATGATCTCCTTGACCTTACACCTGTAGATCTCCTTGACCTTGCACCTTGCTTCAATGCTTTTACTTGCTTGCTTGATTTACAATACATGCCTCATGGGTCTTTAACTAGAATCCCATGCATACAAAAATAGAACTCTAACTACAATAATTAGACACACATCTCGTGACTATAATGAGTCATTTAACATGCAAACACTCGCTTCACTTAACTGACTGTTCGTCAACAGTAGTTCTGGAACCACCACAAGCAATCAACGTCGGTCCCTATCTGTCTGGTGCTAACTGACATCAGCCGACTTCCTGTCGATGCCGGTTGCCTTCTACACTGGTCATGATCGACGTCGGTCATGTTGTTGACGTCGGTACTTCTGGATCTTCAGCAACCTCCTATTTCTTCGTGTCTGCAACAGTTGAAGCTTTTAGGTCCACACCCTAACAGGGTCACCATTTGGAAAAATTTATTTTTATTCTACTTAATTATGATTTATGAATGGAAAGTCTACTATCTTATTATAATATATAGTTTATTGGAGTGGGATTAAATATTGAGTAGCATGCATTAATAATGAGTATATAAGATTATATTTGGGAAGAAAATCCATAAAAGGTTGCCCTGAACCCTTCTAACTTATGAAATGTTCATTATGTCTACTCTTTGTGCATATAGATATAATAGTGGATAAGGTTAAGTCATTGGGTTGGTTAGAGAATACACTAAACATTTGCACCTATCATACATGTTGATAAATGTATTTTTAAAAAATGTGTGTTACACAAATGTATATCCAAGGTATCATTTATGAGAAAGTAGATTTTATTACAATCTAAAATGGATTTCTTGGTAATGTAGGCTTAATATATGTAAATGAATTTTTTAGTCTAGAGTGGGGTGGTATTCAAGGGTTGAGATTTAGGCTTCAATGCATATATAATTAAATAATATTGTAATGTGAAAAAAATGCATGATTGAAACCACACAAAAATAAGTCAATTATTTTTTTGAGAATGTATAATGCACATTATTATATAATTGCATTGCACATTGGCTAACTATAGTCATGTTTTATTATAGAATTACATTGCACATTGGATAACCATAGTCATGTCATGAGACGTGAAATGCATTAAAACAAAATCACATGTTTAAATGTCATGGATGGAAATGCACAAGTGGTCAAATGGTCACTATGTGACCATGTAGGCCCCACTTTATCTAATCATACTATAGGCTCTCAAACAAGCATAAAAATCTCTAAGAAAACTTAGTGGGCCCCACAGCCCCAAAGCATGTAACACATGTTTGAACATAAATATGTGGATTTGAGCAACCAATGGATTGAACGATTTATCCTAACTCAAACTTGAGTTGAAAGGGGGACCTCAACCAATTCTGACCAATGAGAGGGATAAATTTATACCTTAAGTGGGAACTTAACTATATTGTCAAGTTGACTTACCTTTTATGTAAAGTACTAAGTAATGAGGAATCATACTTCTCATATGACCTTAAGTGGGTTTAGAATATCCTTGCTTATCTCCTTGAGGATGGAGTAATCCATCTTAGCCATTAGGTCCTTTCTATCTCAAATGTTAGACTTAGTCAAGATGAATAAACCCTAGAAATACTTAAGGAAATAAAGGTTTCAAATCATTTTTTTAAGTTTCTATTTTAAATTTTAAAAAAGATGAAGGAGGATTTTAAGGATAACTTATCCATAGTCATCCCTCTTCTCCTTTCTCATCTTTCGATGATTGTTATGATATATGTGTGTGTGTGTGTGTGTGTGTGTGTGTGTGTGTGTGTGTGTGGGTGTGTGTGTGTGTGTGTGTGTGGGTGTGTGTGTGGGCGCGTGCGCGCGCTCAAGTTTTTTAATATGTACCTATCCTTTCAAAATGTCTCAATGTTGTTCTTGGCTCTGAATGGTTTTGAAAAGGCCTTTGGGATCTTTGAGCTCCTTCATAACTATTTATGGCTACCAAGTAAGGTTTAAGATATAACTAATTCTTATTTTAAGTTATAGGCTTTTATTTATTATTCCACCTAGTAGAGAAGAAAAAAGAAAAAAGGATTTATTTTTGAGTCAACCCCTCCTAGGGCTTCTAGGAGCTCGTGAATTGTAAAAAAGACCTCTCTTAAACAAATGAGTTATATTGTGAAAACTATGATGTTTCAAGGTATAAAATTTCATCCATGTGGAAGAAAATGTAAAATTTAGAAGAGGCTCCTTTTAGGTCACCATCCCTTAGGTCTTTTATTAGTATTTAACCACTGTGCAAAATCGATATTGATCTTTATATAAAGTTTTGGTTTCAAAAAATAAATATAAGCTCAAACATAAGGTCTCATAAAGTTTTTTTTAATAATGTTAAATAAATAAACATATAATAAGAAATGTGTTGGAAGTAAGGTAGATATAGGTCAACTTATATTAATTTCTCCATTAAGGTACATAGTGGGGCTAGCCATGTGGCTTAAAACCCAAATGACCAAGGTTACTAAGACAATGCTCACATGCACCACCAATATACCAAGTCATAATAGTCACTTCAAAGTATAGTCCCCAAGTATTTAGGGACTTAACTAAATCACTAGGTGGTCATATGGGTGACCTATGGATTAAATTTTATGGTTGCTATGCACAAAAGGATTTGTGCTCATCCAAAGGACTTGTGTAACTACTAATTATCTTATAAGAACCCAAATTTCAAAAATTCATAGAGATCAAATTGTAAGCCAAAAATTAATGAAACGAATTTAAAAAAGTCATATAAAATTAAAAAATAAACATCTAAAAATGATTTAGACTTGTTTCTGCCTAAATTTATGTGTATAAAAATTGCACAAAATTTAAGCAAAATACAAAGGAAACTAAGATAAATTCAATAATTTATATTAAAAAACATAACAATTAAACAACAAATCAAAAAATTAAACTATGAAAGGAAACAAAATGTTTATTGAACCTATTTTTATTGAATTTTTTAAAAGAAAAAAATAATCAATTTAAAATGATTTAAAAATTATAGTTTGGAGTAATTTGCTTTTAGGGATTATAAAGAACCATAGTATATGAGACCCCATAGGGAAAAATATCAAATTTATTTATATACTACTGAGATGAATAATAGGAGAACATTTCATGTGTTTAAATTTTATAAATTTGTGCACTATAATATTATATTTATTTCAATGTCTTTCTTTTTTCCTCTTTCCATTATAACTTAAATGAAACAACAATAAATTAAAACTCATAATATTTACATCAATTTTTTCATTCTTGTCTTCCATATTGGTAAAAAAGTTAATATTACATATGAATGGATTTAGATCAATGAATAATTATTCACATAAGCATCTGTATTTAAAAAAATAAAAAGAAAATAAAAGATAGTTTCCAAGTAAGCTTCTAAGTGCACATGCAAGGCCAAATCAAGGAAGGGATTGCTTCCCATCTTTTTGTCATCATCAGGTGGATGCCTTATGCACCTCCGAGTGTATGACTTTCAAATTTGAGCATAAATGACACCAAATGACTAATGTAAGGAAATACGAAAAAGGAAAGAGGGTGGGTGATGCCAATGTAACAATATGAGTTGTAAAAATATCAAAAAATTATGGAAATATTTTTCATCCCCAAACCAAATGAGGAAACAAAAAACACTCATAATGGTCATAGGCTCAACCATGGAAGAAAAACTAGAAAAGAAGGTAAGTCAAATGTTCATACATCCTCTTGAAAACACAAGGCAAGAATAAACGAAATATTTATATTTAAAACAATAAAAATAAAATTGCATTGGTAAGATGAAATCATATCCTAGTTCTACAATCTGACTCTAGACAAAAAGATCTTTTATAAGTGTTTTAAGCAATATAACTCCTTCCCAAACCAATCTCTTCTTCTCCTTCCTCAAACTCTCCTCGACTTTCTAATTTTAAAATGAACATACAAAAACTTCTAAGAAATAATTTGTTTACTCTTATAAACAAAGCATTCAAACCCAACGGCCATTGAAAATGTGACATTTTCCCCTTTCTATTCCTTGGCTCTTCTCAAAAAGGTCTTCTCTAAACATTAACTCACCTTATACACATATATGGGCAAGCAATGTTTGCTTAGAGCCTTTAATGCTCTATCTTCCCCATGTCATAAATGGGCACATGAGATGTCCTATAACTTTTCAACACTCTAAAGATGTCCTATGACTTGTTCAACACTCTAAAAATGTCTTAGCCTATCCATTGTTCAAAATGAGTCTTAAATACAGTTACAATCACCTCTATTTCACTTTTTTATTTACTTGCGATCATGGATCTAAATTTTCATTTGATTGTTTTTTGGCTAAGGGAGAACTTAAGTGGCCTACACATTTAAATTTATGATTTTATTTTAAGTTAAGGTGACTCATATGGTATCATAAAATGTAAAAATAGTGTCATGGAGGGTATGAATTGTACTAGGAGGGTCAAAACTCAAGATTATGTTAAAAGTTAATATTATGATTGGATTTTAATTTTAGAGAGTTATGAAGGCCCTACATAATTAATCTCAGTGTTATACAACTTATGTTTGACGTAGTCCCTCCATCACTTATACATCATTTTATGTATAAAATTGTATTACATTAAGTAATGGAAACTGTTAATATAAACATCTCAAATAATATCTATCAATACAAAATGCATACATACAACATCTCCATAATCATCATCCCAATAACTCTATTAACATAACTATTTAATGTACCTCTCAATGAACCACTAAAATTATCTACCATAAACATCTTAATAGTACTAATATAAGCAAACCACCAATATCAAATGCCTATGGTCCACTGTCTCAATCATACTAATAGGTATCTCATGTATCAAGTAATATAAGGATGTGTCTCGTTAGGACATAAAATGAACCCATGCAAATATTTCTGAGCCACCGTCAGAATGATGAGAAATCATTAATAGGTTGTATAGCTCAGCAATGCAGCAATGGTGTTCGGGACAGTTCGTCATGTTTTGCTTTCCTATGGTTAGTTTTTACATTAGCACTCATTTAGATGAGCCGAACCAGGAAGAACATGACACTAAAAAATCCCTTATAAGACTGATAGTATGGATTAATCATATACATTCTAGCTGATTTATAGGTATCAACGAGAGCGCAACGCCTATATATTTTATAATGAGCTCTGTTTCATTTAATAATAAATAAATAAATAAATAAATAATTATGGAGATTGATGGATTAATAACGTTTATTTGTTTTTTGCTATGAATGCAAGACTAGTAATCTGGCTATAAGTCATGTTTTATGCAATGATTTCTTATTGCATACAAGGAACAGAAATTACAAAGCAAGATGACTGTCTCCATGTACTGTAATAATATTTTATCAGTCAAAAGGAGGGCAGTTTGAATTCTAGGGCAGTTCATGAAGGGAAGAAACAAAGACTAGAAATATCTTCAGCATAATCCTTTTAAAATATAAATAAGGTTTTAGGAACCATTAAAGATTATCTATATATATCACATAATTTATTGGGGATGGGTTTCAATTTTTTTTTGTTGACCATTGTTTTACAGGTTGATTTTAAATCAAAAGTCAAGATCTGACCGGTATCTATTCTTTCGTCAAAATTACCTGAACCAAATTCCAACCTCATTCTTTTTATCATATCAAAATTTACTAATAACAAAAATTGGTTCCTGATAATTTTTTTTATATTATATACTATTTTAAATATCAAATCATAAAAACTAAATACCTTTCAATTAACAAAATGCCAGATCCTACAAAATTTTAACTGTATAATTAAAATTAATTGTAAAAACCTTCCACTGCCTGATCTAAGTTTATTTCTTAAAGTACATAACAATTTAGTCCCTAAGCTACCTCTTATGAAACACTTATTTATATTAAAAAAATTACAAAATACTTAACATTATTACTTTAAGTTTTCTCTCTTTTATATTTATTTCAACCTCCAAATTTTTATCCTATTACATTTATTTCAACCTCCAATTTTTTGTCCTAAGTTAGAGCCTGAATCAATCTAATATCACTTTACACATCAACATGATTTTTGGTATACCAAAAAAAATAAAATATGATATTTAACCTTTACAAATGTAAGGGAATATATACAGTAAATTTTTAAAAATATCAATCGAATATTTTTTTGGATAATTAAACGTTTGTTTAATTTTTTTACTCTAAACAATCTTGATGTTAATAACAGAAACCATATCTATTCAAAATCAAATCAAATAAATTTAAAACTCAATGATACGTTTTGAATCGACACTTCTCTTCTCTATGTAGTTTCTGTCCTTTCTAGGGCGATTTATTATTACTACACACCTTATTTGACAATCACATATTCTTTTATCTTCATCAGGCTTATACATTCTATTCAAAACCAAGTTTACATATTCACCATTTTATCTGCATAGAGTCTATTAAAAATCAAAGTTTAAAATTTTCTATTGAGACCAAAGGTTTAACCATGAGCAACATTGCCAAAATACCTAAGCCTTTTTCTGCATCCAATTCTAGCAAGTCTGAATCCTGTAAATCCAATACTTCTAATACACTTGCTAGATCCAAATCTAACATGTCCAATAAATCCAATTCTAGCATGTCCAATAAGTCCTCTTCTAACAGTATGTCCTATACTTCTAAACTAAACCCAAACTCTAAGGTACTTTATAGATCCCATTCCACCATATCCAATTCTAGCATATCCCATAAATCCAATCCTAGTAGCATGTCCAAGAGCTCTAAGCTAAACACAAATCCTAGAAGATTATCATCTTTTGGAAGCAGCAGCTCAGCTCCACCTACACACCAACCTTTAGAAAAGATAACATCATCTTTACCACTAAAATTGTCACCCATGTCCGTATCTACAGCTAAAACCAGAGTACCTGCAACAATGGTGAAAAAGAATGTCCCTCAAATGCTTTCATCACCCTCACACATACCATGTTCCACAAATAAGGTTCTGACAAATTTCTAAGTCTATATATTTTTTTGGCCTGCAATGTAACTTTTTTTAATTAAACAGAATTATGTTGGGTCGATAATATTGCAGAGAGAAGCTGAAGGACATTCCACTCATGGTGGAATTGATTCCAAAAAAATTAAACAAGAAGCTAGTCAAGACAAAGAAAATGGTACTATTTATTTGTTTGGTGTTTTCACATTGAATCATTATTAGATATCAATTTTAGAATAATTGCATGCATGATTAGAATTGAGTCAATATATGCTACTTATCTTTTATGGGAATTGGTTCATGAAAATCTATTTCTTCTAAGGAGTTTGAATGGTCTATTCATCGAATAAGAAGATGATGATAAAGACCTATTTTTAAGGAGTTTGAATGGTCATTTTGATATTCACCAAGTGAAATATGGTTATTAGGATAACGATAAGCAACTTAATTATTTTATTATTAAATATTAATATTTTTAGAGAATCAACTTAAATTGAATCTTTCATAAATATTGATTCATTAAATGTTCATGGTATAAAATGGGATTGAAACTAACAAAATAAACCTTTAATTATTGTGTAATATATAAACTATACAAGTTTATTAGTGATTCATTTAAAAAATATAATACTAGTTTATTACTGGTTCATTTTGATTAATTAAAGTTATTTTAAAATTTAAATAATAATAATAATAATATATTTTAGAATTTAAAAATAATTTTTTAGTTAATAAAATTCAAAGAGGTAAGAATATCTCTTCTGCCAATCAAAATTACTAAGAACTCATACAAATTTTTTATCTTCAATATCAAAAATTAAATTATTAAATAAAATAACCATTTTATACATTGTTTATGTATTCCTTTTATTCTACAGTTATTCATACCTCTAAGGATGAAGAAAGAAAGAAAGACCCCCTTCAAACAAGGAGTGTCCATGTCTCTAGTGTAAACACTCATTATTAATTAAATTTTCTACATATGACATTTGATTAATGCTTCAACATATATTTGATATAGTATTTAAATATTTATTTGTCTAACTCTTAGAGGTTCACCATAGATCAACAGAGGAGGACATGCGAAAGCTTTTCTCTGTATGTGGAAAGGTCCTTAACGTTACAATGCTGAATGATCTAACCAATGGGATGCCCACAGGGTATTTATAATCTCTAGTTTTTCTTATCTGTTTCTATCAATGGCTGTTTTCTTCTGGTTGTTTTTCTTGTCTGTTTCTATCAATGGCTGTTTTCTATTGATGGTTGTTTTTCTTTAAAGAGGATCACAAGTCCATATACAGTTTTTAGTTATATAGTATTGGATTTTAATAGATGGGATTTTATTAACATGAATATAAATTAATTTGTTAGGAAACATTTTAGTTATGGTTTTATATGTTGTATATTACTTTGCAGATCATAATTAAGATGCTATTGATATCTTAGATTTTAAAAATATAATATTATTATTATTATTAATTATCTTAAAATAGTTTTCAAAAGTCTATCATCATTTTATTTTTTTATTTTTTTAATTTAAACATTTTTTAATTAAAAAACGATGAATATAATATATTATTTTGAGTTCTGACCTTGTAATACCTATTCTATATAATATTAATAAAATCTTAAATACCTTCAAAACTCATATCTCTTTAGTTTTTCTAATATGAAAATGAATTTTTATTAAATCTTTTAGATATTCACTGTATTGCAGAGGAGCAAACATTGAATTTCTTACTAGGGAAGCTGCACACAAGGCATTGATCATAAATGGAAAAGTATTTATGCATAGAGAATTGAAGGTAATCTCAAAATTTGCTTCCATATTTTATAAACTTCATCTCTCATAATTTTGAGCAACCATTTGTAAATATATATATATATATTAAGATTTTTTATTTTATTTTTTAAATGATAGATTATAAGGTGAGAAAAAAAAAAGTAATTTAAAAAATTTGCATGTATGAATTGTAAAAGCCTTAAATCTATTATTAAATAATAGTTATATTAATTTCTTGTATCAAGGTTACACCCCTCGACCATGATGGGGGTGATAAACAGAGAGAAGATTTAAGATTGGATGTTTTAGAAACTGAAAATAAAGTTGAGTTTGCAAGATGGAGTCTAGAATCAGTGACGAACCAGATGTTTGAGAATCCTTACACCCCTTCTATTCGTGAAGATGGGCTATTTTCACACTTAGAAAATGTAATTAGGGAATCTCAAAATAATATTAGGGAAGCACATAATCATAATATTGAGAAACCAGTGCAGGCTAGTGAAAAAGAAGATAATTCAGAATATTATTCAGCAACAAGTGGGAATAGTAGTACTGAAAGTTCTTAAACATCAAATTGATATGGACATGTGTTTGGATGTGATCTCTTTTTATTTCTATTTTTAATTTTAAAATGTAATTATATTTTAAATTAATAAAATATATAGTTTTTGGTTTTGTTATTTGTTTAGTTGAAAAGTTTCTTAAAATTTTATTAAGCGGTTGATATGTTTTTTCGTCTGTAAATGTGATAATTGAAGAATAATTTTTTCCATTCACTTTTTCGTATAAATAACTTCTCTAGGTTAGAATTTTTTAATATAATTTAAATAATTTTTCAATAAAAATAATAATATAATAATTTATTTTGAATAAACAATATTTATAAATATGGATATCTATTTCAATTTTAAAATTTACTTAACATAAATACACTACTTAATATAATTAAGATTTGACATAAAGTTTTATATAGAATTAAATAAAAGGCTGAAATTGTGTTTGGACAATGTAATTTTTATTATTCAAAATATTTAATTTTAAGGGAAAACGTATAATTAGTTTAGATTTTCATAAATACATCATATGTAATAAAAATGTTGTATAAAAAAATTAATTTAAAAAATGATTTATTATTAATTTTTTATTTTCATTTAATTAATTTAATTAAAAAGAAAAATAAATTTTAAATTGATTTATTACAAAATAAATTGATAATAAAATATATGAATAATATTCTAATATTATATACAACTTAATTTATATATATTATTATTGAATATAAATATTACTTTTACTTTATTATAAAATATATACATTTATTAACATATTTTAATATACAATATTGAATTTTTCACTGATATTGAATTCCCTTACCTATATTTATGAAATATGACAACACTTTTATTTTTTCAATTATTTTATTTTAAAAATTATTTAATTGAAACTTATTTATGTGCCCCTACCATACTGACCACTTCCTAAAATTATTCAACCAAAACGATATTATGTATCATATAAATTTTTTTATATTATAAATCTTCAATATCATATATATATATATATATATATATATATATATATATATATATACATTCATTCTCCAAATAGGTTTTGCCCGAATTTCATAAGCATGGCAGGGGTAATAAATAGGAGTAAAGTTTGTCCTATTATATCAATTTTTGGGGTTACAGAGTAATTTTTCAGAGCATGATATTTATAACTATCCGCCTTTGGTTTTTATTTTATTTTGGGTGGAGAAAGTTTAAGTGAAATTAAACACCAACATCTAGGGTCTTAATCTATATATATATATATATAATTATAATGTATTTTGGAAGAATATTTAAATATTTATTTTTCAATTTAAAAAATGGTAATTATTTATCAAAGTTTTCTTTTAAAACTAATTTGCATTTTTTCTTTCCTTTAATAAAGGTTATATAATAGAATAAAAAATAAATATTTAATTCCACATAAGAGTTTATTAATAAAATATAAAACTATAATAGAATTACTTATATTTTTTCAACATCTTAATTGTCATTGTTATTTTTAAAGTTGTTTCTACATATCAAATATATATAAAATTTGATTATAATTTTTTAAGACATTTTTGATATAATTACTTATTTGATGAGTTGTTAAATTAGAAAAACTATTCAAATTTTTATATTGTAATGAAGGCTTATATATCAATTGTTGATACAAAGGGCACCACAGTATTAAATGCTTTTCATCTTTTACTTTTCTTTGCTTGCAAGAAAACATAAATTTTCTTTTTGGTTTATATTTTTCCATCTCCCTATTTTAACTTCTAGGTGAAGAGAGCTTAGCTTAAGTTAACAAATGATATATTTTATGCATGGAATTTTTTTATTGGAGATAATTTTGTTCGGTGTAGGTGATTATTGGAATGATCTTCCATTGGTAGAATTTCATTTTCTTACTTTGATCCTACAAAAAAAAAATTGTTACGTTTTTTTGTACCATGTCTTGTATGGTTATTTGTTCTTCATGAAGATATATCTCTTCAATTCTCCATTTGTTTAACCACTTCATGCTATCATGATACCATCCCTTCCTATGAGTTGAAGCATTAAATGGTATGATAACATATTCATGTTCATATGCCTTATTCTAGCTAAGTTAGTCACAAATTGGTATAAGGCTTCTTCTTGTAATAATAGGATACATGTTTTTTAATACATCATAAGATAGGAGGCTTGGAATTTTATTCATAGTTCATTTATCAAGATTTTTTTAAATTCTCTTAGTGTTTTTCTAAGATTCTTTTGAAAATCTTGGACCCCAAATGAGATAACCATATAAACCTATTGTTTTCACTGGTATTTTGAAGGCTAGCTTCCTCATATTTCAAATTCGTAATTGGGCTCTCTTGCATTTTTTTAATGGAGTAAAAATATTTAAAATTCAATTTTCCTACTTCTCTACACAAGAATTTCAAGTAAATCTTGTGTCAAATTCATGACCCATGTATTTAAAAAATAGGGCTGCCTATAACTTTTTGCTATTAGATGTGATAATTATACACTTCTCTTAAAGATGTTTTTTTATCATTACTTGGGTAAGTGCACAAAGTTGGGAGACAAAAAGGGGCCTAACCATGGACATGATTTTTTTAAAATTTCAAAAATTTGAATTTTGAAGATAATTTAAAATGGCTACACTCAAATTTTGAAGATGGTATAAGAACATGAATTGTAGTATTTTGAGTCTAGTTTATCAAACACTATTTTATTAAAAAATGGTTAAATATAGCTAAGTAAAACATATAAAATTTGAGTAATACTCTTTTAAAAAAAAAAAGAGTAGATAGATGGCCATGTGGCCCACGATTTTTTTAGCATCATTTAATTTTATTTGAAACCTTTTGGTGAATTTTTAGATAAGATCTAATTTGTGACCTATATTTTTTATTATTTTTTTAATTAATAATTTTTTTAATTAATTTTTCAAGTAAATTGATATTGAAAATTGACAAAAAAAAAAGGATAGTTGGCTATGTGACCCCCCTCTAAGTGTGTGTGTGTATATATATATATATATATATATATATATATATATATATATATATATATATATATATATATATATATATATCACAAAAACCTAAAAACTGACTATATGTTTATGAAAAATAGACATCGATTATAAAAGTTATGCCATAAAATCGCTAGGTTCAATATTGAGACCCTAAAAATGCCTAAATACCAATCAAATTAGATTTTAAAAATTATTTTCTACATCGTAAGGCACATAACTATGAGACCAGCTCTATCAGATGCAATATGGCCCTAATTTCTTATATTTACTAAAATAAATTAAAAATATAATGAATATAAACATTTTTTTAGTAAATATGAATTTTAAGTAAATATTACCTTCTTATAGATCTTTTTGTGTTTTTGAGTGAAAATTAATAGGAATGTGTACATGTTATAGTGCGCACACATTCCTATTGCTTTACACCCAAAAACAAAAAAAGATCTATAAGAAGGTAATTGAGTAGACAATAACAAGAAGAATATGTATCTATTATAAAGCATACAAATTATTGAAATTTGAATTCAAAAAATCAAGCCTTTTAGCTCAAAAATAACTTGGATTCTCGAGCCAAAGGCTTGAACCTTTTAATATACAACTAAGTTTGAGAATTTTGATAGAAAACAACAAATTTCAACTTCCATCACCAAATACACTATGGATTTCAACAATAAAATTCAAAAAAATATCACAATGACAACGAACATGCTCACCTCTATCCAAATATATGATTTTTATAATTTTTAAACTGTTTTAAGGTTTCAAACTATGCTGATTTCTAACTATACCTTTTTTAGGACATTATATGCTACAAATATACATGTCTATTCATGTTTATGTAATTTATTTTCATTGATCCAAGTAAAAAATAAATTATATGGTCACAAATTAGGTCTAATTCTATATGATTTTTATAATTTTTAAACTGTTTTAAGGTTTCAAACTATGTTGATTTCTAACTATACCTTTTTTAGGACATTATATGCTACAAATATACATGTCTATTCATGTTTATGTAATTTATTTTCATTGATCCAAGTAAAAAATAAATTATATAAACATGTATATATTTTTAGCATGTAAATTATATGCTACAAATAAATTGATGACCTACATGCACACATTAAATGACCACTTTGTGTTAATTTCACTTGTGCATCATCCCTCACTCATCCCTAATCACTTCCTATTCATCCTTCATCACCACTAGTCACTCTCTCCTCATTCCTCATTATCCCTAATCACTCCCTCATTGATCTTCAATATCTCGTAGTCAGCTCTAATCACTCCTTTATCATCCCTAATCACTCATCTTTTGATATTCACTATCCCTCACCATCTCTAATCACTCCCTCTTCATCCCTT
Organism: Torreya grandis; assembly: GCA_037957365.1. Taxonomy (NCBI): domain Eukaryota; kingdom Viridiplantae; phylum Streptophyta; class Pinopsida; order Cupressales; family Taxaceae; genus Torreya; species Torreya grandis. The sequence goes on along the minus strand of JARHVA010000517.1, from coordinate 4,216,095 downwards.
ATAATCCCTAATTATATATAACTTACAAAGTAGAGGTCACATATTGCTAGATACTTCAACATTAGACATATTAGAGATGCATATGCTATACAAATGCACCAAAATCACATATCTATATTTAGATTACTATACACATTTATGCACTACTTGAGCCTTTATCTAACTACAATAGTTGACCCCCTTTAGTAGTTTGATCAAGATTCAATGCACTCATTGGATTTGATACTACTTCCATTTTTAAAGCTGAAATGGTTATACTATTTGACTTGGGTGAGATTGGATATATTATATATACACTTGAGCTATGTGATTGAGATTCAATGATCTTGATGGCCTTGGAACAACTCACCTTTGCACTAGATCAAGGGCATGATCACCCTCCAATTTTCCTCTTCACATATTCAAGGTTTGGTTGTGAACACATTTACCCAATATTTTAGTAAATAAGCATCATTCCCAAAGTAAACTAATAAGAGGAAACATGTTTACATTGACACGCAAGTGTACTCATTCCTTGATCTCTTTTCTAGTCAAGTATTTCATTTTTTAAATTTCAGATTATATGCACTTTTTACACCATAACATGTTCTTTGTTGTAGTAATGCATACATATAATAAATTTGAGCATGGATCAATCAAATTTAAGTTTGTGTTATACCTACTAAGGTATGCCCTTATTTATTTTAACCTAGTAATTTCATCCTTATGCATTACTAGATTAAAGGGGGGGAAATATATATGCTAAATATAGATTTTACATAATAAAATAGCCTTGTACACCTCAAAAATATTACTCATTACTCAATCCTTCAGTTTAGGACCTTTCCTCTCTCACAAGGCTCATTTTCACCATCTCATTATGACTAAATGTTATATTATAGTTTGAACCTGATATTCTGGCTACCTAAATCACATGTAGTTCATAACATTCTTGAAATTTGATTAAGATCTTAGACTATTAGTTACATATCTTCAAAAATTATATATCCTCTAGGACACTACCATCTGGACTAGGACACTAGTGTCTCAATTGTTATGATAATGTCTTGATTCTAATGCTAGTCTTTGTACCTTACAAACACTCATATTTTCAAATCTTTCTACATGTATGGGTTGGCCCATTCACCTTAATTAACCATTCTATGTTATTATTTAAAATGGTGTGGTATAAATACAAAAAAATCCCACTCATTTATCCATATAACAATTACCAAGTAAACACCTATTAAACTTACTAAATCATCTGCATAACTCAGTTTTATTGCCCTATTTTCCTATTTTTAAATTAGTCATAGTAGTAGTCTTCCTATAGGTGTGAATCATTCAAAGAACAAACCATGAGCAATATTTTTCAATTTTTAAGCTAAATTAATACATGCATTTATGTATAGCATATTACACCATTGTTCACACAAGCCCACATAAGGGGAGAAATACATCAATATGAGGTCCTCCTCAGATTATATGGCTATGTAAATAATGGTCATTGATAGAGACATCTTTGAGGTCAACTCAACTTCACTTGATACCACTAACCCATATTTTTCAAGATCACATGCCATAATCAGAGGACCTAGGGTTTTGAGGTACATGTTCATATACAAAACCTATGCACACAATCCAAATAAACTAAAGGAAATACTAATACCTAATAAGAACAAGTGGAATTTATAGAAAAGGACATATACTCCATTGCAAATAGAAACATAGACTTTGGGACATAAGCGTCGACACTAGTGTCCATATTCCAATGATAGTGTTTAGGCTGGTAGGGAGCTGATTTTTAGAATCTGATGAATCATACCTATGCAATATCTTGTCTCCTTATGCACCTAAATTTCGAAAATATACTTGTGCATCAGTAAATAGGATAATTATTATCTCTTATTAGTGTTTTTAGTAAATTAAATTAAATTATTTAGTAATGTATTTTTTATATTTATCATATTTCCATAATTCAACACTATAATAAAATATTGTGGATATGAACTATTTAATTGTCATGCTTCTATGATAGTTTATTCATTAATTTATTAGGCTATTTTCCTTAACCTTTTTTACAAAAAGGGTAAAAATAGACTATAATCCTCCATGAATTGTTACCAGACCTAATAACTTAAGCTTTGATGTGATAATCCATTTATATGTTTCTTGGAAATTTAAAAGTAGTTTTCATATGCAATTATCTCTCTGATACACATCAATATGATACTAGCCTAAAAAAATATTAACCTTGTTTGGGTAATTAAATTATATAATAATAGAAAATTGAACATTTTTAGTTTTATATTGCATGGACATATTTTAAAGTAAAGTTACACTCATAGAAAACTAAAAAAAATGTTTATGTGAGATAGATATAATGTTTTTATACTAGCACTTTCCCCCAAAGTTACAAATTATGTTAGAGTTGATGCAATTTTATGTTATGTTAAATTAGAGTTTTATAAAGTGAAAAAGTGTGAATCATCAATCATATCTCACTTGAAATCCATGACTGCTAACCCTGTGTCACATTTTGTGCGTGAAGCATTAAGCATTAACAATATGTTATTTCTATTGGAGGTGCAAAAAAAATGAGGTTATGTTCCTTGAAACTGCATGACAATGAAGTATGTAGGAAGGAGACACTTTGTTTCATAGTAAGCTCACGCAATGGTGAAGTGGTGGGGAAAGGTAAGGCCATTCATAACATGGAAGTGATGAAAAATATCATGGTGATGTATGCAATGATAGTGAGGAAAAATGACATGGTTTTTAAGGTGATAGACTCAAAGAAGCCTAAGCAGATATATGTGAAAAGTTTAGTGACATGTCATATCTATCAATGCAATCTATAACTTAAAATAAGTTATTTAAATTACCTAATATATTATTGAAACAAGTTTTATATTGATGAAAATAACCAATCAAATATGTTGAAACCCTACAAGCTACTTACTCCTTTGCAATGGGTGTAGGTCATGTAAGTACAACATATTCCTTACTTCAAAGTCTCGTGTATGATATGAGCCCCTTGGTGTATGATATTTCCCTTCACCATCAACACTTGACTCACCTTGAAATACTTCACTACTTGCATGTTTTATATGACCTTGCCCTTTCATCTATGGCTTTGAGTATGGCATATCTACATCTTCTTAATTCTAATTTAATTTTTCTAGCTGACAATATATTAGTAGCATGGGTGAATAGAAGCTACAAGACAATATATGGGAGCTAAATGTCTTAAACTCACATCAATGACATTTTAACATTGATTCTAGTAACACATCAGATGGAGCTCTACCAAAATAAAATAAGCTCTCATGATGTCCTCGTCCACCTTTGACAAGAGAAAACAACCAATCAAATATGCATCCAACCTACAAGCTACAAACCCCTTTATATTGGGTGTAGGTCATGTAATTCCTAACAAATGCCCTTGAATCTAAATTTGGTGTATGATTTGGGCCCTCTAGTGTACAATACTAAATATAATAAAATATATAGTACCCTATATTACATATCTATTAAATATTACAATAACATTATAAACAATATATATTTAATTAAATATTATATATAATAGTATATAATTAAAATATATAGACTATGTAACAAAAGATATAATTCAAGGACAAAAATAAAATGGATAATAAACTAAAGATCAAGGTGAATAGCTAAAGGTTCACAATCAAGCAGAGGAATCCAAAGGCATGAATGAAAGTGAGCTTGGGAGTTTGAACATAGTGAATTAAAGGTAGCAAGGGGAAGATGATGGTTTCTCAGAAGACCCAAGGATGGAGAAAGGGAAAGATCAAAAAAGTCTTAGGGAGGGAAAGGGTGATGAGTTGGAAAACCATGTGTAGGTTTAACATGAGAATAATGAGGTCAACCTAGAGAATCGTTAAATGGAGAAGAAGTAACAAGCTCTAGATCCTAAGGTTGTAGAGATCAGAGTCAAGGGAGTTTAGGATCAAAATCAATAGAAATAAAAGGAGGAAAGGAATGATACCATGTCATAGAAATAAATCAAAAATCATACCCCTTATAAGGAGATAGATGTAAGCAAGTTGAGGATTATTTATTTTTGGGAAGGATTTATGTATAAGGAGTATGTTAGAAATGGAAATTTGGATATGAGATAGGAGCCAAATAGGAGGAAGGAGAGGAGGATGATAATTGGAAGTTGGTAATTAACATAAAATCCAAATCCAAGAGAATAGTTCAGAAAAGTGTTAGTATGACTAGGAGCACTAAAATGAAGGAGCTTGCAAGATCCAGAGCTAGACACTCAGATAATTATTACTAAGTGATTTTATTGTTGGATGTTCAATTGTTATGTAACATTTATAGTGTTTTAGCTTGTTGTTTATTATTTTGAGGGACCTCAGAGGGTTCCTTTTTCTATTTTCTACACTATATAATTGGCATTACTATCTTTTGGTTGAGTTTTTGATGAATGATCTAAAAACTAAAAATGCAAGTGTCACAAAATCAAATAACAGTTTGTCACATTTAAAAGATATACTAATTTCTTGAATTTTTCCATTAAATTTTTAGTAAAAAAATATTAACCAGAATTAAAATGAAGATCAAAACTAAAAAATAATGGAGAAAATCAAAAGAATTCACCAATAAATTGATAACGAAGTTCGGCTTCAATAGCCTACATCTCTAGGTCTGTTCAAAGTGAGGACCATTTCCATTAAGTTTTTACAACAAATGGATTATAAACTTAATACAAGTCTTCAATCCCCTTCTCTGGTATTTGCTTGCTTGTAAACATATCTCTCAGACCTATCATTAATGGCCTAAGGCCATACAAGGCATAAATTAATCTCTAATATTCTTAATTCTCTTTACACAGTCGGTTGATTACTACCCTTCAAATGGAAGTTCACTCCCTTTATATTACTTCCAAGCCTGTGGCTCAAGCGGTCAAGGCTTATCTTTTTTACTTGGTGGGTGTAGGGTTCAAGTCTTTAGCCTCCTTCTTGGGTGCTTAGACTTTCCTTTAATCCCACATTGGCTATTTGAAAATGGATGACATGTTTTTTTACAAGATATAGGCCACCTTTATATGTACCGACGTCCCTTTTGAAGGAGACTTAGGCGCAAGGCTTAGCATGATTTCAAACCTAGGCCGCCATTGGAAATTCCTTGGGTAGGATGTGGTCTTTGCATGGCAAGGTGGATGGCGTGATAGATTTGGTTGATGGTTTGTGGCTCTGCCACATGTTGGTATGAAGATCCTTATTACAAAGCTTAAAACAATTATCCCACATTAGTGGGGTTTGAGTAGACTTTGTGACTTAATTATAATGTCACATACAATAACACATGAAGAATAGGAGGCCAAGGCACCCCTCCACAAGTGTGTGCTGATCCTCACTGAGGGCCCCCAACGAGTAAATAGTGGGTCCCATGGATCCTCATATGACCACTTGTCAAAGATCAGAGGCTATCAACAAACCAAACACCAAACCAATATTTTTTTACATAAATTCATATTGCCATGTGTCAAATGGTTATTGGACCACTTGGCATATTTGAACAATTCCACGTCACTTTTCAACACCCATTATTCCCCTGTCGCAAGAAAACTTCAACAAGCTATATCTCGAGCATCTAAACTCTGTTTTGCATTTTGGAAGAAGCACCAGAAAGATCTTGACAAATTCTTTGATGTGCAAGTGGTTTGACTATAAATTAAAGACTTTCAAAATTGAATGATATATGGATCACCCTAGACCACTCCTCCCCACTGAGAACTTTTGGACCTCCAAAAGTTGAAATTAATTGGTAATGAGGTGAGGGTATTTCTCCCTCACCCTTCCAACTTCCATCCATTTGGCCTTGTTTGGGTGCATCCCTTTTAGACCAACATGAAGATACTCAACATCACCTCTTCATGAAGTCCGCACATACCTATCAAGAATAGTATCTTCCTAAAATTCTATTAGATATTTAGGAGCAAAATCATCAATAGAAAGAATGGATACACTTTCATCATGATCAATTATCATTGGAGGCTCATACAATTTTAGATTTTCCATGTTTACAACTGAATAAATTTGCACGTAAGATGGTAAATCTAACCGAAAAGCATTTGTGCCAATTTTTCCTTAATTCAAAAAGGACCATACCGGATTGGTTTCAACTTTTTTCCTTCACCTGTCAGTCTTTCCTTACTCATGTGATGCCATACCATATCACCTACAACAAATTGGTGATTAATACAATGTTTGTCATGTATGGCTTTATACTTGGTTTGAATTTTCTCCAATTGAGTATGAATAGTCTGATGTATGAGCTGTATTTGTTTAATGAAATTCTTAGCTCAAATGGCTTCTTTTGGTTCACCAACAGCTGTATCCTATCCATAGCAAACATCTAGAGGAGATTTAGGCAAGTATCCATAACAAAATTCAAATGGAGATTTCATAGTAGAAGAATCAAGTGCCCAGTTATATGCATGTTGTATGTAACATAATTGTTCATCCCATAACTTTAGATGTTTATTGCTATAACCCCTAAGAAAATTTACCATAGTGTGGTTCACAACCTCTATTTGCCCATCGGTTTGTGGATGAAATGCAGTGCTCTTTTTTAATTTAGTGTCCATTAATCCCCACAAAGTTGACCAAAACTCCCCAATAAACTGAGAATCTTGATAAAAAATAATTGAAGTAGGAAACCCAAAATGAACCCATACATGTTTAAAGAATAAGTGTGTAGTGCCTTCCCCAGTAATTTGCTTAGTGCAAGGAGTAAAAACACACATCTTGATAAATCTATCCACAACCACATATAAATAGTCATGTTTTCTTTGTGTTATAGGCAAGCCCCCACAAAATCCATGGAGATACTTTCCCATGGGTGAGTAGGAACAGGTAGAGGAGTGTAAAGTCCTAGTTTCCTGTTACTAGGTTTGCTTGTGGCACAAAGATTACATCCCTTAATATATTTGGCAACATGTTCCTACATACGGGGCCAGTAACAATACATTTTCAAATGTGCAACCATTTTAGAAAATCCAAAATGACCAAAAATAAGAGAAGTATGTGCTTCTCTAATCATGTCCACCCTCTCATTTTGAGGAATATAAAGTTTACCCAAATGATACAAAAGATCATTATGTACATGATAGTCCAATTTTTCTACTTGTCTACTACTCATCAAGTCTTTATATGCATCCTAAAAATAAAGATCATTAACATATTGTTCTTTATAGCTTTCATGAGACAAAGAACCATGTTGTAAAATAATAGATGCAACAACCATAGGAGGCCTAGATAACATATCTGCAACCTTATTCTGAATTCCTTTTTTATACTTAATCACAAGATGAACTTGTTGTAAGAAACCCATCCAACGAAAATGTCTAGACTGTTGTAGCTTAGTTTCTGATTGGAGATATTGTAAGGGCTGATGATCTGTATGTATTATTGTTTCTTTGCCCATTAAATAATGTTTTCATTTTTTAACACTTTGAACCAATGCATACAATTCCTTATCATAAGTTGAATATTTTCTTACTGCACTTGTGAAGGTTTTAGAATGATAACAAATTGGTTTCTTACCTTGCATTAAAATAGCTCCTATAACATATTCACTTGCATCCGTATCAATCTCAAATGGTTGCTGTATATCAGAAAGTGCTAAGAGCGGAGCAATACTTATCTTTTCTTTCAAAGTGTCGAAGGCCTTTTGATGCTTGCCTACCCACTGAAAGACCTATTTCACACTTGTCAAAGAATGCAAAGGTGATGCAATATATGAAAATTGAGCAATAAAATTTCTCCAAAACTGTACTGCACCAAGAAAACTTCTAACCTTAGTTGTATTAGTGGGTGTAGGCCAGTTAACAATGACTGCCACTTTTACAAGATCAATTTTCAATTTACCATGTCCTACAATGTAACCCAAGTATATCAAAGAGGTCTTGCTAAACTCACATTTTGACATTTTTAAATAAAGTTTTTCCCTTCGTAATCCATCCATGACTTTCTTAATATGGATCGCATGCTCTTTCCAAGACTTGCTGAAAATCAATATATCATCTACGTAAACTATGACAAAATCATCAAGGAATTGTCTAAAAACATCATTCATCAATCTCATGAATGTAGCTAAGGCATTACACAACCTGAAAGGCATAACAAGCCATTCAAACAATTCTTATTTTATTTTGAAGGCAGTTTTCCACACATCACCTTCATTAATTCTTACTTGATGATATCCACTTCTCAAATCTAGCTTAGTGAAATAAACATGTTTTAATTGATCCAAAAAATCATTAATACGAGGAAGAGGGTAACGATTCTTAATAGTAATTTTGTTTAAATCATGAAAATAAACACATATTTGCCAAGTGCCATCTTTCTTTGGCATCAAAATAAATGGCAAACCAACATGAGATGAACTTGGATGAATAATACCTCTATCCCATAGATCCATTACCTATTTTTTGATTTCCTCATTTTCTACCACTAATAACCTGTACATGCCAATGTTAGGGAGAGGATAATTCTGCAATAGTTGTATTTCATGTTGAACTCCCCTTTTAGGGGGCAAACCCTTAGGATCCTGAAATACATCATCATAAGCAGAAACAATGTCAACCAATTCATTCTTGTGTTTAGGATCACAATTTTCCAAAGCTTGAAAATATTCTTTTTCCTTAGACTTAATCAACATGAGACAAAAATTATTGCTTGAATTAACTAGTCTTTTAATTTGCCCTACTATAACCAAGAAAAGAGTTGTTTTAATGCGATGGGCTCTGACTATATATTCAATGCCATCCTTAACAAGAAAGTACTTATTCTCCTCTCTATAAAAGATTGCTTTTCTATCATAAATATATGGGCTTCCCAAAACAATCCCGCATATGTCCAAAGGGACAACATCCAACTCAACCTCATCTATGAATTTGGATGTGATGGCAAACCTCAATCTACAAGTTTGTGAGACTTGTAGCTTTGCATTGTCATACACCCAACCTAGTGGATAAGGTTTCGGATGGGGATTGGTTTGTAAGCCTAATTTCTTAACAACCTCTTCAGAAATTAAATTTTCTTGAGAACCACTATCAAATAGAGTGTCCATCTTAGTATGTTTTGGAATAACTCTAATGTGGAACAATTTATTTCTTTTCTTATCAACATGCACATAATTTTATTTAGAAGAAGATGCATCATTTGATTATTTATTGCTAAAAACTAAAAGAGAAGAATCATTATGTAATCCCATGGCTATGATCTTAGTTTCATCACCTGAATCTAAACCTAAATCTGGAACCATAGCATTAGTCTTCTTTTCTTTCTTTTGAAACCTTTTAGGCCTTAACTCAGGGTGTAGTTTCCAACAATTAGACTCATCATGATTTTTCTTAGAATGATTAAAAAATAGTTTTCCTTCTTATTTTTCAACAATAAATGTGGATTTTTTTACCCTTTCCTGATGAACTTTTTCCTTTGGATTGCTTAACATTAGATTGCTTACTTTTAACTTTAGGAAAAGATTCTTTTAATTGTTTTCCTGTAGCCTCTAAATGAGGGGCTTGTACACATACTGCATCTAAGTTAGTGGGATTGAACATAAGAATCATATGTCTTAAGTAACTATGTATCCCACCTATATATTTTAGTAGTGTTTCTTGTGTGTAAAGAGGAACATTCAAAAGTAAAGCTTTTCTCCTAAATTCTTGTGTATAATCTTGAACATTTTGGCCTTTATCTTGTCTGAAACTTTGCCAATCCATCATGGCTTGTTGCATATATCCTAAAGGATAAAATTAGTTTATGAGTTCTTCAAGAAATTCATTCCAAGTAGAAATTGAGTTGCCTTTTTGAAGCTCGACTTCCTTCAACTTACTCTCCCACCAGATGAGAGCTGTGCCTCCCATACGAAGAGTAGCCAAATGAATTTTTGACTCATCCCCTGCAATCTTTTGGACCCTGCAATAAACTTCAATCTGCTTGACCCAATTATCCAAATTTTTTGCATTAACTTCACCATTAAACATTGGTAATTCAAACTTAATATCTAATTTTAGTGAAGGGAGAGATTCCATAGTTTTTCTACCATCATCTAATGAAGAAGTTTTTCGCTTTCTTTACCTTTAAACTCTTGTGAATCACCTTATTTTTCATTCTCAAATTTCCTTTGTTTATCACGGTAAAGTTCTTCAACCATGCTTCTCATCTCCATAAAGGCTCAACAGAAAGCTTGTTCAGATTCCATCTCTTCTTCGGCCATCCTTGAAGCACGCCTTGAGCCAATCTTTGGATTATACTTAATGATTTTTCCTTCACCCTTTTTAGATTTGGACCTTGTCAATATACATTAGCAACCACTATTAAATAACAACTACTCTGATACCAAAAATCTGATCTGAAAATTGAAAATGCAAGTGTCACAAAATCAAATAACACTTTGTCACATTTAAAAGATCTACTAATTTATTGACTTTTTTCGTTAAATTTTTAGTAAAGAAATATTAACCAGAATTAAAATGAAGATCAAAACTAAAAAATAATAGATAAAATTAGAAGAATTCACCATCAAATTGATAACAGAGTTCAGCTCCAAGAGCCTATGTCTCCGAGTCCATTCAAAGTGAGAACCATTTCCATTAATTTTGTGTAACAAATGGCTTACAAAATCAATACAAGTTTTCAATTCCCCATCTCTGGTCTCTGCCTTCTTGTAAAAATATCTCTCAGACCTTTCATTAATGGCCCAAGGCCGTACACGGCATAAATTAATCTCTAATCTTCTTAATTCTCTTTACATAGTCGGCTGATTACTACCCTTCAAATGGATGTTTGCTCCCTTTATAGTACTTCCAAGCCCGTGGCTCAAGCGGTCAAGGCTTATCTTTTTTTCTTGGTGGGTGCAAGGTTCAAGTCTTTGGCCTCCTTCTTGGGTGCTTAGACTATCCTTTAATCCCACATTCGCTGTTTGAAAATGGATTGCATGCTTTTTATAGGATATAGGCCACCTTTATATGTGTCGACGTCCCTTTTGAAGGAGACTTAGGCACAAGGCTTAGCATGATTTCAAAATTAGGCCACCATTGAAGATTCCTTGGGTAGGACGTGGTATTTGTGTGGCAAGGTGGATGGTGTGACAGATTTGGTTGATGGTTTGTGGCTCTGCCATGTGTTGGTATGAGGATCCTTATTACAAAGCTTAAAATAATTATCCCACATTGGTGGGGTTTGAGTAGACTTTGTGACTTAAATATAATGTCGCATACAATAACACATGAAGAATAGGAGGCCAAGGTACCCCTCTATAAGAGTGTGCCAACCCTTGTTGAGGGCCCCCAGTGACTAAATAGTGAGGCCCATGGATCCTCATATGACCCCATGTCAAAGACTAGAGGCTATCAACAAACCAAACACCAAACCAATTTTTTTTTGCACAAATTCATATTACCATGTGTCAAATGGTTATTGGATCACTTGTCATATTTGAACAATGCCACGTCACTTTTTGACACCCGTTATTCCCATGTCGTAAGAAAACTTTAGCAAGCTATATCTCGAGCATCTAGACTCTGTTTTGTGTTCCGAAAGAAGCACCGGAAAGCTCTCAATGAATTCTTCGATGTGCAAGTGGTTTGACAAAAAATTGAAGACTTTCAAAATGGAACGGTATATGGATCCCCCTGGATCAATGAAGGTTTGTTGAAGCTAGTAGTTTTTTGGTAGCTTATTTGTTGTATGCTTGATGTATGTTTGTTTTGGTCTGGGATGTAATATTATATTTGTACGGATTTACAAAAGGTTATGGAGGCCTTTCAAAACTTATATTTGTACCTTGATCATATATATATATATATATATATATATATATATATATATATATATATATATATATATATATATATATATATATATATACCAAATGTTTTGTAAATAATACATGGAAAGGAGAATTACAAGTGTAATATATAATATTTACTAACATGTTATATGATGTTTTTTCAGAATATTTCTCTTTCCAAAGTATGTATAAGTATTTGGTTTTAATATTTTGCTTCATATGGTTTTTTACATGATTTTGAGGAGTTTTTTGGTTATGTGTATTGAGGAGACTGATAAGAGCAATCCACTAGAAAAGGGAAAGTTGATGAAGAGAGGGAAAGTTGATGAAGAGAATTGATTAAGAATAATTTGAAATCCAATGAAGCATTCTATTTCCATAACATCCTTGACATTGAGCATTTAATTTCCTTTTCTTATACTCAATGCCAAGACATATATAACAGTTTTACTTGAGTAACTTAGCTTTATTCTACACCATTCAATGAGCATATATGATTTACAATTGAATGTCTACAATTGACATCTCTTTTTTTTTTAGTTTTTTTCAAAATGTTGAAGGGGAATGGAAAGTGTTTATAGACACTAATATAGATCTATATGGTAAAAGTGGGGCCTATGCAGACATCGGTCTTGGTATTTCCCACTCTATATGCCTTCACTTATCAACTCAACAAGCCACTTATTGTGATGATCGCCTCTGCTACACTCACATTTTTCACTCATTGTAAAAAATCATAGGCGTGAATGGATGTTCTTGTATTTTAATTTGGATCCTTTCTACCTTGAGCTATGTAAATATTCCCCTGCTGGTCCATTGGTTTCCTGGCATATTCTTTTTTCATGTAAAGCTACTATGGTGTTTTTAATATGAAATCTATAATACTGTAGATGTGACATTCTCTCCATAATTGTTGAGTGAGTGTGTATAAAGAGTGTCTTTATATCCCTTGATACTGCAATGGTAAAAGGCTAATACATCATACCCCACTCATAGTGCTATGACCTGATGCTTCACTATTTCCATTGTGTTCTCAAAGGTGATACCGCGTGCAAGAAAACTTTTCAAAACTTCAATTGCATAATGCGTACATATTGTATAACTCATGAATTGTAATGGCCTCTAATAAATTTGTTTAACAAATAAACATGGTTCAGAGCAACAAGAGCAATAATTGTGTCAGGGTGATGGATGCTACTAACTGTTAAAATTGTCAGTGATTTAAAACTTGTTCAAGAACCCACCCTTGCTATTGGTCCACCAACAAATTTTATAAAATTTGTTGGCATCATATCCATGAAAAACTGTTTGACAATAAATTAAATTTTAAAAAAATGCCCTTGTAATCATCTGTTGTTAGTTTGGCATCACCATTCTTTAAGTTTCTGATCATTTTTACAACTCACGGTCACAACTTATCCTAAAAGTTAAATGTAAGATCTTCCTTATAATAAAAGATGATGTTTGGAGATGAATCTAGGGTGAGTCTCTCACAATAAAAACACCTCCGAAATAATTAAGGATGAATATATCAATTATATATATATTTTTATTAATATAATGACATGTTTTCAAAAATAGTGGGATTTATGTTTTCTATATTTTTTAATGATAGATTGTTTAATATAATCTATACATTTTTTTAATTCGACCGGGTAAAATGCTTTTGGCTAAAATTATGAACTGGTACTGGGTAAAACTAGGAGTCAAGTACCTGCAATAAACTAAAGTGCCGACGAGACAAGGATACAGACAAGAACCATGATAAACGAGATACCACACTAAGGGGGACAAAAAGTTCAATAAAAGACATCATTTAGGAAAAAAACAATCTACTCTTAAAGCAGAGTTAATTCCATAAATATTTAATTAAGTCATAGTAAAACAAAAGCCAATCAGAGGAAGCCCAAATAAAAATGTCTCAATTTACATCCACATGAAAAGGCATGTCTTTTTTTCCCCTGGTGAGGAGATTTTTCATTGTCCACTGAGAACCATTTTGCACTAAATCTTCTGCCCCCAATTAAAGCCTTTCTACCTCGAACATTCTATGTTTTTTCTTTCATAATTATACCAACATTGATTTTGAGTTTACCGAACCACAAAGAGGAGAAAACACAACACGTAGGAGAAAGGGGGCTGAGAGCGAGAAAAGGGAAAAAGTAGACTATAAAATTGTGGAACTTAATGAATACTCTTTGAATAAAAATCGCACATTTGGAAAAGGTTAGCATTTTTTATAGTGTTATGATTATGACACAAAACCGTATTAAAGTTTTGGCATTTCCACATTCCATGATTGTCTAGGGATATCTTTTGAATATCTTTTAAAGTGCCATTTCGGGTCAGTTTTCTTGATTTCTTTATGCTAGTCGGTCAACCTTTCGAATTATTATTATTATTATTATTATTATTATTATTATTATTATTATTATTATTAGTATTAGTATTAGGTAATTGAAGGTGTTTTGCAATTTTTTATGATACAGTATTATTTAGGTGTGTTATTGTAAAGCAAGTTTAATGGATTAATTTTTTGGGATTACGCTAATACTTTATTTGATGTTCGTGGTTCAATCAGGGCTCAAATCCGTGACCTAGTGATTACCATTGCAACAACTTACCGTTGAGGTATAATCCTAAAAACTATTTATAATTGTTAGTCAATTTTAAATTTAATATTTATATAATTATTATAAGACAATTTTAATTTTAAAATTTATATTAATTTTATTATTATATTAAAAAAAAAGAATTTATTTGAAGAAATGGTCAAAAAATTATAATGTTCCCAATATATTTACACTAATTTTAACTTTTCGACCAAAATACTAAAATACATAACAATAAAAAATATATACTTAAAACCTTTATTTGTTCATAAATATTATATTTAAAAACTAAATTACAAATTGATTATATATAAAAAAAATCTTTTTTTTTTTAATATTTTTAAACTAAATATATTTAATATATATATATATATATATATATATATATATATATATATATATATATATATATATATATATATATATATATATTTACTAGATTACTATTATGTATTACAATAATAAAAAAAATATATTTAGATAAGACACCGAAAACTATCAAGAATAAGAAAATTACCATTAGGTCAAGATTTTGAAACAATACTCAGAATTGATTCGTATTGATTGCTTGAAATAATTACAAACCCAGCCTATGCTTAAATAAGCCTCAACTTGGAATTTAAAATTGACATGCAAAAATTTGAAAAATCTAAAATCTAAAATAAAAAAAAATCTAATTTTAGCAGCTACTATTTATAGTAAGTTTTGAATGAAAGCACATGCGGCTCTATATTTTTTATGAAATAACTTAAATACTAAAATTAGTCTATGGAACAAAATTCAACTGAAGTTGACTTTTGGTTCTAAAAATATATAATTTCTAAAAATAGAATTTAAAAAAAAAATCATTAAATGTTAATTTCAGACTCAGATGTCATGCTTGGCCTCCAAAAAATATTGAAATCAAATCTAAGTGGATAGAGTGTCTTAGGGTAGAATCAAACTTTTTGATATGGTCATTTTGGCATGTTGAAGAGCTCAAACAGAGTTATGAGTCAAAAGTTATGACCTCCGAAATGTTGGCCTAATTATTTTGCATCATTCTCCTTTGGTTGAAAACAACTCAAAGCTTGCGAGTTACTCTGATTGTAATGCTACCATTTTTTATTATCAATATTCTTCAGTGCCCATTTGATAACTCCTTAAACCAAAATAGGTTGAACCTTGTCCCCGCTTAGTGTGAGTGCACAAGTATTTTATTAAATTCAAAAAATCAAGTACATAAGGGTGACTTTACTCCATTAACCCTTTTACAATGCAAACATAGATTTATATAGTTTTTACCAATGACCGGTAAAAACAACTAATCATATAACCAACTAAATACGAGAAAACAACCCGTAAGGTAGTTCTAATTAATGAATATAAAACATGAAAACTACCTAAAAATTAAACTAAGTTTATTTTATGGGGGTGTCTTTACTAAAATATGCATGCCCCATTTACAATAATTATTTATTACCTACCAAAAATCTAACCTAATGTTAAGACTTTGGAACAAGTCTTAACACCATTCTATAATCCAAGTATTGTTTTCTTGCTGTAATTCTTTCCACTTTACCAAATACCTATTATAATTCCCTTGCCTTGTGTTCACTGTCTTCATATCCAAAACCTACAATATTTTTTCTTTCTTCTTCTTTGGAACTTGTTGCTCCCAATTTACATCTTCATATTCATCATCTTCACCATCTTCTCCATGGAATTTATATAAATTTGAAACATTCAATACTGGAGATATATCAAAATTCTGAGGTAAACTTGCCTCATAATGTCATGTCCCCTCTCTGGTACGACATGACATTTTACATGGATTTGCCTATTCCAGACTCTCGTAGGCAGATGGTGGTGATGAGAGAGTCATTTTTGCGTTTATTTGGTGATTGGATGGCTTATTATGCTCTTGGAGACATTATATTTATTTATTACTTTGGGGCCAAAATGTTATATTTTTAAATTTAAGGTGCACTTTTATTTTATAAAGTTACTTTTTATTTTAAAAGTACAATGAGGTTTTACAAGATGTATTACGGATATTTCTAGAAGTTTCTAAAAAGTGCATAAATAGACCCCATGGGTCTCTCATTGGGCATCTAAGTCTATTTTCTCATTTGTGGGGCGCGATAGTTTGCAAATCTTCAGCATAATCCTTGAGAATGATACCTCTCAAGAGATTGCATAACTAAGAAAGTGGAAGATCTTCTAAAGGGTTACACATTGGAAGTGGTATTCAGCCATTTCATGTTGAGCTTCATTGAGTATTTAGGCTTAGTTCGAGAGTTAAACAATTTTGGAGTCCTTTGGTGAGGTGATTGCATCAGTGTCCAATTGGAGGGCTTACCAAATTATATATATATATATATAAAATACAGTCCGTACAGGTATGGCATGTACCTATAGTAAAGTATGGTAGGGTTTTGGTGCTGCCAGCATACTACGATTTACAGCAGTACCTATATTATTGTTCAAAACTTTATATTCGTGACACCTAGCCTAGGCATCCATGTTCATGACACCTTCAGCACTTGTGAGTGAAGACAAAAATTAATATTAAAATTGCACCAGTCAGTACAATATGACCTGTACCTGCAGTAGTGTATGAACAACGTACAGATAGTGTTCTGGGAATGAGTACAGATAGCATACAGATCGGGTTTCATTATTCATACATTTGGAGGACATCTTGTGTTAGACGCTGAATCGTTGCACTTTGGTGAAGGAAACATGGTCTGTTGTCAAGTATTTATTATTAGCAGAGTCTCACGTGAGTTAGGGGACTAGTCCCTGTGTGTATATATCTTAGAGGTCCTTCCCAAGTAAAGGCATGGCTTCTATAGAAGTTCTGGGTGCTTACCAATAGTGCTATAATTCTAGAACATTATATAGTCCAGGTTTTCTCTATATTACAAACATTTGCATTTTAGAATCAATTTTTGCACTTTATTGTATCACTGTACCTACACCAGCATTGTAAATCACTCTTCATGAAGAGTGATCTGTTGTGCGTGATATTGGCAAGATAGTAATCCATTTGATAGCTACAATATATAGGAGTTTGGGGTTGCATGACAATTGTTTGTCATAATGTCTCCTAGCTATAACTATTAATTAATTTTATCTTCAGCTATAATGGACTTTAGACTTGGCAAGACAAATGTTTATTAAAATTTCTATTGGCTGTAGATGCACATTAGTTCAATTACAATTCATTTTCAGACCTCATACAGTTTTGGAAAGTCAAAAAATTACCATGCCTTGCATCCTAATTTCATTTACAGTCATTTGTGGTATTTAGTTAAGTCTTTTCATGTATTTTATTATCACTCAAAAAGGGAGAAACAAAACAAAATAACAATTTCCAGTCAAGAGTAGTTTGCAAGACAAGTGTTTGAAAAAATTCCATAGCGCAATATCAGTGTTTTAATGATCCTACTAGTGAGGGTCATTATAGTGGTATCAGAGCCATCATCCTGCCAACCTGTGATTAGCTAAACAATAGATGAGTGAGAGATAAATTAGATATTATATCAGGGAACAGCGGAGACAACCAAATCAGAATTGTCAGGTCGAAGGAGATACATTGTCAAAGGCATTAAGAGACACCGGCAAATTAGTTCAAAATATGGCAGAGGAAGATAGAGATGCAAGTATTGAAAGAAAATTTGACAATATGCTTGATATGATGTCACACTTATTAGGAAAATTGGATCAACAAGCCATTCCAAATCAAAATTATCAACACACAGCTGAACATAGTGGAGTTAATGAAGAAAGGTCAATACAACATGTTGGAAACACTAGAGGACTAGCCTCTAGGCCTCTTTTTCCCACATTTACACCAAGAGAAGAACAATTACATGCTACTCCAGCTACTCCATTTGGAGAAGAAGCTAGATAGGCATACTTGGAGTATACCACTCTCCCTCCTGATATGAGAGAAATATGGACATTTGATCAATTCATGAATCAAAGAAATAAGAGAGGAGGAAGAAATGATCACTATGCTCCAAGGAATGACTATCAACAAGCACTTGGTAAGATTTCCATGCCTTACTATGATGGAAGTAACAAATGCACAGCTAGGTCTTGGATTCAAAAGCTTGATAATTATCTTTCTTTGAGACCAATGCCTGAAGAGGATGCCATAAGATTTTCCACACCACATCTTGAAGGAGCTGCTCACGAGTGGTGGTATCATGGGTTAGTCACTCTTGGACACAACCTTATCACTACATATGAGGAGTTTACCAACAGGTTGATTGAAAAGTTTGATGTCAAAGATCTTGAGGTGAGTTTTCGTGAATTAGCACAACTAAAATAGCATGGTTCCCTTGATGTTTATATTAATGACTTCCAAAAGCTAGCAACAATGGTACCTGATATTTCATAGCAGAGGCTAGTCATTTTATTTACAGAAGGGTTGATTGAACCACTCAAGGGATGGGTTAAGGCCTTTAATCCTCTCACATTTCAAGAAGCCATGAAGAAAAGCCATAGTATGGAACTTGCAGCACCAGCAAACAGGTTCAGTTTAAAGGGCTCTTCATCATACAAAGATAATAAAGAGGGATTCAACAAAGGTAAAGAGAAGGATGATGACATGAAAGACAAGTCAGTTGCACCTTTGGATAAGGAGATGCTTAATGACTTGCATAAGAAGAAGTTATGATTCTATTGCAAGGGTCCCTATGAGTTTGGACATGACTGTCCTATGAGGCCTAAGGGAAAGGCCAACAGGGTGATGTGAGCTTATTACGAAGCCTCAAATTCAAACAGCTTAGAGTACCATGATCCTGATGATGCAAAGTAGGAACAAGAGGTAGATAATGCTGAACAAAAGGAGGAACCAGAGTTACATTTATAGGAGGCACGTCTATCTAGTATTCAGAGAGAGGGTGATTTCAGACTTAGAGGTGTCTTGGCAAGACAAAAGGTTATTACACTCATGGATACTAGTGCCATGCACAACTTTATTGATGCACGCTTTGTTGAGAGGCGTGGGCTCACCACTGAGGAGTTTGAGGGACTGAAAGTTAAAGTGGCTGATGGATATACTCTTCGATGTGACAGGATGGTACGTGATCTACCTCTACGCCTAAACAACTATGAGTTCAAGGCAATAATGTGGTCAACATGGGTGACATGGACATAGTGCTTGGGATGTAGTGGCTAAATTTGTTGGAGGAGATTACCTTGAGACTTAAGGATATGGAGATGCGGTTCGAGGTAGATGGCAGAACACATGTGCTGAAGGCTATTTATAATAGTGATGTTAGGACTATTACACTTAAGAGGATGGAGAGGCTAGCTAGGCATAATGATATAGAGTGGGAAGCTATTTGTACCTTGATGCCTACACATGAGGAGTAGCATTTGAGAATTAGATATGAGAAGGCATACATCAAAATTCCACCAGGCAGACCACCAGATAGAGGCATTGAGCATATTATTGAATTGGAGGAAGGCATTAAGCCTGTCATGAACACACCATACTGACACCAAAAGCAACTAAAGGATGAGATCGAGAGGACCATTAAGGAGTTTCTAGCCATGGGGCACATCTGACCAAATGGCAGAGTGCATAATGTATTCCATGTGTCATGCCTCAAGAACGTGTTGGGTCAGAGTGTGGTGCCTTCTGCAGTGTTACCTCCCTTAGATGATGAGGGGAAATTGATCTTGGTTTTAGAATCCATTTTGGATAGTAGAGAGAAGCAGCTTCGCAGGCAGGTGATCAGAGAGTACCTGATTAAGTGGAAGGATCTACCCGTTGAGGGTGTTACTTGGGAGGGTGAGGCCATTCTGCAGCATCCAGCATTGAGATTGCTTGAGGCCAAGCAATTTTAGGAGGGGCAGACTGTCATGTCCCCTCTCTAGTACAACATGACATTTTATGTGGATTTGCCTATTCCAGACTCTCGTAGGCAGATGGTGGTGATGAGAGAGTCATTTTTGCATTTATTTGGTGATTGAATGGCTCATTATGCTCTTGAAGACATTATATTTATTTATTACTTTGGGGCCAAAATGTTATATTTTTAAATTTAAGTTGCACTTTTATTTTATAAAGTTACTTTTTATTTTAAAAGTACAATGAGGTTTTACAAGATGTATTATGGATATTTCTAGAAGTTTCCAAAAAGTGCATAAATAGACCCCATGGGTCTCTCATTGGACATCCAAGTCTATTTTCTCATTTGAGTCTTCTCGAGCATTTATGGGGCATGATAGTCTGCAAATCTTCAACATAATCCTTGAAAACGATACCTCTCAAGAGATTGCATAACTGAGAAAGTGGAAGATCTTTTGAAGGGTTGCACATTGGAAGTGGTATTCAGCCATTTCATGTTGAGCTTCATTGAGTATTCAGGCTTAGTTTGAGAGTTAAATAATTTTGGAGTCCTTTGGTGAGGCAATTGCATCAATGTCCAATTGGAGGGCTTACCAGATTTTATATATATATATATATATATATATATATATATATATATATATATATATATATATATATATATATATATATATATATATATATATATATATTTAATACACTCTGTACAGGTATGGCTTGTACCTACAGTAAAGTACGGTAGGGTTTTGGCACTGCCAGGGTAGTGCGATTTATAGTAGTACCTATATTATTGTTCAAAACTTTATATTCATGACACCTAGCCTAGGCGTCCATGTTCATGACACCTTCAACACTTGTGAGTGAAGACAAAAATTAATATTAAAATCACACTAGTCAGTACAGTATGACATGTACCTGCAGCAGTGTTTTGGGCATGAGTACAGACAACGTACAAATCAGGTTTCATTATTCATACATTTGGAGGATGTCTTGTGTTAGAAGTTAAATCGTTGCACTTTGGTGAAGGAAACGTGGTCTGCTATCAAGGATTTATTATCAGCTGAGTCTCACATGAGTTATGGGACTGGTTCCTATGCGTATATATCCTAGAGGTCCTTCCCAAGTCAAGGTGTGGCTTCTACAAAAGTTCTGGGTGCTTACCAATAGTGCTATAATTTTAGAACAGTCTATAGTCTAGGTTTTTTCTATATTACAAACATTTTCATTTTAGAATCAATTTTTGCACTTTATTGTATCACTGTACCTACACCAGCATTTTAAATCACTCCTCATGAAGAGTGATCTATTGTGTGTGATATTGGCAAGATAGTAATCCATTTGATAGCTGCAATATATAGGAGTTTGGGGTTGCATGACAATTGTTTGTCATAATGTCTCCTAGTTGTAATTGTTAATTACTTTCATCTTCAGCTATAATGGAGTTTAGACTTGACAAGACAAATGTTTGTTAAAATTTATATTGGTTGTGGAATGCACATTATTTCAATTACAATTCATTTTCAGACCTCATACAGTTTTGGAAACTCAGAAAATTACCATGCCTTGCATCCTAATTTCATTTACAGTCATTTGTTGTATTTAGTTAAGTCTTTTCATGTATTTTATCATCACTCAAAAAAGGAGAAACAAAATAGAAAAACAATTTCCAGTCAAGATCAATTTGCAAGACAAGTGTTTGACAAAATTCCATAGCACAATATCAGTGTTTTAATGATCCTACTAGTGAGGGTCATTACACATAAGCATTTTCATTGATTTTTTTCACAATTCTGCATAGTCCAATTTTCTTGTACTTTAGCTTATTGTATGTGCCTTTTGGAAACCTCTCTTTCCTCAAATAAACTATTACCAACTCTCCTTCAAATACCTTGGATCTTCTTCTGACATCTATTGCTACTTTATATTTCTCATTATATTTTTGTAACTTTATTCTTACTCCTTGCAACTCATGCATATGCTCTGCAAATGCTTCTACATCATAACTAATTCAATTTACAATTGGCAATTATACTAAGTCTAAAATACCCATAAGATTTCTCTCATAAACAATTTGAAAAAGTGACTTTTTTTGTTGATCTATTCACTGAATTTTTATATACAAACTCAGCTTGTGGTAAAGCCAAGTCCCATTGCTTTGGCTTCTCTCCCACTATGCATCTCAATAAATTTTCCAAGGTCTTGTTCACAACTTTTATCTATCCATCTGTTTGTGGGTGATATGCACTACTAAATTGGAGCTTAGTACCCATCTTCTTCCACAACGTTTTCCAAAAATGTCTTAGAAATTTCATGTCTCTATCTGAAGTAATAATTTTTGAAACACCATGCAATCTCATAATATCCATAAAAAATAAATTTGCAACTCTAGTGGAATCATTAGTTTTCTTACATGAAATGAAATGAACCATTATAGAATATATGTCTACAACAACAAAAATTGAATCGCTACCTCTTTGTGTGTTTGGTAATCCCAACACAAAGTCCATACTCAAATCTATCCATAGTCCTCTTGAAACTGGTAATGGCATGTATAGTCTAGTATTTTGTGCATGTCCTTTAGCCACCTGACATATTTTGTACTTTGAAACATATATTATGACATTTATTATTATCTTTGGACAAAAATAATTTTCCTCCACCAAATCTATTGTCATTGTCTTACCAAAATATCCAGTCAAACCACCACTATATAAGTCTCTTATTATATTATCTCGTAGAGACCCAACTGGAATGCATAATTGTTTCCCTTTGAAGAGATAACTTTCATGTATAAGATACTCATCATGAATAATATTTGTCCTACTTTTTAATGGATTCCTACACTATTCAACTATTTTACCAAAATATGGATTTATATCATAAAATTCTTTGATAACTTCAATTCCAACTACTTCTCTCACCATAGTAGTTAATAATGTTACTCTCTTGCTCAATGCATTAGCTACTTGATTCTATTTTCTTGATTTATGTTTCAATACAAAAGTATACCCTTGCAAGAAAAAAACCCACTTTGCATGCCTACTATTCAACTTCTTTTGTGTATTCACATACTTCAAAACTTCATGATTTGTAAACAGGATAAACTCCTTAAGCACCAGGTAATGCATCCAATATCTTAATGTTTATACAATTGTATAAATTTCAACATCATTTGTAGAATACTTTGTCCTTACCTCATTCAATTTCTCATTGAAATATGTTATTGGCTTTCCTTCTTGACTCAACACAACACCAATTCCCAAAAATGAAGCATCACAATCAATCTCAAACACTTTGTTAAAATTTGGTAATGCTAAAATTGGTCTTTCTGTAATATTTTTCTTCAAAATTTTAAAACTTTTTGTGTTTCTTATAATCCATGCAAATTTCTTCTCTCTCATGCAATCTATTATTGGTGCCACAATACTACTAAATTTTTTAATACATTTTTTATAGAAAGTTGTTAAACCATAGAAATTCATTACCTCTATAATGCTTCTTGGAATAGGCCACTCAATATTTGTCTTTATCTTTTCTTCATCTATTTTCACACCATCTACTGAAACTACAAATCCCAAAAATATCAAACTATTTTGCATAAACCTGCATGTCTTCAAATTTGCATATAACTTCTCCTTTCTTAACAAATCCATTACCATTCTCAAATGTTGTAAGTGTTCTTCTTTAGTCTTACTGAGTATCAAAATATGATCAAAATATACAACCAAAAACTTACTAATATATTCTCATAGCACTGAATTCATCACCCTCATAAATGTGCTAGGTGCATTAGCTAATTTGAATGGCATCACCATCCACTCATATAAGTCATCCCTAGTCTTGAATGCAGTTTTCCACTCATCTCCTTCATGAATTCAAATTTGATAATAGCCACTCCTTAGATCAATCTTGGTAAAATATTTTGCTCCTGCAAGTACATCCATCATATCATCTAAACAAAGTATAAGAAACCTATATTTTATTATAATTTTATTAATTTCTCTACTATCCACACACATTCTCCATCCTTCATATTTATTTGGAGTTAGCAATGCTAGTGTTGCACATGGACTCATATTCTCCCTTATCACTTTCTTTCTTGACAATTCAGTAACCTATTTATTTAATTTTGCATGTTCTGTTGGATTCATCCTATAAGCTGCTTGATTGGGTAAAGCTGATCCTGAAATCAAATCAATGTGATGCTAAATATCTCTCTTCAATGGTAAACCATCTGATAACTCATCAGACATAACATCTGCATATTCTTTCAAGACTCTTTCTACCTCTATTGGCATTGGCACCATTTTTGTTTCTTCATTCTTTACTACTAGTGCAAAACAACAACTTTCTACCTTCATATCTTAGATAAGTTCTTTAGTACAAAGCATGTTTTTTGTCTTCTCTTCCTCTTTAAGAGGTAAGAAAAATACCTTTGTATCACCTTTTCAAAAAGTGTATGTGTTCTTTGCTCCACCATGAACTTATTTTTTGTCAAATTGCCACGATCTTTCCAATAACACATGACATGCATCCATCAGAATAACATCACACCATATTTCATCATTATAATTTTTACCTATAAAAAACTTGATTAAGCACCTTTTATCTACTATAACATCATTCCCTTTCTTAAACCATGAAATCTAATAAGGGTTAGGATGCTTTTCACATTTTAGATTTAGTTTCTCAATGATTTTTTTAGAAACCATATTTTTACAACTACCACCATCTATAATTACATTGCATACCTTTCTACCTGAAGTACATCTTGTTTGAAAAATATTTGATCATAGACATGCATCACCACCTTATTTATTCTGCACTTGATCCTTCCTTAGAGCGATCATGGTTATTCTCATCATGAGATTCTCTCCAACATCAACTAGTGCAACTTCAATATTCTGCTCTTCTATTTTAGCCTCAACTAGATTTACTCTTGAGCGATATTCTTGCCTCCTTTTTTTTGATCTTGATAGTGTGGACACTCAAACACTTTGTGCCCTTCTTCTCTACATCTATAACAGACATAAGATCTATGTTGATTCAGAAATCATCCTCTAGCACCATCATAACCTTGTCCTCTCTGAAATCCTCTTCCTTTTTATTGGTATTGAAACCCTTGCCTATTATCATTTTGCCTTTCTACACCATGTGATGATTCACCTTTATTGGCATTAAATCCACCTCTAGTGGTATTAAACCCACCTCATCCCCTTATTGGAAGGGATTTGCCTCTTTTTGGACCAATAGATGTCCTTCTAAAATTCTATCTATTTTGTTTTACTTCTGCCTTCAAAGCTAATTGATAAGTCTCCTCCATGTTAAATATTCTATGCATGCTTAATTTATCTTGAATATAAAATTTTAAGCCATTTACATACTTTGCAACCATCTGCTCTTTTATTTCATCATGTTCCACACATGAAAATTTTATAAAATTCATCTATATACTCTTGTATACAGTGATCTTTTTGCCTCAAATTTTGAAATCTTCTATATAGGGTTTGTGCATAATCCACAGGAAAAAATTTCTTCCTCAGCTTCTTCTCCATAGTTTTACATGAATTAATCTTCTTTTTATCTTTTATTTGTCTCTCTTTTTACAGGTGATCCCACCAAAACATTGCATGACCTTTCAATTTTATGCATGCAAACTTTACCTTCTTGTCTTCTCTCATAGTCTTCCACTCGAATAATTTCTCCATGCTATTCATCCAATCTATCAAATCCTCTAATTTTAAACTACCTTTATAATCTAAAACATCAACCTTGATTCTTTCATTTCTTCCTTATAAATCTTGAATCATCTTCTCTTCCATCGATGGTGGTTGCTCTTGTTGTTTTTCTTCTTGCTGAACTTCTTCATCATGATCTGTGTCTTCCTCATCACCACCTTGTCTTCTCTATTGATTGGTGATAAACTCTATTAATTATTGAACTTGCCTTTATAGATCTTTTATAGTTTGGTTCATTTGCGCAATACCTCTTCATCCTCTTGCCATTCTTTAATCTAAGATTTGAACTTGATTTGATACTAGATAATGAACTCGAAAACTATTAAGAATAAAAAAATTACCATTAAGCCAAAATATTGAAACAATACCTAGAATTGATTGTATGAAATAATTACACACCCAAACCATGCTTAAATAAGCCTCAACTCAAAATTTAGAGTTGACATGTTAAAATTTGAAAAATCTAAATTTTGAAAAAAATGTCTATTTTTAGCAGTCGCTATTTATAATAAATTTTTCATGCAAGTACATGTGGATCTAAAAATTTATCTAAATAACCTAAATACTAAAATTAGCTTATGAAATGAAATTCAACTAAAGTTGACTTTCGGTTCTAAAAGTATACAATTTCTAAAAATAGAAAATTCTTGAAAAAATGATTAAACATTAATTTTGGACCCTCAGATGATCACGTTTGGCCTCAAAAAAATATCAAAATAAAATCTAAGTGGATAGAACGACTTAGGGGTAGAATCAAACTTTTTGATATGATCATTTTGGCATGTGGAAGATCTCAAACGGAGTTACGAGTCAAAAGTTTTGACTTTTGGAAGGTTGGCCTAATTTTTCTGTATCATTAAAGACTTTTATTTGTTCATAAACATTATTTTAAAAAAATATATTACAATTTGATTGTATACAAAAATTAACATAATGAGAATGATCCTAATGAAGTTTGTTATAAAATATTTTCTATGTTGATAAGGTGTTATAATTGTGGGCGAAGGATTGTAATATTGTGAGATATTAATAATTATTAGTTAATTTTAAATTTGATATTTATTTGATTGTTATAAGATAATTTTAATTTTAAAATTTATATCCATTTTATTGTTATATAGAATTTTTTTTTTGAGTTTAGAGAAGTTGTTAAAAAATTCATAATATTCTCGATATAAGGTGGAGTTTGTAGAAAAATCAAATTGTCCTAAATATATAATAAAATTTGGAACATATTTTTTTCTAAATATTTTTTTCAATCTCAATATAATAGTAAACTTAAATTAAAATCATCTATCACAAATCAATAATTTTTTTGTATAAATAATAAATAAAATTATTAATTAATATAATATGTGACAAATTTAAAATAAATAGTCCATAATTAATATTTCTCAAAAAAATTAAATTAAATATATTTATATTAATTTTAAAATTTTAACCAAATTATTACTATAATATATAACCTAATTAGTACTTTTGATGAAGAAGAGAAAGACTAAACATAATTATGATGACCCTAACGAGGACTTTTACAAAATTATTAGATATTAAAATTAATCTCAATATCAACTTTATGATGGTTACAATGATGTGTGAAATCTTAACAAATAACTAGAAGTATATTTAGTTGGTAAGGTTGTGGAAATTAAATAATAATCATCTTTTTGAAATCGATGATGATGATGATTAGTAATGCATTTCTTTGGTGCAATTATTATATACAAACCCCATAAAAGACAAAGCAAACTTTAAAATAAAAATCCACTCATAATTGGAAGCATTTTAAGCCTTAATGAAAGCACTTTAATCCTCTCTTTGAGGAGTTCTTTATTGGTTGTGAGGAGGATCAATTTAGTATTTCGAGAAGTTGAGAATTTTTTTTGAATCAATGTTTTAAAGTTATAATGTATTGATGAAGATTGTTGTATGCTTGAGAAATGATGGATGGTTATGTTTGAGAAGATTTCACATCAAGATAATGGTTAATGATTATGAAAAATCAATATTAATTGAATAATAGGTATTAAGTTAATAAAATTTAAAATATATTTAAAAACATTTAAATATAATTAAAAGAAAATTAATGATTAATAAAGAAATATGAAAAAAATATAAATATAATGTAAAATAAATATAAAGAATAAATTTAATTAGAATTTCTTCATTCTATATAATTTGAGGGATGTGAGGGTTTTAAAGATTTAGTTTGGTTGACACCCTCTAATCTATATATTTTGAATTATAGATATTGATTCATTTTCATATTAATGGTTCTAAAAAATAACAATATTAATTGTTTTATTTAAGTCAATTTTAAAAATAAATTCAAAAATATATTTTTAATATATAAAAATATACCAAATATAGTATAAAAAAATTAATTGGGAATTTTTTAGTTAAATTTTTTCACAATTCAATTAAACAAAACATATTTTCCATTAATATAGATTACTAATCCAAATAATATATGTGATCACTACAATGCTATCACAATTTTCAACCCCATTTAATTATTCATGCAACAATCACACACATTGAACACTCCAATGTTTTTAGGAATCAACACTATTATGAACATAAAAATCCCAATAATCTCATATTTATCTACACAAAAGAATATTTGGCCTATCTAAATAGGCATGGGCTCAAATGAAGGTTGTGCAAGAAATAATAGGCTTGTGTTTATTATATCAACCAAAGCTATTAAAATTATGAATACAAACAAGGGGCACGAAGTGCCAAGCCCTTACGGGGCAATAGCTTTGAACATTTGTACAATTTTGAAGTTGAAGTAGATTTGTGACATGTGTCCGATGAACTAAATTAGATCAAAATATGATGACAATAATATAGCCTAGATTATGGATAGAATGTCTTATTGTACCGGTAAGGCTTTGAGCAATAGGAAAGCAAAAACAAGGCAACAATGAATGATATCAATCTAGTGAATTCAAGATGTAAGGAGCATTTAAGGAAATATTCTCAATCTATAGCATTAAATTATTCATTGGGTTATAATTGCTTCTAGTTTATTGCATGCTTGGGCTCGATTTGGAAGCCATAAAGATGTCATTTCTCTTTCTGGTCCATTCATATTTGAAATAAACCCAAATGATGGTATTACTTTTAAGTATGTTGCTAACTTTGGGACTTGGACTCTGGGAAGGATGAATGCGCACTAGATGTTGATCAATGCAATATATTATGTTTTATTTTTGTGCTAACATTACCTCTAGAACCACTTCTATGATTAGTACTAATAGCTTCTTGAACCACATAATTACCACCAGAGGAGATAGTCTTGATGTCATCAGAGGTAATGTCACAAGTTGTCATAGTGGTAGTACCAGCAGAAGAGTGTGATTGTTCTGCCTCTTAACATAGTTGTGTATTCTGATTATATTCATCTAATTCAATTGAATTAGAAGCCTCTATATAATTGGTATCAATTCATTTTGATGGAATCCTTAGCCTTTCATCAAACCAAACCGACCTAGCCATGAGGGATGCCTCACTGTCAGTAGGACCCTCATTAATGGACCATTGACAAGTCCCATTATTTACAAAAATAGACCTAGGAGTTCTTGGACTAGAAGCAAATCAACCCTGCTTGTTCTATCTATAAGATCGACACTCCTAATCATTGCATTTATTGTAAAATTGAAATAGAATCTCTTGTTTTCTTAACAACATTTATAGTAGGCTTAAGAGTATGATCCTTGGTAAAGATCAAATTCATTTGCATGGACATGGATCCAACAAACCTATTCATCAAACCAATTAAGAATTATTAGTAGGGGAAAATGACATTAAATAAAGGAGATAATGCTAGATATCAATGTGGAAACATAGTAACCTATTTGGAAAAAGAAAAAAGTATAATTATGAATAAATTTATAATAAATTGATGAACTAAATTAGATCAAACATGATGACAATAATAGGAATATTTATCAAACATTTTCATTTGAGAAGAGAGACGATTTACTTACAATGCCATGGTGAAATAAGGATGGAATGTCTTGTTGTACTCATAGGCTAGAATGTACACATATCTGAAGAAACCGAGGCAAGGAATAATGTTTAAAACACATTCTCAACTTTGCAAAGCTTTGCATTAAACTACTTTTGGCATGCATAGTGTTTGTGACACTGAAACAAAATAAAAACAATGTGTGGCACCTATAAGCAAATTTCATCGATGCATGTCATGGTCAAATAGGGAGAAGAGATTGGAAATTCAAGTCAAGAATTTGCATGGAAATCAATTGAATAAAATTAAGAACAAACATAATAGCTACCTTTTTTTCTTATTCTAACTTTGCAATAACATGTTGACACACATAACTCAGGCACGACTGAAAAGTTTTGACGAGATATCATTTAATTAAAACAAGGTTGAAATCAAGACTTGATAACGGAGTCTAATTCGAGGATCACACACACACACACACACACACACACACACACACACACACACACACACACACACACACACACACACACACATATATATATGTGCACACACACAAGGATGTGTCTGTGTCTGTGTGTGTGTGAGTGCGCATGTGTTCATATTTAATTATTATAATTCACCAAATGTTTTATAATTAACACATGGAAAGGAGAATGACGAGTGCAATATATAATATTTACTAACATCTTATATGAAGTTTATCAAAATATGTATCTTACCAAAAAAATATATAAGTATTTGGCTTTTATGTTTTCCTTCATATGGTTTTTACATAAATTTAATTGGGTTTTTGGTTCTGTGTATTGAGGAGACTACTGAGATAATCCACTAGGAAAAGGCAAGTTGATGAAGAGGATTGATTAGGGATTATTTGGCATCCCAATGAAGCATTACCTTTCTTGAACAACCTTGGCATTGAGCATTCAAATTCATTTTCTTGCATAATAATAGTTTTACTTGAGTAACTTAACTTTATTCTACACCACCCAACAAACATATATGATTTACAATTGAAGGTCTATAATTGATGTTTCATTTTTTTCAATTTTTTTCCCTTTGTTTGTAGATATTAATATAGATCTATATGGTAAAAGTGAGGCCTATACAAACATAGGTCTTAGTATTTCCCACTCTATATGCCTTCACTTATCAACTTAACAAGCCACTTGTTGTGATGATCGCCTCTATTACACTAACATTTTGTACTCACTAGAAATGCTATCAACGTCAACTCCCCTACCACCAGATCTCCAAAGACATGGTAGATAATAATAGGTGTGAATGGATGTTCTTGTATTCTAATTTTGATCCTTTCAAC
Source organism: Torreya grandis (assembly GCA_037957365.1). Taxonomy (NCBI): domain Eukaryota; kingdom Viridiplantae; phylum Streptophyta; class Pinopsida; order Cupressales; family Taxaceae; genus Torreya; species Torreya grandis. The sequence goes on along the minus strand of JARHVA010000517.1, from coordinate 4,184,774 downwards.
CTTGAGCTATGTAAACATGCCCCTATTGGTCCATTGGTACGCTAGCATAAGGATTGTTTCCATGGAAAGCTACCATGATGTTTTCGAATATGAGATCTATAGTACCATAGATGTCACATTATCTCCATAATTGTTGAGTGAGTGTGTATAGAGAGTGTCTTTGTATCCCTTGATAGTACGGTAAAAGGCCAATAGATCAGAGCCCACTCGTAGTGCTATGCCTTAATGCTTCACTACTCATGTTGTGTTTGCAAAGGTGATACCGCATGCAAGAAAACATTTCACAACTGCAATTGCATAATGCACACATATTTTATAACTCATGAATTGTATAATAAATGCATTTAATACATGATATCAGTAAAAATGTCCTACCTACGCATGATGAATGCTCTCTTAAAAAAAATTGCACATTTGAATAAGCTTACCATTTTCCAATAGTGTTATAATTATGACAGAAGACCGTATTAAATTTCCACATTGCATGCTTGTGTAGGGATATCATTTCCAAGATTAAATTTATGATACCATGTAAATGATTTCTTTATTCAAGTGGGTAGAGAGAACAAATATATACCTTCACGAAACTATCATGCCTATTTGGTCAACCTTCCGAATAGCTTATTTACTAAAAAATAAAAATAAAAATCTTGTTTTTTTAAAAGTTGAATTTATTTTTAAGTTTACGTTGGTGTTGGGGGAAAATGTTTTCCATGTTGACAGGGAAAATGTTTTTTAAAAAATAAGATCTTTTTGCACTAATAGGGTTCCATATAATTTTTTAAATTTCTTAGCAGAGGAAAAATAGGATCAAAGCGTTATTAAAATGTATTGCATCAGTTAAATCTCATCACATGTAGGTATGGCATTTGGAATAAGAAAGCTAGAGAAATTTTAAGGAGGGGATTTTTTTTGGGTGCCCCCCACCACTTTCTTGGGTTGGAGAAGGATTCCCAAAATAGTCGCTGCTCAGAAATTTTAGGAAGATTTTATTTTTAAGCAGTAGAATTAAATTTCTATTTCCAAAAAACCCCATTTACCATATTTTTAGGAACAATAGCCCCCAGCATGAGACCTCATTATTAGGGTGCTTTGTTGGTATGCATGTTCAATCGTACAAGCACCGACTCGATCTCTATATAGTGCAGGCACCAGCCGAAATTCTATATGATGATTATAATTATTAATTTATTTTAGATTTAATATTTATTTGATTGTTATAAGATATTTTAATTTTAAAATTTATGTTTATTTTATTGTTATAATTTTATTTTTTTCTTTTTGCTTTGAAAAGTTGATCAAAAAATCTTAATGTTCTCAGCCTATGGAGTTTGTAGAAAAACCAGATTGTTCTAAACATATAATAGAGTTTGAAGCTTAATTTTTTCTAAATTGATTTTTTCAAATACAAGATAATGGTATACTTAGATTGAGACTATCTTCCACAAATCAACGAAACTCAAATTAACACCTTATGATTAATATTTCTCAATATATTTAAACTAATTATAACTTTTTGACCAAATTACCACTATGCATAAAACCTTTGTTTGTTCATAAATATTACCTGTAAAAAGTATATTACAATTTGATTGTATACAAAGATCAACATAATGAGGATGACCCTAATGAAGTTTGTTTTATTTTTAAACTAAACATATTTACACTAATTTTAACTTTTTGATGAAATTACTATTATGCATGACAATTAAAAAATATGTATTTATTTTTTCATAAATATTACTTTTAAAAAGTATATTACAAGTTGATTGTATACAAATATCAACATAATGAGAATGACCCTAACGAAGTTTGTTAAAAAATAATTTCTATATTAATAGGTTGCTATAATTGTATAATGAAACCGAAAAATATCAGAACAATAAAATTACTAATAGGTGAAGATTTGAAACAATATTTGAATTGATTCGTATTGAATGAATTGAAACAATTAAAAACCTAAATCATGTTTAAATAAGCATCATTTCAGAATTAGAGTTGACATGCAAAAATTCAAACAAAAATTTAAAAAAAAAAAAAAAAAACTTCTATTTTTAGAAGTTGTTATTTCTAGTAAGTTTCCCATGCAAGTGTGTGCAGCTCTAAAAATATTTTGAAATACTTTAAAAACTAAAATTAGCCTATAGGATGAATTTCAACTGAATTTCACGTCTGGTCATAAAAATATGTAATTTTAAAAAATAGAAAAATTCTTAAAAAAATCATTAAATTGCAATTGCAGACCCTTAGATGGGCTCGTTTGGCCTCCGATTTTTTTTGAAAAATGCCTCTAAGTGAAAAGTGCGGCTTAAAGCAGAAACAGACTTTTCAAGATGGTTGTTTTGGCACATGAAAGAGCTCAATTGAAACTATGGATAAAAAATTATGACCTTTGGAAGTTAGCCTATTTTTTTTACATCATTATAAATGAAGGATTGTAATATTGTGAGATGTTAATAATTATTAGTCAATTTTAAATTTGACTTTTAATTGATTGTTATAGGATAATTTTAATTTTAAGAATTATGTCTATTTTAGTATATAAAATTTTATTCTTTTGATTTGGAGAAGGTAAAAAATTCATGACATCCTTGATATAAGATAGAGTTTGTAGAAAAATCAGATTGTCTTAAGTATATAATAAGGTTTGGAGCCTATTTTTAATTTTTTTTTTTTTCAAATCTAATATAATGATATATTTAGATTGAGAACATCTATCAAAAATCAACAAATTTTTTTGTGTAAGTAGTATAATAAAATTATTTATCAATATATTATGTGACAAATCTAAAATAAATATTTCGTAATTGATATTTCTCAACATTTTCAAATTAAATATATCTATATTAATTTTAAAATTTTAACTAAATTACTACAAATATATATAGATATGTTTATTCATATATATTACTTTTAAATAATATTTTTGGTAAAGAGAAAGACTAAACATAATGAAGATGAGCCGTCAATAAATAAAAACCATAAATATTAGATATTAAGGTTAATCTCAATATCCATTGATCAATTGGAAGCATCTTAAGCCTTGATGAAAGCACTTTAATCCTCTCATTAAGGTGTTCTTTCTTGGTTGTGAGGAAGGTCAATTTAGAAGGTGATAGTATTTCAAGAAGTTGTACGGGTGAATGTTTCAAGATGATATGATATGATATAGTTTTGTAAAGATAATATTCCTAAAATTAATGTTTTCAAGTTATAATTTATTAATAAAGATTATTGTATGTTTACAAGGTTATGTTTGAGAAGACTTATCATTATTTTACATAAGATAATGGTTTATGATTATAAAAAATCAATGTTAATTAAATCATGAATATTGAGTTAAATGGTAACCATATTAAGAATATTGTTAAGAATATTTAAATATAATTAAAAATAATAATATTAAATAATTATGATAAAATCATAAATATAATGTAAAACAAATACTAAAAATAAATTTAATTAAAATTTCTTTTCTATATAACTTGAGAGAGGAGCATAAAGAGCTACTCTTATTGACACCCTCTATTTTATATATATATATATATATATATATATATATATATATGAATTTATTTTCATATTAGTGGTTTTAAAAAAACAATATTAATTGTTCCATTAAAATTAACCTTAAAAACAAATTTAAAAATAAAATTTTAATATATAAAAATATATCAAATATAATATAAAAAATTAATTATTATTGTTTAATTACAATTCACTTAAACAAAACGTATTTTACATTAATAAACCCAAACACTAAATGTGCTCACTATAATGCTATCACAACTTTCAACCGCATTTAATTTTTCATACAACAATCACCCACATTGAACACCACTCCTCTTTATTTTTAGGTGAATCAACACTATTACAAACATAAAAAGCCCATCAATCTCATATTTATCTTTAAAAGAACGAATATGTGGCCTACTTATCAATACAAATAACGAGCCATAAAATATCTTTAATTTACAGAAAAACATGTAACAAAAAAACAACTTTTTCATGTCAAAATCTAAATTAAGTAATCAATATTTATTATATTTTTTTACTTAAACAAAATTTATGAAATGGTTTTAGTGACTATTTGTAACGAAGATTTTTTTTTTATTATTTAAGAAAGTTAAAGTTTTGTTCTTTTTCATATAAATAATAAAACTAATAGCTGTTTTAGGGAATGAGTTGTTTATATATATATATATGATTTTAGGGTTGGCGGGATTACTGTCTAGTATAAGTAAAAAATTAGAAAATAAATTGATTGGCTTGAGGTAAAAAACTTTAAATTTATATGATCAAAAACATTACATATGAATTTCATCACAATACATATATAAAATGTGGGATTTGATTTCTCATGTTATATATTAGTTGCAATTATCATTTAATAAGAGATTGGCTATGTAATCAATGTCTATTCATCTTGTATTGCAAATATCAATCAGATGTGGGGTCAATTTAGCACACTTCTTATATCATTCATGGGTAGTGATGTTTTATTAATAGAATAGTGTATCTGGCTAATTGTCTATTATTTCTCTAAATTAAACATATTTTAATGCATTTATCTACATTCAGTAGTCTCCATATTTACGTGAGATTCAATATTGAGTTATGTAAATACTTGTTTTTCATTATCTAATACACACTCTAGATTCTTCATGTATTTGTCAATTTTAAATTTATGGGTCATAATTGTGACACAATTTATATATATCCAAAGGTCAAATTCAAGAAATCGCAATCAAATCAGAGTTTAAAACCAAATCTTTTATGTATTACTAGATATGGAATAATTTATTTTATTATATTATTATAAAAATTTTAATGCTTATATTTTCCTTATTACTAGATTTGAAATAATTAATTAAGTTATATTTTTTATAAATACCATATTTATGGGACCTTTACCTAATAAAAAATGAGAATGCATAACAAAAAAAATAGTCACAAAAAAAAACTTTTATTTGTTATCCAAAAGACTAGCTAAATTATAAAAAATAAAAAAGTATACATACTTAAACTTTAAGTTTAACACTAGGGAACAAAAAGAAAAGGAAACTACCATATCAGAAAAACCTCTTACAAAACTAATCAAGTTCTATAATTTTAGTGAACTTGCAAGGAGATGCAAACCTAAAACAATTACTAACTAGTAAAGGATGCTTCACAGGTGTTGAACCAGTAGCGACCACACTAGAAATAGGAACCAACGAACCACACATAGAGCCCAACTACTTGGTCTTGCATTTTCCTACAGCTAAATGTTCATTCACAACACTAGTAATTGTTATTGGAGGTTGGCTAACTAGCCATGGAGGAGAAGTGGCAATCCAACGAAACACCATCCTAGCCAATAATTTGACCACCTCAATTCTCTCCTGAGAATGGTGAACAGAGTGCATGGATTCTAGAGTAGGCAGAGGTGACAAAGCCTCCTATAAAGGTAAAGGGGAAGACTCTGAACTAGATAATCTATTCACCATTACCTTAGAAAGTAGATACTGAATGTATTTATGGAGGAGAGAAAATTCCCTTTCCAAGTCCCTGAATGTGGCTATTAGCATGAACCCAAACTTGTCTTTACTAGAGAAGGGCATGGGTTCCTGTTGTCCACCATCAAAATCTGCCATAACTTTATTCATTCCCACCCTAAAATTCAGATTAACAAAGAATTCAACCAAGAATTTAAGTCCTCTTTGTCAGAGATAAGGAACATGATGTTGCTAATAAAGATGGAGGCATCTATCAAATTAACTTTGATCATCTTACTGTCACAAAGGAATTCCTCCCCAATAATGTAAAGGATAGAAATGAAAGATTCTTTAGAAGGATCATAAAAATATTTATATAGATGACCTTGCAAGACTTTACCAACAAAAGCCATTTGTGGTTTTTTACAGGAGCCCACAACTGAAGGATATGCCAAAGCTTCTCTCATAGCAGACTCCATGAAACTTTGTCTAGAACTCGAAAAGCTCCAAAAGCAACAATTGATGATAAAAATGAAAATTTAAAATCTATCTTTAAGAAAAACCACCTCGCAAAGGAACTAAATAGATAGGAACCAATCATAGTAACAAATATGACAATGGAGGGAAAGAAAGAGAAAATTAAAGAAGATTGGCAATATCAATGCTCAATTGTGTCACCCAAGCATCACTATGATTAACAATGATAATATTCATAGGTTGGTCGTTTCCAATATTTGCCAAGCATAAACAACCTTATTGGCTTATAAATTTATATTATTATAACATATGTTGTGATATTTTTTTATTAATGTGATTGATTTGAAAGTGACAAATTTAATTATCATTCGTTTATTAGTATTTAATGTTCTAAATAGGGGTTCCCTGATGCACATTAAACTTGATTAATTTAGTTATAATGCATTTATTCATAATACATGAACCCAGGGGTTTGCTAACTCATTTTTCATATAGCTCCATACTCTACACAAATTTGTGAAATAAATGTGGTTTAACTATTAATAAATTTAAACTATGTGCTTTGTACAAGTACAAAATACTTTTAAAAAAATACTCTCATAAATCTAAAATTTATAATGAACAAGAGGTAGATAGCCATAAATAAGTCAAATTCATAACTAGAAATCTAAATGCAATTTTTTTTGCAACAATCAATACACTAGGCACATCGAGTTTTCAGTAAGTTATTAACAATTTAACAAAGTGTGGAAACTAAATCTCTAAAATAGATCAAAGAATTGAATGAATTACTGAATTTTTATAAGAAGTATGTGTTTTACTTAACATACATGTTGTGTCCAATATACCTCACTTTCAAAAACTCTCTAGTAGAGGTCCATTTCAGCCTGAAAGGAACCAACTATGGTGGGTGAATAATTTATTAGTGTTTATCATGTGCTTAATAATAATATGAATTTTCAAGCATTGTTATGTCTGGGTTTTTAGTTAACAATAGTTGTCTTGATACTAATAAGATTTTGCCATTGCCTTGGATATCTGAATTTTCATTATTTATTTTAATGAGGCTAAGCTATATTAATGGTTTTGGGAAGTTCCCTAAGTGTAAAATTTCTTCAAGATTGCATCGATAAATTCTTATGTTTGGCTCTTTTTTTCAACACTCTTGTGCGACACATAAGTTCCTTGGAACTTTTATCCATCAGATGTTCTGTGAAAATTTAAACATCCTAGACCTTCATAGTCATTTTTTAAGTTGGTAAAGTTTTACATTTCAATCTTTAGATAAATTGATGTCACCACCCACTATTTTGTTTCTATTAAAACACTTAGAAACTTTTATAAGTCTTTCAAGTAAGCGAAGCACCGATATCTTACCAAGTGTCACAATCCCTCTCACTCGACTATTGACGAGATCAAAGTTTCAAAGTACAAAATTCCTAGTGAAGTGAAACAACCATAATTTTCCATGTGTTTTAATCTTGCCAACACATGGTCATAAAAGAATTCTAAAAAGTTTCTAGGTCTTCCAGGCAAGTAGAATGCTATGATGATGACACGTGTCATCATCCTTTGTACCCAAACTTTATGGGCCATGGTGATGATGAGCAAAGGCAAGGAGTATGACAGTCTTGGCCAAGCAAAGCTCTGAGATGATGAAACACATCATTATTCCACTCACCTTGAGTCCTCACAACAAAAGTGAGGAGCACGACACTTTATGGAATGCAAAGCATGGGATGATGACACGTGTCACCATCTCACTCAACTAAAGACTGCACAGTAAAAGTGAGAGCATGACACTTTTAGGCAAGTGGAAAACCGGGATGATGACATGCATCCTCATTCTACTCATCCGGAGACCTTGTATCAAAAGTGAGGAGTACGACACTTCCATGTAAGCAGAGCACCAAGATGATGACACATGTCATCATCCGACTCACTCAAAAGCTACATAGCAAAAGAGAGAAGTATGATACTTCTAGATAAGTGCAACACCAAGATGATGACAATAGAATAGATTTTTTAAAATGCCTCGTCATCATTTGCCATTAGTTTGGGATCACCATTCTTAAGTTTGGATCACCTTTACAACTCATGGTCACAACTTATCCCAAAAATTAAATATAAAATTTTCTTTATGATAAAAGATGTTATGTTCAAAAATGAATCTATAATAAATTTGATACCCCTAAAATAATTAAGATTGAATATATCAATTATATATTTTTTTATTGATATAATAATATGCTTTCGAAAATAGTGAGATTTATGTTTTCAATATCTCTAATGATAGATTGTTTAATGTGATTTACACAAAATATATCCACAAATGTTTTTTCAATAAAACTGTGGAACCTTAAAAAGTGTATCCATGTTACCAAATATTTTGAAAAATCTATGTTTTAAAGTGAGATCTATGATAGATAGGCATAATGAGTACTCTTTGAACAAAAATCGCACATTTGGATAAGCTTACCATTTTCCATAGTTTTATGAATATAACACAAGACCGTATTAAAGGTTTGACATTTCCACACTGCATGCTTGTCTAGGGATATCATTTCCAAGATTAAATGATTTCTTATGTCAGTTGGAGAGATAATAAATATATACCTTGCACGAAACTATCATGCCCAGTGGGTCAACCTTTCGAAAGTCAACTTATTATAAATAAATAAATATTATTTAAAAAAAATTTATTACAAGTTGATTATATAAAAAAATGAACATAATGAGGATGATCTTAACGAAGTTTGTTATAAAATATTTTTTGTGTTGATAGGTATCATAATTATGGGTCGAGGATTGTAATATTGTAAAATGTTAATAATTATTAGTTAATTTTTAATTTGATATTTATTTGATTATTATAAAATAATTTTAATTTTTAAATTTATATTTATTTTATTGTTATATAATTTCTTTTTAATAAAAAAGTTGGTAAAAAAATTATAATGTCTTCGATATAAAGTAGACTCTGTAGAAAATTTAGTATACAATAAAATTTAGAGTTTTTTATTTTTTTTGGTGCCAAATTTAATATAATGATATATTTAGATTGAGGCTATCTACCATAAATCAACAATATTTTTGTATAAATAATACAATAAAATCATTAATTAATATAATATGTGACAAATTTAAAATAAATATTTCATGATTGATATTTATCTACCATAAATCAACAATATTTTTGTATAAATAATACAATAAAATCATTAATTAATATAATATGTGACAAATTTAAAATAAATATTTCATGATTGATATTTATCAATTTTTTTAAATTAAATATATTTACACTAATTTTAAAATTTTAACTATATTATCATTATAATCAAATATATATACTTAACACTTCTATTTATTCATATATATTACCTTTAAATAATAATTTTAATGAAAAGAGAAACTAAACATAATTATGATGACCCTAATGAAGACTTTTACAAAATTATTATATATTATAGTTAATCTCAATATACAACCTTATGATGGTTATGATGATGTGTAAAATCTTAACCATATATAAAACTATATTTAGTTGGTAAGATTACGACAATTAAATAGTAATAATTTTTTTCAAACCGATGATGATAATGAGTAGTAGTAGTAATGCATTTTGTTACAACTATTATACACAAACCCATAAAATCAAAGAAAACTTTAAAATAAAAATCCATTGATCAATTGTAAGCATTTTAAGCCTTAATGAAATCACTTTAATCCCTTCATAAAGTTGTTCCTTTTTATTGGTTGTGAGAAAGATCAATTTAGTAAGTGGTAGTATTTCGAGAAGTTGTAAGAGTAAATGTTTCAAAATGATATTATTTTTTGAATTAATATTTTCAAACTTATAATATATTGATGAAGATTATTATATGTTTACATGGTTATGTTTGAGAAGACTTAATATTATTTTAAGTTAAAATAATAGTTGATGATTATGAAAAAATAATATTAATTAAATTATAAGAATTGAATTAACAAAATTTGAAAGATTGTTAAAAGTATTTAGATATAATTTTAACAAACAAATTAATCAATTAAAAAAAATGTAAAATTATAAATATAATATAAAATAATTACTAAAAATAAATTTAGTTTATTTTTTTTCTTTCTATATAACTTGAGGGAAGGTTCCCAAAGGGCTGCTCCCACCAGCGCCCTCTACTCTATATACTTTAAATTATAAATATAAGTTTATTTTCGTATTATTGTCTCGAAAAAAAATAATGTTAATTGTTTTATTAAAATTAATTTTAAAAATAAAATTTAAATATAACAAATATAATATACAAAAATAATTGAAATTTTTTTAAATTAAAAAATTTTACAATACAATTGAATAAAACATATTTTTTCATTAATATAAATTAATGACCCAAGTAAATATGCTCACTACAATATTATCCCAATTTTCAATCCCATTTTATTGTTCACGTATAACAATGACACAATTAAACACTTAAAATTTGAGGAATCAACACTATTACAAACATAAAAGGCCCAATAATCTCATCTTTATTTTCATTAAAAAAAAAAAATACAAACACTTTGGCCTAACTAAATGGGCATGGACTCGAATGAAGGTGGTGCAAGAAATAAGAGGATTGTTTATTATATCATCCCAATCTATTAAACCTATCAATCCAAATAACTAACCATAAAATATCTCTAATTTAGAAAAAAACATTTAGTAAAAAATAATCTTTCATGTCAAAATCTAAATCAACAATAAGTCCTATACTTTTTTGCTTGAATAAATATTAGAACATGATTCTTGAAGTGTTGTTCAAAAGTTTAGATTAAATCTAACAAAAGTTTATATTAAAAAATATTTTTAAATTAATTTTTTAAATATTTTATTTTATTTATAAAATTTATTATTTCATCTCATTAATTAATCCTCTCTTTTACTATTTAATCTAATTTATCATGAATGTTAATGTTTGTTATTTATTTATATATCTTTTATAATGAAAAACTCTCAATTGTGAACAAAAATTTCTTCATTTTTAAACACTTAGCAAGGTCTTCCTTTCAAATGGAGAATATGTTCTATTAAAATGCTATCTTTATAGAAAACGTTCTCTTTGATAAATATCTCTATAGAATAAATTAATTTTCTAATGTAATTTTTTTTATTCTATAAAATTTGGTTGTTTCTCTCCTTCTAAATACCCAAATAGAAGTAAAGTATAAAAAGTACCATAATATCATGAGGATGGGGAAGAAAAAGGGTTGCACCTTTGAATGACCAGCTAAAAAAGGGAGTTCAATTTGACCTAGTGAACTCCAAATAAAGGGATAAAGTGATCTAAGATATTAAGAGATAAGTGTAAACATAGGGAGAGATGAAACAAAGATTCGGTGTTTGATTCACATAGAGCACATCTGTTCTTTAGAATGATGTCTCTCTTTACAAAGTTATCCACCATTAGTCTTATTTTGGGTTGCCAACCAAAAGAAAATAATAATTTAATTATAAGATCATTATTCCAAAGTGACCTCCAAAGGAAACCATCTATGATTGGATTAAGTTCGACAAGTTAACTAAATTTTAAATTGTAAGCCCAATTCTTTGAAGTTGACAAAAAATAGTTCATCCTTTTTTAGTACCTAGCATATATGAAACATATTAATCATCTCTTCAATAGAATGAAAACCAGCTAGCTCATCTTGATTATAATAATCCATATTCAAGGTTATCCACGATTTTATTCCATCTATGACATATAAATAGTTACTAACTATTTCTCCCATGGTTCTTAGTGATTTTGGATGCTAGAGTTTTAAGTGGATCGATAGCACTCATAAGTTCACTGAGAAGCCATGAATCATCCCAAAACGTCACTTCTTTTCCATCCCACACATTCCATCTACACTTTTTTTCTCGTAAGGTTTTTCTTTTAATAAGGTTATTCTAGAAAGTGGATTCATGAGGAGGTGACTTTAAGGTTATAAATGGAATAACTTCTCTATGAGCCAGGGACATGGTTTTGATGATTTAAATGTTAGTGTAGGATTTTTCCCACTATATAATGATAAATAGAACAACTTTTCTATGAGCCAAGTGTAGGGATATCATTCCAAGACTAAATTTATGATACCATATAAATGATTTCTTTATGTAAGTGAAAGAGACTAATTTTTAAAGTTGATATTTATTTGATTGTTATAGGATAATTTTAATTTTAAAATTTATGTCTATTTTATTGGTATATATTAATTTTTCTTTTTTACTTGGAAAAGTTGGTAAAAAAAATCATAATATTCTCGTCATACAATGGAGTTTGTAAAAAAATCAGATTGTGTTTACAGCTTAATTGTTTTTTAATTATTTTTTCAAACCCAATATAATGATATATTTAAATTGAAGTCATCTACCACAAATCAATAAAAAATTTGTATAAATAGTACAATAAAATTATTAATTAATATAATATGTGGCAAATTTAAAATAAATATTTCAAAATTGATATTTCTCAACATTTTTTAATTAAATATATTTACATTCATTTTTAATTTTTAATCAAATTATTATTAGATATAACCAAAAAAACTTAAAATCTTTATTTATTCATTATTACTTTTTAAAAAATATTACAAATTGATTATCTACAAAGATCAACAAACTTTATACTCTCTTTGATGAACACAGACTCTAAACATAATGAGGATGATCCTAACGAAGATTTTTACAACCTCATGATAGTTATCCTCAATATCCAATGTTATGATGGTGTGGAAAATATTAATAACTAACCACCATATCCATATATATATATATATGTATATATATATATATATATATATATATATATAGGTTATGGTAATTATTTATATATTTATATTTATATATGGCATTGATGTTGATTAATAATGTATTTGTTTGGTGTAACTATCATATATAAATTTGGAGGTATTAGGGAATTGTTCAATTTAATAGGTGGTAGTATTTCGAGAAATTGTAAAGTTAAATGTTTCAACACGCTAAAATATTATTATATTAAAGATAGTATTTTTTTGAATTAATATTTTTGAATTATAATGTATTGATAAAGATTATTTTATGCTTACATGGTTATGTTTGAGAAGACTTAATATTATTTCATATCAAGATAATGGTTGATGATTATGAAAAATCAATATTAATTGAATTAAAAGTATTGGATTAACAAAATTTAGAAGATTATTAAAAACATTTAAATATAAATAAATAATAATAATAATAATAATAATAATAATAATTAATCAATTCAAAATTATGATAAAATTATAAATATAGTGTAAAACAAATAATAAAAATAAATTTAATTAAATTTATTTTCTATATACCATGAAGAAGGGGAGGTGGCCAAAAAGTTATAAATATCATTTTATTCCCATACTAATACTAATGATTTCAAAAAAGAACAATATTATTTTTTTCATTAAAATTAATCTTAAAAACAAATTTAAAAAATAAAATTTTAATATATAAAAATATACTAAATATAATATAAAAATTAATTGAAAATTTTTTTTAGTTAAACAATTTCACAATGCAATTGAACAAAACATATTTTTCATTAATTTTTCATACAATATTAAATGTGCTCACTCCAATACTATCACAACATTCAACCCCATTTAATTGTTCATCCAATAATCCCACACATTAAACGCTCTATTATTTTATTTTATTTTTTAGGAATCAACACTAAAAGAATATTTGGCCTACCTAAATAGGCATGGGCTCGAATGAAAGTTGTACAAGAGGGATTGTGTTTATTAAAACAACCAAATGTATTAAACCTATCAGTCCAAATAACTAACCATAAAAAAAGACTATTTTATGTCAAAATCTAAATCAAGCCATCAATACTCACTATACATTTTTAGTTAAATAACTAGAAAAACGTGATCCTCGAATTGTTGTTCAAAAAGTTTGGATTAAATATCATAAGAGTTCGTTTTTAAAAAAATGTCCAAATTAACTTTTTATATATTTTATTCTATTTTTTAGAGTTTAGTATCCATCTCATTAGTCAACCCTCTCTTCCATCATTAAATCTATTTTAACATGAAATTTGATGTTTGTTATTTATTTATATGTTTCTTCAGCTCTTAAATGTAAATAATGATTTTTTCATTTTTAGACATTTTAGTAAGGTCTTTCTTTTTCATAGAGGAAATGTTCTTTTTGATATTTAAATTTATAAAATAATTAAATTTTTGATATAAGTATTCTTATTCTATAAAATTTAGTTGTTGCTCTTTTTTCAAATACCCCAACAAAAGTGGAGTATAAAAAGCGTCCACATCTTCAAGATGAGAGAAGAAAAAGGGTTCCATCATTGAATGATTAGGTTGAAAAGGGTTCAATCTGACCTAATGAACTCCAAACAAGGGGAAAAAGTGATCAAAGATGTTCAAAGATAATGGGAAACAAAGGAAGAGATGAAAGGTAGATTCAACCTATAATTCCCATAGAAAACATTTTTTGTAGAAGGAGGTCTCTTTTTATAAAGTTATCCATAGTTAATATCTTATTTTGGTCTGCCAATCAAAATAAGAAATTTAATTTAGGGAAAATATCGATGTTCCAAAGAGACCTCCAAAGAAAACAATTTATTTCTGGATGAAGTTCCACAAGGTAACCAAATTCAAAATTGTAAGCCTGATCTTTTGAAGTTGCCAAAAATAATTCATCCTCTTTCAGTACTTAGCATATATAAAACAAAATAATCATCTCTTGAATAGGATGAAATCCAACGATCTCATCTTGGTTAGAATAATCTATCAGAGTGGATGCTAAGATCTCTAGATCAAACAAATATACAAATTTGTGATAGGCATGAGTCAAACATGTACACAACATAAAAGCTACAAGAAAATGAAATCACATAAGAGAATATTTCATGGACAAGATAAGAGCCAAAACCCATCTTCCATTGAAGAATAACTCACAAAGAGAGATGCACATATAGGAGGGCATAAGTAACTCCTCTGAAGAAAAGTGGTCAGAGAGCCAATAATAGAAGAGTAACTCCCATACCTAAAATATCTAGTCAAGGGAGTTACTTCCTATTCATCTGGTCAAAATGTAACTCCAAGTACACCTAATCAAGCTTATCCATGAAAGTAGGAAAACTCCAAGTGAGGGGGAAAATCTTATAATAAATAAATATTGGGAAAAAAAACCCCCTACTCTAGCATAATCCATTGTAAAATTTATCCATGATTTTATTTTAAGGAAGAGTGTTTCAAGTTCCCTAAAATATGCCATTGAAAACATGCCCCTACATTCCTACCCACAATAGAAAGATTGCCCATAACTACAACATATAATTTATCAACATCTTTCTCCAAGCCACCATAATGCTCCTTATTTATAATGTTATATGTAATTAGAAACAACTCTACCTTATTAGGAATCACTAACATCAAATTCATAACAAACATGGAATTAAACTCATAATAGAATCTTGACCTCATCTCATTTTCAATATAATTTACATCCAAGATTGCCTTAGTTGTATGCAAAATATCACCAGACTAGATGAAAAAAGATAATTTTTAGCCACTTCTATATGATAATCAATGCAAAGCCTATCTCCTGATGGAACCCATACAAGAACTGAGGAAAACACATAGATGGTCTTATGGTAATTAGAGAAAAAGCAATTCAAATATGTCAACAAACATTGACATCCTTCCACACACCTCTCAAGTGAGATAAAAAGGGATGAAATAGCCACATGCAATCAATCCAAGCCCCTTCAAGACCTTCATGACATTTGACACTCCCAATCATAATAAATACATGCATAAGTGAATATCTTGAGAAGGCAAACAAAATCACCACCATGTCATTTATTGGCATCACATCACCCATCATTCCATTGAAAGGCAAAGACCCAAAAAGGCTCATCATTTGACTTTGATCTAAGAGAAAAATTCACGACAATGTAAAAATAATTTGATTTAAACCAAAATCTCTTACATTAAGGGTAGACACCATCTTGAGGTATAGGTTGGGGTCTTCAGATCACATCCATATCCCAAACATCCTCCATTCCATGCTAGCGTATGAGAACATTACCCAAATTCATTTGTTCACATTGATCAATCCCTTTATTTGCTAGGAAATCTACCTCTCTATTTGTTTCTTTAAAATAATTTTATGCCTATCAAAAGTCGAAATCACCTAGATTCACCCATATTCAGAAGAAAATTTTTAAATATCCAATTACAAGATCTTTGATTCTAAATTACATTAATGATTACCGAGAGCCAATTAGACTCTGGTGACCAAGGCATGCACTTTATCGTTGTTTTTAGCCCCATCATGTAAATTAATATAGGCTACATAAATTAAGAATCCCACATAGTCTCTAATAACATAGGCAGTGCCTTAAGTACTCAGAATGTCGTGTGAATCCCCATCAATGTTGATTTCAAAGAAACCCATAGGAAAGGTAGACCAAGATGCCTGCAACCTTCTTCATGGCAGCTTCTTCCCTCTCCTAAATGCCATTGGCCCATTACTAGGGGTACATGGTATTTTTTATTATTACTTGGAGAAGGCAATCGGAAAACCATGATATCTTGGGCATATGGTGGAACTTTGGGCCAAATTATTTTTTCCATAGATGATTTTTCGAGGTCAATGGAGTTGTACAATTAGATTGAGGCAATATATCATCGACTAGCAAAATTTGTAGAGAATTTAATGGAGCTAATAATCAATGTATAACCCTTTAGTGTGCACAACAATGTGCAAATACAAAATAGATGCTTCAAAATTGATACATCTCAACATTTTTCATATATATAATATTTGTAATAATTAATCTATATTCGAGGGGCTTTATAAATGTGGATATCATGTTTAATTTATTAAAAAATATAATGGCTTGCTAACAAAAAAATAATATTTATTACAAAGGTTGTAGTTCAACTAATGCAAATGATAGTAAAGTGTGTTGACATGTTATCTAACAAAGTAAAAATTTAAAGAGATACCAAAAAGATATGAGACCAAGTTCGAGTCTCATGTAAATTTGGTTGAATAGGTACCTCATAGTTCTTATTATTAAATTGAAGAAGGTCGATTATTCATATACTTGATATCAATAGATGCTAAAAAACTTTGAAAAATCAATATATTTATCCTTCAAAAACAAAGAGTGTGATTTATGTTTTCTACATTTTAATAATACATTATTTGATATAATTCGAAACATCAATATTAATAAAGGATGCACTCAATTTTTTCCAAAATTTTTTTCTAATAAATTTTATACTTTTTCTTCATATATTTTTGTTTTCTTGACTTAATCCTACGCCACCCATCCGTTTCACCAACTATTCCTGAGAAATCTATGACAAGTGAGATTTATATTACATAAGCATAATGAACAGACACAAATTTGGATAAGGTTACCGTTGTCCACATTGATATCATTATGGAACAAGACCACTCTTCCACATTGCAGGCACAGTTTTCATGGCCTTTTATAAGATTGGATTGCAAATTGATGAAACAATGCATAAATGATTTTTTTATGCAAGTGGGAGAGACCGTATAATTGTGCATCTTCCCAAAACTATGATGCATTGTTTGTCAACCTTTCAAATCAATTAAAAGTTTTTGTGTATTTCATTTTTTAAATATATAGATGATGTGATGAGAAATGTTTTTTATTATTTAAAATTTTATTTATTTTTTGGGTTGAGAATAGAATATCTTCATTATTATAATTTTATAAGATGTATATTTAGTTTGGATGAATTTACTTTTATACATTACATACATTTTTAACAGGTTCTAATAATTTCCATTTAATTCTTTAGAAAATTAGGACAGAGGCTTTATATACAATTGGAAATGTTTGATCATAAATGAAAAACCTTAAATAATAATCTTCTTATATAACTACAACTAATAAATCTAAACTCCTTTTTGAATTTTAAGATTATAATTTTAATTTTATTGTTAAAATGTTATACAAATAAATTGAACATTATATATAACAATAAAAAACATACAACCATTCTTTTTATTTGTTTATAAATATTATTTATAAATTATATTAAAATTTTAATTATATATAAAGATCAATAGGGTTTATTTTATTTATTATGAAGAAACTTATAGCCAACCTAGATCAAAAGCAACACTCCTATCATAAGAGATAATCTCACCAATTTTGTTTATAATGAAAAAGAAAAACATTAAAAATAAAGAAGATGATTTATAAATCCTTAAAGCTCAAATTTGTCAGATTTGACAAATTCATCAAGTAATAAGAATGTTAATATTGTGATATTAATATATTTCATATTAAAGATAAAATAAGGTTGGATATTGAGATTGTGATTTAAGAAATACAAATTTATTTAATAGTATTCATATTAATATATGCAAAAAATGATGATGAACAAATTTATATAGAAAAATTTCTATGATCATTTTCATATTAGTAGTATCAAAAAGAAGCAATGCCAATTCTTCTATCAAAATCAGTCTTAAAAATAAAGTTAGAAATATAATTTTATTGGTATAAAAATATACTAAAAAATATAAGAAATTAATAATTGTTTGGTGTTTTTTTTTTTTTTTTTTTTTTTTTGTCCTTTTTTGAATTTTGTTTTGTTTTGTGAGATGTTAAAACTTGTGGCTCAATCAATACAATCATAGAATGTGTTTAATATGTGAAATAAATGTTAAAAAAACTTATGTCAAAAATTCAAACAACCAATAGTTATTATACTTTTGTACATTAAAAAAAAATAGTAATATTGATTTTATAAGTGTTGTCCAAGAAATTGGGTTAAAGAACATGCAAATTCACTTACTAAAACATGTCCAAATTAACTTTACAAATATATGTTATTATTTTTGAATTATTTTATATTTTTATTTCTATTTTACTATTCATATTATTTTTATTATTGTGTGAGAAACAATGATTTACATTCAACATCCTCATTTTTCTGAAAATATATAATCATCATTTAAACTTTTTTAATAAATATTGATGTGAAGATGTGTTTTAAAATATTAAAAAAAATATAAATATGAAAATTATTTATATATATATATATATAATGTAGATATTACATTTATATATATGAGATATTTTATATCTATTAAATATGTGTGTGGAGGATATATATATTATCATGTATAAAATATTTCAATACATATAAGATTGTGTGTATGAGAAGTGTATTTAATATGTTTTAATGTGTCGGTGGGGATATATTTATGAAAAAGATAGATACAATCATCAAATATCACTTAAGAAACAATAGTATTCATTCAAATAGGGCGTACGAAAAATCTTAGAATAGAGAGGGAAATCAAAATACATGTATAAACAAAGTCAACTTACATGGTTAGAGTTCTTTTAATGATTACATATAACTATTGTATATCACTCACCATCATTCAAAATATGTTTAGGCTATAAACAAACTATCCAACATATTAATAAATTATTGTTTTTTAATAATTCAATGATTAAGTTATAAATATCACAAATATATTAAAGTTATTGAGAGATTAATTATCAAATATTTACTTAGAATTTGTTATACGTATTATATTTATTGATGATTTAATTTCATTTTCAAGATTTTTTTTGGTTTAATTATAAATAATTTCAACTTAGTTAAACTATTGTGTCAAGTTTAAAAACATCTTTTCAAAAGAAAAATGAATTCTAATTTTTATCATATATATAAAATATTATAATTTTTTAATTTACTTTTTGAAATAAAATAAAAATACATATATAAAAATCAAATGAATATCAAATTTAATGTTAAAACTATATATTAATAAAATAAACATCAAAATTAAAATTAATTATTAATTATTAACGTCTCATAAATATTATAATATAACAACTTTTCTATTAATAATTTATATATATATATATATGTGTGTGTAAAATGTTTTCCAAAGTCAGTGGAGCGAGCAAAAGAAGCACCTTTCCGACCGAAAACTCATCCAAACCATTTTCCATTAATTTTTTTTCACTATCCTTCCTAATAACTATCCTAACTATAATGAACGTGTCACTCCACTTGTGAGTTGCGGTCACATTGTCTAAAATCTGAATTCAAAATAATACCATAGTATTTTCAATCATCAATCAAGCACTTAGAGAAATGAAATGATGGCAAATGGTTATATTTTTTTGAATAATTATTTCTATTATATTTTATAAATTAATTTCAATGATTATAAGGAAGGAGCCATATTTTGAAATGCTTTGTGGTTAGTTTTTTTTATTTTTTTACAATTCAATATTTTGATTAAAACTTTTTTTTCTTGAATTATAATTATTGTAGAATATTATTTTAGTAGTATTAGATCTATTTTTTAATGTAAAATTGAAAAAATATGTTCTCATTTGAATTTAGATTTAGTGCATTGAACTGTTCATGTATTTATTTTACATATTTGTAGTTTCATATGCATATTGTAGCATGAATACTTTCCCATGACTTGTGCTTCATTTTTTAAAAAGTTCAAAAAAACAATTCAATTATGTATAAATTAATATATACATATAGTTGAGTGTTAGGAAGGTTTTTTTATTAATTCGATACACGCAATCTACAATGACAACTAAAAATGGTGATAATGGATTATAATAATGTGAAATATCAATAAAAATGTCTTACCTACGAATGATGAATACTGTCTGAAAAAAATTTGCACATTTGAATAAGCTTACCATTTTCCAATAGTGTTATAATTATAACAGAAGACCGTATTGAATTTCCACATTGCATGCTTGTGAAGGGATATCATTTCCAAGATTAAATTTATGATACCATGTAAATGATTTCTTTATTCAAGTGCGAGAGAGAATAAATATATACCTTCACGAAACTATCATGCCTATTTGGTCAACCTTTCGAATAACTTATTTATAAAAAAATAAAAATAAAATATTTGTTTTTTTAAAAGCTGAATTTATTTTTAAGTTTACGATGGTGTTAGGGGAAAATGTTTTCCATGTTGATAAGGAAAACGTTTTTTTAAAAATAAGATCTTTTTGCCCTAATAGGGTTCCATATAATTTTTTAAATTTCTTAGCAGAGGAAAAATAGGATCAAAGCGTTATTAAAATGTATTGCATCAGTTAAATCTCATCACATGTAGGTATGGCATTTGGAATAAGAAAGCTAGAGAAATTTTAAGCAGGGGGATTTTTTTTTGGTGCCCCTCACCACTTTCTTGGGTTGGAGAAGGATTCCCAAAATAGTCGCTGCTCAGAAATTTTAGGAAGATTTTATTTTTAAGCAGTAGAATTAAATTTCTATTTCCATGAAACCCCATTTGCCATATTTTTAGGAACAATAGCCCTTAGCATGAGACCCCATTGTTAGGGTGCCTTGTTGGGATGCATGTTCAATCGGACAATCACCGACTCGATCCCTATATAGTGGAGGCACCTGTGGAAATTCTATATGATGATTATAATTATTAATTAATTTTTAATTTAATATTTATTTGATTGTTATAGGATATTTTAATTTTAAAATTTATGTTTATTTTATTGTTATAAAGAATTTTTTCTTTTTGCTTATCAAAAAATCATAATGTTTTCGTATATGGAGTTTGTTGAAAAATCAGATTGTTCTGAACATACGATAGAGTTTGAAGCTTGAGACTATCTTCCACAAATCAACGAAGCTCAAATAAAAACCTTATGATTAATGTTTCTCAATATATTTAAACTAATTATAACTTTTTGACCAAATTACCACTATGCGTAAGACCTTTGTTTGTTCATAAATATTACTTTTAAAAAGTATATTACAAGTTGATTGTATACAAAGATATTATGACCCTAACAAAGTTTGTTTTATTTTTAAATTAAACATATTTACACTAATTTTAACTTTCTGACTAAATTACTATTATGCATGACAATTAAAAAATATATATTTAAAAACACTTATTTGTTCATAAATATTAATTTTAAAAAGTATATTACAAGTTGATTGTATACAAATATTAACATAATGAGAATGACTCTAACGAAGTTTGTTACAAAATAATTTCTATATTAATAGGGTGTTATAATTGTATAATGAAACTGAAAACTATCAAAACAATAAAATTACTAATAGGTGAAGATTTGAAACAATATTTGAATTGATTTGTATTGAATGAATTGAAACAATTACAAACCTAAATCATAATTAAATAGGCATCATTTCAGAATTAGAGTTGACATGCAAAAATTCAAACAAAAACTAAAATTAAAAAAAAAAAAAGAAAAAACCCTTCTATTTTTAGTAGTTGTTATTTCTAGTAAGTTTCGCATGCAAGTGTGTGCAGCTCTAAAAATATTTTGAAATACTTTAAACACTAAAATTAGCTTATAAGATGAATTTCAACTGAATTTCACGTCTGGGCATAAAATTATGTAATTTTTAAAAATAAAAAAATTCGTAAAAAAATCATTAAATTGCAATTGCGGACCCTCAGATGGGCTCATTTGGCCTATGATTTTTTTTGAAAAATACCTCTAAGTGAAAAGTGCGGCTTAAAGTAGAAACAGACTTTTCAAGATGGTTGTTTTGGCACATGAAAGAGCTCAATTGAAACCATGGATAAAAAATTATGACCTTTGGAAGTTAGCCTATTTTTTTTTTAGATCATTATAAATGAAGGATTGTAATATTGTGAAATGTTAATAATTATTAGTCAATTTTAAATTTGACTTTTATTTGATTGTTATAGGATAATTTTAATTTTAAGAATTATGTCTATTTTATTATATAAAATTTTATTCTTTTGACTTGGAGAAGGTAAAAAATTCATGACATCCTTGATATAAGATAGAGTTTGTAAAAAAATCAGATTGTCCTAAGTATATAATAAGGTTTGGAGCCTTTTTTCTAAAAAATATTTTTTAAAAATCTAATATAATGATATATTTAGATTGAGAACATCTATCACAAATCAACAATTTTTTTGTGTAAATAGTACAATAAAATTATTTATCAATATATTATGTGACAAATTTAAAATAAATATTTCGTAATTGATATTTCTCAACATTTTCAAATTAAATATATTTATATTAATTTTAAAATTTTAACTAAATTACTATAAATATATATAGATATGTTTATTCATATATATTACTTTTAAATAATATTTCTAGTAAAGAGAAAGACTAAACATAATGAAGATGACCCGTCAATAAATAACAACCATAAATATTAGATATTAAGGTTAATCTCAATATCCATTGATCAATTGGAAGCATCTTAAGCCTTGATGAAAGCACTTTAATCCTCTCATTAAGGAGTTCTTCTTTATTGGTTGTGAGGAAGGTCAATTTAGAAGGTGATAGTATTTCAAGAAGTTGTATAGGTGAATGTTTCAAGATGATATGATATGATATAGTTTTGTAAAGATAATATTTCTTGAATTAATGTTTTCAAGTTATAATTTATTAATAAAGATTATTGTATGTTTACAAAGTTATGTTTGAGAAGACTTAACATTATTTTACATAAGATAATGGTTCATGATTATAAAAAATCAATGTTAATTAAATCACGAGTATTGAGTTAATAAATTTAGAAGATTGTTAAGAATATTTAAATATAATTAAAAATAATAATAATAATAATTAATAAATAAAATAATTATGATAAAATCATAAATATAATGTAAAATAAATACTTAAAATAAATTTAATTAATTTTTTTTTTTAATTATATAATTTGAAGGAGGAGCATAAAGAGCTACTCCTATTAACACCCTCTACTATATATATATATATATATATATATATATATATATATATATATATATATATGGTTTTAAAAAAACTAATATTAATTGTTTCATTAAAATTATTCTTAAAAACAAATTTAAAAATAAAATTTTAATACATAAAAATATATCAAATATAGTATAAAAAATTAATTATTATTTTTTAATTACAATTTACTTAAACAAAACATATTTTACATTAATAAATCCAAACACTAAATGTGCTCACTATAATGCTATCACAACTTTCAACCGCATTTAATTTTTCATACAACAATCACCCACATTGAACACCACTCCTCTTTATTTTTAGGTGAATCAACACTATTACAAACATAAAAAGCCCATTAATCTCATATTTATCTTAAAAAAAAATATGTGGCCTACTTATCAATACAAATAACGAGCCATAAAATATCTTTAATTTATAGAAAAACATGTAACAAAGAAAATACTTTTTCATGTCAAAATCTAAATTAAGTAATCAATATTTATTATTATTTTTACTTAAACAAAAGTTATGAAATGGTTTTAGAAACTATTTGTAACGAAGAAAAAAAAATTATTATTTTAGAAAGTTAAAGTTTTGTTCTTTTTCATATAAATAATTAAACTAATACTTGTTTTAGGGAATGAGTTGTGTTTATATATATATATATATATATATATATATATATGATTTCAGGGTTGGTGGGATTATTATTTAATATAAGTTAAAAATTAGAAAATAAATTGATTGGCTTGAGGTAAAAAAATTTAAATGCATATGATCAAAAACATTACATATGAATTTCATCACAATACATATATAAAATGTGGGATTTGATTTCTCATGCTATATATTAGTTGCAATTTTCATTTAATCAGATATTGGCTATGTAATCAATGTCTATTCATCTTGTATTGCAAATATCAATCAGATGTGGGGTTAATTTAGCACACTTCTTATATCATTCATGGGTAGTGATGTTTTATTAATAGAATAGTGTATCTGGCTAATTGTCTATTATTTCTCTAAATTAAACATATTTTAATGCATTTATCTACTTTCAGTAGTCTCCATATTTACGCGAGGTTCAATATTGAGTTATGTAAGTACTTGTTTTTCACTTATCTAATACACACTCTAGATGCTTCATGTATTTGTCAATTTTAAATTTATGGGTCATAATTGTGACACAATTTATATATATCCAAAGGTCAAATTCAAGCAATCACAATCAAATCAGAGTTTAAAACCACGCCTTTTATGTATTACTAGATATGGAATAATTTATTTTATTATATTATTATAAAAATTTTAATGCTTATATTTTCCCTATTACTAGATTTGAAATAACTAATTAATTAAGTTATATTTTTTATAAATACCATATTTACGGGACCTTTGCCTGATAAAAAATGAGAATGCATAACAAAAAAAATAGTCACAAAAAAAACTTTTATTTGTTATCCAAAAGACTGGCTAAGTAATAAAAAATAAAAAACTATATATACTTAAACTTCAAGTTCACCACTAGGGCACAAAAAGAAAAGGAAACTACCATATCAAAAAAACCTCTTACAAAACTAATGAAGTTCTATAATTTTTGTGAACTTGCAAGGAGATGTAAACCTAGAACGATTACTAGCTAGTAAAGGATGCTTCACAGGTGTTGAACCAATAGTAACCACACTAGAAATAGGAACCAACGAGCCACACACAGAGCCCAACTTGCATTTTCCTGAAACTAAATGTTCATTCACAACCCTAGTAATTGTTATTGGAGGTTGGCTAAATAGCCATGGAGGAGAAGTGGCAATCCAACGAAACACCATCCTAGCCAATAATTTGACCACCTCAGTTCTCTCCTGAGAATGGTGAACAGAGTGCATGGATTCTAGAGTAGGCAGAGGTGACAAAGCCTCCTCTAAAGGTAAAGGGGGAGACTATGAACTAGATAATCTATTCACCATTACCTTAGAAAGTAGATACTGAATGTATTTATGGAGGAGAGAAAATTCCCTTTCCAAGTCCCTGAATGCGGCCATTAGCATGAACCCAAACTTGTCTTTACTAGAGAAGGGCATGGGTTCCTATTGTCCACCATCAAAATCCACCATAACTTTATTCATTCCCACCCTAAAATTTAGATTAACAAAGAATTCAACCAAGTATTTCAGCCCTCTTTGTCAGAGACAAGGAACATGATGTTGTTAATAAAGATGGAGGCATCCATAAAATTAACTTTGATCATCTTACTGTCACAAAGGAATTCCTCCCCATTAATGTAAAGGATAGAAATGAAAGATTATTCAGAAGGAACTTAAAAATATTTATATAGATGACCTTGCGAGACTTTACCAACAAAATCCATTTGTGGTTTTTTATAGGAGCCCACAACTGAAGGATATGCCAAAGCTTCTCTCATAACAGACTCCATGAAACTTTGACTAGAACTCAAAAAGCTCAAAAAGCAACAATTGATGATAAGAATGAAAAGTTAAAATCTATCTTTAAAAAAACCACCTCCCAAAGGAAATAAATAGACAGGAACCAATCATAGTAACAAATACAACAACGCAGGGAAAGAAAGAGAAAATTAAAGAAGATTGGCAATATCAATGCTCAATTGTGTCACCCAAGCATCACTATGATTATCAATGATAATATTCATAGGTTGGTTGATTTCAATATATTCCAAGCATAAACAACCTTATTGGCTTATAAATTTATATTATTATAACATATGTGATGATATTTTCTTTATTAATGTCATTGATTTGAAAGTGACAAATTTAATTATCATTCATTTATTAGTATTTAATGCTCTAAATAAGGGTTCCCTGATTCATATTAAACTCGATTAATTTAGTTATAATGCATTTATTCATAATACATGAACCCAGGGGTTTGCTAACTCATTTTTATGTAGCTCCATACTCTACACAAATTTGTGAAATAAATGTGGTTTAACTATTAATAAATTTAAGCTATGTGATTTGTACAAGTACAAGATACTTTTTAAAAAATACACTCATAAATCTAAAATTTATAATGAACAAGAGGTAGATAGCCATAAATAAGTCAAATCTATAACTAGAAATCTAAATGCAAAACAAAATTGCAACAATCAATACACTAGGCACATCGAGTTTTCAGTAAATTATTAACAGTTTAACAAAGTGTGGAAACTAAATCTCTAAAATAGATCAAAGACTTGAATGAATTACTGAATTTCTATAAGAAGTATGTGTTTTACTTAACATACATGTTGTGTCCAATATACCTCACTTTCAAAAACTCTCTAGTGGAGGTCCATTTCAGCCTGAAAGGAACCAACTAAAGTGGGTGAATAATTTATTAGTGTTTATGATGTGCTTAATAATAATATGAATTTTCAAGCATTGTTATGTCTGGGTTTTTAGTTAACAATAGTTGTCTTGATACTAATAAGATTTTTCCACTACCTTGGATATCTAGGTTTTTGTTATTTATTTTAATGAGGCTAAGCTATATTAATGGTTTTTGGAAGTTCCCTAAGTGTAAAATTTCTTCAAGATTGCATCGATAAATTCTTATGTTCGGCTCTTTTTTTCGACACTCTTGCGCGACACATAAGTTCCTTGGAACTTTTATCCATCAGATGTTCTGTGAAAATTTAAACATCCTAGACCTTCATAGTCATTTTTTAAGTTGGTAAAGTTTTAAACTTCAATCTTCAGATAAATTGATGTCACCACCCACTATTTTGTTTCTATTAAAACACTTAGAAACTTTTATAAGTCTTTCAGGTGAGCGAAGCACCGATATCTTACCAAGTGTCACAATCCCTCTCACTCGACTGCTGACGGGATCAAAGTTTCAAAGTACAAAATTCCTAGTGAAGTGAAACAACCATAATTGTCCATGTGTTTTAATCTTGCCAGTGCATGGTCATAAAAGCATTCTAAAAAGTTTCTAGGTCTTCTAGGCAAGTAGAATGCTATGATGATGACACGTGTGTACCCAAACTTTATGGGGCATGGTGATTATGAGCAAAGGCAAGGAGCATGACAGTCCTGGCCAAGCAAAGCTCTGAGATGATGACACACATCATTATTCCACTCACCTTGAGTCCTCACAAAAAAAGTGAGGAGCACGACACTTCATGGAAAGCAAAGCACAGGGTGATTACACGTGTCATCATCTCACTCAACTAAAGACTGCACAACAAAAGTGAAAGCATGACACTTTCAAGAAAGTGGAAAACTAGATGATGACATGCATCCTCATCCTACTCATCCAGAGACCTTGCATCAAAAGTGAAGAGTATGACACTTCCATGTAAGCAGAGCATCAAGATGATGACACATGTCATCATCCCGCTCACTTAAACTCTGCACAACAAAAGAGAGAAGTATGATACTTTTGGATAAGTGCAACACCAGGGTGATGACAATAAAATAAGTTTTTAAAAATGCCTCATCATCATTTGCCATTAGTTTGGGATCAACATTCTTAAGTTTTGATCACCTTTACAACTCATGGTCACAACTTATCCCAAAAATTAAATATAAGATTTTTTTTATAATAATATATGTAATGTTCGAAAATGGATCTATAATAAATTTAATACTTCTAAAATAATTAAGATTGACTATATCAATTATATTTTGTTTTATTAATATAATAATAAACTTTCAAAAATAACGAGATTTATGTTTTCAATATTTCTAATGGTAGATTGTTTAATGTGATATACACATAATTTTTCCACAAATGTTTTTTGAATAAAATTGTGGAACCTTAAAAAGTGTATCCATGTTACCAACTATTTTGAAAAATTTATGTTGAAAAGTGAGATCTATGATAGATAGGCATAATGAGTACTCTTTGAACAAAAATCGCACATTTGGATAAGCTTACCATTTTCCATAGTTTTATGAATATAACACAAGACCATAGTTAATTTTAAATTTGATATTTATTTGATTAGTATAAAATAATTTTAATTTTCAAATTTATATTTATTTTATTGTTATATAATTTTTTTTTAATAAAAAATTTGATAAAAGATTTATAATGTCTTTGATATAAGGTAGAGTTTGTAGAAAAATCAGTATACAGTAAAATTTGGAGTTTTTTTTTTGGTGTCAAGTCTAATATAATGATACATTTAGATTGAGGTCATCTACCACAAATCAATAATATTTTTGTATAAATAATACAATAAAATCATTAATTAATACAATATGTGACAAATCTAAAATAAATATCTCATGATTAATATTTATCAATATTTTTAAACTAAATATATTTATACTAATTTTAATTTTTTTACTAAATTATCATTATAACCAAATATATATACTCAACACTTTTATTTATTCATATACATTACCTTTAAATAATAATTTTAATGAAAACAAAAACTAAACATAATTATGATGACCTTAATGAAGACTTTTACAAAATTATTATATATTATGGTTAATCTCAATATACTACCTTATGATGGTTATGATCATTTATAAAATCTTAACAAATAAGAACCATATATAAAAATATATTTTGTTGGTAAGCTTATGGCAATTAAATAGTAATAATATTTTCAAACCAATGATGATGATGATTAATAATGCATTTTGTTACAACTATTATACACAAACCCATAAAATCAAAGCAAACTTTAAAATAAAAATCCATTGATCAATTGGAAGCATTTTAAGCCTTAATGAAATCACTTTAATCTTTTCATTAAGTTGTTCTTTTTTATTGGTTGTGAAAAAGATCAATTTAATAAGTGGTAGTAATTTCGAGAAGTTGTAAGAGTAAATGCTTCAAAATGATAGTATTTTTTGAATTAATGTTTTCAAACTTATAATGTATTGATGAAGATTAGTATATGTTTACATGGTTATGTTTGAGAAGATTTAATATTATTTCACATTAAAATAATGGTTGATGATTATGAAAAAATAATATTAATTAAATTATAAAAATTGAGTAAACAAAATTTGAAAGATTGTTAAAAGTATTTACATATAATTTTAAAAAACAAATTAATCAATAAAAAATTATGATAAAATTATAAATATAAAATAATTATTAAAAATAAATTTAGTTGATTTTTTTCTTTCTATATGAGGGAAGGAAGGCTGCCAAAGGGCTGCTCCCACCAGCCCCCTCTACTCTATATACTTTAAAGTATAAATATAAGTTTATTTTCATATTATGGTCTCGAAAAAAGATAATGTTAATTATTTTATTAAAATTAATTTTTAAAAAATTAATATATACAAATATAATATTAAAAAAAAATAATTGAAAATGTTTTTAATTAAAAAATTTCACAATACTTCATTAATATAAATTAATGACCCAAGTAGATATGTTCACTACAATATTATCACAATTTTCGATCCCATTTAATTGTTCATGTGTAACAATCACAAAATTGAACACTCAAAATTTGAGGAATCAACATTATTACAAACATAAAAGGTCCAATAATCTCATCTTTATTTTCATTATTAAAATTAAAATACAAACACACACTTTGGCCTAACTAAATGGGCATGGACCCGAATGAAGGTGGTGCAAGAAATAAGAGGATTGTTTATTATATCATCCAAATCTATTAAACCTATCAATCCAAATAACTAACCATAAAATATATCTAATTTAGAGAAAAACATTTAACAAAAAATACTCTTTCATGTCAAAATCTAGATCAACAATAAGTAGTATACTTTTTTTCTTGAATAATTATAAGAACATGATTCTTGATGTGTTCTTCAAAAGTTTAGATTAAATCTCACAAAACCTCATTTTTAATATGATTTTTAAAGTATTTTATTTTATTTATAAAATTTATTATCTCATCTCATTAATCAATCCTCTTTTTTACCCTTAAATCTAATTTATCATAAATGTTAATGGTTGTTATTTATTTATATATCTTTTATTACAAAAAACTCTCAATTGTGAACAGAAATTTCCTCATTTTTAGACACTTTAGCAAGGTCTTCCTTTCAAATGGAGGAAATGTTCTCTTAAAAAACTATCTTTATAGAAAATGTTCTCTTTGATAAACATCTCTATAGAATAAATTAATTTTCTAGTGTAATTATTCTTATTCTATAAAATTTGGTTGTTTCTCTCCTTCTAAATACCCAAACAGAAGTGGGGTATAAAAAGTACCATAATATCATGAGGATGGGGAAGAAAAAGGGTTGCACCTTTGAATGATCAGGGAAAAAAGGGAGTTTCAATCTGACCTATTGAACTCCAATTAACAAGATAAAGTGATATAATATATTAAGAGATAAGTGGAAACATAGGAAGAGATGAAACAAAGACTTGGCGTTTGATTCACATAGAGCACATCTATTTTGTAGAATGATGTCTTTCTTTATAAATTTATCCACCATTAGTCTTATTTTGGGTTATCAACCAAAAGAAAATAATAATTTAAGTATAAGACCATTGTTCCAAAGTGACCTCCAAAGGAAACCATCCATGATTGGATTAAGTTCCACAAGTTAATTGAATTTAAAATTGTAAGCCCAATTCTTTGAAGTTGACAAAAATTAGTTCATCCTCTTTTAGTACCTAGCATATGTGAAACATATTAATCATCTCTTCAATAGAATGAAAACCAGCTAGCTCATCTTGGTTATAATAATCCATATTCAAGGTTATCCATGATTTTATTCCATCTATGGCATACAAATAGTCACTAACTGTTTCTCCCACGATTCTTAGTGATTTTGAAAGCTAGAGTTTAAGTGGATCAATAGCACTCATTGGTTCACCAAGAAGCCATGAATCATCCCAAAACGTTACTTCTTTTCCATCCCAAACATTCCATCTACACTCTTTTTTTTTTTAAGGGTTTTCCTTTAATAAGGTTATTCTAGAAAGTGGATTCATGAGAAGGTGACTTTAAGGTTATAAATGACACAAGTTTTCTATGAGTTAGGTACTTGGTTTTAATGATTTAAATGTTAGTGTAAGATTTTTCTCATTATATAATGATAAATGGAACAATTTTTCTATGAGTCAAGTATAGGGATATCATTCCAAGATTAAATTTATGATATCATATAAACAATTTTTTTATGTAAGTGCAAGAGATTAATTTTAAATTTGATTGTTATAGGATAATTTTAATTTTAAAACTTATGTCTATTTTAATGTTATATATTAATTTTTCTTGTTTACTTGGAAAAGTTGGTAAAAAAATCACAATGTTCTCGTCATGTAGTAGAGTTTGTAAAAAAATCAGAGTATGTTTACAACTTAATTATTTTTTAATTTTTTTTTCAAACCTAATATAATGATATATTTAAATTGAGATCATCTACCACAAATTAATAATTTTTTTGCATAAATAATACAATAAAATTATTAATTAATATAATATGTGACAAATTTAAAATAAATATTTCATGATTAATATTTCTCAACATTTTTAAATTAAATATATTTACACTAATTTTTAATCAAATTATTACTAAATTAAAAAAAATAATAATAATAAATAAATAAATAAATAAAAATCAAATCTTTATTTATTCATAAATATTACCTTTAAAAAAATATTACAAGTTGATTATCTACCAAGATCAACAAACTTTATACTCTCTTTGGTGAACACAGACTCTAAACATAATGAGGATGATCCTAACGAAGATTTTTACAACCTCATGATAGTGAATCTCAATACCCAACGTTATGATGGTGTGGAAAATATTAATAACTAACCACCATAAATACATGTATATTTGGTTGGTAAGGTTATGGCAATTATTTATATATTTATATTTATATATGACATTGATGTTGATTAATAATGCATTTGTTTGGTACAACTATCATATACAAACCCGGAAGCATTTTAAGTTTTAATGAAAGCACTTTAAGTTTCTCATGCATTAAGGAATTGTTCAATTTAGTAGGTGGTAGTATTTCGAAAAATTGTAAAGGTAAATATTTCAACATGATAAGATATTATTTTGTAAAAGATAGTATTTTTTAGAATTAATATTTTTGAGTTATAATGTATTGATGAAGATTATTATATGTTTATATGGTTATGTTTGAGAACACTTAATATTATTTCATATCAAGATAATGGCTGATGATTATGAAAAATCAATATTAATTGAATCAAAGGCATTGATTTAACAAAATTTAGAAGATTGTTAAGAAAATTTAAATACAAATAAAAAATAATAATAATTAATCAATTAAAAATTATGAGAAAATTATAAATATAATGTAAAATAAATAATAAGAATAAATTTAATTAAAATTTATTTTCTATATACCATGAAGGAGAAGAGGTGGCCAAAAAATTATAAATATCAATTTATTCCCATACTAATGATTTCAAAAAAGAACAATATTAGTTGTTTCATTAAAATTAATCCCAAAAACAAATTTAAAAAACAAAATTTTAATATTGTAAAAATATACTAAATATAATATAAAAATTAATTGAGAATTTTTTAAGTTCACAATGCAATTGAACAAAACATATTTTTCATTAATTTTTCATACAATATTAAATGTGCTAACTCCAATACTATCACAACATCCAACCCCATTTAATTGTTCATACAATAATCCCACACATTAAACGCTCTATTATTTTATTATTTTATTTTATTTTTTACGAATCAACACTAAAAGAATATTTGGCCTACCTAAATGGGCATGGGATCGAATGAAAGTTGTACAAGAAGTAAGAGGGATTCTGTTTATTAAAACAACCAAATGTATCAAACCTATCAGTCCAAATAACTAACCATAAAAAAAGACTATTTTATGTCAAAATCTAAATCAAGCCATCAATATTCACTATACATTTTTACTTAAATAACTAGAAAAACGTGATCCTCGAATTGTTGTTCAAAAAGTTCGGATTAAATATCATCAGAGTTAATTTTAAAAAAAATGTCCAAATTAACTTTTTATATATTTTATTCTATTTTTTTAGAGTTTACTATCCATCTCATTAGTCAACCCTCTCTTCCATTATTAAATCTATTTTAACATGAAATTTGATGTTTGTTATTTATTTATATGTTTCTTCAGCTCTTAAATGTAAATAATGATTTCTTCATTTTTAGACATTTTAGTAAGGTCTTTCTTTTTGATAGAGGAAATGTTCTTTTTGATATTTAAATTTATAAAATAAATTAAATTTTTGATGTAATTATTCTTATTTTATAAAATTTAGTTGTTGCTCTTTTTTCAAATACCCCAACAAAAGTGGAGTATAAAAAATGTCCACATCTTCAAGATGAGGGAAGAAAAAGGGATCCATTATTGAATGATCAGGTCAAAAAGGGTTCAATCTGACCCAATGAACTCCAAACAAGGGGAAAAAGTGATCAAAGGTGTTAAAAGATAATGGGAAACAAAGGAAGAGATGAAAAGCAGATTCAACCTCTAATTCACATAGAACACATCTTTTATAGAAGGAGGTCTCTTTTTATAAAGTTATCCATAGTTAATATCTTATTTTAGTCTGCCAACCAAAATAAGAAATTTAATTTAGGTATAATATCAATGTTCCAAAGAGACCTCCAAAGAAAACAATCCATTGTTGGATTAAGTTCCACAAGGTAACCAAATTCAAAATTGTAAGCTCGATCTTTTGAAGTTGCCAAAAATAGTTCATCCTCTTTCAGTACTTAGCATTTATAAAACAAAATAATAATCTCTTGAATAGAATGAAATCCAGTGAGCTCATCTTGGTTAAAATAATGTATTTGAGTGGATGCTAAGATTTCTAGATCAAACAAATGAACAAATTTGTGATAGGCATGAGTCAAGCATGTACACAACATAATAGCTACAAGAAAATGAAATCACATAAGAGAATATTGCATAGACAAGATAAGATCCAAAACCCATCTTCCATTGAAGAATAGCTCACAAAGAGAGATGCACATATAGGAGGGCATGAATAACTCCTCAAAAGAAAGGCGGTCAGAGAGCCAATAATGGAAGAGTAACTTCCATACCCAAAATATCCAGTAAAGGGAATTAATTCCTATTCATCTGGTCAAAATGTAACTCTAAGTACACCTAATCAATCTTATCCATGAAAGTAGGAAAACTCCAAGTTGAGGGAGAAAATCGTATAATAAATAAATATCGGGGAAAAACCCCTACTCTAGCATAATCCATTGTCAAAGTTATCCATGATTTTATTTCAAGGAAACATGTTTCAAGTTCCCTAAACTATGCCATTGAAAACATGCCCCTACATTCCGACCCACAATAAGAAGATTGTCCATAACTACAACTTAGAATGTCTCAACATCCTTCTCCAAGCCACCATAATGATCCTTATTTATAATGTTATATGTAATTATAAACACATCTACCTTAATAGGAATCATGTAGCATCAAATTCATAACAAACATGGAATTAAACTCATAAGAGAATCTTGACCTCATCTCATTTTCCATATAATTTACATCCAAGATTGGCTTAGTTTTAAGAAAAACATCACCAGACTAGATGAAGAAGATAATTTTTAGCCACTTCTATATGATAATCAACCAAAATCCTATCTCTCGATGGAACCCATACAAGAATTGAGGAAAACACACAGATGGTCTCATGGTAACTAGGGACAAAGCAATTCAGATATGTTGACAAGCATTGACATCCTTTCACACACCTCTCAAGTGAGATAAAAAGGGATGAACTAGCCACATGTAATCAATCCAAGCCCCTTCAAGACCTTCATGACATTTGACACTCCCAATCATAATAAATAGATGCATAAATGAAGAGCTTGAGAAGGCAAACAAAATCACCACCACATCATTTATTGGCATCACATCACCCATCATTCCAAGGAAAGGG
Source organism: Torreya grandis (assembly GCA_037957365.1). Classification (NCBI taxonomy): domain Eukaryota; kingdom Viridiplantae; phylum Streptophyta; class Pinopsida; order Cupressales; family Taxaceae; genus Torreya; species Torreya grandis. Next base: position 4,149,153 of record JARHVA010000517.1, on the reverse strand, counting down.
CAAGACCCAAAAAGGCTCATCATTCGACTTTGATCTAAGAGAAAAATTTATGATAATGTAAATATAATTTGATTTAAACAAAAATCCCTTACATTAAGGGTAGACACCATCTTGAGGTATAGGTCGGGGTCTTCAGATCACATCCATAGCGCAAACATCCTCCAATCCATGCTAGAGTATGAGAACATTACCCAGATTCATTTGTTCACATTGATCAATCCCTTTATTTTCTAGGAAATCTACCTCTCTATTTGCTTCTTTGAAATAATGTTATGCCCATCACAAGTCGAAATCACCTAGATTCACCCATATTCAGAATAATATTTTTAAATATCCAATTACAAGATCTTTGATTCTAAATTACATTAATGATTACCAAGAGCCAATTAGATTCTGGTGACCAAGGCATGTGCTTTATCCTTGTTAGTCCCATCATGTAAATTAATAAAGGCTACATAAATTAAGGATCCCACATAGTCTCTAATAATGTAGGCAGTGCCTTAGGCACTCAGAATGTCTTGTGAATCCCCATCAATGTTGATTTTGAAGAAATTCATAGGAAAGGTACACCAAGATGCCTGCAATCTTCTTCATGGTAGCTTCTTCCCTATCCTAAATGCCATTGGCCCATTAATAGGGGCATATGGTATTTTTTATTATTACTTGGAGAAGGCAATCAGAAAACCATGATATCTTGGGCATATGGTGGAACTTTGAGCCAATTTTTTTTTCCATAGATGATTTTTCAAGGTCGATGGAGTGGTACAATTAGATTGAGGCAATATATCATTGACTAGCAAAATTTTTAGAGAATTTAATGGAGCTAATAATCAATGTATAACCCTTTAATGTGCAAAAAAAGTGACAAATACAAGATAGATGCTTCAAAATTGATATATCTCAACATTTTTCATATATATAACATTTGTAATAATTAATATATATTAGAGGGGTATTATAAATGTGGATATCATGTTTAATTTATTAAAAAATATAGTGGCTTGCTAACAAAAAAATAATAGTTATTACAAGGGTTGTAGTTCAACTAATGCAAACGTTATCTAACAAGGTTAAAATTTAAAGAGATACCAAAAACATATGAGACCAAGTTCGAGTCTCATGTAAATTTGGTGGAATAGGCACCTCAAATTTCTTATTATTAAATTGAAGAAGGTAGATTATTCATATACTTGATACCAATAGATGATAAAAAACTTTGAAGAATCAATATATTTATCCTTCAAAAACAAAAATTGAGATTTACGCTTTCTACATTTTATTGATACATTATTTAATATAATTCAAAACATCAATATTAATAAATAACATACTCAATTTTTTCCAAATTTTTTTTCTAATAAATTTTAAACTTTTTCTTCACATATTTTTATTTTCTTTAGTGAATCCGAAGCCACCGATCCCTTTCACCAACTATTCCTGAGAAATCTATGTTATAGATATTGAAAATGATTTCATTGACAAGTGAGATCTATATTACATAAGCACAATGAACAGACACACAAATTTGGATAAGGTTACCGTTGTCCACATTGATATCATTATGGAACAAGACCACTCTTCCTCATTGCAGGCACAGTTTTCATGGCCTTTCATAAGATTGGATTGCAAATTGATGAAACAATGCATAAATGATTTCTTTATGCAAGTGGAAGAGACCGTATAATTGTGCATCTTCCCGAAACTATGATGCATTGTTTGTCAACCTTTCAAATCAATTAAAAGTTTTTCTGTGTATTTCATTTTTTAAATATACAGATGATGTGATTTATTATTTAAATTTTTATTTATTTTTTTTCGGTTGAGAAGAGAATATCTTCATTATTATAATTTTATATGATATATATTTAGTTTGGATGAATTTACTTATATACATTACATACATTTTTAATAGGTTCTAATATTTTCCATTTAATTCTTTAGAAAATTAGGACAGATGCCTTATATACAATTTGAAATGTTTGATCATAAATGAAAAACTTTAATAATAATTTTCTTATATAATTACAACTAATAAATCTAAACTCCCTTTTGAATTTTAAGATTATAATTTTAACTTTATTGTTAAAATGTTATACAAATAAATTGAATATTATATATAACAATAAAAAACATAAAATCATTATTTTTATTTGTTTATAACTATTATCTATAAATTATATTAAAATTTTACTTGTATTAAAAATCAACAGGGTTTATTTTATTTATTATGAAGAAACTAATAGCCAACCTAGATCAAAAACAACACTCTTATCATAAGAGAGAATCTCAACAATTTTGTCTATAATAAAAAAGAAAAACATTAAACATAAAGAAGATGATTTATAAATCCTTAAAGCTCAAATTTGTCAGATTTGACAAATTCACCAAGTAATAAGAATGTTAATACTTTGATATTAAGATATTTCGTATTAAAGATAAAATAAAGCTAGATGTTGAAATTGTGATTTAAGAAATACAAATTTATTTAATAGTATTCATATTAGTATATGCAAAAAATGATGATGAACAAATTTATATAGAAAAATTTCTATGATCATTTTCATATTAGTAGTATCAAAAAGAAGCAATGCCAATTCTTCTATCAAAATCAGTCTTAAAAACAATGTTAGAAATATAATTTTATTGGTATAAAAATATACTAAAAAATATAAGAAATTAATAATTGTTTGGTGGTTTTTTTTCCTTTTTTAATTTTGTTTTGTTTTGTGAGATGTTAAAACTCATGACTCAATCAATACAATCATAGAATGTATTTAATATGTGAAATAAATGTTAAAAAAACTCCTGTCAAAAAACTCAAACAACCAATAGTTATTATATTTTTGTACATTAAAAAAACAATAGTAATATTAATTTTAGAAGTGAAGGAAATAAAAATTTAAAACGGTCTTCTGTCATAATTATAACACTATTGGAAAATGGTAAGCTTATTCAAATGTGCAATTTTTTAAAAAAGAGTATTCATCATGCGTAGGTAGGACATTTTTACTAACAGCTAACATTATTATAATCTATTATGACCACCTCTAGTTGTCATTGTAGATTATGTGTATTGAATTAATAAAAAAACACTCCTAACACTCAATTATATGTATATACTAATTGAAATGTTTCTTTTTACTTTTTTAAAAATAAAGCACAAGTCATGGGAAAGTATTCATGCTACAATATGCATATGAAACTACAAATATGTAAAGTAAATAAATGAACAATGCAATGCACTAAATCTAAATTCAAATGAGAACACATTTTCTCAATTTTACATTAAAAAACAAATCTAATACTACTAAAGTAATATTCTACAATAATTATAATTCAAGAAAAAAAAGTTCTAATCAAAATATTGAATTGTAAAAAAATAAAAAACTAACCTCAAAGCATTTTAAGATAAGGCTCCTTCATTATAATCATTTAAATTAATTTATAAAATATAATAGAAATAATTATTCAAAAAATTATATATATATAACCATTTGCCATTACTATGGTATTAGAGATACCATGTAAATTTATAAATTTATGATATCATTTCCAAGATTAAATTTATGATACCATGTAAATGATTTCTTTATTCAAGTGGGAGAGAGAATAAAAATATACCTTCACGAAACTATCATGCCTATTTGGTCAACCTTTCGAATAACTTATTTATAAAAAAATAAAATTAAAAATCCTTTTTTATTTAAGTTTAATTTATTTTTAAGTTTACGATGGTGTTGGGGGAAAATGTTTTCCATGTTGATAAGGAAAATGTTTTTTAAAAAATAAGATCTTTTTGCACTAATAGGGTTCCATATAATTCTTTATTTTTCTTAGCAGAGGAAAACTAGGATCAAAGTGTTATTAAAATGTATTGTATCAGTTAAATCTCATTACATGTAGGTATGTCATCTGGCATAAGAAAGCTAGAGAAATTTTACACAGGTGATTTTTTTTTGGTGCCCCTCATCACTTGTCTGGGCTGGAGAAGGATTCCTGAAATAGTAGCTGCTCAGAAATTTTAGGAAGATTTTATTTTTAAGCAGTAGAATTAAATTTCTATTTCCATGAAACCTCATTTGTCATATTTTTAGGAACAATAGCCCCCAGCGTGAGACCCCGTTGTTAGGGTGTTGTGTCGGCATGCATGTTCAATCGTACAAGCATCAACTCGATTTTTATATAGTGCAGGCACTAGTCGAAATTTATATGATGATTATAATTAATAATTAAGTTTAAATTTTAATATTTATTTGATTCTTATAGGATATTTTAATTTTAAAATTTATGTTTATTTTATTGTTATAGAATTTTTTTTTTTAATTTTTGCTTCCAGAAGTTGGTCAAAAAATCATAATGTTCTCAGCATATGGAGTTTGGAGTTTGGAGTTCGTAGAAAAATCAGATTATTCTAAGCATACGATAGAGTTTAAAGCTTAATTTTTTCTAAAATGATTTTTTCAAATGCATAATAATTGTATATTTAAATTGAGACTATCGTCCACAAATCAATGAAACTCAAATTAACACCTTATGATTAATATTTCTCAATATATTTAAACTAATTGTAACTTTTTGACCAAATTACCACTATGCATAAAACCTTTGTTTGTTCATAAATATTACCTTTTAAAAAGTATATTACAATTTGATTGAATACAAAGATCAACATAATGAGGATGACCCTAATGAAGTTTGTTTTATTTTTAAACTAAACATATTTACACTAATTTTAACTTTTTGACTAAATTACTACTATACATGACAATTAAAAAAAATGTATTTATTTTTTCATAAATATTGCTTTTAAAAAGTATATTACAAGTTGATTGTATACAAATATCAACATAATGAGAATGACTCCAACGAAGTTTGTTACAAAATAATTTTTATATTAATAGGGTGTTATAATTGTATAATGAAACTGAAAACTATCAAAATAATAAAATTACTAATAGGTGAAGATCTGAAACAATATTTGAATTGATTCGTATTGAATGAATTGAAACAATTACAAACCTAAATCATGCTTAAATAAGCTTCATTTCATAATTAGAGTTGACATGCAAAAATTCAAACAAAAACTAATTTTTTTTTTTTTAAAAAAAACTTCTATTTTTAGTAGTTGTTATTTCTAGTAAGTTTTGCATGCAAGTGTGTGCAGCTCTAAAAATATTTTGATATACTTTAAACATTAAAATTAGCCTATAGGATGAATTTCAACTGAATTTCACATCTGGTCATAAAAATATGTAATTTTTAAGAATAGAAAAATTCTTAAAAAATCATTAAATTGCAATTGTGGACCCTCAGATGGGCTAGTTTGGCCTCCAATTTTTTTTGAAAAACACCTCTAAGTGAAAAGTGTGGCTTAAATCAGAAACATACTTTTCAAGATGGTTGTTTTGGCACATGAAAGAGCTCAATTGAAACTATGGATAAAAAATTATGGCCTTTGGAAGTTAGCCTATTTTTTTTACATCATTATAAATGAAGGATTGTAATATTGTGAGATGTTAATAATTATTAGTCAATTTTAAATTTGACTTTTATTTGATTGTTATAGGATAATTTTAATTTTAATATAATAAGGTTTGGAGCCTATTTTTTTATTTTTTTCAAATCTAATATAATGATATATTTAGATTGAGAACATCTATCACAAATCAACAATTTTTTTGTGTAAGTAGTACAATAAAATTATTTATCAATATATTATGTGACAAATCTAAAATAAATATTTCGTGATTGATGTTTCTCAACATTTTCAAATTAAATATATCTATATTAATTTTAAAATTTTAACTAAATTACTACAAATATATATGTGTGTGTTTATTCATATATATTACTTTTAATAATATTTCTAGTAAAGAGAATGACTAAACATAATGAAGATGACCTGTCAATAAATAACGACCATAAATATTAGATATTAAGGTTAATCTCAATATCCATTGATCAATTGGAAGCATCTTAAGCCTTGATGACAGCACTTTAATCCTCTCATTAAGGAGTTCCTCTTTATTGGTTGTGAGGAAGGTCAATTTAGAAGGTGATAGTATTTCAAGAAGTTGTACGGGTGAATGTTTCAAGATGATATAATATGATATAGTTTTGTAAAGATAATCTTTCTTGAATTAATGTTTTCAAGTTATAATTTATTAATAAATATTATTCTATGTTTACAAGGCTATGTTTGAGAAGAGCTAACATTATTTTACATCACGATAATGGTTGATGATTATAAAAAATCAGTGTTAATTAAATCAGAATATTGAGTTAACAAACTTTAGAAGATTGTTAAGAATATTTAAATATAATTAATAATAATAATAATTAATTAATAAAATAATTATGAGAAAATTATAAATATAATGCAAAATAAATATTAAAAATAAATTTAATTAAAATTTCTTCTTTCTATATAACTTGAAGGAGGAGCTTAAAGAGCTATTCTTTATATATATATATATATATAAATGAATTCATTTTCATATTAGTGGCCCTAAAAAAACAATATTAATTGTCCCATTAAAATTAATTTTAAAAGCAAATTTAAAAATAAAATTTTAATATATAAAAATATATCAAATATAATATTAAAAATTAATTGATTTTTTTAAATTACAATTCAATTAAACAAAACATGTTTTACATTAATAAACACAAACACTAAATGTGCTCACTATAATGCTATCACAACTTTCAACCCCATTTAATTGTTCATAAAACAATCACCCACATTGAACACCACTCCTCTTTATTTTTGGGTGAATAACACTATTACAAACATAAAAATCCCATTAATCTCATCTTTATCTACACAAAAGAATATTTGGCCTCCTTATCAATACAAATAATGAGACATAAAATATCTTTAATTTAGAGAAAACAATGGAACGAAGAAAATACTTTTTCATGTCAAAATCTAAATTAAGTAATCAATATTTATTATATTTTTTAACTTAAAAAAAGTTATGAAATGGTTTTAGTACCTATTCATAACAAAGAAAAAAAATTTATTATTATGTAAACTTAAAGTTTCATTCTATTTCTTATAAATAATAAAACTAATAGTTGTCTTAGGGAATGAGTTGTGTTGATATGTATGTGTGTATGTGTGTATGTGTATGTGTATATGTATGTGTATTTGTATGTGTATATGTATATGTATATATATGGATTTTAGGGTTGGTGGGATTACTGTCTAATATAAGTAGAAAATTAGAAAATAAATTGGTTTACTTGAGGTTAAAAAATCTAAATGCATATGACCAGAAACACTATATATGAATTTCATTGCAATACATATATAAAATATGAGATTTGATTTATCATGTTATTTATTAGTTGAAATTATCATTTAATCAGATATTGGCTATGTAATCAATGTCTATTCATCTTGTATTGCAAATGTCAATCAAATGTGAGATCAATTTAACTCACTTCATATATCATTCATGGGTAGTGATGTTTTATTAATGGAATAGTGTATCTGGCTAATTGTCTATTATTACTCCAAATTAAACATATTTTAATGCATTTATTTACATTCAGTAGCATCCATATTTACGTGAGGTTCAATATTGAGTTATGTAAGTACTTGTTTTTCACTTATTTGATACACATTCTAGATGCTTCATGTATTTGTCAATTTTAAATTTATGGGTCATAATTGTGACACAATTTATATATATCTAAAGGTTCAAATTCAAGTAATCACAATCAAATCAGAGTTTAAAACCACATCTTTTATGTATTACTAGATATGGAATAATTAATTTTTTTTATATTATTATAACAACATTAATGCTTGTATTTTCCCTATTACTAGATTTGAAATAATTAATTAAGTTATATTTTTTATAAATACCATATTTACGGGACCTTTGCCTGATAAAAAATGAGAATACATAACAAAAAAATAGCCACAAAATAAACTTTTATTTGTTAGCCAAAAGACTAGCTAAGTCATAAAAAATAAAAAACTATGCATACTTAAACTTCAAGTTCACCACTAGGGCACAAAAACAAAAGGAAACTACCATATCAAAAAAACCTCTTACAAAACTAATCAAGTTCTATAATTTTAGTAAACTTGCAAGGAGACGCAAACTTGGAACAATTACTAGCTAGCAAAGGATGCTTCACAGGAGCTGAACTAGCAGCCACCACACTAGAAATAGGGACCAACGAGCCACACACAAAGCCCAACTACTTGGAATTGCATTTACCTACAACTAAATGTTTGTTCACAACCCTACAAATTATTATTGGAGGTTGGCTAACTAGCCATGGAGAAGTGAAAATCCAATGAAACACCATCCTAGCCAATAATTTAACCGCCCCAATTCTCTCTTGAGAATGGTGAACAAAGTGCATGGATTCTAGAGTAGGTAGATGTGACAAAGCCTCCTCTAAAGGTAGAGGGGGAAACCATGAACAAGACAATATATTCACCTTTACCTCATAAAGTAGATACTAAATGTATTTATGGAGAGAAAATTTCCTTTCCAAGTCCCTGAATGTGGCAATTGGCATGAACCCGAACTTGTCTTTATTAGAGAAGGGCATGGGTTCCTATTGTCCACCATCGAAATCCACCATAAATTTATCCAGTCCCACCCTAAAAGTTGGATTAACAAAGAATTCAACTAAGGATTTCAGTCCTCTTTGTCAGAGACAAGGAACATGATGTTACTAATAAAGACGGAGGCATCCATCGAATTAATTTTGATCATCTTACTATCACAAAGGAATTCCTCCCAAATAATAGAAAGGATAGAAATGAAAGCTTCTTCAAAAGGAACACAAAAATATTTCTACAGATGACCTTGCGAGACTCTACCAACAAAAGCCATTTGTGGTTTTTTGTAGGAGCCCACAATTGAAGGATATGCCAAAGCTTTTCTCATAGCAGACTCCATGAAACTCTGACTAGAACTTGAAAATCTCCAAAAGCAACAATTGATGACAAGAATGAAGAGTTAAAATCTAGCTTATTTAAAAAAACCACCTCCCAAAGGAAATAAATAGATAGGAACCAATCATAGAAACAAATACGGTAATAGAGAGAAAGAAAGAGAAAATTAAAGAAGATTGGCAATATCAATGCTCAATTTTGTCACCCAAGCATCACTATGATTAACAATGATAATATCCATAGGTTGGTTGATTCCAATATTTTCCAATCATCAATAACCTTATTGGCTTATAAATTTATATTATTATAACATATGTGGTGATATTTTTTTATTAATGTAATTGATTTGAAAGTAAAAAATTTAATTATCATTCATTCATTAGTAATTAATGCTCTGAATAGGGGTTCCCTGATGCATATTAAACTTTATTAATTTAGTTATACTACATTTATTCATAATACGTAAACCTAGGGGTTTGCTAACCTATTTTTCATGTAGCTCCATACACTACACAAATTTGTGAAATAAATGTGGTTTAACTATTAATAAATTTAAACTATGTGTTTTGTGGAAGTACAAGATACTTTTTAAAAAATACAATCATAATTCTAAAATTTATAATGAGCAAGAGGTAGATAGCCATAAATAAGTCAAATTTATAACTAGAAATCTAAATGCAAAAAAAATTGCAACAATCTATACACTAGGTACATCGAGTTTTCAGTAAGTTATTAACAGTTTAACAAAGTGTGGAAACTAAATCTCTAAAATAGATCAAAGACTTGAATTAATTATTGAATTTCTATAAGACGTATGTGTTGCACTTAACATACATCTTGTGTCCAATATACCTCACTTTCAAAACATTTCTAGTAGAGGTCCATTTCAGCCTGAAAGGAATCAACTATGGTGGGTGAATAATTTATTAGTGTTTATCGCATGCTTAATAATAATATGAATTTCCAAGCATTGTTATGTCTCATTTTTTATTTAACAATAGTTGTCTTGATACTAACAAGATTTTTCCATTGTTGTGGATATCCAGGGTTTCATTGTTTATTGTAATGAGGATAAGCTATATTAATGGTTTTTGGAAGTTCCTTAAGTGTGCAAGTTCTCTGAGATTGCATCGACATATTCCTATGTTTAGCTCTTTTGTTTGACACTCTTGTGTGACACATAAGTTCCTTGAAACTTTTATCCATCAGATGTTCTATGAAAATTCAAACATCCTAGACCTTCATAGTCATTTTTTAAGTTGGTAAAGTTTTACACTTTGATCTTTCGATAAATCGATGTCACCACCTACTATTTTATGTCTATTCAAACACCTACAAACTTTTCTAAGTCTTACGGGTGAGCGGAGCATTGATATCTTACCAAGTGTCACAATCCCTCTCACTCGATGGCTGACAAGATCAAATTTTCAAAGTAGCAAATTCCTAGTGAAGCAAAACAACCATAATTGTCCATGTGTTTTGATCCTACCAGTGCATGGTCATAAAAGCATTCTAAAAAGTTTCTAAGTCTTCCAGGAAAGTATAACACTACGATGATGACATGTGTCATCATCCTGTGTACCCAAAGTTTATGGGGCATTGGGATAATTAGCAAAGGCAAGGAGTATGACAGTCTTGGCCAAGCAAAGCTCTGAGATCATGACACACATCATTATTCCACTCCCTTGGAGTCCCCAAAGAAAAATTGATGAGCATGAAACTTTATGGCAAGTAAAGCATGGGATGATGACACATGTCATCATCTCGCTTAGCTAAAAATTGCACAGTAAAAGTGAGAGCATGACACTTTGAGGCAAGTGGAACACTAGGATGATGACATGCATCTTCATCCTATTCATTCAAAGACCTTGCATCAAAATTGAGGAGTACGACACTTCCATGTAACTAGAGCACTAAGATGATGACACATGTCATCATCTTACTCACTCAAATGGTGCATAGCAAAAGAGAGAAGTATGATACTTTTGGATAAGTGTAACACCAGAGTGATGACAATAGAATAGATTTAAAAATGCCTCATCATCATTTGCCATTAGTTTGGGATCACCATTCTTAAGTTTTGATCACCTTTACAATTCATGGCCATAACTTATCTCAAAAATTAAATATAAGATTTTCTTTATAATAAAAAATGTAATGTTCGAAAATGAATTTATATTGAATTTGATACCTCTAAAATAATTAAGATTGAATATATCAATTATATTTTGTTTTATTAATATAATAATACACTTTCGAAAATAGCGAGATTTATGTTTTCAATATTTCTAATGGTAGATTGTTTAATGTGATATACACATAATTTTTCCACAAATGTTTTTTCATTAAAATTGTGGAACCTTAAAAAGTGTATCCATGTTACCAACTATTTTGAAAAATCTATGTTGAAAAGTGAGATCTATGATAGATGGGCAAAATGAGTACTCTTTGAACAAAAATCGCACATTTGGATAAGCTTACCATTTTCCATAGTTTTATGAATATAACACAAGACCATAGTTAATTTTAAATTTGATATTTATTTGATTACTATAAAATAATTTTAATTTTCAAATTTATATTTATTTTATTGTTATATAATTTTTTTTAATAAAAAATTTGATAAAAGATTTATAATGTTTTTGATATAAGGTAGAGTTTGTAGAAAAATCAGTATACAGTAAAATTTGGAGTTTTTTTTTTGGTGTCAAGTCTAATATAATGATACATTTAGATTGAGGTCATCTACCACAAATCAATAATATTTTTGTATAAATAATACAATAAAATCATTAATCAATACAGTATGTGACAAATCTAAAATAAATATCTCATGATTAATATTTATCAATATTTTAAAATTAAATATATTTATACTAATTTTAATTTTTTTACTAAATTATCATTATAACTAAATATATATACTCAACACTTTTATTTATTCATATACATTACCTTTAAATAATAATTTTAATGAAAACAAAAACTAAACATAATTATGATGACCTTAATGAAGACTTTTACAAAATTATTATATATTATGGTTAATCTCAATATACTACCTTATGATGGTTATGATCATTTATAAAATCTTAACAAATAAGAACCATATATAAAAATATATTTTGTTGGTAAGGTTATGGCAATTAAATAGTAATAATATTTTTCAAACCAATGATGATGATTAATAATGCATTTTGTTACAACTATTATACACAAACCCATAAAATCAAAGCAAACTTTAATATAAAATCCATTGATCAATTGGAAGCATTTTAAGCCTTAATGAAATGACTTTAATCTTTTCATTAAGTTGTTCTTTTTTATTGGTTGTGAGAAAGATCAATTTAGTAAGTGGTAGTAATTTCGAGAAGTTGTAAGAGTAAATGCTTCAAAATGATAGTATTTTTTGAATTAATGTTTTCAAACTTATAATGTATTGATGAAGATTAGTATATGTTTACATGGTTATGTTTGAGAAGATTTAATATTATTTCACATTAAAATAATGGTTGATGATTATGAAAAAATAATATTAATTAAATTATAAAAATTGAGTTAACAAAATTTGAAAGATTGTTAAAAGTATTTACATATAATTTTAAAAAACAAATTAATCAATAAAAAATTATGATAAAATTATAAATATAAAATAATTATTAAAAATAAATTTAGTTGATTTTTTTCTTTCTATATAACTTAAGGGAAGGAAGGCTGCCAAAGGGCTGCTCCCACCAGCCCCCTCTACTCTATATACTTTAAAGTATAAATATAAGTTTATTTTCATATTATGGTCTCGAAAAAAGATAATGTTAATTATTTTATTAAAATTTATATATATATATATATATATATATATATATAATATTAAAAAAAAAATTGAAAATGTTTTTAATTAAAAAATTTCACAATACTTCATTAATTTAATAAATTAATGACCCAAGTAGATATGTTCACTACAATATTATCACAATTTTCGATCCCATTTAATTGTTCATGTGTAACAATCACAAAATTGAACACTCAAAATTTGAGGAATCAACATTATTACAAACATAAAAGGTCCAATAATCTCATCTTTATTTTCATTATTAAAATTAAAATACAAACACACACTTTGGCCTAACTAAATAGGCATGGACCCGAATGAAGGTGGTGCAAGAAATAAGAGGATTGTTTATTATATCATCCAAATCTATTAAACCTATCAATCCAAATAACTAACCATAAAATATATCTAATTTAGAGAAAAATATTTAACAAAAAATACTCTTTCATGTTAAAATCTAAATCAACAATAAGTAGTATACTTTTTTTCTTGAATAATTATAAGAACATGATTCTTGATGTGTTCTTCAAAAGTTTAAATTAAATCTCACAAAACCTCATTTTTAATATGATTTTTAAAGTATTTTATTTTATTTATAAAATTTATTATCTCATCTCATTAATCAATCCTCTTTTTTATCCTTAAATCTAATTTATCATGAATGTTATTGGTTGTTATTTATTTATATATCTTTTATTACGAAAAACTCTTAATTGTGAACAGAAATTTCCTCATTTTTAGACACTTTAGCAAGGTCTTCCTTTCAAATGGAGGAAATGTTCTCTTAAAAAACTATCTTTATAGAAAATGTTCTCTTTGATAAACATCTCTATAGAATAAATTAATTTTCTAGTGTAATTATTCTTATTCTATAAAATTTGGTTGTTTCTCTCCTTCTAAATACCTAAACAGAAGTGGGGTATAAAAAGTACCATAATATCATGAGGATGGGGAAGAAAAAGGGTTACACCTTTGAATGATCAGGGAAAAAAGGGAGTTTCAATCTGACCTATTGAACTCCAATTAACAAGATAAAGTGATCTAAGATATTAAGAGATAAGTGGAAACATAGGAAGAGATGAAACAAAGACTTAGCATTTGATTCACATAGAGCACATCTATTTTGTAGAATGATGTCTTTCTTTATAAATTTATCCACCATTAGTCTTATTTTGGGTTATCAACCAAAAGAAAATAATAATTTAAGTATAAGACCATTGTTCCAAAGTGACGTCCAAAGGAAACCATCCATGATTGGATTAAGTTCCACAAGTTAATTGAATTTAAAATTGTAAGCCCAATTCTTTGAAGTTGACAAAAATTAGTTCATCCTCTTTTAGTACCTAGCATATGTGAAACATATTAATCATCTCTTCAATAGAATGAAAACCAGCTAGCTCATCTTGGTTATAATAATCCATATTCAAGGTTATCCATGATTTTATTCCATCTATGGCATACAAATAGTCACTAACTGTTTCTCCCACGATTCTTAGTGATTTTGAATGCTAGAGTTTTAAGTGGATCAATATCACTCATAGGTTCACCAAGAAGCCATGAATCATCCCAAAACGTTACTTCTTTTCCATCCCAAACATTCCATCTACACTCTTTTTTTTTTAAGGGTTTTCCTTTAATAAGGTTATTCTAGAAAGTGGATTCATGAGGGGGTGACTTTAAGGTTATAAATGACACAAGTTTTCTATGAGTCAGGTATTTGGTTTTAATGATTTAAATGTTAGTGTAGGATTTTTCTCATTATATAATGATAAATGGAACAATTTTTCTATGAGTCAAGTATAGGGATATCATTCCAAGATTAAATTTATGATATCATATAAACAATTTCTTTATGTAAGTGAAAGAGATTAATTTTAAATTTGATTGTTATAGGATAATTTCAATTTTAAAACTTATGTCTATTTTAATGTTATATATTAATTTTTCTTGTTTACTTGGAAAAGTTGGTAAAAAAATCACAATGTTCTCGTCATATAGTAGAGTTTGTAAAAAAATCAGAGTATGTTTACAACTTAATTATTTTTTAATTTTTTTTTCAAACCTAATATAATGATATATTTAAATTGAGATCATCTACCACAAATCAATAATTTTTTTGCATAAATAATACAATAAAATTATTAATTAATATAATATGTGACAAATTTAAAATAAATATTTCATGATTAATATTTCTCAACATTTTTAAATTAAATATATTTACACTAATTTTTAATCAATTTATTACTAAATTAAAAAAAATTAATAAATAAATAAATAAAAATCAAATCTTTATTTATTCATAAATATTACCTTTAAAAAAATATTACAAGTTGATTATCTACAAAGATCAACAAACTTTATACTCTCTTTGGTGAACACAGACTCTAAACATAATGAGGATGATCCTAACGAAGATTTTTACAACCTCATGATAGTGAATCTCAACACCCAACGTTATGATGGTGTGGAAAATATTAATAACTAACCACCATAAATACATGTATATTTGGTTGGTAAGGTTATGGCAATTATTTATATATTTATATTTATATATGACATTGATGTTGATTAATAATGCATTTGTTTGGTACAACTATCATATACAAACCCGGAAGCATTTTAAGTTTTAATGAAAGCACTTTAAGTTTCTCATGCATTAAGGAATTGTTCAATTTAGTAGGTGGTAGTATTTCGAGAAATTGTAAAGGTAAATATTTCAACATGATAAGATATTATTTTGTAAAAGATAGTATTTTTTAGAATTAATATTTTTGAGTTATAATGTATTGATGAAGATTATTATATGTTTATATAGTTATGTTTGAGAAGACTTAATATTATTTCATATCAAGATAATGGCTGATGATTATGAAAAATCAATATTAATTGAATCAAAAGCATTGATTTAACAAAATTTAGAAGATTGTTAAGAACATTTAAATACAAATAAAAAATAATAATAATTAATCAATTAAAAATTATGAGAAAATTATAAATATAATGTAAAATAAATAATAAGAACAAATTTAATTAAAATTTATTTTTTATATACCATGAACGAGGGGAGGTGGCCAAAAAGTTATAAATATCAATTTATTTCCATACTAATGATTTCAAAAAAGAACAATATTATTTGTTTCATTAAAATTAATCTTAAAAACAAATTTAGAAAACAAAATTTTAATATATAAAAATATACTAGATATAATATAAAAATTAATTGAGAATTTTTTTTAGTTAAACAATTTCACAATGCAATTGAACAAAACATATTTTTCATTAATTTTTCATGCAATATTAAATGTGGTCACTCCAATACTATCACAACATTCAACCCCATTTAATTGTTCATCCAATAATCCCACACATTAAACGCTCTATTATTTTATTTTATTTTTTAGGAATTAACACTAAAAGAATATTTGGCCTACCTAAATGGGCATGGGCTCGAATGAAAGTTGTACAAGAGGGATTGTGTTTATTAAAACAACCAAATGTATTAAACCTATCAGTCCAAATAACTAATCATAAAAAAAGACTATTTTATGTCAAAGTCTAAATCAAGCCATCAATACTCACTATACATTTTTACTTAAATAACTAGAAAAACGTGATCCTCGAATTGTTGTTCAAAAAGTTTGGATTAAATATCATAAGAGTTAATTTTTTAAAAAATGTCCAAATTAACTTTTTATATATTTTATTCTATTTTTTTAGAGTTTAGTATCCATCTCATTAGTCAACCCTCTCTTCCATCATTAAATCTATTTTAACATGAAATTTGATGTTTGTTATTTATTTATATGTTTTTTCAGCTCTTAAATGTAAATAATGATTTCTTCATTTTTAGACATTTTAGTAAGGTTTTTCTTTTTTATAGAGGAAATGTTCTTTTTGACATCTAAATTTATAAAATAAATTAAATTTTTATGTAATTATTCTTATTCTATAAAATTTAGCTGTTGCTTTTTTTTCAAATACCCCAACAAAAGTGGAGTATAAAAAATGTCCACATCTTCAAGATGAGGGAAGAAAAAGATTTCCATCATTGAATGATCAAGGCGAAAAGGGTTCAATCTGACCTAATGAACTCCAAACAAGGGGAAAAAGTTATCAAAGATGTTAAAAGATAATGGGAAACAAAGGAAGAGATGAAAGGTAGATTCAACCTATAATTCACATAGAACACATCTTTTGTAGAAGGAGGTCTCTTTTTATAAAGTTATTCATATTTAATATCTTATTTTGGTCTGCCAACAAAAATAAGAAATTTAATTTAGGTATAATATCGATGTTCCAAAGAGACCTCCAAAGAAAACAATCCATTTCTGGATGAAGTTCCACAAGGTAACCTAATTCAAAATTGTAAGCTCGATCTTTTGAAGTTACAAAAAATAGTTCATCCTCTTTCAGTACTTAGCATATATAAAACAAAATAATCATCTCTTGAATAGAATGAAATCCAACGAGCTCATCTTGGTTAGAATAATCTATTGGAGTGGATGCTAAGATCTCTATATCAAACAAATATACAAATTTGTGATATGAATGAGTCAAACATGTACACAACATAAGAGCTACAAGAAAATTCAATCACAAAAGAGAATATTTTATAGACAAGATAAGAGCCAAAACCCATCTTCCATTGAAGAATAGCTCACAAAGAGAGATGCACATATAAGAGGGCATAAGTAACTCCTCTGAAGAAAGGTGGTCAGAGAGCCAATAATAGAAGAGTAACTCCCATACCCAAAATATCTAGTCAAGGGAGGTACTTCCTATTCATCTGGTCAAAATGTAACTCCAAGTACACCTAATCAAGCTTATTCATGAAAGTAGGAAAACACCAAGACTCGGCCTTTGATTCACATAGAGCACATATGTTTTGTAGAATGATGTCTCTCTTTACAAATTTATCCACCATTAGTCTTATTTTGGGTTGCCAACCAAAAGATCATTGTTCCAAAGTGACCTTGAAAAGAAACCATTTATGGTTGGATTAAGTTCCACAAGTTAACTGAACTTAAAATTGTAAGCCCAATTCTTTGAAGTTGACAAAAAATAGTTCATCTTCTTTTAGTACCTAGCATATATGAAACATATTAACCATCTCTTCAATAGAATGAAAACCAGCTAGCTCATCTTGGTTATAATAATCCATATTCAAGGTTATCCATGATTTTATTCCATCTATGACATACAAATAGTTAATAACTGTTTCTCCTACGATTCTTATTGATTTTGGATGCTAGAGTTTTAAGTGGATTGATAGCACTCATAGGTTCACTGAGAAGCCATGAATCATCCCAAAACGTCACTTCTTTTCCATCCCACACATTCCATCTACACTCTTTTTCTTTTAAGGTTTTTATTTTAATAAGGTTATTCTATACAGTGGATTTATGAGGAGGTGATTTTAAGGTTATAAATGGAACAACTTCTCTATGACCCAGGTATTTGATTTTGATGATTTAAATGTTAGTGTAAGATTTTTCTCACTATATAATGATAAATGGAACTTCTTCTCTATGAGCTAAGTATAGGGATATCATTCCAAGATTAAATTTATGATACCATATAGATGATTTCTTTATGTAAGTGAAAGAGACTAATTTTTAATTTGATATGTATTTGATTGTTATAGGATAATTTTAATTTTAAAACTTATGTCTATTTTATTGTTATATATTAGTTTTTCTTTTTTACTTGGAAAATTTGGTAAAAAAATCATAATAGTCTCGTCATATAGTGGAGTTTGTTAAAAACTCAAATTGTGTTTACAGGTTAATTGTTTTCTAATTTTTTTTCAAACTTAATATCATATTATATTTAAATTGAAGCCATCAACCACAAATAAATAAGAAATTTGTATAAATATTACAATAAAATCATTAATTAATATGATATGTAACAAATTTAAAATTAATATTTCATGATTGATATTTTTCAATATTTTTAAATTAAATATATTTACACTAATTTTTAATTTTTAATCAAATTATTATTATTTTATATAATTGAAAAAAATATATTTAAACTCTTTATTTATTCATAAATATTACCTTTAAAAAAATATTAAAAGTTGATTATCTACAAAGATCAACAAACTTTAACTCTCTTTGATGAATAGAGACTCTAAACATAATGAGGATGACTCTAAAAGTACTAATAACTAACCACCATAAATATATGTATATTTGGTTGGTATGGTTATGGAAATTATTTATATATGACATTGATATTGATTAATAATGCATTTGTTTGGTGCAATTATCATATACAAACCTGGAAGCCTTTTAAGTTTTAATGAAAGCACTTTAAGTTTCTCATGCATTAAAGAATTGTTCAATTTAGTAGGTGGTAGTATTTCAAGAAATTGTAAAGGTAAATGTTTCAACATGATAAGATGATATTATATAAAAGATAATATTTTTTTGAATTAATATTTTTGAGTTATAATGTATTGATGAATATTATTGTATGTTTACATGGTTATGTTTGAGAAGACTTAATATTATTTCATATCAAGATAATTGTTGATGATTATAAAAAATCAATATTAATTGAATTGGTATAGAGGAGAGAGATGATAGGCATCGAGGAGAGGGATGCAAGCGGGGGTTCCAGGAGTATCAGTCCTGCGAGAGCCTCCAGTGGTAAGCGATCCATTTTCAGGGTGAGTTATCAAGAGAAAGAGACCTTTTATGTTAGTGAATGCTCGAAGCTAAACAAAGTTAATGGCTGCCTTCCACGTAGTCAGGATCAGCCTGTGCTGGTTATCCCTCCAGAGGCAGTAAAGGAAGATGTGGAATATTTGACCTCACATGCATTGATCTGCAAGTTTCTTAGAATCCAAATTTCCCTGTCGGCTTTGGAAGCCTAGATCCACCACTCATGGTAGGTGGAAGGCGACTTTGATATTATGCTGGCTAGTAATAGCTACTTTATGGTGAATTTCTCTTCTGTGTCTGATCAAAATTAGGTATTTGAGGGAGGTCCTTATTTTTATGATCGTATTGGTCTTTTTATCAAACCCTGGCATGTAGGGTTTAATTCTGCTGAGGATTTTCCATCTCAAGTTCCTATTTGGGTCTACCTACCGAGACTCCCTTTGGAAATTTGGCGTGAGGATATCCTGCGTCAGATTGTTGCCATGCTTGGGACACCAACTGCAATAGCACATCAATCACTGGACAATAAGGTTATTTCTTATTCTCGTATCTGTGTTGATATTGATTTAAATAATCCTTTGCCAAATTCTATGGAAATTTGTCTAGGCTCTTCTACTTGGACCCAACAACTAGACTATGAATCTATTCCCTTTCGCTATCAAATCTGTCATGTGTATGGGCATCTGCAGTGCCAATGCCCTCATGCTTCTAGAGGTATTGGTACACTTGATGGGCCATCTGGCCCAAGGAAAGCCTATGATGGTAAGGGGAATGGCCAACCTGCTCATACTGGAACTGGGAATATTCAGTTTGATAGTGCTACAAAAGGGAAAGTTCACCTGAATACTTCAAGTTTAGGGCAAGGCCCATCCATTTCTACTGGTCATGATATGGATGGTTTTATCCCAGTTCAACGCCATGTTAAGGGATGAGGTCAGAAGCACTCACATCTAGACCGACAAGTGGACTCTGGGTTCAATCACTTTGAGGCTCTTAACAGTATGGCCATTGAAGAAGGAGTTCCTGTAGTGGACCAGTGTGGGGTTCTTGATTTAGAGGTGAGGGGTTCTATTCTTAATGGTTCCCAGGATATGGTTGTTTAGCAGATCTCGGAGACCTCTCTTGGCCTTGAGTCTGGTGCCCTGGTGGTTTCTCCAGCTTCACAGGACAAGGATGTCCTTTGGGTGGATTTGGTTAAAGATGTGGGCACCTCCAGTAAAGAAAAGGGATCTTCTCCTGCTCTGGGCTTAATGCAAAGACCGTTTAAGAAAGTATCTTTTACTACCCCCTCCAGAATTAGGCATAACAAGGGCCAGGACAAAATTAAACTTACAAGGGATTTACTGGTAGAGTAGGGGGTTGTTAAGACCTTGGATGAACATTTCCCTCACTCTACTCAATGATTATTCTATCATGGAACGCGAGGGGGTTGAATAGCATCCCCAAAAAAAAAGCTATGCACAAATTGGTGATTGATCATTCTCCAGATATTCTTTGTATTCAAGAGACCAAGCTTTCTATGGACTCCTTGGTTACTTGTGCTCTTAATATTTGGTTTCTAGGCCAATGTCAATGTGTTGGTGCCTTGGAGAGCTCTGGTGGTCTTGCCATGTGTTGGGATCCTAGGAAAGTTATGCCACTTCATTGGGTGTCCTATCTCTCGGCTCTCTCAATGGTTGCTTTCTCTCTTGAAACTGGTGAGCTAATTCTTGTTACTACGGTTTATGCTCCTACTGATTTCCCTAGCCAGCTCAAGCTTTGGGAACATATTCGGTATGTCAGAAGCTGTCATCCCTTCCTGCCTTGGATTGTGGCTGGCGATTTCAACTCTGTTCTTAGTCTGGAGGAGAAGAGGGGTGGATTGGCTCGTTTGGGTCCTTCTTATGAGCTTCTTTGACAAAACATTGATCTTTTACATCTCTCTAATGTTAAACCTCTTAATGGCCTCTTTACTTGGAATAACAGAAGAAGTGGTAATGCTGCCATCTCTGAACGCTTAGACAGGTTCCTAGTTTCTTGTTTTTGGCTCTCTAGCACTATCTCTCTCTCCTCTAAAATTCTTGACTGGAGAGGTTCTAACCACTGGCCTATCAAGCTATCTACTAGTTATATTGTTGCTCCCAAGAAGCCTCCATTTAAGTTTCAGTTGATGTGGCTTCGTGACTCCTCTCTCCATGACTTGATGGCTCACTGGTGGAGACAAGGAGGCCCCGCCTATGGCACTACTATGTATTCCTTCTCCAAAAAATTGTAGTATGTTAAAAGGAAACTGAAATATTGGAACAAAAATTGTTTTGGTAATCTCCACTCTATGAAGAAGAGCGCTCAAGATCATTTAGATGTTATTACCAGGTAGATTCAGGATGTAGGGTTGACGGAAGCTCTTCGCATCACTGAATCTCAAGCTTCTATTGATTTAGCTGAATGGGATCTCTGTGAAGAAATTTATTGGAAACAAAAGGCATGAATAGACTGGCTCCAGGAGGGGGACAAGAATATCGCTTTATTCCATAATTATGTGTAGGCTCGACGTAACAGGAATTTCATCTCTTCTCTGCTACTTTGGATGGGACACATCTGACCTCCTCTCAAGCCATTTCCAGGGAAGCTATTCGATTTTACTCTACTCTCTTTTCTGATGATCTACCCCCAGCTGAGCTAGCAGAGAATATAGTTTTATCTTGTATTCCCTCTGTTGTGACATCAAAAATGAATGACTCTCTTATGCGCCTAATTGGTATGTCAAAATTAGAGGGGGTGGTCTTCAGCTTGTGCAAAGGCAAAGCCTCGAGGCCCAATGGTTTCCCTGCTAAATTCTTTTAGGACTTCTGGGATATTATTAATCATGATCTTCTAGATGTGGTTCAGGAATCTTATTCCAATAAAGAGATGCTTCAGGCATTGAATGCCACTTTTCTTGTCCTCATTTTGAAGAAGGAGCAGGCTAATCAGCTAGACTTCTTTAGGCCCATTGCTCTTTGCAATGTGGCCTATAAAATCATTACTAAGCTCCTTGCAGAGAGGCCTAAAGTTTGTCTTCCCATGGTGATCTCTTAAGAACAAGGGGGTTTTGTAGTAGGCAAGCAAATTTTGGATGGGGTGGTTATTGCTTCTGAAGCTATTCACTCTATGAGTACTTCCTAGGAATGTGCCATGTTCATTAAGCTTGATATGGCGAAGGCTTATAATAGAGTCAATTGGGGTTTTTTGCATAAAGTTCTTCTGGCTTTTGGCTTCAATCAGGGCTGGGTTTGATGGGTTATGAGCTGTGTTACTACTACCTCCTTCTCAGTCCTTATTAATGGTGAACCCTCAAAGCTTTTTGGTGCTTCTAGAGGTCTTCACCAAGGAGATCCACTCTCTCCTTATTTGTTTATCATTCTGGCTGAGGGACTTGGCTGACTTATCAAGTCTCGTGTATCTCAAAATATGCTTCATGGATGGCAATGGGGGAATGGATTACCCACTTTGACCCACCTCCAATTTGTTGATGATACAACCCTTGCAGGGAGAGCTCGGACTCATGAAGCTGAAGCTTTTCGGCTCACCCTTGATACTTATTTGGCTTCTTCTGGGTAGAAAATTAATGATCACAAGTCCTCTATTTTGTTCTTCAATACTCTTGAGTCTATCCAGCAGAGGATTGCTACTATCCTGAGGTTTCAGATTCATTCTCTCCCTTTGACTTACTTGGGGGTTCCTATTGTTGTGGGAAGACAACCTAGGCTATTCTGGCAGAACGTGCTCGACAAACTAAGACAAAAAGGGAATCACTGGTCTCATAGGTGGCTCTCTATTGTTGGTAGGGTGATTCTTCTGCAATCTATGATTCAAGCCCTCCCCATATATCAGAGTATGGTTCAGGTTTTCCCAGTGTATTTTATTAAGGAATTTGATGCTCTTTCTCGCCAATTCCTTTGGAACGGTAACTTGCAAAATACCGGACGGAGCCTTATTAACTGGGATACTATTTTCCAGCCAGAAAAGGATGGAGGCCTTAGCTTGCACTCTGATATCTTGTGCAGTCAAGCTCTCGCTGCCAAACTCTATTAGCACTGGTGCTCCAGTCAATCTCATCTTTTGGCCCGTATCCTGTCTTACAAGTATTATCCTGGTGTTGATCCTTTCGATATTTCTAGGCTACCTCTTGAGGGAAGAGGATCTATGGTGTGGAATACCCTCAAGCTTGGAGTTCATCTTGTGAAATGTAGTCTCTTTTGGATCTACAACAGTGGCACTATGACCCTCTTTTGGAGTGACTCCTGGGATGGGTCTCCTCCTCTCTTATCCTCTCATCCACATTCGCAGACCCTTTGTGACTCCTTTCTGTTGGGTGGAATATGGTGGCTCATTATAAGGAGGCCTTTAACCTAGGCACGGCAGTGGGTTGTTAGTGGAATAATTCTTCTGATTGGCCGCTAGGTGGCTCTTTGGGGGATCAACTAGAGTTATCTTAGATTCTGGCTTCTAGAGGATGCAACTCTTTACAGGAACATGATGTCTTGGCTTGGGGAGGCGACTCTTCTAGGAATTATTCTGTTTCTTCGAGGTACCTTGCATTGACAAAGCAACTTTTTGGAGAAGTGGAGATCTCTTGGTGGAATAAAGCTTGGAACCATTTGTCATGGCCTAAGTGTAATTTTTTCCTTTGGGTTCTGGTTTACAACAGGTGTCTTACTTGGGACAATCTTTGTAAACGAGGCTTCCAGGGGCCTTTTATATGTGTGTTATGCCGAAGTAATGAAGAGATTATTTCTCACCTTTTCTTACAATGCCCTTTTGCAAAACAGATTTGGTATCTTTGGTGGAGTGTGTGGGGTTGCTCATGCTGACATGTTTCCTCTCTGTCCAAATTTTGGGATCAATTGGGCCACCCTCCTTCTAAGGCCTCTTTTCTTCAAGTTGCTTGGTCCATTGGTCCCTCCCTTATTTTGTGGCATATATGGCTAGAGAGGAATAGGAGGATCTTTCAGGATGCGAACCTTGAGCTTAGGCTCCTGTGGGAGAAAATTACTAATTCTCTGCATGAGACTCTTCAAGCTAAATGTGACATTGTTGTTGGAGTGGACCTTGCGAATGCTGGTATCTATTCACGCTTTTCCTTTGCCCCTCCCAAGGACACTTCCTTTGCTCCCCACACTCACTCAGCAAAGGGCACTAGGCAGCACTCACAACCTATCAATTGTGCGGGGCACTGGATGCCCCCTGCAGCTAGAGTCCTTAAAGTCAACACTGACGGTTCTTCTCAAGGAAATCTTGGGGCTGCTTGAATCGGGGGTGTTGGGCGGGACAGTTTGGGTGATATTCAGTGTTTCTTCTCTATCTATAAAGGCTTCCATACTAATAACCTCATGGAAGCTCTGGCTATCTTGGTTGCAGTGCAACAGTGTTGCCAACATGGCTGGCATAGAATTATTTGCGAGACGGACTTGTAGGTGGTTGTCAATTTATTGAATAAATGGAATTTTGTGACTATGGATTGGCACTTGGCTATGGTTGTTCAACAGATCCTCCAGCTATGTACTTCCTTGGATTATGTGTCTTTTATGTATATTCCCTGTGAGTGGAATGGGGTGGCTGATTGTTTGGCCAAATGGGCCTTCGAGCATGGACCGCCTTGGAACATTTTTGATCATATGATGCTTTCCCTGAATCTATCTCAGAAGCTGGCTCAACTTGTTGACCAGGATAAAGCTCTATAATTCTCTTTGTTTTTTGTTTCGCTTTCAATAAATTTTTACCCCTTTTTAGTTTAAAAAAATATTAATTGAATCAAAAGTATTAATTTAACAAAATTTATTAGATTGTTAAGAACATTTAAATATAAATAAATAATAATAATTAATCAATTAAAAATTATGAGGAAATTATAAATATAATGTAAAAAAAAATTAAAATAAATTTAATTAAAATTTATTTTCTATATAATTGAAGGAGGGGAGGTGGCCAAAAAGTTATAAATATTAATTTATTCCCATACTAATGATTTAAAAAAAGAACAATATTATTTGTTTCACTAAAATTAATCAAAAAAACAAAATTTTAACATATAAAAATGTACTAAATATAATATAAAAATTGATTGAGAATTTTTTTTAGTTAAAAAATTTCACAATTCACTTGAACAAAACATCTTTTTCATTAATTATTCATACATTATTAAATGTGCTCACTCCAATACTATCACAACATTCAATAATCCCATTTAATTGTTCATACAATAATCCCACGCATTAAACGCTCTATTATTTTATTTTATTTTTTAGGAATCAACACTAAAAGAATATTTGGCCTACCTAAATGGGAAAGTTGTACAAGAAGTAAGAGGGATGGTGTTTATTAAAAAAACCAAATGCATTAAACCTATCAGTCCAAATAACTAACCATAAAAAAAAGACTCTTTTATGTCAAAATTTAAATTAAGCCATCAATACTCACTATACATTTTTACCTAAATAACTAGAAAAACGTGATCCTCGAATTGTTCTTCAAAAAGTTTGGATTAAATATCATAAGAGTTCATTTTTTTTTTAAAAGTCCAAACTAAATTTTTATATATTTTATTCTATTTTTTAGAGTTTAGTATCCATCTCATTAATCAACCCTCTCTTCCATCATTAAATCTATTTTACCATGAAATTTGATGTTTGTTATGTATTTATATGTTTCTTTGTATGAGGCGCTCTCAATTGTAAATAATGATTTCTTCATTTTTAGACATTTTAATAAGGTCTTTCTTTTTGATAGAGGAAATGTTCTTTTTGATATCTAAATTTATAAAATAAATTAATTTTTTGATATAATTATTCTTATTCTATAAAATTTAGTTGTTGTTCTCTTTCTAAATACCTCAACAAAAGTGGAGTATAAAAAAGTGTCCACATCTTCAAGATGGGGGAAGAAAAGGGTTCCATCATTGAATGATCAGATCGAAAAGGGTTCAATCTAGCCTAATGAACTCCAAACAAGGGGAAAAAGTAATCAAAGATGTTAAAAGATAATGGGAAACAAAGGAAGAGATGAAAGGCAGATTCAACCTCTAATTCACATAGAACACATCTTTTATAAAATGAGGTCTCTTTTTATAAAATTATCCATAGTTAATATCTTATTTTGGTCTACCAAACAAAATAAGAAATTTAATCTAGGTATAATATTGATGTTCCAAAGAGACCTCCAGAGAAAACAATCCATTGTTGGATTAAGTTACACAAGGTAACCAAATTCAAAATTGTAAGCCCAATCTTTTGAATTTGTCAAAAATATTTCATCCTCTTTTAGTACTTAGCATATATAAAACAACATAATCATCTCTTGAATACAATGAAATCTAGTGAGCTCATCTTGGTTAGAATAATCTATCAGAGTGGATGCTAAGATCTCTAGATCAAACAAATGCACAAATTTGTGATAGGCATGAGTCAAACATGTACACAACATAATAGCTACAAGAAAATGAAATCACATAAGAGAATATTGCATAGACAAGATAAGAGCCAAAACCCATCTTCCATTAAAGAATAGCTCACAAAGAGAGATGCAATTATAGGAGGGCATGGGTAACTCCACCAAAGAAAGGCAGTCAAAGAGCCAATAATAGAAGAGTAACTCCCATATCCAAAATATCCAGTCAAGGGAGTTACTTCCTATTCATTTGGTCAAAATGTGACTCCAAGTACACCTAATCAAGCTTATCCATGAAAGTAGGAAAACTCTAAGTAAAGGGGAAAATCCTATAATAAATAAATATAGGAAGAAAAAACCCCTACTCTAGTATAATCCATTTTCAAATTTATCCATGATATTATTTCAAGGAAATGTGTTTCAAATTCCATAAAATATGCCATTGCAAAACATGCCCCTACATTCCTGCCCAAAATAGGAAGATTGTCCATAACTACAACATAGAATGTCTCAACATCCTTCTCCAAGCCACCATAATGCTTCTTATTTATAATGTTATATGTAATTATAAACACCTCTACCTTATTAGGAATCACGTAGCATAAAATTCATAACAAACATGTAATTAAACTCATAAGAGAATCATGACCTCATCTCATTTTCCATATAATTTACATCCAAGATTACCTTAGTTGTAAGCAAAACATCACCAGACTAGATGAATAAGATAATTTTTAGCCACTTCTATATGATAATCAACCAAAAGCCTATCTCTTGATGAAACCCATACAAGAATTGAGGAAAACACATAGATGGTCTCATGATAATTAGAGACAAAGCAATTCAAATATGTGAACAAGAATTGACATCCTTCCACACACCTCTCAAGTGAGATAAAAAGGGATGAACTAGCCACATGCAATCAATCCAAGCCCCTTAAAGACCTTCATGACATTTGACACTCCCAATCATAATAGATACATGCATAAGTGAAGATCTTGAGAAGGCAAACAAAATCACCACCATGTCATTTATTGGCATCACATCACCCATCATTCCAAGGAAAGGCCCAGACCCAAAAAGGCTCATCATTTGACTTTGATCTAAGAGAAAAATTCATGACAATTTAAAATAATTTGATTTAAACCAAAATCCCTTACATTAAGGTTAGACACCATCTTGAGGTATATGTTGGGGTCTTCAGATCACATCCATAGCCCAAACATCCTCCTATCCATTCTAGCATATGAGAACATTACCCAGATTCATTTGTTCACAATTATCAATCCCTTTATTTTCTAGGAAATCTACCTCTCTACTTGCTTCTTTAAAATAATGTTATGCCTATCAAAAGTTGAAATCACCTAGATTCACCCATATTCAGAAGAATATTTTTAAATATCCAATTACAAGATCTTTGATTCTAAATTACATTAATGATTACCAAGAGCCAATTAGATTCTAGTGACCAAGGCATGTGATTTATCCTTGTTGTTAGTCCCATCATGTAAATTAATATAGGCTACATAAATTAAGGATCCCACATGGTCTCTGATAATGTAGGCAGTGCCTTAGGCACTCAGAATGTCTTGTGAATCCCCATCAATGTTGATTTTGAAGAATCCCATAGGAAAGGTAGACCAAGATGCCTTCAATATTCTTCATGACAGCTTCTTTGGTCTCCTAAATTCCATTGGCCAATTAATAGGGGCATATGGTGTTTTTTAATATTACTTGGAGAAGGCAGTTGGAAAACCGTGATATCTTAGGCATATGCTGGAACTTTGAGCCAAATTATTTTTTTCATAGATGATTTTTCAAGGTCGATGGAGTGGTACAATTAGATTGAGGCAATATATCATTGACTAGCAAAAATTTTAGAGAATTTAATGGAGCTAATAATCAATGTATAACACTTTAATGTGCAAAAAAATGTGAAAAATACAAGATAGATGCTTCAAAATTGATATATCTCAACATTTTTCATATATATAATATTTGTAATAATTAATATATATTAGAGGGGTATTCTAAATGTGGATATCATGTTTAATTTATTAAAAAATATAGTGGCTTGCTAACAAAAAAATAATAGTTATTACAAGGGTTGTAGTTCAACTAATGCAGATGATACAGTAAAGTGTGTTGACACATTATCTAACAAGGTAAAAATTTAAAGAAATACCAAAATGATATGAGACCAAGTTTGATTCTCATGTAAATTTGGTGGAATGGGTACCTCAAAGTTCTTATTATTAAATTGAAGAAGGTAGATTATTCATATACTTGATACCAATAGATGCTAAAAAACTTTCAAGAATCAATATATTTATCCTTAAAAACAAAAATTGAAATTTATGTTTTCTACATTTTAATGATACATTATTTAATATGATTCGAAACATCAATATTAATAAATGACATACTCAATTTTTTCCAAAATTTTTTTCTAATAAATTTTAAACTTTTTCATTCATATATTTTTATTTTCTTTAGTGAATCCTAAGCCACCCATCGCTTTCACCAACTATTCCTGAGAAATCTATGTTATAGATATTTAAAATGATTTCATTGACAAGTGAGATCTATATTACATAACCATAATGAACAGCCACAAATTTGGATAAGGTTACCGTTGTCCACATTGATATCATTATGGAACAAGACCACTCTTCCACATTGCAGGCACAGTTTTCATGGCCTTTCATAAGATTGGATTGCAAATTGATGAAACAATGCATAAATGATTTCTTTATGCAAGTGGAAGAGACCGTATAATTGTGCATCTTCCCGAAACTATGATGCATTGTTTGTCAACCTTTCAAATCAATTATTATTTTTTTTTTGTGTATTTCATTTTTTAAATATATAGATGATGTGATTTATTATTTATTTATTTTTTATTTTTTTTTCGGTTGAGAAGAGAATATCTTCATTATTATAATTTTATATGATGTATATTTAGTTTGGATGAATTTACTTTTATACATTACATACATTTTTAATAGGTTCTAATATTTTCCATTTAATTTTTTAGAAAATTAGGGCAGATGCCTTATATGCAATTTGAAATGTTTGATCATAAATGAAAAACTTTATAATAATTTTCTTATATAACTACAACTAATAAATCTAAACTTCCTTTTGAATTTTAAGATTATAATTTTAATTTTATTGTTAAAATGTTATACAAATAAATTGAACATTATATATAACAATAAAAAAACATATAATCATTCTTTTTATTTATTTATAAATATTATCTATAAATTATATTAAAATTTTAATTGTATATAAATATCAACAGGGTTTATTTTATTTATTATGAAGAAACTTATAGCCAATCTAGATCAAAAACAACATTCCTATCATAAAAGAGAATCTCAACAATTTTGTCTATAATGAAAAAGAAAAACATTAAACATAAAGAAGATGATTTATAAATCCTTAAAGCTCAAATTTGTTAGATTTGACAAATTTATCAAGTAATAAGAATGTTAATACTTTGATATTAATATATTTCATATTAAAGATACAATAAGGTTGGATATTGAGATTGTGATTTAAGAAATACAAATTTATTTAATAGTATTCATATTAGTATATGCAAAAAATGATGATGAACAAATTTATATAGAATTTTTTTTATAATCATTTTCATATTAGTAGTATCGAAAAAAAGCAATGCCAATTCTTCTATCAAAATCAATCTTAAAAACAAAGTTAGAAATATAATTTTATTGGTATAAAAATATACCAAAAAAATATAAGAAATTAATAATTTTTTGGTGGTTTTTTTCTCCTTTTTTAATTTTGTTTTGTTTTGCGAGATGTTAAAACTCATGGCTCAATCAATACAATCATAGAATGTATTTAATATGTGATATAAATGTTAAGAAAAACTCATGTCAAAAAACTCAAACAACCAATAGTTATTATATTTTTGTACATTAAAAAAAATAGTAATATTAGTTTTAGAAGTGTTATTCAAGAAATTGGGTTAAAGAACATGCAAATTCACTTACTAAAACATGTTCAAATTAACCTTATGAATATTTGTTATTATTTTTGAATTATTTTATATTTTTATTTCTATTTTACTAATCATGTTATTGTTATTATTGTGTGAGAAACAAAGATTTACATTTAATATCCTCATTTTTTCAAAACTATATAATTATTTAAACCTTTTTAATAAATATTAATGTGAAGACATGCTCTAAAATATATTAAATATACATTTAAAAATATAAATATAAAAATAAAATATTATTTATAAATAAAAATAAATAATATTTCTCTCATACATAAATATTATCTTATATATATGAAATATATATAAATAATATCCCATATATTTATTTGTATATATGAGATATCATATAATGTAGATAGTACATTTATATATATGAAATATTTTATATCTATTAAATATGTGTGTAGGATATATATATTACCTGTATAAAGTATTTCAATATATATAATATTGTGTGTATGAGAAGTGCATTACACACACTTACTAGATTACCTTAGACAAACTAGCAACCATTTGCATTTCTCGAAGTGCTTGGTTGATGATTGAAAATACTATGGTATTAGAGATTTTCCACTCACAAGGCTATTTTATATATATATATATATATAATTAATTAATTAATTATTTTTATTATATTTTATAAATTAATTTAAATAATTATTTATATGTTATCAACATTTTATTTATTAAAATATTTATTAAAATTTAAATGTTGGTAGTAATGAAGTTGCCATATTTTGAAATGCTTTAAGGTTAGTTTTTTAACTTTTTTACAATTCAATATTTTGATTACGTTTTTTCTTTGTTCTTTTTTCTTTTTTTTAATAGAATTATAATTATTGTAAAATATTACTTTAATACAATAAGATTTATTTTTTAATGTAAAATTGAGAAAACATGTTCTCATCTGAATTATATCCATAATTTAGATTTAGTGCATTGAACTGTTCATGAATTTATTTTACATATTTGTAGTTTCATATGCATATTGTAGCATGAATAGTTTCCCATGACTTGTGCTTCATTTTTTAAAAAGTTAAAAAAAACATTTCAATTAATATATACATATAATTGAGTGTTAAGAGTGTTTTTTTATTAATTCAATACACTTAATCTACAATGACAACTAGGAATGGTGATAATAAATTATAATAATGTGAGATGTTAGTAAAAATGTCCTACCTATGCATGCTGAATACTCTTTTTTAAAAATTGCACATTTGAATAAGCTTACCATTTTCCAATAGTGTTATAATTATAACAGAAGACCATATTAAATTTCCACATTGCATGCTTGTGAAGGGATATCATTTCCAAGATTAAATTTATGATACCATGTAAATGATTTCTTTATTCAAGTGGGAGAGAGAATAAATATATACCTTCACGAAACTATCATGCCTATTTGGTCAACCTTTCGAATAACTTATTTATAAAAAAATAAAAATAAAAATCTTGTTTTTTTAAAAGTTGAATTTATTTTTAAGTTTACGATGGTGTTGGGGGAAATGTTTTCCATGTTGATAAGGAAAATGCTTTTTTCTAAAATAAGATCTTTTTGCACTAATAGGTTTCCATCTAATTTTTTATTTTTCTTAGCAAAGATAAAATAGGATCAAAGTGTTATTAAAATGTATTGCATCAGTTAAATCTCATCACATGTAGATATGCCATCTGGCATAAGAAAGTTAGAGAAATTTTATGCAGGTGATTTTTTTTGTGCCCCTCACCACTTGCCTGGACTGGAGAAGGATTCCTGAAATAGTAGCTGCTCAAAAAATTTAGGAAGATTTTATTTTTAAGCAATAGAATTAAATTTCTATTTCCATGAAACCCCATTTGCTATATTTTTAGGAACAATAGCCCCCAGCATGAGACCCCGTTGTTAGGGTGCTTTGTCGGGATGCATGTTCAATCGTACAAGCATCGACTCGATCTTTATATAGTGCAGGCATCAGTTGAAATTTTATATGATGATTATAATTATTAATTAATTTTAAATTTAATATTTATTTGATTGTTATAGGATATTTTAATTTTACAATTTATGTTTATTTTATTGTTATAAAGAATTTTTTTCTTTTTGCTTCGAGAAGTTGGTCAAAAAATCATAATGTTTTCAGCATATGGAGTTTGGAGTTTGTAGAAAAATCAGATTATTTTAAGCATACGATAGAGTTTGAAGCTTAATTTTTTCTATAATATTTTTTTCAAATGCAAAATAATGGTATACTTAAATTGAGACTATCTTCCACAAATCAATGAAACTCAAATTAACACTTTATGATTGATATTTCTCAATATATTTAAACTGATTGTAACTGTTTGACCAAATTACAACTATGCATAAGACCTTTGTTTGTTCATAAATATTACCTTTAAAAAGTATATTACAATTTGATTGTATACAAAGATCAACATAATGAAAATGACCCTAATGAAGTTTGTTTTATTTTTAAACTAAACATATTTACACGAATTTTAACTTTTTGACTAAATTACTATTATGCATGACAATTAAAAAATATATATTTAAAGACACTTATTTGTTCATAAATATTATTTTTAAAAAGTATATTACAAGTTGATTGTATACAAGTATCAACATAATGAGAATGACCTTAAGGAAGTTTGTTACAAAATAATTTTTATATTAATAGGGTGTTATAATTGTATAATGAAACTGAAAAATATCAAAACAATAAAATTACTAATAGGTGAAGATCTGAAATAATATTTGAATTGATTCGTATTGAATGAATTGAAACAATTACAAACCCAAATCATGCTTAAATAAGCATCATTTTAGAATTAGAGTTGACATGCAAAAATTCAAACTAAAACTAAAATTTAAAAAAAAAAACTTCTATTTTTAGTAGTTGTTATTTCTAGTAAGTTTCACATGCAAGTGTGTGCAACTCTAAAAATCTTTTGAAATACTTTAAACACTAAAATTAGCCTACATGATGAATTTCAACTGAAGTTCACGTCCGGTCATAAAAATATGTAATTTTTAAAAATAGAAAAATTCTTAAAAAATCATTAAATTACAATTTCGGACCCTCAGATGGTCTCGTTTGGCCTCCAA
The DNA here is from genome assembly GCA_037957365.1 of Torreya grandis. NCBI lineage: Eukaryota > Viridiplantae > Streptophyta > Pinopsida > Cupressales > Taxaceae > Torreya > Torreya grandis. The sequence goes on along the minus strand of JARHVA010000517.1, from coordinate 4,115,196 downwards.
TTTTTTTTTAAAAATGCCTCTAAGTGAAAAGTGCGGCTTAAAGTAGAAACGAACTTTTCAAGATGGTTGTTTTGGCACATGAAAAAGCTCAATCGAAACTACGGATAAAAAATTATGACTTTTGGAAGTTAGCCTATTTTTTTTGCATCATTATAAATGAAGGATTGTAATATTGTGAGATGTTAATAATTATTAGTCAATTTTAAATTTGACTTTTATTTGATTGTTATAAGATAATTTTAATTTTAAGAATTATGTCTATTTTATTATATAAAATTTTATTCTTTTGACTTGGAGAAGGTAAAAAATTCATGACATCCTTGATATAAGATAGAGTTTGTAGAAAAATCATATTGTCTTAAGTATACAATAAGGTTTGGAGCCTATTTTTTCAATTTTTATTTGTTCAAATCTAATATAATGATATATTTAGATTGAGAACATCTATCACAAATCAACAATTTTTTTATGTAAATAGTACAATAAAATCATTTATCAATATATTATGTGACAAATCTAAAATAAATATTTCGTGATTGATGTTTCTCAACATTTTCAAATTAAATATATCTATATTAATTTTAAATTTTTAACTAAATTACTAGAGATTCATATATATATGTTTATTCATATATATATATATATATGTGTGTGTGTATCTCAATATCCATTGATCAATTGAAGCATCTTAAGCCTTGATGAAAGAACTTTAATCCTCTCATTAAGGAGTTCTTCTTTATTGGTTGTGAGGAAGGTCAATTTAGAAGGTGATAGTATTTCAAGAAGTTGTACGGGTGAATGTTTCAAGATGATGTGATATGATATACTTTTGTAAAGATAATATTTCTTGAATTAATGTTTTGAAGTTATAATTTATTAATAAAGATTATTGTATGTTTACAAAGTTATGTTTGAAAAGACCTAACATTATTTTACATAAGATAATGGTTCATGATTGTAAAAAAACAATGTTAATTAAATCATGGGTATTGAGTTAATAAATTTAGAAGATTGTTAAGAATATTTAAATATAATTAAAAATATTAATAATTAATTAATAAAATAATTATGATAAAATCATAAATATAATGTAAAATAAATACTAAAAATAAATTTAATTAAAACTTCTTTTCTATATAACTTGAGGGAGGGGGAAATGACGGAGCTCTGCAACTCAAAGACCAGCTAGGGCAATCGTGCCCTAGCTGCTGGCGTGGCGATTGATGGAGGGTGCGCAGCGGTGGAAGGTGAAGCAGGGAAAGCGTGGAGAGCAGTCCAGCGCAAAGAGCAGGAGGCGGTTTAAAGGCTGGTGGGGGATGGCGACAGGAGAAAAGACCAGTTTCAGCGGGGAAAGGAGTTTTAAGGAGGTAGTCAGCAATTTTTCCCAAAGTAAGGATGCCAGCTTCAAAGACTGGTCTGGGACAGGGCAGCATGCTGGTATACAGGGTGCAAGTGTTATGGGAGGATCCAAAGTCTCCAAAACTAATGGTTGTCTCGAACGGTGTGAAGAGCGACCCAAGCTCATTATACCATATGAAATGATTGCTGAGGATGTGAACTATTATTCCAAACATTCGTTATACTGCAAGTTTCTGGGGCTGAAAGTGTCTCTGCCCTTCTTGGAAAACTGGGCTCGAAGGGTGTGGGAGCCGGAGGGGGAAATGGAAGTAGTGCTGCTGGCCAACAGCTACTTTATGGTCTCTTTCAACTGCCAGGCGGACCGAAACCGAGTTTTCGAGGGAGGCCCGTATTTCTACAATCAGGTAGGCCTCTTTATGAAGCCTTGGCATACGGGATTCAATCCCTCTGAGGAGTTGCCTAATAGAGTCCCGGTGTGGGTTAGGCTCCCTCGCATACCTATCGAATGTTGTAGGGAGGATGTCTTACAGATGATTGCTGCAATGCTCGGGAAGCCGGTGGGATCATCCTCTCAAACTACGGGTAAGAAATTTATGTCTTTTGCTCGTATTTGCGTTGAAATTGACTTGAGTAGGCCTATCCCGGATGCCATAGAGATGAGTGCAGGAACTTATTCATGGGTTCAGCAACTAGACTATGAGATGTTGCCCTTTAGATGCCGCCTGTGCCATGAATACGGGCATTTGGTTAGAAGATGCCCAAAAGCGAAACAGGAAGGACAACAACAAGCCTTCAACACTCAGGAGAAGGCTGCTGCCTTGGATGACAGGAAAAAGAAAGGTGGTGCAGGTGGGGATAAAGACGTGGAGGGTTTTGTGCAGGTCAAATCACGGAGTAGAAGCAGCGGACATAAGCGTACCTTCAGGGAGAGGCAGGAGGGAGAGACTTTTAACAGGTTTGAGATTCTGGAAGAATTGGGACAACAGGTGATTGCCCCTGGTCTTCCCATTATAGAGCAAATAGATAGTGAAATGGGATTGGATGGTACGGCCTCCTCTTCTTTTGTTAAAAACGCTGAGGTACCCCCCATGCCAATGATTCTGGAGGAGCAAGGAGAAGGACAGGTTCTTTTAGAGGCGACTGAGGAGGCGAATCAGGGCTTAGATATGGAGAGGGCGCCAACTTCACATCTGGCTACAGGAGGGGAGAAGAAAGGGAAGACGCTTCCTTGTTTGGGTATTCTTCAGAAGGAAAGCAAAAAAGGGGGCGCTGATAAAGGAACAAAAGCAGGCAGGAGAAAAGATTTAGAGAAGTTAAAGATAATGGGGGAGAACTTGGTGGAGTCGGGGTCAGTCAGGACCTTGGATGAGCACTTCACAAGCCCCATGAAATGATTGCAATATCTTGGAATGTGAGGGGATTGAATAGCAGCCCCAGACAAAATGCTATTCAGGATCTCATTAGGAGTAGACGTCCTGATATTCTCTTTCTACAGGAAACCAAAGTGTCGGTGGATTATATGCTTGACTTAGCTCCAAAACTTTGGAGACAGGGTCAGTGCCAATGTATTGGAGCTCATGGGACAGCAGGAGGGTTAGCTTGTTTTTGGAATCCTCGTAAAGTGCAGCCGGTTGTCTGGATTGTTTTCAGGTCTGTGATCTCCTTGGTTGCAATGTGCAAGGAGTCAGGGGAGTATGTTTTATTGTCAAACATATATGCTCCCACTGATTTACAGGGCAAGCAAACGGTGTGGAATCATTTGCAGATGCTCCGTCAAGAATATCCTTACCATCCTTGGATCATAGCAGGGGATTTCAATGCGATTCTAGACTTATCTGAGAAAAGGGGGGGCAACACTCGATTGGAGCCGTCTTCTCTTCTGCTCAAGGAAAAGATTTTGGAACTTAATTTAGTGGACATTAAGCCAGGCAATGGTAGATTTACCTGGAATAATAGGCGGGTGGGAGATGAATGTATTGCAGAGCGTCTTGACAGATTCCTTACCTCTTGCTTTTGGGTGGGGGGGCGTTGGAATCTGAATTTTGAGATCCTTGATTGGCGCGGGTCGGATCACTAGCCGATTCAGCTAACCATCTCTTCGGCCCAAAGACAGCGGCAACCTCATTTCAAATTTCAGCTTATGTGGCTGAGAGATCAAGAGTTGTTCAATCACATGGTTGATTGGTGGAAGGAGGGTCGACCAAGGATGGGAACGGCAATGTATGTTTTTGCCAAGCTTCTTCAACATGTGAAATACCAGCTCCAAAGGTGGAACAAGCAGGTTTTTGGAAACCTCTTTCAGGAAAAGAAAGCCGCGCAGCAGAAGCTAAATGAGATTACTAGAATAATCAGAGAGGATGGGCTGACGTCGAGTCTTTTGCAGGAAGAGGGGAAGGCATCCCAGGTGCTGGAGGAATGGGAGTTGAGAGAGGAAATATTTTGGAAACAGAAGGCTAGGATCGAGTGGCTGCAAGAAGGTGACAGGAATACGGCATTTTTTTTTAATTCGGTCCAAGCGAGGCGTCATGGTAATATGATCTCATCTCTGAGGACGGAAGAAGGTGAGATGGTCTACTCTACTAGTGCCATTTGTCAGGAGGCGGAACAATACTTTAGCTCCCTTTTTCAGGACAATGGGATTCGGGATGAGGCTGCGGAGGAATTAATTTTGTCCAGCATCCCGTCTTTTGTTTCTCCTGATATGCGGACACAGTTGATGAAGCCCATTACAATGGATGAGCTGAAAAAGACGGTTTTTATGATGAAAAAAGGCAAAGCTCCTGGTCCGGATGGTTTTCCAATTGAATTCTACCAAGAATTTTGGGAGATTGTCAAAGACGATTTACTTGCTGTGGTCCATGAATCCCGTGAGAACAAACAGATGTTGCGGGCTCTGAATGCTACATTCCTAGCGCTTATCCCCAAGGAAGAAGGAGCCGATCGTTTCAGCAAGTTCCGACCCATATCTCTTTGTAATGTGATTTACAAAATTATTTCAAAGTTAATTGCTGAAAGATTAAAGGGATGTTTGAAGGCGCTGATATCGGAGGAGCAGAGCGGCTTTGTGGAGGACCGACAGATTTTGGATGGGATTGTGATGGCTACGGAAGCCATCCATTCCATGTCCAGGTCCAAGGAGAAGGCTATGTTTATGAAGCTAGATATGTCTAAAGCATATGACAGGGTAAGGTGGCCTTTTCTTCGAAGAAGTCTGGAAGCTTTTGGTTTTGAGGAGGGCTGGATTAATTGGGTTATGAGCTGTATTACTTCTACTTCTTTCTCGGTTCTAATCAATGGGGAACACTCGAGCTTATTTGGGGCAACTCAAGGTATGCGGCAGGGTGATCCGCTATCGCCCTACCTGTTTCTTCTACTGGCTGAGGGGCTCGGGAGGAGAATGAAGGCTTTCACTGGTGAAGGAGCGGTTCAGGGGTGGCGATGGGGGGAAGAGATTCCAGTTCTCTCCCATCTGCAGTTCGTTGATGATGTGGCTTTGATGGGACGGGCCACGATTCATGAGGCTATTAATATCCGTAGGTGCCTGGACGACTATCTGGCTGCTTCGGGACAGAAGGTCAATGAGGACAAGTCGTCCATTTTCTTTTTCAACACGCCTCATGCTATTCAGAGGAGAATTGGGAACATTATGCGGTTTCAGATTGGGAGCTTACCGGTGTTGTATTTGGGAATGCCTATTTCTTCGGGTCGGCTGGCCAAGGAATCTTGGCAGGGGATTTTGAACAAATTCAGGACCAAGGTTAGTCATTAGACTCACAGGTGGCTATCCTTCGCCGGTCGCATCCAGTTGATCCAGTCCGTTGTCCAAGCCTTGCCTATCTACAGGTGTATGTTGCAGATCGCACCGGCTAGTTTCATTAGTGAGCTGGATGCCATGGCTAGATAGTTCCTGTGGGCCGGTAGTATGTCTACTACCAAGTGGAGCTTAATCCGATGGGATGTGGTTTGCACTCCTAAGAGGTATGGAGGTTTGGGGCTTAGACAATCCTTGCTTGCGGGGAGGGCTATGGCAGCTAAGTTATACTGGAGATGGTGTAATGAGCAGAGCAAGCCATGGGCTAAAATTTTAACCCATAAGTATTTGCCAGGAGCGTCCCAGGAGGATATCCCTAGGTATGGATTAATGGGAAAAGGGTCGGTGATTTGGGATACGCTCAAAAAAGGAGCGGCTTTGATTAAGCGTGGCTTATTTTGGATTTGTAACAGTGGGAGGAATGCCAGATTTTGGGAGGACTCTTGGGACGGACACGTTCCTATTGTTTCTCAATATCCGCATTTGGATGTGCTTGCCCAGAGGTTCATGGAGGCGGGTTGGGATAGAGTTGGGGACTTTAAAGCCTATGTCACCCAGGATCAGCTGACTTTGGCGCATTGGAAGGGCAGGGAGGACTGGCCGATCAATGGGATGGACGCAGAGTGTGCTGACCTGATTTTAATCCTGGACGAGCGCAATTGCAGCGCCCTGAGGGGTGAGGACGAGCTGGCCTGGTTCCCGAATCCCAGAGGTAAATATACTGTCTCTTCGGGCTACCAGGTATTAATTGAGCAGAAGTTATCAGTGGACGGAGAGATTCCTTGGTGGCGCAAGGCCTGGAACAGCTTCGGATGGCCGAAGTGTAACTGTTTTGCGTGGTCACTGGCTTGGAACCGGTGCCTGACTTGGGAAAATATTCGGAAGAGAGGCTTTGCTGGTCCGTCCAAATGTGTCCTGTGTGAGGCAGAGGAAGAGAGCACGCCACACCTTTTTTTCAGATGTCAGTTTACCAGCCAATTGTGGCACTCTTGGTGGGATGTGTGGCGCAGCAGCTGTGTTCATGCTTCTTCCTTGGTGGAGTTTTGGTCGAGACAGGGGAAGCCGACCTCGGTCTCTCATTTTCTGCTCAATGCTTGGTATGTGGGGCCGATTTTCCTCCTCTGGCAGGTTTGGCTTGAAAGGAATCGAAGGATTTTTACTGATATGAAGATTGGAGCGCAGCAGGTGTGGGGTCGCATTCTGAGGATGCTCCAGGAGACTATTCGCGCCAAGAGCGAGATTGCGCTTCCTATGTCTAAGGAGGACGCTGAGGTGGCCGACAGGTTGGGCCTGCATGGGATTGCGCCTTCCTCAGCTTGTGTTCGAAGGAAGGATGGGGGCAAGAAGCGGATCCAGAGGAGTGGTAGATGGTCGCCCCCACCGGTGAATTACCTGAAGATCAATACGGATGGGTCTTCGAGAGGAAACCCGGGACCGGCTGGGATTGGTGGTATAGGCCGGGACGCTTCGGGAACGGTTGTCTTCATTTTCTCGACCTTCATGGGGGTACAGACGGTCAACAGGATGGAAGGTATGGCAGTTTTACACGCTTTGAGGAAAGCGTATGAGCTTGGATGGCGCAGGGTGATTTGTGAAGCCGACTCGCAGATTTTGATTGACATGATTGTTGAGAAGAGATTTACGGATGTCAGTTGGCAGCTTTCTGGGATTGTTCAGCAGGTTTTACAGATTAGCTCCCTCATGGAATCGGTGAATTTTGTCCATATTCCGAGGGAGCGGAACGTGGCAGCGGATTGTTTGGCCAAATGGGCCTCTGAGGGAGCTGAAGGAAGCAATGTGGAGATTTGGGAGCAGTTGCCGGAGATTGTTAGACAGAATTTGGATAGGATTGTGAGAGCAGATAGAGACAATATGGGGACGTGATTGGTTGTCCCCTTTGCTTTGTGTTGTGCTGGGTTGGGTTCCGGCTTTTATTTGTAAGGTTCTTGGTTTTTCGTGATTAATTGAGTTTTTACCCCTGTTTTTATTAAATATAACTTGAGGGAAGAGCTACTCCCATTGTATATATGTATGTATGTATATATATATATATATATATATATATATATATATATATATGAATTCATTTTCATATCAATGGTCTTAAAAAACAATATTAATTGTTTCATTAAAATTAATCTTATAAATAAATTTAGAAATAAAATTTTAATGTATAAAAATATATCTCTTTTTTTTTAAAAGGGGTAAAAAAATATTCAATCAAAACCAAATTACAGAGTAAAGGCCAAAGGCCCACCACAAAACTACATATTCCTATCCTCAAGTAAAAGTTGATAAAAAATCCCATGATAATCCAAAGGAAGCTCATCCCTTCCACTAATATCCCAGCTATTCTCATTTTTAGCAGCCCACTTTGCCAAACAATCAACAACTCTATTCCATTCGCGAGGGATATGACGAAAGGAAATAGAATCCAAGGAACTACACATACTTAAAATTTGTCTAGCCAGAGAGGCTAATTTCCAATTAACATTCTCCAAACTCTGGTTATTCAGCATGTCAACCACAATTTGAGAGTCAGACTCACATATGATCTTTTTCCAGCCTAAAGAGCATCCTCTCTCAACAACAGTCTTAATAGCAAGGGCCTCCATCAAATTATTCGAGTGTTGGCCCTTGTAGATAGAGAAGAGGAAAACTGCCTCCCCATCATTACTTCTACCTATCGCCCCAATACCATCATGACTTGGATTCCCTTGAGAGGATCCATCTGTGTTAATCTTCAAGATCCCAGCCAGGGGAAGAGTCCATCATCCAGTCCTAAAAATGTGTTGCTTACCATGGCAAGGCCTTTTCCTAATAATACCCCCTGGTTAGTGCCATCCAAGTTCAAATTCCTCGCAATAGCTTGATCACCAGGATCAATACTTTCAGACATATCACATTTTGCCAAGATAGTCTCCTGAAGCCTATTAAGAATCTTCCTCCATAGCCAAAGGCTATCCAACTTAGAGTCACAAAAAATTTTGCTGTTCCTTTCCAACCAAAGATTCAAAAGAATAAAGACCGGTCTAACCATCCAGGCAACTTGCAAGAAGGAAGTCTTTACTGGAGGTCTGCCCAAGCTTTCCCAAAAGTCACTGAGAGAAGTGGCATGAATACACCCATGACTCCAAGCCTCCCACCATCTATGCCATATATCCCTCATGAAAGGGCAAAGAAAAAATAGGTGAGAGGTACACTCTTCATTGTGCGCACATAAGAAGCAAACAAAGGGCCCCTGAAAGCCTCTTTTGCGAAGATTCTCACAAGTGAGACATTTCTTCTGAACCAATAACCATAAGAAAAAATTACATTTAGGCCAAGAGAAGTTATTCCAAACCTTGTTACCATGTAGGTTCCTGTCAAGTATAGCGTATCCTTGAGCCATAGAAAATTTGCCTTTGGGGCTAGGACTCCAAGCCAAAACATCTCTACTAATGAGGGAGCTACAAAACCTATCCTCCAGCACATGAGAAAGAAGAGCATGGTCCTCATTAGTGCCACCAGCGGGCCACTCCTAAGGATCCTTCTAGCACGTCACCTCCACCTGACCCAAGCTCTTAACAGACTTAAAATGCTCCACCTTACACCAGCCAGCATTAGTAAAAGTGTGGCAAAGAGGCTGGAGCTGAGGAAAGCTAGAAATCATGGGTGGGTGGCCATCCCAAGAGTCAAGCCAAAATAAAGCATCTGAGCCCCTGTTACAAATCCAAAAAGGCCCCTCCTTAATTAGTTGCGCTCCTTTCTTAAGGGTATTCCAAACACAAGATCCTTTACCCAACAAATCTAGCCACAGTACCTCTGAGCTATCCACACCAGGAAAATACTTGTGAGTAAGAATCTTGGTCCAATCTAACTACTAATTGGTACACCACCTCCAGTATAGCTTAGCAGCCAGGGTTGTGACAACAAACACCATAGACCTAAGCCCAAGGCCACCAGCATGCTTTGGCCTACAAACATACTCCCACTTAACAAGACTCCACTTTGAAGAGAGGAGTGTACCAAACCAGAGAAACTTCCATTCAGAGCATCAAAATCCCTCACAAAATTGGAAGGAGGAACTTGCACACAACACCTGTAAATAGGAAGAGACTGCATCATCGTCTTAAGGAGAACCAGTCTCCCAACAGAAGAAAGCCACTTGAGAGTCTAGTGATTAACTTTGCTACAAAATTTGTCCAATATTCCTTGCCAATACACACAATACTAAGATCCTAAAAATAGGGGAACCCCAAGGTATATCATGGAGAGAGAACCAATCTAAAATCTAAGGATCCTAGCAATCCTGATTTGAATAGGTTGGGGGGTATTGAAGAAAAATATATCAAATATAATATAAAAAATTAATTAATTTTTTAAAATTACAATTCACTTAAACAAAACATATTTTACATTAATAAATCCAAACACTAAATGTGCTCACTATAATGCTATCACAACTTTCAACCGCATTTAATTTTTCATACAACAATCACCCACATTGAACACCACTCATCTTTATTTTTAGGTGAATAAACACTATTACAAACATAAAAAACCCATTAATCTCATATTTATCTACACAAAAGAATATTTGACCTACTTATCAATATAAATAACGAGCCATAAAATATCTTTAACCCAAACACTAAATGTGCTCACTATAATGCTATCACAACTTTCAACCGCATTTAATTTTTCATACAACAATCGCCCACATTGAACACCACTCCTCTTTATTTTTGGGTGAATAAACACTATTACAAACATAAAAATCCCATTAATCTCATAGTTATCTACACAAAAGAATATTTGGCCTACTTATCAATACAAATAACAAGCCATAAAATATCTTTAATTTAGAGAAAAACATGTAACAAAGAAAATACTTTTTCATGTCAAAATCTAAATTAAGTAATCAATATTTATTATATTTTTTTACTTAAACAAAAGTTATGAAATGGTTTTAGTAACTATTTGTAACGAAGAAAAAAAATTTATTATTTTAGAAAGTTAAAGTTTTGTTCTGTTTCATATAAATAATAAAACTAATAGTCATTTTAGAGAATGAGTTGTGTTGGTGAGTAAAAATATGTATATATTTGTGTATATATATTGGATTTTAGGGTTGGTGGGACCACTATCTAGTATAAGCAAAAAATTAAAAAATAAATTGATTGGTTTGAGGTAAAAAAATCTAAATGCATATGATCAAAAACATTATTTATAAATTTCATCACAATACATATATAAAATGTGGAATTTGTTTTCTTATGCTATATATTAGTTGCAATTATCATTTAATTAGATATTGGCTATGTAATCAATGTCTATGCATCCTGTATTGCAAATGTCAATTAGATGTGGGGTCAATTTAGCACACTTCTTATATCATTCATGGGTAGTGATGTTTTATTAATAGAATAGTGTATTTGGCTAATTGTCTATTATTTCTCCAAATTAAACATATTTTAATGCATTTATCTACATTCAGTAGTCTCCATATTTATGTGAGTTTCAATATTGAGTTATGTAAGTACTTGTTTTTCACTTATCGAATACACACTCTAGATGTTTCATGTATTTGTCAATTTTAAATTTATGGGTCATAATTGTGACACAATTTATATATATATATATATATCTAAAGGTCAAATTCAAGCAATCACAATCAAATCAGAGTTTAAAACCACATCTTTTATGTATTACTAGATATGGAATAATTTATTTTATTATATTATTATAAAATTTTTAATGCTTGTATTTTCCCTATTACTAGATTTGAAATAATTAATTAAGTTATATTTTTTATAAATACCATATTTATGGGACCTTTGGCTGATAAAAAATGAGATTGCATGACAAAAAAATAGTCATAAAAAAAACTTTTATTTGTTAGCCAAAAGACTGGCTAAGTTATAAAAAATAAAAAACTATACATACTTAAACTTCAAGTTCACCACTAGGGCACAAAAAGAAAAGGAAACTACCATATCAAAAAAACCTCTTACACATCTAATCAAGTTCTATAATTTTAGTGAACTTGCAAGGAGATGCAAACCTAGAACAATTACTAGCTAGAAAAGGATGCTTAACAAGTGTTGAACCAATAGCGACCACACTAGATATAGGAACCAACGAGCCACACACAGAGCCCAACTACTTGGTCTTGCATTTTCCTAAAGCTAAATTTTCATTCACAACCCTAGTAATTGTTATTGGAGGTTGGCTAACTAGCCTTGGAAGAGAAGTTGCGATCCAACGAAACACCATCCTAGCCAATAATTTGACCACCTCAATTCTCTCCTGAGAATGGTGAATAGAGTGCATGGATTCTAGAGTAGGCAGAGGTGACAAAGCCTCCTCTAAAGGTAAAGGGGAAGACCATGAACCAGATAATCTATTCATCATTACCTCAGAAAGTAGATACTGAATGTATTTATGGAGGAGAGAAAATTCCCTTTCCAAGTCCCTGAATGTGGCCATTATCATGAACCCGAACTTGTCTTTACTATAGAAGGGCATGGGTTCCTATTGTCCACCGTCAAAATCCACCATAACTTTTTTCATTCCCGCCCTAAAAGTCAAATTAACAAAGAATTCAACCAAGGATTTCAGTCCTCTTTGTCAGAGACAAGGAACATGATGTTGCTAATAAAGTTGGAGGCATCCATCAAATTAACTTTGATCATCTTACTGTCACAAAGGAATTCCTCTCCAATAATGTAAATGATAGAAATGAAAGATTCTTTAGAAGGAACATAAATATATTTATACAGTTGACCTTGTGAGACTTTACCAACAAAATCCATTTGTGGTTTTTTGCAGGAGCCCACAACTGAAGGATTGCCAAAGCTTCTCTCATAGTAGACTCCATGAAACTTTGACTAGAACTTGAAAAGCCCCAAAAGCAACAATTGATGACAAGAATGAAGAGTTAAAATCTATCTTATTTAAAAAAAACCACCTCCCAAAGGAAATAAATAGATAGGAACCAATCATAGTAACGAATATGACAATAGAGGGAAAGAAAGAGAAAATTAAAGAAGATTGGCAATATCAATGCTCAATTGTGTCACCCAAGCATCACTATGATTATCAATGATAATATTCATAGGTTGGTTGATTCCAATATTTGCCAAGCATCAACAACCTTATTGGCTTATAAATTTATATTATTATAACATATGTGATGATATTTTTTGATTAATGTAATTGATTTGAAAGTAACAAATTTAATTATCATTTGTTTATTAGTATTTATTGCTCTAAATAGGGGTTCCCTAATGCATATTAAACTTGATTAATTTAGTTATAATGCATTTATTCATAATACATGAACCTAGGGGTTTGCTAACTCATTTTTCATGTAGCTCCATACTCTACACAAATTTGTTAAATAAATCTGTTTTAACTATTAATAAATTTAAACTATGTGCTTTGTACAAGTACAAGATACTTTTAAAAAAATACACTCATAAATCTAAAATTTATAATGAACAAGAGGTAGATAGCCATAAATAAGTCAAATCTATAACTAGAAATCTAAATGTAATTTTTTTTTTGAAACAATCAATACATTAGGCACATCCAGTTTTTAGGAAGTTATTAACAGTTTAACAAAGTGTGGAAACTAAATTTCTAAAATAGATCAAAGACTTGAATTAATTACTGAATTTCTATAAGAAGTATGTGTTGTACTTAACACAAATGTTTGTCCAATATACCTCACTTTCAAAAAAATTCTAGTAGAGGTCCATTTTAGCTTGAAAGGAACCAACTATGGTGGGTGAATAATTTATTAGTGTTTATCATGTGCCTAATAGTAATATGAATTTTCAAGCATTGTTATGTCTGGTTTTTTAGTTAATAATAGTTGTCTTGATACTAATAAGATTTTGCCATTGCCTTGGATATCCATGTTTTCATTATTTATTTTAATGAGGATAAGTTATATTAATGGTTTTTGGAAGTTCCCTAAGTGTACAAGTTCTTCGAGATTGCATTGATAAATTCTTATGTTCAGATCTTTTGTTCGGCACTCTTGTGCGACACATAAGATCCTTGGAGCTTTTATCCATTGGATGTTCTATGAAAATTTAAACATCTTAGACCTTCATAGTCATTTTTTAAGTTGGTAAAGTTTTACACTTGAATCTTTAGATAAATCAATGTCACCACCCACTATTTTGTTTCTATTAAAACACTTAGAAACTTTTCTAAGTCTTTCAGGTGAGCGAAGCATTGATATCTTACCAAGTGTCACAATCCCTCTCACTCGACTGCTGACGGGATCAAAGTTTCAAAGTACAAAATTCCTAGTGAAGTGAAACAACCATAATTGTCCATGTGTTTTAATCTTGCCAGCGCATGGTAATAAAAGCATTCTAAAAAGTTTCTAGGTCTTCCAGGCAAGTAGAACGCTATGATGATGACACATGTCATCATCCTGTGTACCCAAACTATATGGGGCATGGCGATGATGAGCAAAGGCAAGGAGTATGACAGTCCTGGCCAAGCAAAGCTCTGAGATGATGACATGCATCATTATTCCACTCACCTTGAGTCCTCACAACAAAAGTGAGGAGCACGACACTTTATGGAAAGCAAAACACAGGATGATGACACGTGTCATCATCTCAATGAACTAAAGACTCCACAGTAAAAGTGAGAGCATGACACTTTAAGGAAAGTGGAACACCAGATGATAACATGCATCCTCATCCTACTCATCCAGAGACCTTGCATCAAAAGTGAAGAGTACAACACTTCCATGTATGTAGAGCATCAAGATGATGACACATGTCATCATCCAGCTCACTCAAACTCTGCACAACAAAAGAGAGAAGTATGATACTTCTGGATAAGCGCAACACCAGGGTGATGACAATAAAATAAGTTTTTAAAAATGCCTCATCATCATTTGCCATTAGTTTGGGATCACCATTCTTAAGTTTTGATCACCTTTACAACTAATGGTCACAACTTATCCCAAAAATTAAATATAAAATTTTCTTTATAATAAAAGATGTAATGTTCGGAAATGAATCTATAATAAATTTGATACCTCTAAAATAATTAAAATTGAATATATCAATTATATATTTTTTTTATTGATATAATAATATGCTTTCGAAAATAGTGAGATTTATGTTTTCAATATCTCTAATGATAGATTGTTTAATGTGATATACACAAAATATATCCACAAATGTTTTTTCAATAAAATTGTGGAACCTTTAAAAGTGTATCCATGTTACCAAATATTTTGAAAAATCTATGTTTTAAAGTGAGATCTATGATAGATAGGCATAATGAGTACTCTTTGAACAAAAATCGCACATTTGGATAAGCTTATCATTTTCCATAGTTTTATGAATATAACACAAGACCGTATTAAAGGTTTGACATTTCCACACTGCATGCTTGTCTAGAGATATCATTTCCAAGATTAAATGATTTCTTATGTCAGTTGGAGAGATAATAAATATATACCTTGCACGAAACTATCATGCCCAGTTGGTCAACCTTTCGAAAGTCAACTTATTATAAATAAATAAATATTATTTTAAAAAATTGTATTACAAATTGATTATATAAAAAAATTAACATAATGAGGATGATCTTAACGAAGTTTGTTATAAAATATTTTTTTGTGTTGATAGGTATCATAATTATGGGTGGAGGATTGTAATATTGTAAAATGTTAATAATTATTAGTTAATTTTAAATTTGATATTTATTTGATTATTATAAAATAATTTTAATTTTAAAATTTATATTTATTTTAATGTTATATAATTTATTTTTTATAGAAAAGTTGGTAAAAATTTTATAATGTTTTTGATATAAAGTAGAGTCTGTAAAAAAATCAATATACAGTAAAATTTGGAGTTTTTTTTTTTTTTTTTTTTGGTATCAAATTTAATATAATGATATATTTAGATTGAGGCCATCTACCACAAATCAATAATATTTTTTGTATAAATAATACAATAAAATAATTAATTAATATAATATGTGACAAATTTAAAATAAATATATTATGATTGATATTTATCAATATTTTAAAACTAAATATATTTATACTAATTTTAAATTTTTAACCAAATTATTATTATAACCAAATATATATACTTTAGCACTTTTATTTAATCATATATATTACCTTTAAATAGTAATTTTAATGAAAAGAGAAACTAAACATAATTATGATGACCCTAATGAAGACTTGTACAAAATTATTATATATTATAGTTAATCTCAACATACAACTTTATGATGGTGTGTAAAATCTTAACAAATAAAACCCATATAGAAAATATTTAGTTGGTAAGGTTATGGCAATTAAATGGTAATAACCTTTTTGAAACCGATGATGATGATGATGATGATGATGATGATGATGATGATGATGATGATGATGATGATGATGATGATGATGATTAGTAATGCATTTTGTTGCAACTATTATACACAAACCCATAAAATCAAAGCAAAATTTAAAATAAAAATCCATTGATCAATTGGAAGCATTTTAAGCCTTAATGAAATCACTTTAATCTTTTCATTAAGTTGTTCTTTCTTATTGGTTGTGACAAAGATCAATTTAATAAGTGGTAGTATTTGGAGAAGTTGTAAGAGTAAATGTTTCAAAATGATAGTATTTTTTGAATTAATGTTTTCAAATTTATAATGTATTGATGAAGATTATTATATGTTTACATGGTTATGTTCGAGAAGACTTAACATTATTTCATATTAAGATAATGGTCGATGATTATGAAAAAATAATATTAATTAAATTATAAAAATTGAGTTAACAAAATTTAAAAAATTGTTAAAAGTATTTAGATTTAATTTTAAAAAACAAATCAATCAATAAAAAATTATGATAAAATTATAAAAATAATAAAAGATAAATATTAAAAATAAATTTAATTGATTTTTTTTTCTTTCTATATAACTTGAGGAAAGGAAGGCTGCCAAAGGGCTGCTCCCACCAGCTCCCTCCACTCTATATACTTTAAATTATAAATATAAGTTTATTTTCATTCATATTATAGCCTTGAAAAAAGATAATGTTAATTTTTTTATTAAAATTAATTTAAAAATAAAATTTTAATATATACAAATATACCAAATATAATATAAAAGAATAATTGAAAGATTTTTTAATTAAAAAATTTCGCAATACAATTAAATAAAACATATTTTTTCATTAATATAAATTACTGACTCAGGTAGATATGCTCACTACAATATTATCACAATTTTCAATCCCATTTAATTGTTCATGTGTAACAATCACAGAATTGAACACTCAAACTTTGAGGAATCAACACTATTACAATCATAAAAGGCCCAATAATCTCATCTTTATTTTCATGAGAAAAAAAAAATACAAACATAAACAGTTTGGCCTAACCAAATGGGCATGGACTCGAATGAAGGTGGTGCAAGAAATAAGAGGATTGTTTATTATATCATCCAAATCTATTAAACCTATCCATTTAAATAACGAACCATAAAATATCTCTAATTTGGAGAAAAACATTTAATAAAAAAAAACTCTTTCATGTCAAAATCTAAATCAACAATAAGTACTATTGTTTTTTTCTTGAATAATTATAAGCACATGATTTTTGAAGTGTTGTTCAAAAGTTTAGATTAAATCTCACAAAAGTTCATTTTAAAAAGTATTTTTATATTAACTTTTTAAATATTTTATTTTATTTAAAAAATTTATTATCTCATCTCATTAATCAACCTTCTTTTTTATCGTTAAATCTAATTTATCATAAATTTTAATGTTATTTATTTATTTATATATCTTTTATAATGAAGAACTCTCAATTGTGAATAGAAATTTCTTCATTTTTAGACACTTTAGCAAGGTCTTCCTTTCAGATGGAGGAAATGTTCTCTTAAAAAGCTATCTTTATAGAAAACATTCTCTTTGATAAACATCTCTATAAAATAAATTAATTTTCTAGTGTAATTATTCTAATTCTATAAAATTTGGTTGTTTCTCTCCTTTTAAATACCCAAACAGAAGTGGAGTATAAAAAGTACCATAATATCTTGAGGATGAGGAAAAAAAAGGGTTGCACCTTTGAATGATCAAGTAAAAAAGAGAGTTCAATCTGACCTAGTGAACTCCAAATAATGGGATAAAGTGATCTAAGATATTAAGAGACAAGTGGAAACATAGGAAGACATGAAACAAAGACTTGGCCTTTGATTTACATAGAGCACATTTGTTTTGTAGAATTATGTCTCTCTTCACAAAGTTATCCACCATTAATCTTATTTTGGGTTTCCAACCAAAAGAAAAAAAAAAATTAAGTATAAGATCATTATTCCAAAGTGACCTCCAAAAGAAACCATCCATGGTTGGATTAAGTTCCACAAGTTAACTAAATTTAAAATTGTAAGCCCAATTCTTTGAAGTTGACAAAAAATAGTTCATCCTTTTTTAGTACCTAGCATACATGAAACATATTAATCATCTCTTCAATAAAATGAAAACCAGCTAGCTCATCTTGGTTATAATAATGCATATTCAAGGTTATCCATGATTTTATTCCATCTATGACATACAAATAGTCACTAACTGTTTCTCCCATGATTTTTAGTGATTTTAGATGCTAGAGTTTTAAGTGGATCAATAGCACTCATAGGTTCACTAAGAAGCCATGAATCATCCCAAAAGGTCATTTCTTTTCCATCCTACACATTCCATCTAAACTCTTTTTCTTGTAAGGTTTTTCTTTTAATAAGGTTATTCTAGAAATTGGATTCATGAGGAGGTGATTTTAAGGTTATAAATGGAATAACTTCTCTATGAGCCAGGTACTTGGTTTTGATGATTTAAATGTTAGTGTAGGCTTTTTCCCACTATATAATGATAAATGAAACAACTTCTCTATGAGCTAAGTATAGGGATATCATTCCAAGATTAAATTTATGATACCATATAAATGATTTCTTTATGTAAGTGAAAGAGACTAATTTTAAATTTGATATTTATTTGATTGTTATAGGATAAATTTAATTTTAAAACTTATGTCTATTTTATTGTTATATACTAATTTTTCTTTTTCACTTGAAAAAATTGATAAAAAAATCATAATGTTCTTGTCATATAGTGGAGTTTGTAAACAAGTCAGATTGTGTTTACAGTTTAATTATTTTTTAATTTTTTTAAAAACTTAATATAATAATATATTTAAATTGAAGTCATATAACACAAATCAATAAAAAATTTATATAAATAATACAATAAAATCATTAATTAATATGAGATGTGGTAAATTTAAAATAAATATTTCATGATTAATATTTTTCAACATTTTTAAATTAAATATATTTACACTAATTTTTAAATTTTAATCAAATTATTATTATATATAACCAAGAAAAATATACTTAAAATATTTATTTATACATAAATATTACCTTTAAAAAAATATTACAAGTTGATTATCTATAAAGATCAACAAACTTTATACTCTCTTTGATGAACAAAGACTCTAAACATAATGAGGATGATCCTAACGAAGATTTTTACAACCTCATGATAGTTAATCTCAATATTCAACGTTATGATGGTGTGGAAAATATTAATAACTAACCACCATAAATATATGTACATTCGGTTGGTAAGGTTATGGCAATTATTTATATATTTATATTTATATATGACATTGATGTTGATTAATAATGCATTTGTTTGGTGCAACTATCATATACAAACCTGGAAGCATTTTAAGTTTTAATGAAAGCACTTTAAGTTTCTCATGCATTAAGGAATTGTTCAATTTAGTAGTTGGTAGTATTTTGAGAAATTGTAAAGGTAAATGTTTCAATAGGATAAGATATTATTTTGTAAAAGATAGTATTTTTTCGAATTAATATTTTTGAGTTATAATATATTGATGAAGAGTATTGTATGTTTACATTGTTACGTTTGTGAAGACTTAATATTATTTTATATTAAGATAATGGTTGATGATTATGAAAAATTAATATTAATTGAATTAAAGGTATTCATTTAACAAAATTAAAAAAATTGTTAAGAAGATTTACGTATAAATAAATAATAATAATTAATCAATTAAAAATTATGAGAAAATTATAAATATAATGTAAAATAAATAATAAGAATAATTTAATTAAAATTTATTTTCTATATAACTTAAGGGAGGGGAGGTGACCAAAAAGTTATAAATATCAATTTATTCCCATACTAATGATTTCAAAAAGAACAATATTATTTGTTTCATTAAAGTTAATCCTAAAAATAAATTTAAAAACAAAATTTTAATATATAAAAATGTATTAAATATAATATAAAAATTAATTGAGAATTTTTTTAATTAAACAATTTCACAATTCAATTGAACAAAACATATTTTTCATTAATTATTCATACAATATTAAATGTGCTCACTCCAATACTATCACAACATTCAACCCCATCATCATCATCATCATCTGTTAGGTTGTGGAGGTAAAAGCTTCACCTGGATGCAGACATGGAGGAGGATGCTGTTGTCACAGTCGCTGGCGTCGGTCAGGCCAATCGATGTCGACAGGGTACATATAGGAAGAAACCGACGATGGTCAGAAGTTGGCCGGCATCGATCACCTCCAGGCAGACAGGGACCGACGTTGGTCACCTGTGCGGTTCAGAACTGCGAGTGTTACGGACAATTTGTTAACGAATCGAGTGTTTGCATGTTAAGAGCCAATTTTAGACTTGAAGATGCAGATCTAATTATTGTAATTAGGTGTCTAATTATTGTTTGCATGAGATCTATATAATAGACTCATGGGCTGTATTGTAATTAGTGCTAGAAAGTAAGAGAGCATGGTGTGTTCCTCCTAGTGCCACAGTACCAAGTGTGGGTGCTGGTTTGGAGAATCAGAAGGGTTCTTAATGTATGTATGATCTTGGTCAGCAGGTGTGCATGGTTACGTTAGGAGATCTACATGGTAAGTAAGATCATTGATCTGTAGGTGTATGTGTGTGTAGGATACAGGTTTACAGGTGTGCAGAACCAGATTGATTTGCAGGTGTGCAAGATCAGGGAGGACAACAACACAATAAGTAGCAAGATTAGGAGAGATCTACTTGGAGTACGGTGTGTACTCGGTTGGAGAGTAAAGAGGAAGGCAAGGTAGTTCCTTCCAAAGTAAGATCAGTTGAGTTGTAGGTTGTTGCAAGTTCAGGGAAGATCTACTTGAAATACGATTGTGTACTTGGAGTGCGTGGAGCACTTGTGTACTGACAGTAGTGGATACTGACTAGTTGGAGGTGAACACCAACTCTGTGTTTGAGTTGTGTGTTGGGACCGTAAGAGAGAGAGCTTTGAGGAAAGAATTACTGTACACTTGAGGTGTGGGAAGCCTCTGAGAGGTGTGAAGAAGAAGTGGCATCTTCTTTATTGTATTCTTTTCTGGATGAGTATTAATACAATTGGGTATTGTCTCTCATATTCTGTGTTGTTTCTAATTTCTAGTTACTTGTTACTTCTAGTTAATTCTGCATATTTAAGTTACTTGTGCATGGTAATCAATTGTGCTTTCGTATTTCCCAACAAGTGGTATCAGAGTTAAGGTTGCAGGGAGCAGGTTTGTGTTTGATTACATGTCACTCTCAAGGGTTTCTGATTGAGTGGGAGTATAGCAATGGTAGAAGAAAGTAAGCTAAGAATGGAGGAATTGAAAAGCACGAATGGTCAATTACGGTCCTATGGAAAGAAAGAGTAGGGAAAAGAGTATTGTTGGTTGGTAGAAGATCAGCATGAAAGAACTGAAGAAGCATATGTTGCAGGTGTTGCTGCATAAGATGCTTTGGTGTGTTTCTTGGATAAAGTAGAATCTTGTTTTATAGATTATGTTGCCTCTTTCCATGCAGTCTAAAATAGAGTATTTTTCCATGTTAATGTCTTTGGAGACTTTGGAAAGATTTATTTAGGGGCTGGTGTGCCTATCCAAAGAATTGGCAAAGGGGAAGTGAAGCTGAAATTGCAGGCGGCCAACACATGTGTGTTGAAGGAGGTCATGCAGGTCCCGGTTCTGAAGATAAGGCTAATTTCTTTAGAGAAGTTGGGTGATGAGAGATGCACAAGAACTCTCACAGCGTATGCACTTGAATTAGCTAGTGGTAAGAAAGTAGGTATCCTTTATCTATCTACTTATATTACTGATTCTTCTTTTGTTACGGAGACGTGGATTTATAGGCTTGGTCACAAGAGCAAGAAGGAGATGCATGTTCTTAAGCGTAAGACAGATGTCTTTGACAAACTTAAAAACTGGAAAGCCTTGGTGTTTATGGAGGAGATGGCAGACAAAGATCAGTGGAGAAGGCCGAGTAACTCTGAGCAGAATAGTTTGAACAGGGATTTGATTCAAAGAAAGCTCGCGGGTAAAAATTCATCACTCACAGGCGAACACAGGTACCGACGTCAATCAAGAGGAACCGACGTCGAACATATAGGTGTCGATGTCGGTCATGTGTAGACCATAGCTGGTGGTGTCAAGCAGGGTAAGACCAACGTTGGTCAGGAGGACCGACGTCGGTGACAGTAAGACCGACGTCAGTCAAAAAAATTGATGTTGGTAGTAGGCAAACACTGATGTCAGTGGGGTTGGTAGTCAGGACAGGTGCATGGAACCAACGTCGATCAGAAGCAGACTGTGTGGTGATCGAGGTCGATCACTGTAACAGATTTTGGGTGGACAGCAAGCTGTCAAGGAGTCTCAAATGCCCATATGGAGGACTGAAGGGGTAAGTAAGCCTCAAATTTGTTGTTCCTCTTCTTTATACTCGCTGCTCACTGCAGAGTAGGAAGGATCCAGGAAACAGTGGGAGCATGGCAGGAATATGATGCAAGACCAAATGGGAGATTTGGTAGGGTTACCAACTGGTATGAAAGCACTGAGATGAATGGATACCTTGGTTAAAGAATAGAGAGAATGGACAAGTGAGACGGAAGGCCAGGTCATATGGTCTTGAGAAAGCTGTAGGACAATGGTACAGGTTTTGACAGGTGGATGACAAAGCAGGGCTTTAGTTAATGTCAGTGTAACCATTGTGTTTGTCTTACCAGGTGGATGATGGTCGTGACATTATCTTGTTACTGTATGTGGATGGTATGCTAGCTAGCAGGTTTGTACATACAGGGTTTTGCTGAGCTAAGGGTAAGGTTAGTTCAGTGGCATGTCATGAGGAATTTGGAGCAGCGAAATTCTTTGGCATGAGAGACATGGAAGATCACAGGTTGATTTTGTCTCTAGTGGGAGCTGATGTGAATCAGGTGTTGGCAAGGTTCAATACACAGGATGCAGAATTGGAGCACACTAAGGGCTGGACAGTTTAGTGTCTGAAATCACATGAAGTCTGGTATAGACTTGAGTTTTCCCCAGCAGTGGGAGCTGTCAGAGAGTTAGGAGCCAATTCAGGGAAGTGGGTTCTCAAGTATCTGAGAGGGACCAGTAGCAGGATTCATGTTATGCAGGGTCAGGGCTTCACTACATGGGTTTGTACGTTTGGATGTGGCAAGTTACTCGAATGACAGGGGGTGCACCACAAGTTGTGTGGTGGTTGGTCTTCAAGGTTGAGCTTGAAGAGGGATACAAGACAGGAAACAGATTAGATGGGGTACAGGTACAAGCATAGTGCACCAGTTTATCTCCAAGTGGGAGATTGTTAGGTTGTGGAGCTAAAAGCTTTACCTAGATGCAGACATGGAGGAGGATGCTATTGTCACAGTTGCCGACGTCGGTCAGGCCAATCGACATCAGTAGGGTACAAACAAGAAGCAACCGATGACGGTCAAAAGTCAGCCGGCGTCGGTCACCTCCAGGCAAAAAAGGACCGACGTCGATCGCCTATGTGATTCGAAACTGCGAGTGTTACGGATAGTTTGTTAATGAACCGAGTGTTTGCATGTTAAGAGCCAATTTTAGACTTGAAGCTATGGATCTAATTATTGTAATTAGGTGTCTAATTATTGTTTGCATGAGATCTATATAATAGACTCATGGGTTGTATTGTAATTAGTGCTAGAGAGTAAGAGAGCAAATATTAGCTCCTTCTGTGTGTGAAGAGAGCATGGTGTGTTCCTCCTAGTGCCACAGTACCAAGTGTGGGTGCTGGTTTGGAGAATTAGAAGGGTTCTTCATGTATGTATGATCTTGGTTAGCAGGTGTGCATGACTATGTTAGGAGATCTGCATGGTAAGTAAGATCATTGATCTGCAGGTGTATGTGTGTGCAGGATCTAGGTTTGCAGGTGTGTAGAACCAGATTGATTTGCAGGTGTGCAAGATCAGGGAGGATAACAACACAACAGGTAGCAAGATTAGGAGAGATATACTTGGAGTACGGTGTGTACTCGGTTGGAGAGCAAAGAGGAAGGCAAGGTAGTTCCTTCCAAAGTAAGATCAGTTGAGTTGCAGGTTGTTGCAAATTTAGGGAAGATCTACTTGAAGTACGATTGTGTACTTGGAGTGTGTGGAGCACTTGTGGAGTGTGTGGAGCACTTGTGTACTGGCAGTAGTGGATACTGACTGGTTGGAGGTGAACACCAACTCTGTGTTTGAGTTATGTGTTGGGACCGTAAGAGAGAGAGCTTTGAGGAAAGAATTACTGTACACTTGAGGTGTGGGAAGCCTCTGAGAGGTGTGAAGAAGAAGTGGCATCTTTTTTATTGTATTCTTTTTTGGATGATATTAATACAATTGGGTATTGTCTCTCATATTCTGTGTTGTTTCTGATTTCTAGTTACTTGTTACTTCTGGTTAATTCCGCATATTTAAGTTGCTTGTGCATGGTAATCAATTGTGCTTCTGTATTTCCCATCATCATCATCATCATCATCATCATCATCATCATCATCATCATCATCATCATCATCATCATCATCTTCAAAAGAATATTTGACCTACCTAAATGGGCATAGGCTTGAATGAAAATTGTACAAGAAGTAAGAGGGATTGTGTTTATTAAAACAACCAAATTTATTAAACCTATCAGTCCAAATAACTAACCATAAAAGAGGACTCTTTTATGTCAAAATCTATATCAAGCCATCAATACTCACTATACATTTTCACTTAAATAACTAGAAAAATGTGATCCTCAAATTGTTGTTCTAAAAGTTTGGATTAAATATCATAAGAGCTCTTTTTTTTTTTTAAAGTCCAAATTAACTTTTTATATATTTTATTCTATTTTTTTTAGAGTTTAGTATCCATCTCGTTAATCAACCCTCTCTTCCATCATTAAATCTATTTTACCATGAAATTTTATGTTTGTTATTTATTTATAAGTTTCTTCAAGCTCTTAACTGTAAATAGTGATTGCCTCATTTTTAGACATTTCAGTAAGGTCTTTCTTTCTGATAGAGAAAATGTTCTTTTTGATATCTAAATTTATAAAATAAATTAATTTTTTGATGTAATTATTCTTATTCTATAAAATTTAGTTGTTGCTCTCTTTCCAAATACCCTAACAAAAGTGGAGTATAAAAAACATCTACATCATCAAGATGGGGGAAGAAAACGAGTTCCATCATTAAATGATCAAGTTGAAAAAGGTTCAATCTGACCTAATGAACTCCATATAAGAGGAAAAAGTGATCAAATATGTTAAAAGATATTGGGAAACAAAGGAAGAGATGAAAGGCAGATTCAACCTCTAATTCACATAGAACACATCTTTTGTAGAAAGAGGTCTCTTTTTATAAAGTTATCCATAGTTAATATCTTATTTTGGTTTGCCAACCAAAATAAGAAATTTAATTTAGGTATAATATCAATGTTCCAAAGAGACCTCCAAAGAAAACAATCCATTCCTGGATTAAGTGCCACAAGGTAATAAAATTCAAAATTGTAAGCCTGATCTTTTGAAGTTGCCAAAGATAGTTCATCTTCTTTCAGTACTTAGCATATATAAAACAAAATAATCATTTCTTGAATAGAATGAAATCCAATGAGCTCATCTTGTTTAGAATAATCTATCGGAGTGGATGCTAAGATCTCTAGATCAAACAAACACAAAAATTTGTGATAGGCACGAGTCAAACATGTACACAACATTATAGCTACAAGAAAATGAAATCACATAAAAGAATATTGCATAGACAAGATAAGAGATAAAACCCATCTTCCATTGAAGAATATCTCACAAAGAGAGATGCACATATAAGAGGACATGAGTAACTCCTCCGAAGAAAGGTGGTCAGAGAGCCAATAAGAGAAGAGTAACTCCCATACCCAAAATATCTAGTCAAGGGAGTTACTTCCTATTCATCTGGTCAAAATATAACTCCAAGTACACCTAATCAAGCTTATCCATGAAAGTAGGAAAACTCCAAGTGAGGAGGAAAATCCTATAATAAATAAATATGGGGGAAAAATACCCCTACTCTAGCATAATCCATTGTCAAAGTTATCCATGATTTTATTTCAAGGAAATGTGTTTCAAATTCCCTAAAATATGCCATTGAAAACATGCCCCTACATTCCTACCCACAATAGGAAGATTGTCCATAACTACAACATAGAATGTCTCAACATCTTTCTCCAAGCCACCATAATGCCTCCTTATTTATAATGGTATATGTAATTAGAAACACCTCTACCTTATTAGGAATCACTAGCATCAAATTCATAACAAACATGGAATTAAACTCATAGTAGAATCTTGGCCTCATCTCATTTTACATATAATTTACATCCAAGATTGCCTTAGTTTTCAACAAAACATCACTAAACTAGATGAAGAAGATAATTTTTAGCCACTTCTATATGATAATTAACCAAAATCCTATCTCTCGATGAAACCCATACAAGAATTGAGGAAAACAGACAGATAGTCTCATGGTAATTAGGGACAAAGCAATTCAAATATGTCAACAAACATTGACATCCTTCCACACACCTCTCAAGTGAGATAAAAAGGGATGAACTAGCCACATGCAATCAATCCAAGCCCCTTAAAGACCTTCATGACATTGGACACTCCCAATCATAATAAATACATGCATAAGTGAAGAGCTTGAGAAGGCAAACAAAATCACCACCACATCATTTATTGGCATCACATCACCCATCATTCCAAGGAAAGGCCAAGACCCAAAAAGGCTCATCATTCATCTTTGATCTAAGAGAAAAATTCACGACAATGTAAAAATAATTTGATTTAAACCAAAATCCCTTACATTAAGGGTAGACACCATCTTGAGGTATAGGTTGGGGTCTTTAGATTGCATCCATAGCCCAAACATCCTCCAATCCATGCTAGCGTATGAGAACATTACCCAGATTCATTTTTTCACATTGTTCAATCCCTTTATTTGCTAGGAAATCTACCTCTCTATTTGCTTCTTTGAAATAATGTTATGCCCATCAGAAGATGAAATCACCTAGATTCACCCATATTTAGAAGAATATTTTTAAATATCCAATTACAAGATCTTTGATTCTAAATTACATTAATGATTACCGAGAGCCAATTAGATTCTGGTGACCAAGGCATGTGCTTTATCCTTGTTGATAGTCCCATCATTTAAATTAATATAGGCTACATAAATTAAGGATCCCACATAGTCTCTAATAACGTAGGCAGTGCCTTAGGCACTCAGAATGTCTTGTGAATCCCCATCAATGTTGATTTTGAAGAAACCCATAGGAAAGGTAGACCAAGATGCCTACAATATTCTTCATGGTAGCTTCTTCCCTATCCTAAATGCCATTGGCCCATTAATAGGGGCATATGGTATTTTTTATTATTACTTGGAGAAGGCAATCAGAAAACCATGATATCTTGGGCATATGGTGGAACTTTGAGCCAAATTATTTTTTCCATAGATGATTTTTCAAGGTTGATGGAGTGGTACAATTAGATTGAGGCAATATATCATCGACTAGCAAAATTTGTAGAGAATTTAATGGAGCTAATAATCAATGTATAACCCTTTAATGTGCAAAAAACTGTGACAAATACAAGATGGATACTTCAAAATTGATGCATCTCAACATTTTTCATATATATAATATTTGTAATAATTAATTTATATTAGAGGGGCATTTTAAATGTGGATATCATGTTTAAATTATTAGAAAAAAATATAGTGGCTTGTTAACAAATAAATAATATTTATTACAAGGGCTGTAGTTCAACTAATGCAGATGATAGTAAAGTGTGTTGACATGTTATCTAACAAAGTAAAAATTTAAAGAGATACCAAAAAGATATAAAACCAAGATCGAGTCTCATGAAAATTTGGTAGAATAGGTATCTCAAAGTTCTTATTATTAAATTGAAGAAAGTAGATTATTCATATACTTGATACCAATAGGTGCTAAAAAACTTTGAAGAATCAATATATTTATCCTTAAAAAACAAAGAATGAGATTTATGTTTTCTACATTTTCATGATAAATTATTTGATATGATTGGAAACATCAATATTAATAAATGACGTACTCAAATTTTTCCAAAATTTTTTTCTAATAAATTTTATACTTTTTCTTCATATATTTTTATTTTCTTTAGTGAATCCTAAGCCACCCATGCCTTTCACCAACTATTCGTGAGAAATCTATGTTATAGATATTGAAAATGATTTCATTGACAAGTGAGATCTATATTACATAAGCATAATGAACAGACACACAAATTTGGATAAGGTTACCGTTGTCCACATTGATATCATTATGGAACAAGACCACTCTTCCACATGACAGGCACAGTCTTCATGGCCTTTCATAAGATTGGATTGAAAATTGATGAAACCATGCATAAATGATTTCTTTATGCAAGTGGGAGAGACCGTATAATTGTGCATCTTCCCGAAACTATGATGCATTGTTTGTCAACCTTTCAAATCAATTAAAAGTTTTTCTGTGTATTTCATTTTTTAAATATATAGATGATGTGATGAGAAATGTTTTTTACTATTTAAATTTTTATTTTATGGTTTTTTTTAAAGAAGAGAATATCTTCATTATTATAATTTTATATGATGTATATTTAGTTTGGATGAATTTACTTATATACATTACATACATTTTTAATAGGTTTTAATCTTTTCCATTTAATTCTTTAGAAAATTAGGACAGACGCCTTATATACAATTGGAAATGTTTGATTATAAATGAAAAACTTTAAAAATAATCTTTTTATATAACTACAATCAATAAATTTAACCTCCTTTTTGAATTTTAAGATTATAATTTTAACTTTATTTTTAAAAAATTATACAAATAAATTGAACATTAAATTTAACAATAAAAAACATACAATCATTCTTTTTATTTGTTTATAAATATTATCTATAAAATTATATTACAATTTTAATTGTATATAAAGATTAACAGGGTTTATTTTATTTATTATTAAGAAACTAATAGCCAACCTAGATCAAGAACAACACTCCTATCATAAGAGAGAATCTCAACAATTTTGTCTACAATGAAAAAGAAAAACACTAAACATAAAGAAGATGATTTATAAATCCTTAAATCTCAAATTTGTCAGATTTGACAAATTCATCAAGTAATAAGAATGTTAATAGTTTGATATTATTATATTTCATATTAAAGTTACAAGAAGGTTGGATATTGAGATTGTAATTTAAGAAATACAAATTTATTTAATAGTATTCATATTAATATATGCAAAAAATGATGAAGAATAAATTTATATAGAAATTTTTTAAAAATCATTTTCATATTAATAATATTGAAGAGAAGCAATACCAATTCTTCTATCAAAACCAGTCTTAAAAACAAAGTTAGAAATATAATTTTATTGGTATAAAAATATACTAAAAAATATAAGAAATTAATAATTGTTTGGTGGATTTTTTTTCCTTTTTTAATTTTGTTTTGTGAGATGTTAAAACTCATGGCTCAATCAATACAATCATCGAATGTGTTTAATATGTGAAATAAATGTTGAAAAAAATCATGTCAAAAACTCAAACAACCAATAGTTATT
The DNA here is from genome assembly GCA_037957365.1 of Torreya grandis. Classification (NCBI taxonomy): domain Eukaryota; kingdom Viridiplantae; phylum Streptophyta; class Pinopsida; order Cupressales; family Taxaceae; genus Torreya; species Torreya grandis. The sequence goes on along the minus strand of JARHVA010000517.1, from coordinate 4,086,023 downwards.
ATACTTTTGTACATTAAAAAAAAATAGTAATATTAATTTTAGAAGTGTTGTCCAAGAAATTGGGTTAAAGAACATGCAAATTCACTTATTAAAACATGTCCAAATTAACTTTATGAATATTTGTTATTATTTTTGAATTATTTTATATTGTTATTTCTATTTTACCATTCATGTTATTGTTATTATTATGTGAGAAACAAAGATTTACATTCAACATCCTCATTTTTCGGAAGTATATAATCATCATTTAAACATTTTTAATAAATATTGATGTGAAAACATATTCTAAAATATATTAAGTACACATAAAAAATATAAATATAAAAGTAAATTATTATTTATAAATAATATATATTATGTTTCTCTCATACATAACTATTATCTTTATTTATTTATATATATATATATATATGAGATATCATATAATGTAGATATTACATTTATATATATATGAGATATTTTATATCTATTAAATATGTGTGTGGAGGATATATATATATATATATAAAATGTATGAGAAGTGCATTTAATATGTTTTTATGTGTGGGTGGGGATATATCTATGAAAAACATAGATACAATCATCAAATATCACTTAATAAATAATAGTATTCGTTCAAATAAAGCGTACGAAAAATCTTAGAATATAGAGATAAATCAAAATACATATATAAACAAAATCAAATTACATGGTTGGAGCTCTTTTAATGATTACATATAACTATTGTATATCACTCACCATCATTCAAATTTTTTTAATGCTATAAACAAACTATCCAAAATATTAATAAATCATTGTTTTCTAATAAATTAAATGATTAGGTTATAAATATCTCAAATATATTAAAGCTATTGAGAGATTAATTATCAAATATTTAATTAGAATTTATTATATATATTATATTTATTGATGATTTAATTTATTTTTCAATAATTTTTTTTTAATTATAAATAATTTCAACTTAGTTAAATTAGTGTGTCAAGTTTAAAAACATCTTTTCAATTTATTATATGTATTATATTTATTGATAGTTTAATTTATTTTTCAATAATTTTTTTTTTCTTATTAGTCATAAATAGTTTCAATTTAGTTAAATTATTGTGTCAAATTTTAAAAAATCTTTTCAAAAAAAAAGAGAATTCTAATTTTTATCATATATAAAAAATATTATAATTTTTTAATTCATTTTTTAAAATAAAAAAATAATACATATACAAAAATCAAATAAATGTCAAATTTAATAATATAATATAATATAATATAACCACTTTTCTATATATATATATATATATATATATATATATATATATATATATATAATATTTATTTATTTAATAATTTTTGAATAATTATTTTTATTATATTTTATAAATTAATTTAATCATTAATAAATTTATTTATTTAATAATTTTTGAATAATAATTTCTATTATATTTTATAAATTAATTTAATCATTAATAAATTTATTTATTTAATAATTTTTGAATAATAATTTCTATTATATTTTATAAATTAATTTAAATAATTATTTATATTTTACCAACATTTTATTTATTGAAATATTTATTAATATTTAAATGTTGGTGGTAATGAAGGAGCCATGATCTTGAAATGCCTTAAAGTTAGTTTTATACATATTTATTACAATTCAATATTTTGACTAGATTTTTTTTTTTTTTTTTAAAAATTATAATTATTGATAGAATATTATTTTAGTACAATTAAATTAAATTATTTATATATATATATATATATATATATATATATGGTGGAGGGGAAAAAAGCACCTTGCCGACTCAAAACTCATCCAACCCATTTTCCATTAAAATTTTTGTCAACCATGAAGACCTTGATATTCTTAGGGCTAATAACAATAGACGGTCACATTGTCTAAAATCTGAAGTCAAAATAATAATAGCCTTTTGAGTGGAAAATCTCTAATACCACAGTATTTTCAATCATCAATCAAGCACTTAGAGAAATGAGATAATGGCAAATGGTTGCTAGTTTGTCTAAGGTTATATATATATAGAGAGAGAGGGGCGATATATATATATATATATATAATTTATTTAATAATTTTTGAATAATTATTTTTATTATATTTTATAAATTAATTTAAATGATTATTTATATGTTACTAACATTTTATTTATTGAAATTTTGATTAATATTTAAATGTTGGTGGTAATGAAGGAGCCATGATCTTGAAATGCCTTAGAGTTAGTTTTCTACATAAAATTCAATATTTTGATTAGAACTTCTTTTTTTTGGTTTTGTTTTTTGAATTATAATTATTGTAGAATAATTACTCTAGTACAATTAGATCTATTTTTTACTATAAAATTGACAAAACATGTTTTCATTTGAACTGTATCCCTAATTAGATTTGGTAAATTGAATTGTTCATGTATTTACTTTACATATTTGTAGTTTCATATGCATATTGTAGCATGAATACTTTCTCGTGACTTGTGCTTCATTTTTTTAAAAAGTTAAAAAAAACATTTCAATTAGTATATACATATAGTTGAGTGTTAGGAGTGTTTTTTTTATTAATTCAATACATGTAATCTACAATGGCAACTAGGGGTGCTGGTAATAGATTATAATAATGTGAGATGTCAATAAAAATGTCCTACCTTAATTTTTATGTCCATTTGATTATCATGTGGCATCTTTAATTTTTGTTTAATTCATAAATAAGGATTAAGCCCCTCCCACCCCCGTCCCTCCATCTACCACCACCCCCCCCCCCCCCCCCCCCCCCACTCTTTTATTGATGTAAGAGAAAATATTACATTGTAATACCATCAAACTAGGTACAAGATGACACAAGACCATAATAAAACCTTCAAGACCCAAAATAAGAAAAACTTTGAGACCCCTAGCCCCAAGAGCTACCAGAATAACTATTACAATGCTATTAAAGTAATAAAAACCAAACCAAAAACTACCAAGAAGCATAGACAAAGACCAAAAAACTATCTACTAACAAGTGATAGTAAAAAACCACTAACTACCAAAATATCTCATATAGAGCCATTAGATAGTTGCAACCATCTTAGTATCTAAGTCAAAAACTTCCACATTTGGCCACACTACGACTACAATAAAAAAGGAATAAACACCCACATCATGCTTTAGTACATCCACATGAGCACCACCATGGACACTAATGAATCTTGCCAACTTCCTTGCCACCTTTTCCACCAATAGAGTTTCTTACTTATCCATTGAATGATGGGATGGTATACTTAGTTTTAAATAAAGAGATAAATTAGTCTAGATAATAACATCCACTAATTCTTTTAAACTCATCCCCACCAAGAGACCACTCTGGATACTCGCCACAATATCCACCAACTTGATGAAATGTGTTTCAAGTTCCCTAAAATTTGCCATTGAAAACATGCCCCTATATTTCTGCTGATAATTGGAAGGTTGTCCATAACTACAACATAGAATGTCTTAACATCCTTTCTCCAAAACACCATAATGTTCCTTATTTATAATGTTATATGTAACTAGTAACACCTTTACCTTATTATGAATCACTACCATCATATTCATAACAAACATGGAAGTAAACTCATAATAGAATCTTGACCTCATCTCATTTTCCATAAATTTTACACCAAATATTGCCTAAATTGCATACAAAACATCACCAAAATAGATGAAGAAGATTATTTTAGCCAGTTCTCTATGATAATCAACTAAAATCCATCTCCTAATGGACCCCATATAAGAATAACTGAGTCAAACACACAAATGGTCTCATGGTAACTAGGGATGAAGTAGTTCAAAGAGGTCAACAAGCATTGCCATCCTTCCACATGCCACTCAAGTGAGATAAAAAGGGATGAATTACCCACATGCAATTAATCCAAGCCCCTTCAAGACCTTCATGACATGTGAGATTCCCTATCATAATAAATACATGCATAAGCAAAGATCTTGAGAAGGCAAACAAAATCACCGCCACATCATTTCTTGGAATCACATCACCCATCATTCCAAGGAAAGTTCGAGACCTAAAAAGTCTCATCATTTAACTGTGATCTAAGAGAGAACTTCAGGACAATGTAAAAATAATTTGATTTAGACCAAAATCCCTCACATTAAGGGCAAACACCATCTTGAGGTATTGCTTGGGGTCTTCAGATCACATACATAGCCCAAAGGTCTTCCAATCCATGCTAGCATATGAGAACATTATCCATCTTCATTCATTCACATCGATCAATCGCTTTATTTGCTAGTAAATCTACAACTCTATTTGCTTCTTGGAAATAATTTTATGCCTATCAAGATTCAAAGTCACCTACATTCACCCATATTTTGAAGAATATTTTAAATATCTAATTAAAAGATCCCTAATTCCAAATTGCATTAATGATTACCTTGGGGTCACCTTCAATTATGGACTATCCTGTTATGCACTGAGAGCCAATTGGATTCTGGTGACCAAGGCATGTGCTTTATCCTTGTTGTTAGTCCCATCCTGTAAACTAATATAGGCTACATAAATTAAGGATCCCACATAGTATCTAATAACATTGGCATTGACTTAGGCACTCAAAATATCGTGTGAAGCCCCATCGAAGTTGATTTTGATGAAACCCATATGAAGTGTAGACCAAAATGCCTGCAATCTTATTTTAGGTGCCTTCTTCCCTCCCATAAATACCATTGGCCCATTAACAAGGGCATATGATAGTTTTTATTATTGCATCGAGAAGGCAATTAGAAAACCATGATATCTTGGGCATATGGTAGAACTTTGAGCCAATTTATTTTTTCTAGAGATGATTTTTCAAGGTCGATGTAGTGGTACAATTAGAATGAAGTAATATATCACCAATTAATAGAATTTGTAAATAAGTTAATGGAGTTATTAATCAATATATAACCCTTTAATGTGCAAAACTATGTGACAAATACAAAATAGATGCTTCAAAATCGATACATATCCATAATTTTTATATGTTTATATAGATGTATACGTACATGTATATGTATGTATGTATTAGTTAATTTATATTAGAGAGGCATTATATATGAATAAATTTATGGATATCATGTTTAATTTATTAAAATATATAGTGACATGCTAAACAAACAATGAGATTTATTATAAGGATTGTAGTTTGAATGATGCAAATGATAGTAAAGTGTGTTGATATGCTTTCCAATAAGGTAAAAATCCAAAAATATATTAAAAGGATATGAAACCAAGTTTGAATCTTATGCAAATTTGGTGGAATGGATATCTTTCAATTCTTATCATTAAATTGAAGAAGATTAGTTATTCGTACATTTGATACCAATAAATGTTAAAAAAACTTTGAAAGATCAAAATATTTACCCTTCAAAAACAAAGAGTGATATTTTTATTTTCTACATTTTGATAACAAATTATTTGATATGATCCGAAATATCAATATTAATAAAAAATGCACTCAATTTTTTCTAAAACCTTTTTCTTATAAATTATATACTTTTTCCTTGAATATATATATATTCCTAAGCCACCCATCCCTTTCACCAACTATTCTGAGAAGTCTATGTTATATATATATATTGAAAATGATTTCCTTGACAAGTGACATCTATATCACATAAGCATAATGAACAGACACACAAATTGGGATAAGGTTACCGTTGTCCACATTGATATCATGATGGAACAGGACTACTCTAAAGGTTCGACTTTTCCACATTGCAGGCTTTTAATGTGCATTTCGGGTCAGTTTTCATGGTCTTTCATAAGATTGGATTGTAAATTGATGAAACCATGCATAAATGATTTCTTTATGCAAGTGGGAAAGACCGTATAAATGTCCATCAACCTTTCAAATCAATTAAAAGTTTTTTGGCATTTTAGTTTTTAAAAGTTTTATGATGCCTTGTTTGTCAACCTTTCAAATCAATTAAAAGTTTTTCTGGCATTTCAAGTTTTCAATCAATGGAGTATATGGTGAGAAATGTTTTTTATTATTTATTTTTATAGTGAGAGGAGAATATGTTCATTATTATAATTTTATATGATGTATATTTAATTTAGATGAATTTAATTTTATATGTTACATACATTTTAATAGGTTGTAGTATTTTTTATTTAATTTTTTTGAAAATTATGATAGACGCTTTATATACAATTGGAAATGTTTGATCATAAATGAAATTTTTTAATAATAATCTTTTTACATAACTACAACCAATAAACTTAAACACCTCAAATTCAAATGAATTTTAAAAATATAATTCTAATTTTATTATTAAAATGTTATAAAAAAATTTGAACATTATATATAACAATGAAAAACATATAATCATTCCTTTTTATTTGTTTATAAATATTACCCATACAATTATAATTAAATTTTAATTGTATATAAAAATCAACAAACTTTATTCTATTTATTATGAAGAAACCAATACCCAACCAAAATAGGGAGCAACACTCCTATCTTAAGAGAGAATCTCAACAGTTTTGTTTATAATAAAAAAGAAAAACACTAAACATAAAGAAGAAGATTTATAAATCTCTAGATTTAGCAATGTCAATTATTCTATAAAAATAAATCCCAAAAATAAAATTAGAATTAGAATTTTATTTTATAAAAACATACTAACATAACATAACAAATTAATGAATATTTTTGTTTTGTTTGTTAATTTGTCAAAACTCTGGGCTCGATCAAATACGACACTCTCTTTCATTCATCCAAGTTACCGAAACTTTGTTTGGGATATAAACAACCTACCCAACATATTAATAAACCATTGTTTTATAAGAAATTATAGGTTATAATTATTAGAATTATTGAGAGATTAATTTTGAAGCATTTATTTTAGATTTATTATATGTATTATATTAATTCATAATTCGATTTATTTTTCAATAATTTTTTTTTTTATTAGTGATAAATAGTATCAATTTAGTTAAATTATTGTGTTAAATTTATTTTTATCGTACATTTAAAATATTATTACAAAATTTCAATCAATTTTTCAAAGTGAGAAGAAAATATGTATATATAAAAATCAAATGAATATCAAATTTAATAGTAAAGTTATATTATGATGAAATAAACATCAACATTAAAATCGATCATGAATTATTAACATCTCACAAATATTAATAAATCATTGTTTATAATAAATTACATGATTATAATATAATTATTATAAATATTTTAAATATATTTATATCAAAATTATTGAGAAATCAATTACGAAGTATTTATTTTAAATTTATCATAAGCATTATATTAATTGATGATTTAATTTATTTTTTAATACAATTTATTTTCCCTGATATGATTTTAAATATTCTAAAAAGGTCAAAAACATGTTTTCTTAGTCTTTTTCCAAGAGCGTACACTACACTCCTACTCCATTCTTCTTGAAAGTTTATGTGGCCCTTTTTTCATTTTTTTGGGGATATTTGTGTCTATTTTTTTGGTTCCCTCACCCTTTGTGTGTTTGCTTGTATGCCAATAAGGCCTTAATGTGAATTTAATAATTCTATATATACACGTGTATTAGTGCACATATAAAAATGATTAGGCAATCATTGAAGAAAAAAATAAGGGATAAGATTTCAGTAAAATGTCTAGAACAATAAGGAAAACAAAATTTCAAAAATTAACTCAAATTTTTATTTAAATTATTCATATTGCATCATTGTGTTTTAGCATGTAGTTAGACATCATATAAGGATTAGGGCTTTCATCATTGTGATTTCTTTCTAAACACCATTAAGGTGTCAATCTCCATATTCTGTAAGAATATGGGTCTAATTAAGGTAGGCCCCTTAATGACTACATTTTAAAGGTTTGTTAAGGTATTTTAAGCTAATTAAGGTTTCAAGAAAGGAGAGGGAATTTTGGGTAATCTATAATAGATAATGAACAAATGAGCAAGGCTTTTAGAGCACATGTGTCATGGAACAAGTATTCAAAATTATTTTATAAAATAATATAGTGGAAAGATGATGCACTCTAATCTTAATCATGCTAATATTCTACACTTTGATCCTCTTCAAATTTTCACAGTTAGTAATTTATTATGAATTTTTATGGGTTGTGTCCACATTGTTTTATGGGCATGTTTGCATGTGATTTCAGCGTCAGACAACTTACATATTTTCTATAATTCAGTATTATTCTCAGAACCTTCTATTTGTCAATTTTAATTATTTTATAATATTACTTGAGTACAATTAGGTTTTATTTTTACAGTAAAATTAGGAAAAAATGGTCTCATCTGAATTGCATCCATTATTAGGTTTAGTGTAGAATTTTTTTCATGTAAGATACATTAATTATTTTTAGTTTCATATGCATATGATTAGCATGGACACTTTCAAGTAACTTGTGCTTTATTTTTAACAAAGTTCATAAAACATTTCAACTAGTATATACACATAGTTTAGTCCTAGTTATATTTTTTTATTAATTCAATAAGTATAACCTACAAAGGAAACTAGGGGTGGTGTGGTAAATTTTAATAGTGTGAGATGTCAGTAAAATTATCCTACCTTAAATTTTATGTCCATTTGACTATCATATGGCATCTTTAATTTTTTTAATTCAGAAATAGGGGCTAAGGGTCCCTCACTCTTTTATTGATGTAAGAGAAAATATTACATTATAATACCATCAAACTAAGTATAAGGTGACACAAGACCTGAAAAAGACTTTTAAGACCCAAAATAGGAAAAACTTTGAGACCCATAGCCCCAAGAGCTTCCAAAATATCTCTTATAATGATAGTAAAGTAATAGACACCAAACTAAAAACTACCAAGAAACATATAAAGACCAAAAAAAGCGATGGTAAGAACCACTAGCTACCAAAATATCTCTTATAGAGCCATTAGATAGACACAATCATCTTAGTAACCAAGTTGACCACTTCCACAACCTGCCACACTACTACTCCACTCAAAAAGGAATAAACTCCCATAGCATACTCTAGTCCATCCATAGGAACACCACAATGGATAGACATGAGTATCGCCAGCTTCCTTGTCACCTTTTCCACTAATAAAGTTACCTACATATCCATTAAATGATGGGATGGTAGAATTGGTTTTACAAAAAGTGATAAATTAGCGTAGACAATAACATCCACTACCTATTCTAAACTCATCCCGACTAAGAGACCACTCTGCATATTTGCCACAATATCCACCAAATTGATGAAATGTGTTTCAAGTTACCTAAAAGATGTCATTATTAACATGTCCCTACATTCCTACCCACAATAGGAAGGTTGTCCATAACTACAACATGGAATGTTTCCATAGGCTTATCCAAGCCACCATAATGCTCCTTATTTATAATTAGATGTATAACTATCAACACCTTTGCCTTATTATGAATCACTACCATTAGATTCATAACAAACATAGAAGTAAAATCATAATTGAATCTTGACCTCGTCTCATTTTATATATAATTTAGACCCAATATTAACTTAGTTGAATGAAAAACATCACTAGAATAGATGATTTTTATCCACTTCTCTATGATAATCATCTGAAAACCCATCTCTTGAGGGAAACCATACAAAAATAACTAAGGGAAAAACACAAATTATATCATGATAAATAGGGACAAATCAATTCAAACAAGGCAACAAGCACTTAAATCCTTCCACATGCCACTCAAGTGATATAACAATAGATGAACTAGCCACATTCAATCAATCCAAGCCCCTTCAAAGCATTCATGAAATGTGAGACTCCTAGTCATAATAAATACATGTACAAGCGAAGAGTTTGAGAAGGCAAACAAAATCACCACCACATCATGTTGTGGCATCACATCGCCCATCATTCCAAGGAAATGTTTATATTTAAGAGAGAACTTCACAACAATGTAAAAATAATTTGAGTTAAACCAAAATCACTTGAAATAAGGGTAGATACCATATTGAGGTATAGGTTGGGTTTTTAGGAGCATATCCATAGCCTAAAAAACCTCCAATCCATGCCAATGTATGAGAACATTATCCACATTCATTTTTTTCACATTGATCAATCCCTTCATTTGCTAGGAATTCTATTGCTCTATTTTCTTCTTTGAAGCAATGGTATGCCTACTAGGAGATGAAGTCATCTATATTCACATGAAGACTATTTTTAAGTATCTAATTATGATTACCATGGAGTCACCTTGAATTATAAACTACCATATTATGCATTGATAGCCAATTGGATTCTAGTGACCAAGGCATGTGTTTTAGCCTTGTTACTAGTCTCATCATGTAAATTTTAATAAAGGGTATGTAAACTAAGGATCCCATATATTCTATAATAGTGTATGTAGTGCCTTAGGCACTCAGAATGCCATGTGAAGCCCCATTGAAGTTAATTTTGAAGAAACTCAAAGGAAGGGTAGACTAAGATGCCTACAATCTTTTTTGTGGCAGGTTCTTCCCTCCCCTAAATACTATTGGACCATTAATGGCGACATATGGTAGCTTTCATTATTATTTGGAGAAGGCGATCATAAAACCATGATATCGTGGGCATATGGTGGAATTTTTGAGCAAGTTTATTCTTTCTAGAGATGAATTTTCAAGGTCGATGTAGTGGTACAATTAGATTGAGGCAATATATAACCAATTCGCAAAATTTATAGAAAAGCCAATGGAATTATTAATTATTGTATAACCCTTTAATGTGCGAAACTATGTGACAAATAAAGAGAGACACTTCAAAATTGATATATCTCAGCAATCAATATATATATATATATATATATATATATATATATATATAGAGAGAGAGAGAGAGAGAGAGAGAGATTAGAGAAGCATTACATGATTAATTATGAATGTCAGGGTTAATTTATTAAAAACTATAGTGACATGCTAATAAAAAATGAGATTTATTATAAGGGTTATACTTCAACTAATGTAAATGATAGTAAAGTGTGTTGATATACTATTTAATAAGATAAAAATTTAAAGAGATACCAAAAAGATATGAAACCAAATTGAAGTCTTGCATAAAACTGGGGAAACGAATACCTCTCATTTCTTATCATTAAATTGAAAAAGATTGATCAAATATTTCTATTTTCTTTAATGAATCCTAAACAACCCATCCCTTTCACCAACTATTCCTGAGAAATCTATGTTATAGATATTGAAAATGATTTCATTGACAAGTGAGATTTATATTATGTAATCATAATGAACAGACACACAAATTTGGATAAGGTTACCGTTGTCCACATTGATATCATTATGACACAAGACCTCTTTACCACATTGCAGTCTTTTCATGTGCATTTCGGGTCAGTTTTCATGGCCTTTCATAAGATTGGATTGCCAATTGATGAAACCATGCATAAATGATTTCTTTATGCAAGTGGAAGAGACCGTATAACCAGGCATCTTCCCGAAACTATGATGCCTTGTTTGTCAACCTTTCAAATCAATTAAAAGTTTTTCTTTCTGCTTTGTTTGATTTCATTTTTTAAATCAATGGATGATATAGGACAATTTTTTTAAATCATTAGAATTTTTATTCCTTTTTTTTGGTTGGGAGGAGAATGTTTCATTATTATAATTTTATAAAATAGTATTTAGTTTGTATGATTTTGGATTTATATGTATTACATATTTTATTCTTATTTTATAATAGGTCTTAATATCTTCCATTTATTTTTTCAAAAATTGGGATGGATAGGTTATATATAATTATAGAAGTTTGATTTTAAATGAAAATTGTTAATATTAATATTCTTACATAATTATAATCAGTAAACTTAAGTCTTCTTCAATTTATTTGAATTTTAAGAATATATTTTTAACTTTATTTTTAAAATATTATACAATCAAATTTAATATTATATATAACAATGAAAAATATGTACCTATTCTTTTTCTTTCTTTATAAATATTACCCATAAATTTATATTAAAATCTTAATTATATACAAAGATCAATAAACTTTATTCCATCTATTAGGAATAAATCATTACCCAACAAAGATGGGGAACAACACTTCTATCTTAAGAAAGAACCTCATCAATTTTGTCTATAATGAAGAAGAAAGACACTAAACATAAGGAGGCGGCTTTATAAATCCCTAGAGCTCATATAAAGATTTAACAAATTCATCAAGTATTAAGGATTATAATACTTTGATATTAATGTTTCATATCAAAGCTATAATCTCAATATCCAACCTTATTATGATTAGGATGAGCTGAAAAATATAAATAAAGAACTACAGTATATTTGGATGGTCAGATTATGATAATAAGAAAATAAAAGAAAAAAATTAAAAATTAAAAAAAAAATAATTATTAAAATAAAAATTTAAAATAAATTTTTTATGATTTATTGGAAATATTTTAAACCCCTCGTTAAAAAGTTTGATTTTATTAGTTATAAGTAAGATCAATATAATAGATGGTGAGGGGAAAATAGTCATGATAATACAATATTATTTTTGTAAAAGATAATATTTTCTTGCTCCAGATAATATTGTCATGTTGTGTTGTATTGATGAAGAACATTATCAATTTGCATAGTTATGTATGAAAAGACTTAGCATTGTTTCACATCAAGAAAATAAATGATGCAAGTGAAAAATCAATGTACGAGATAATATATATTTAATATTTAATATATAGAATATTATATCCATAATAAAATATATATAATATTTCATAGATATAAAATATTTTAGATATATTATATATAAATATATATGTGTGAACTTAACATGTTTTAGTATACATCTTTATATTGGTCTTTATTGAATAAGTATAAATATTTAGATCATGCGCATGCACTTTAGTATGTTGAATTATAAGTCACTTCATAATATAAAATTAAGTTTACAATTTTTTTAAAATAAATTAGTGAATTTAAGTACATCACGTTAATTTCAACAAGTACAATAACAATATATTGAATTTGAAATTACTCTATTAAATACTTGATAATAAAAAGTTCATGCAAATAAAAATGAGAAATTTTAACTAATAATTTTTTATGATAATAAGAACTAATATCTATAACAAATAAAAACTAATTGTTTAATGTGAATAAGAAGTTTATGTTCTTGATCATAAAATATAAAAAAACATAAGAACAAATCATCAAATATAATTACTTACAAGCGAACAATCAAGAAAAATAAATAATTAAACTTTGCACTATGAAGAAATATATTTAAAACCAAAATGGTTGTGGATTGAGAGCACTTAAGAAACAACATTATTCGTTTAGAATGGCCTCATTGTTCTACATGGAAAATCTTAGAATATAAATGGGTCATAATAACAAAGTCAAATTGCATGGTTGAAGTTCTTTGATCAACTATTATATATCATTAACCAAAATTCAAAATTTGTTTGGGCTATAAATAACTTAGCCAACATATTAATAAACCATTCTTTTATAAAAAATTAGATGATTAAATTATAATAATTATTAATATATTTATATGAAAATTATTGAGAGATATTAATTACTAATTATTTATTTTAAATTTATTAATTGTATTAATTAAAGATTTGATTTAATTTTTAATAAATTTTCAATTTATTGATGATAAATAATTTTAATTTAATTAAATTGTTGTGTTAAATTTAAAAATATTATTTTGAAAAAAAGAGTTTCAATCTTCATCAAATATTTAAGATATTATAATTTATCGATTAATTTTTCAAAATAAAAGAAGAATATATATATATATATATATATATATATATATGAAAATCAAATGAATATCAAATTTAACATTAAACTTATATTATAATAAAATAAATATCAAAAAAATTAATCATTAATTTTTAACATTTTACAAATATCATAATCTTCCACTACTACAAATTTATCTCTTTGGAAAACATTATATATATATATATATATATATATATATATATATATATATATATATAAATAACAAAAGTAGCACATGCGGACTTAAAACTCATCCAACCCATTTTCAATTAAATTTTTTGTCAACCCTGAAAACCATGATATTCTTAGGGCAAAGTAGGAAATGTTGTCACTCCACTTGTGAGTGACGGCCACATTGTCTTAAATCTCAAGTCAAAATAGTAATAATAAAACTAGCCTTGTGAGTGGAAAATCTCTAATATCACAAGGTATTTTCAAGCATCAATCAAGCACTCATTGAAATGAAATGATGGCAAATGGTTGCTAGTTTGTCTAAAATCAAGTCACTATAGAATGGGTGGGGAGAAATAAGAGGCACATAAGCAATAAATCTCAAGCAATGTAGGTTGTTTTTATATAGTTTTTAGATTTTTAAGTTCTGTTATGTAATTATTTTAATAATAATTTCTAATTAATTTATTTAATTATTTTTTGAATAGTTGTTTTTATTATATTTTATAAATTTATTTAAATGATTTTATATATGTTACTAATATTTTTTTATTAAAATATTTATTGAGATTTAAATTTTGGTAGGTAATGAAGGAGCCATGATCTTGATAATGTCTGAGGGTTAGTTTTAAAAAATTATAATTTAAAAAAAAATTGGTATAACATAAATAGTAATTTTAGAGGCCTTCGTAACTTTGAGTACCTCAACACCAAGCATTAGTTAAATGATTGTGTTTTTAGCAAGTTGAACTTTTCAAAAATATATTATAATTAAAAATTAAATAATACCCAAAAAAGTTAGCCCCTATAAGGTGGCTTAACCCAAGCTAGTTGTTATTTATATGTTGACATTCATGAGTTGTCATTACCCATATTATGCCAGCTGACATAACCTCCACTCATAGACAAGGAAGCAGGGGGAGAGGTGGTAGGATGAACAAGTGTAATCTTGCAATTGAGTGAGTATGTCAAAAAATAATCTATCTTAAATTTGGCATTTGATTATTATAAGGTAGTTTTTCTTCTTAATTGACAAAATTGATTAATAAATCATGATATCTTGTTACATTAAGAGGCATAACCTACAATTATAGACAAGGGAGCTGGGAGGAGCGAATGTAATCTTGTCATTGAGTGAATCTATTAAAAATAATTTTAAATATTTAAATTTAACATCCTTTGGACCTTTATGGGGCAGTTTTCTTCTTGTTTGTGGAATGTAATCAAACAATCACAATATGATCCATTTTTTATTTGAAATATTTTTTTCGAGTTTGTCACAATGATGTAGTTAATCTAAGGTCATCTATCACTATTAATTAGAAAATTTCAAGAGGATTTGATAAAGTTGTTAATTAATGTGGAAATCTTTCAATTAAAAAAACTATGTGACAATTCTAAGATAAGTGCCTCAAAATTGATACATATTGGTATTATTCAAATATATATTTAAGATATATTAGATAATAACACTTTTCCTCATATTTAAGATATATATCATTGTGGTATATTCCTTAATTGTAAATGGTATATGTAATACAAACAATGAGAGTGAATTATTTTGTGTTTTTAACTCCACTTTTTGCTCCTCATTTTCAATCACCCAAGACCTATTCTCTTGTTGGATCTTGTTCAAAAGGTGGTCATTTGTTGAATGGCCTGATTTCATGGCAACCCTTCTTGTTGGTTCCAATTGTGTTTCATTTTGTTTCTATTTTGTAGGGTTTCAATTATTATACTCGACCCTAGAATAAAGTCCATAATCTCAGCTCATCTTGGGGTTTGGACTCTAGCATCACTTAGATCGATAAGGATCATACAAGCTTGAGATTGTTGTTGAAAAACACAGGTATAGGTTCACTCTAGATGGCCCTATGGCCCATATATGGATTCCCTCCTTCTTAGATATACACTTCAATGAATGATCCATGTTCCCTGACCAAGTGTCAATTGTTGTGTTGACAAGACTAGATTATCTTAAGGAAGGTGGCCTCACAATATGGCTTTATTTAATAGCTACATGGGTGGCTACCCAAATTGGCCCTAATTCAAAGGGGGTTGACAGAGAGGCTTACCCTTTTGTGATGCCTTAGATTAATTCATTTGAGGTTTTTGTTCCTCGCATGCTTTGTGTTGGCTATCCCACTACTATGAAAGGCTTTAAGGGAGGAGAGGCTTCCAAGTTCTCTTGACCTCATGAATCTAAATTGGGTGGAAGCCACACTAAATCATATCTCTTTGAAGATGAGGTTTTGTTCTAGCATGAACCCTTATTCAAAGACCATGTTATGACTTTAATAAATAGATCTTGGATCTTGGTCTCAAGATAGAATCATATTATAAAGACAAGGATGTTTCATGATCATTTGGAGGTTATCATCTTGCTCCATGATACAATCAAAGTGTTAAAGGACTGATAATCTAACCCTAATTTTGATCAATTTGCATTACCAAGTTGCTCCACCTTATAATGGATTTTAATCTTGTTCTCCCTCCCTTGGGGGGATATTTAGAGATTAGTTATATTATGGGTATCTATGTGAGTTTTAAAAAACTCGTTGGGTACAAATGCTTTAAGCTAATTCTATGATTACCCTGTGTAAATGTTTGCACTTTTTTATGTTGATAGCTTGTGGATCAGGAGGAATCAAAAACAAAATTGTATTCAATGAAAACTTATCTTTTATTTTTATATAATGAGCAAGCTATAAAAGCTTGTGTAAGTAGGTTATAAAACTATAAAAGCAACTAACAGGAAGATAACCTGTAAAACTAAAATAATAAAAATAAAATAAAAAAACTAAATACTTTGGATCAATAAATGATCCCAACAAATTCCCCCATGATCCAAAGGGTTATAGAAAGACTGGAGCAATGAACTATGAGTCATCCAAGTAGACTATGTTGCAACTGCAAATAGTACACTGTGCATCTTGGATTGATCCACATCCTGATCATCCCCACACTGCAGTAAAACATGATCACACACTATTCAACTACATCGATCCTCACATAGAATCCATCCAATAAGTGACTGCCCCTTGTACTATGTATAACACATCTCAAACTAATGCCCAATAATCACCAACATCTCCCATAGGCCTTTGCTTAGCACTAACAATGCTAGCAACACAATGTTGACTCATACCACAAATCATTAATGACTGATCAAAAAACAATATGTAATATCTTCTCCCCCTATTAGGTGAGAGGTGAGAAGCCATACAGAAAATAAACCAAGTAAAAAACATTGTAATGTTCCACATCAAAGATCATATCAACACTACATCTATGAAAGCAAAGTACACAAGCCAAAAAATGCTACTATATCAAATCCCAATCTTGAGCCTAGCAGCTCACACAAGATGGGTGTGTCACTGTCTCAGAAGATATAGTCATCAACTATGGATCAAACAACTTCACAATCATCCCATCCATTAGAAGAAGATGTAGAAGAATATCCAGAAGAGTGACTAGAGTGACTGGAGTGATCAATAATGTTTTCTTCAGCATTCTGTTGATGTTGAAAGGACCTCCTTTTAGAGGGGCACTCTGTAGAAATATGTCTTATGCCACCATAATTATATCATATTCTCTCATGTCCACTATAACTAGAGGAAGAATACCACATGAAGAAGAATGCCTATGCTTGTGCTTGTGTCCATGTGAATGTTTGTGGTGATGCTTATGTTTTGGAGAAGTAGAATGATGTTTATGCTTCAAAGATCCTGAATCACCTCTATGTCCAGAATGATGCTTATGTCAAGAAGTGTGCCTGTGAGAGTCTTTGTGTTTCTCTTTGTGTCTTCTGTTGGGTTTATACAATGGATTACTTATATTAGAATAGTGTGCTTCCTCAGTAGGTTTTTATTTCTTCTTTGTAAATTGTCACTCATGTTGAGTGAGCAACTCACTAATTGAATCAAATGTAGATTTGTTAAGCTTATCAATAAGCTGTAATATCTCGATAAAGTTCCTATAGCTAGGGCTAAGACCATTCAAAATAATAGAAATGAGCATTTCATCATCAATTTTCTTGCTAGTAGTACCATACTATTGTTTGAAATTCTTAATGCATGACACATATTCTAAAATGTCTTCAACATCAATAATTTTAGTATTGAGAAACTACATAAAAAGATCAATTTTGTTGTAAGCAGGTTGTTTATCATACAAATCCTTTAGATTTTTCCATGATTTCTATGATTCAGATTCGATGGCCTTAATTTGAATTATGAATTGTATACTACAATTTGATTTAAAGAATGTGAGAGCATGCTTATCACATTTTTAGAATTCAACAGGCTTTGTAGCTTCAGTGGGCAATGTGGGTTATTTTCAACTACGTCCCACAAGTCATTGAAAATTAACATATTTTCCATTTCATTAACCATTCCTTATAGTTTTTAGGAGTTAAACATCTATTTTCAAAAATTAGGCTCACAATTTTACCCATGGTGTAAAATAAGATAAGGGAATACTATTTTGAGGTTTTGCCTTTACCTTCAAAAATAGTTTTCCAAATACAAAAAAATTCCTAGGACTTGTAAAAATAATGCACCTTATGGCCCCTATTACACCCTTATATCATTGAATTTACCCTTATTAATCCATTACAAAAAATAATGTCAAAAAAATCTATCACACCCTTATAACTTCTTTTACAAATTAATATCAAAAAATAATAATTTTGATCAAAATGATATCAAATGGTTTTGAAATTGTAACCATCTCTTATGAAAGTAATTTTTAAAATCCAAATGACCTTGGATTTTACACATTAATTGAAGTTTGAAAGGAGAATATTAAATATATTCTTGGTTTTGTGAATAAGGGAAATGTCAACCGAGTTTATATAAATAAAATTTAATTTACCTCCGCATATGAAAAATAACTATGCCCTCCTTGTCAGACAGAGCCCACACTATTTTAAGACCTTGTCATGCCCTAACACATAGTATAGTTTTGCTTGGTGTAGCGCAACAAGTATGCATATTTTCTCATAATAAAATATCCTACATATATGAACCAAAATTGTGTGGATTGATGGATCTTAACTACACCCTCTCAATAGGCAGATGTCATTCATAAAATTTGTTTATCTTTTTACAAATAATTTTACAATAGAGAAAACTTCCTAGCTTTGATATTCTATATTTCCAACAAAATAAAGTTTAAATGATAGACAATATTGTGAGCTCTCTAAAAATTTATCAAAAAAATTGTACTTCAACCAACCTTTTAAAATAAAATAAATAGAAATTTTTATAGGTCAAATATAGATTAGATGAAGTTGAATATTTGATTCATAAAATGGATCTTGATGCAAGAAGATTATAGCCAAGTTTAAAGACCAATCTTCTTGAAAAACTAAGGGAATACAAATATGATATGAACAACTTGAAAAGAGAAATTAAAAAGGCTTCCTCAGTTGATTCCTTAATAGCATGAGATGAGTCGCTCAAATCTGGAATGAGTGATGCACTAGTGTCATTAGCAGATCAAAGATGCCTCACGAAAGTCTAGGCTATTTTGAATGGAATTCAAACATGGAATCTCAACATTTTATTTCTTCTTCTGTTGTCATGGCTTCCTTCAAAATGTGGCTCTGCATATTTCTTGACTCCTCAATTTCCTCTTCAATTTTCCAAGCTCCAATAAATTTATTTAGAAAAATCTCTCCTTCCTCCTTATCGTGGCTCTGATACCACTGATAGCTTGTAGATTAGGAGGAATTAAAATCAAAATTATATTCAATGAAAACTTATAGTTTAGTTTTGTACAATGAGCAAGCTATAAAATCTTGTGTAAGTTGGTTATAAAACTATAAAACCAACTAATGAGAAGATAACCCATAAAACTAAAACAATAATAATAAAATTAAAAAAACTAAATACTTTGGATCAATAAATGATCCCAACATGTGCAATGGATCTATGTTTCTTTGGTTCTCTAAAGTTTTTTCATGGCCCCAGGATGATGGTGTTGAGGCAAGGTAGATCTATGATGGACTAAAAGTTATGTTTGAAGCTGCTACAAGTCTATTGAGGTATCTTTCCAAGTCCTTTGAGGATAACTCCCCTTCATTTTAAGTTTTCCAAAGTTTACTTCAAGTTAGTTTGATTGTGGTTCACATTTTATTAAGCCTATCTTTAGTCAAGAAGTTTTTGTTGAGGATCTACCTAAGTACTATTGGAAGGGATCTTATAATAAGATCCTTGTTATCCTAGGGAATTATGAGGTTGGTCAAATATTTTATCAATTGTGGTCAAGTAGCTAAGGATAGTTACTTGTAGCATCTTTCCAAAAGTTTGGGACTATATCTAGTTTATACTATTTGATTTTCCAGTTTACGGGTTTCTCTCTTGTTCTTCTCTTCTCCTAAGTAATTACTATTATTTTATTCCTCTATTAAGGTAAAGGGATCATTCAAAACTCTTTTTCACTTCATCTTTGTTTATCCTCTTATGTTTTTTTGGGTGTTGGATAAGTAATCTTTCTTAGTTCTATTCATGTGCACCATTATGTTTTGTAAAGGTTGTAGGACCTATCTTCAAAACCTTCTCTTTTTCTAGTTCATAGCTCTGATTTCAAAAATGATATCCAGTTCATAGCTTCAGTTCACCAAAAGTGTTTACCTTTAGCTAATAAAAATACTTTTTCTCATATATTTTTGGTAATAACCACAAATAAAAAGGACCTACTTAACACACAATCATTGTAAAAATTTATTAGTAGGGAGACAATGGTAATTATGATCCATCAATTTAAGTTTCTCATCTTTTAACTTCTTTCTCCATAAACAAAACTTTTGACCCTACAATACGTTATAAAGAATCCCTTTATCTCATTATCCTCACTAATAAAAGATTAATCATTCATACATATATATACTTACTTGGTTCATTAAATTATCAATAAAAATAAACATGTTACACTAAAATATTATCTTTAAAAAAATCATTTTACAATAAAGTTCCCTAATATGTGTTTTTTAATTGAAAAATGCTTGTAGTTATTATATTATCAATAAAAATAGAGACAAATTTTAATTGTTGTTTGATCTCAATTTATTTGATAATTTAGCAGATAATAAATTAAATTATTGAAATTCAAGCATTAAACTAAAGTAAAAGAAAATAAAATCAACACAATATAATTAATAGTATAATATGAATTAAGTGTTACTAAGAATGAGAGTAATTTACAAGAGATATTAAAACTTAACTACTTTAATTTTTGCCTTTGTATGACAATTCGTTTATAATATTTTTAATATGAAATAAAAAGTTCAAAAATAGAAAGTGAAACAATTCATCATGAATTTTGAAAATCCAAGTGATAAACATTCTCTAAAGAAGGTGCAAGGATATGTTATGACATGAAAATCGTTAAAATAAAAACAAAAAATAAAATATGATTTTTGTTTTTAAATTAAAATTTTATATTTTACAACTTTTAAGCTTTCTGTGTAGTTTTTATAATGCCAACTTTGTCAAACAAAGGCTTACACCCTATAGTCATTTTTACATGTCATAAGTTTTTCTAATATATTAAACAGTTTCAATTTTTTTAACCAAGAAAGAGAGAGAGAGAGAGATACACCCCTTGATTATGTGAAATCCTAATTTTCAATATTTTCTCAATTTTTTTTCCAAACCTTCCACCTAGATTGTGTTGTGGCCAATACATCTCATTTTCTTATAAAAAGGAACCTAAAGATTTGGGATTTTTTTTTAATTTCACAAAGAGCTCACAATTTAATTCATGATGACACATTTATTAAATTCTCATTCTTTATGGTTGATTTGATATTTCCTAGGTCCTAAAGACTTATTCTGTTCACACAACCCCTTTCAAACATTTACCTAAGTCTAAATTGTGTAGCCATTTATTTTATTTGCCACCTAGGGCCGACTACTTTTATCCATTGGAGTTCATATCCTAATAGACCCCCATTTTTGCCCCAACTTTGCCTTATTTAAACATACCATTTCAATAAGGCTTTATGTGACTCCATGACTACATCATGTTAACTTTTGATGATATGTGACTTCTTCACATTGTCTTGCATCACTGCGTGACCACCTCACACTACCTTGTGCTATTATGGGACTATGTTTCATCACTTCATGACTAACCAGTGTCACAACTTCAAGAAATTTGATGGACTACACAACTTTTATCCATTAAGGATTGATCATATGTCCTTCCCAATAGCTCCCCACATAGTTTGAGTGAGTATTTCTCTTTGAATATAAGACATTCTGGGACTACATGATTCTACCATGTGTCCCCATTTAGAATGCAACTATGTTATAACTCAAGAATATGTGGACTACATGACTACAATTAAATGATGAATGACCATGTGTCACTTCAAAATATTCTTTTCATCCTCTAGTGAATCTATGAACCATTATGATTGCATGATTGTGGGTGAATCAGAGACTACTGTGTGGTAACTAGCCTAACCATCTAAGATAAAATTTTACATTCAGGAACACATATCACTTTTGGCCCTATTATCTAGTGACCTATCGCAATTATCCATGTATCTTAGATTAATTCATCATTTTTTTGAAAAAAAAAATATTTTTTCTTTACTTAACAATTTCCTAACTAAGGTATTTACTTGATTCATCACACACATGAGTAATTTTGAAAGAGGGTAGAGAAAGGAAGAGACCACATGGATCCTTTCAAACATGCCATATATTAAAATTCAAATCTAAAATCATTTTGATTACTCTAAATCAAATTAAAGGGTCTGAGTTAGATTTTAGACTGGTCACATTGCATAGAGACTCACATGGGCACTCTTGACTAAATAACAATCAAAAGGCCATGATTATAGTTGGATTTTACAATCCAATCTGGCCACCTGATAGGGGCATGGAAAAAATAAAAGGTCATTGTGATGCATTAAATATTTACAAATAAAATTCAATTTTTTTGAAATAATCACTAAGAAACAATGGCTAGTTAAAATACAAAATTGACCAAGGCCATGATTATGCAAGGATCTTAGTAGAACAACTTGTATTAGAATTATATTCCTAGCAACAATTGCTTATCATTAAAGTGAGAATAAATAGTATTCAACTTGGAAAGTAAAATTCATAGATCTCATTGATGAGAAACGATGGCCTTAGCTACTAAAAGTGAGAAGAGGCATGGCACCTAAATGTAAACTAGATGATTATATAATGTGAGGAATCAAATTCATAACGGTGTCACAATAAAATGCTCATATGTATAATTCATAAATGAGAAAAGATAAAAAAAATTATAAATATGGTAGACAATGTGAATTTTTCCCACTTGTATTTCAATATAAATAGACTGTCATAAATCATTTTTTAAATTAGAAAGAATCTCCCTATGAAATCCATAGAAGGAGTTTCTTTGGAAAATCACATAAATATTTTTTATACAATTGGAAAAATTATGAAACCTGTATGTTTTATATTTTCTCATTTTCCCTTCTCACTCAAGATATTACTGCATGTCTTCTCTATTTTAGGCTATATTTTCTTAGTTTTTATGGTCTTTTTAAATTGGTTAGACTACGTTGGTGCTATTTTTGACCATTTTACTAGTAAATTATGATTACAACTAACTTTTTATGACTAGAAGAGTTGTGATTTATTTAAAGTAGGTATCTTATCAAAATTTCATGTGAAATTCATTCATAAATAATTACTTAGACTCGTGTTGTGTTTTTTTCAGTTTTAGCTAATGTTGGATTTGGCAGGCACTAGTAATTAAACAAAAGGCTTCAATTAACATTTGTCTCAATTGGGAAATAATGAAGGAGCATAATGAAAGTTATGTAAATATGGTCAAGTGTGAGTGTTAGGTGTTGAATGAGTGTGAGGGGTATCATAGGGTCCCCTAGGTGATGTTTGAGTCAAGTGAAGAGTGTTAAAATGTGTGTTAAAATCCCTTTGGTATTTTCTCACCAAAATGGGAAATTTGAATATTTGAATTATGTAAGTGAGTTTAGGAGTGAATTGAGTGAGTCTCATGAAATGTAATGTTTTTAAGGTCTTAGGAAGGTGGTGTGATGTGTTTCAACATGTAATTCATCAATAAAGTAATGTAATCCAAGAATGACAAATGTGTAACTACCCTCCAAACATGGAGATGGAAAGAATAAGGAGTTAGTTTGCATGTTGGCACAATAAAAAGGTAATATATTACATGTTAGAGAAATGTGTGTTAGAGTATAATATATATAGCATAGAGAATGTCGAAAGAGAGAGGAGGTAAGTCTAGAAAAAGGATAAAAGATCAAGATATGCAAATAAACTGTCTACCTTGTTAGAATTTTATGTATGGATTGTACATATGATAATAAAATATTAAATAAATAGATATGTTTGATAAATTCTTGTTGAATCTCATAAAGTTGGCCAACTCTAAGTGAAGTGTTGAGTATTATGTATGTTTTATTAGTATTTTTGTGATCATTATTTAGGTAACTAGGTGAAACTTCTAGTACAGTCACAAAAGAGAACTATTTTTTGTTCATTCTATCTAAGAATACTAACCAAGTGCTAAGAAGTGTAGATTTTAGTTTTATACACCCTTGTGTATTAACTTGTGTGTCATCATATTTATGTTATTTCTAACAGAACAGCCCCCCTTGGTTAATTATTTTAAATGATTACATTTTACTTTCTCATTTACCTTTGCCACATAGATTAATTGAATTAAATTTAAATAATAATTAACCCTTATTTACCCATGGTAATTAATTCTATTAATTACTATTTACTGCCCTTAACCATAAAATCCATAAAAACCCTCCTAACAACCCTCCTAACAACCTACCCTCGTTAAAAATGCTTAAAAAAAACTTAGTGTTATATTCATTAAGTTTGGCATGCAGTTCAAAATAACCTTAGCCAAATTTTTACCAAATCGAGTGGATCGATGTCGATCTTCCGTGATCGATGCCGATCGATTAGGATCGACATTGATCCATAAATATTCAAAAAACTTCCATTTCTTGGGAGGAATGAATGTGAAAGGAACCATTTTCATCATGAAATTTTGTCCAAACCAATCTTGAACCCATGTATAGACATTACTAGCAGCTTGTCACTTTGAAGAACACTTGATTGGTGACATTATCAGGTGACTTTTGAAGGCCATTTACATTGTTTTGGCATCTGTGTATCTACATATTTTCAACCATCCAAGGTCAGTATCTTATCATATTTAAGCTTTATTTATCTTCTAAAATCTCTATGTTTTTATTTTACATTTGGTTTTGATTGTTTTATCATTTTTCTAGGCCATTATTATAGTCTATTTGATAGTTCAACACTTTTAGACAGAATCAACATCAATTTATCTGAATCGACATTGATCTTGTAGAATCAATGTCAATCTTGTAGGATCATTATCAATCCCTGTCAAACTATAAAAATAGATTTAAACAGTCTATTTTGCATCTTTAGCACCTATTAAATCTACATTCTTGTTTGCTAAAATTTATATTTTCATGCAAATGACCCTACCCAAATTAGTACATGATTTTATTACCATCTTTGATCTACCCATAGTCCCTTAACCACTATTTGTCGATCAAAGTGACATTGCATTTGTGCTAGGACTTTGCATTGTGGATTTTATTATGTAAATTTGAATACATTAATGAATAATTGGTTGTAATTCAAGAAGACATTGATATTGCAACTAAATTTTGGGATAATTACTTTGATCAAATTAATCTTGTTATAGATTAAGTTATCTTTGGCATTGTCTATTTTCATCCTATCCATATATATCTTTATATTTTCATGTTTATTTGTAAACTTAGATGTTGAACATGGGATAACATCCATCTAAGGAAGTGCATCACTTCTTGGGACTGGTTTCTTACTAGGTAGCCCACTCATTTTTCTATTAGTCCATTTTTTGTTTAAGTGTGGTAAATTGTAGGTCATTCCTCCCCAGCCAAAGAGGAGTTCTCACAAAGCTTGATTAATGGTGCGTAACCAACCTTCATCACCAAGTAATTATAAACCCTACATTTACTTTATTTTTAGTAATTAGATCACATCAAAAAATCATAAAAAATACTAAACATTCTGGCATGCCCGGTGGGACCTATAGGTATCATGTTTCTTTGTTAAATTCTTTTCTTTGTTAAATTCAAAATCATTGAATTTTCTCTCTTTCCCTTTCTTTGTTTGTTGCACTCATCCAAAGATAACATTAGGACTACATTTTATTTCCTTTTCTTAAAAATTTAAAATAAATTGCATTCATCTTTTTTGTTTAGATTCTTTCACATAGAATAATCTAGGCAGAAATCTATCGTAGTCATCACTTTATCCACACACAAGCCAAATCGTTATCATAATAAATACATCTTAGAACTTGACATAAGGAAATCAACAAGGATTTCATCACCTCATGGAAACCTTTCTCTAATGATCCTACTTGGATTTCACCACCAAGGGGAAGACCAACTCAGTTCTCTCGCTGAGGATAATCTCTAGACCTTTGGTATATTTTGGCTAAGCACCCACACCGGCTGTGGGATTGTGACATGAGGGGAGAAAAACCCAAGTATCAAGCCACGTACTGATACCAATATAGATTTACTTTGAGTGCCAAAACAAAATACCTAAAACCATCCTTAGATCTCCATTTCTTAGGACCCTCATTATCTTTTCTTTTTCTATATTTCCTTTCACATATTAAAGTTAAAAGAGATTAAAAAAATTTGGAACGACTTTAGTTTGTGTATCTTTCATCTATCATTAAAATGAGATAATTCAAAAAGAAATTTTTGTTTGTTTTATTTTTACTTGTATTTTCTATCTCATGATTTGACTAGACAATAATTAAAAATGGAAGTCGAAGAAGGTGTACCCAATGGAATGTACACCTAGTCTTGCCTCTTCCCTTGAGTCCTTTGAGAATCCTATGTTTCCACAATATTATCTCAAGGAGATCCTTCTTTTGCATAAATACTAGATAATAACACCATTGCTCTTAATTACTATCTTAATTTTTGAGCAATACATATTTCTCCTTCCCCCCATACCCAAGGCTCTCCACACATGTATGGGATGCCTTTTGTTGTCCCCCAAAAATATCACTCATTTTTGGGACAACATTTGAAACATTTTGGTCTTACAGACCAAAATTGTCTCTTCCCTTTTTAAAATTTTTCCTGGGCATTCAAATTCCTCATTTTTCAAACTTTTCAAAAATCTACAAACTCTGCAGGCTTAAATCTACGGACTTTGCAGACCAAGTTCAATGGGCTTTACAGGTTGATTTCTACAGACTTTATTTCTATGGACTCTGCAAGCAATTTCATTTCTACAAGTTCAATGGGCTTCACGGCTTCTACAGATGGGTTCAATCAAAAGAATCAATTTCTAACACTTGGTCATTTTCAAGATTGGTTCAATGCCTTGGTTCAATCAAAAATGTCTATCGGCAAGCATTCAAGCAAAAGAGGCTTGAACCATTGAACCGTTGAACCACTTTGGTTCAAAGGTTCAATGAGTTCAAGGTTCAATCGGTTCAACCCTTATAGTTTACTCAGTTCATCCGATTGGTTCAACAGTCAGTTTATCGCTTTGGTTCATTCAATTAAACCAGCGGCTTGAACCATTTTGGTTCAAAGCTTGGTTCAACTGGTTGGTTCAACAAAGAGGTTCAACTTCTTGGTTCAATGGAGCGTTTCATTGGCTTGGTTCAACAATTGAACCATCGGCTTGAAACATTTTGGTTCAAAGCTTGGTTCAATGAAGAGGTTCAACGATTGGTTCAAACAAAGGGTTCATCAACTTAAACCATTTTGGTTCAAAGCCTAGGTTCAACAATTGGTTCAAAGCCTTGGTTCAATGGAACGGTTCAACAGTTGGTTCATCGCCAAAGTTCAAAGGGCCTCCTGAAGGAAAAGTGCCCTTGCGGAGGGCACTTGGTCAACGAAAATACCCTTCAGAAGGGTCATTTTAAAAAATACTACGACAAGTATAAGGCACAATTCTCTTAGACAAAAAGTCTGAAAGAATTTTGAGAAGTCACGGAAGCAAGAAACCTGAAGGAATTTGCGTATTGGCAAACGAAATAATTTTTGCAGACCTTTTATCTGCGAGAAATTTCTACAGATAATTTGTCCACAGGAATTGTCCGTGGGAATTTGCTCAGGGAAAATCTCGGGGAAAGTACCCATGGGAATTATCCATGGAAATTTGTGAAGGGCTGCCAAAGGACCCCAAAGGGTAGGTGCCCTTTTGGGGGACTCACGGCTGCCAACTTAAACAGCACTTCCTGAAGCTGAAAGGTCACCTTCCCTTCGGGAAGGATGAAAAATAAGAAGCCTGAAGGCCATTCAGGGATCATTTCTTAAGGCCTGAAAGGGCAAGTCCAATCTGGAAAAGTGCTAAATAGAGAGCCAAAAGAGGACCAAGGGGTGACACACCTGAAGACGTCAAATTCAACACAACAAACTAACCATTGAAAACATAGTGACGGGCACGTGAATGTCAAATTCAAGATAACAAAATAACCATTGATCCTTTGAACCTATAGACTAGAATGCATTCACAGACTTCAAGGCCAAGACCAGCAGAAAGTGAGGAAAGAACAAAACAACAAACTAAATCCAGGACTTGATTCAATTAACCAGAAAAGGAGGAACGATGAATGTAAGATCAGATCACCAGGTGGACATTAAAATTTGCAAACTTCAATAAGTGTGACTTGTTTCCCTGCATTGATAAAATCAAATGGGTAAAATGTCCCTAAGTTCCAACCTGTCTTCTTAACAGATTCCAACGCAACATGATGTGTTACTATTCCTGAGTCCTTCTTGAAGTGGCTATATAAGGGACTCTCTTCTATTGTAAATGATCTCTTTTTGACAATCAGAATGAAACTCTACCCAAATTGAAAGGCATTTTCTGAGACTTTGAGCTCAGTTTGTTGATCATATTTTGTTATTGGAATAAGAAAGCAAGTGATTTTTCAGACTTTGTGTTGTGATATCTTTGTTGGGGAAACTGTTCTTATGTCTTTTTCCTTAATATATTTTTTGTTCCTTTAATTCAACAAGCAAAATTAGTGACAGTAGTCAGGAAGGTGTCCTGAAGAGTCAAGTGTGGAGAGACTTTGTGCCCCCATAATTGCCTTTAGTGTATTTTCTTTTCATTTCTATGTAAAGGACTTTGTGCCCTCATTGTCCTTCATATCTTACTCTTGAGCAATTTAGGTGGAGACTTTGTGTTGCATCTTGATTTGCTAGTTATTACATCCTTTGATACATTTTGATGTTACTACCAGGAGTATTCTTGTGGTTTGTTGAATAGTACTTCTGAAAGAAGAGGAGTACTGTCTATCGTTTCCCTTGAGTTTTTCCTTTGATTCGCATGCATCATCTTTGTAAAAGAGAGATGGATGGTTTGTCCTACCCATGAGGAATAATTCTATTATATATATATATATATATATATATAGGGAACCTCCCCTTGATGAGAGGAGAGATCAGTCCCCTTCTGATGTGGTAAACCTACACATTTGGATGACTAATCTTCCTACTTTGGCTAATCAGACCTATTTTGTTTATCAGTACGCTGATCGACAAAATATTCAACCAACAATTTTTGGTGACTCCACTGGGGACTATAATATTCATTATTCATCTATAATCTACCCATTCACCTCCACACTAACTGGGAAAGAACACACAGTTTAAAGCCTCAAGCTTTAACTTAAGCAAGGTCAATTTTTTTCCATTTTTGTTTCACAATCTAGTAGATTCAAGGTATGCACGAAGCCAAAGGGCTAAAGGTACGTTGACCCTGTATTTGAGTTGATACAACAAAGTGATTTTGATCTATTTTTTTCACCATCTCGTCTCTAACAAACCAAGAGTTTTCCTCCTACTAAAGTCAAATCTCCATTGCCAGATGAAGTATCTACTTCTGTTGTTGATAAAGCTTTGCCAATAATCACTACTTTGAGATTTGTTATCCCTCCATTTCATAATCCTACAATGGTAGTTTAAGGCCCCTGGGGTAATGATTTTGGTCCTCTCAATCTTACTCCACCTCTACATGAGCTTCCATGCAGTTTAAGAAAGAACTTCCCCAAGTTTTATGGTGATGGGAAATTTCATCCTGATGAGCACATTGCAGCTTTTAACATAGCTTGTGGAGTAATCGGAGTAGAATTTGAAGATGTAGCAGTCAGGCTTTTCATGGAGACAATACAAGGTGCTGCTTCAGATTGGTTTTATCATCTACAAGCTCGATCAGTGACTAATTGGAATACTCTCAAAGCTAAGTTTGAAGCCAGATTCAAACCTACAGAAGATGCACATACACTTTTGGCTCAGCTTACATAGATGAAGAAAGAGCCTCATGAGCCTATGAGAGACTTCATAGCCAAAATTGAAAAACTAAGAAATAGAGTCCCTGTAATTGCTAGACCTATAGTTGAGAATCTCAAATGCTTTTTCATTAATTCTCAGCTACCTGAAGTAAGTTTTTTCTTGAGATGTGTTGGTCAAATAGATCTTGTTGCAACTCAAATTTTGGCCACTGAGGTAGAAGATGATCTCATCTTAGTAGGGACGATAAGAAGAGATCCAAATAGAAATATAGCTTCATCATCTTTTGAATATGCATCTACAGGCACCACAGATCCAATGGTGCAAATATTAGCAAATGAGTTGCTTGCTCTCAAAAAGCAAATGGCTCAAGGAATGTCTTATGCTCCTTCATACAGAAGGACATTCCCAAATCAGTCATATTAGGGCAATGTTTCCAGGAATGAAGGGAAACAAAATCGCCTTCCTCCCCCACAAGGGAAACTTGCCCTAGAAACTCCTCCAACCAATTAAGAAATGGGATATCTTGAAGCAAATCAGAATTCTCTTTCCAGCCTAAATTGAATCAAGAAAATGACGCTGATCTCCTTGAAGACAATCAAGAAGAATCAGTTGGCGATTCCCATATTATTTTCTTGAACTACCAGGATGAACCCAAAATCAAAGGAGAAGCTTTTGATGGATCATATGCAGTGTTTACCAGGTCCAAAAACCAATCAATCTAGTACGCTGATAAAGAAAAGACAAAAGAGCAACCACATCTAGCAGTCATGATTGCTAAGCGTGGAACCATTCTACCTTTTTAGTCAAAAGATCTGGTAATAACTCAAAAATCAAATACATCAATTTCACCTTCACCTTCTACTCCCATTTCACAAACCAGACCTCCTCCCATCCCTCCTAAAACCCAAAAGGTTGAAATACCTTCTTCTGTTCCTAGTCCAATTCAGCCATTTGACATAATTGATCGTGTCAAAAAGCCAAAAATATAAATGTCTGAATTTGAATATTTGCAAGCTAATCCTGATCAATTGGATAGGTTGGTCCAATGTGTCAAGAACCAAACCATCCCTGCAAGACAAGAGGTTAAGAAAATAATTCCCAATTCCCCAAAGAACATACCCATTCAAAATAATCTTGTCATTACTCCTCCAGCTGCCCCTGGGAAAATAAAACTTTTCTATGTTTCCCTGTTAATAAATGGTTATCTCAACAATTGCATCATTGATTCTAGGGCATCTGACAATGTCATGCCTGCTTAAGTAGCTGAGTCTCTGGGTCTCACATTGACCACGACATTTGGGAGATGTTTCTCCATGGAGAACAAACAAGTACCATTGTTGGGGAAAATCAAAGATGCCCAATTTGCATTGGCAGCCTTTCCAGACAAGAGAATCAGGATGATTGTCTTGCTGGCTGACATCCCAGCATCTTATGGCATTTTTATTGGACAAAATTTCTGTAAGGATGTGGGAGGAGAACTAAACATGGACCTATCTAATGTAAGGATCCCTATCCAAGGCGTGATGAAGAGATTACTCCCTGAAAAGGAAGCAAAATATGTGGTCATCCAAACATCAGCCCCTACAGCACAAATTCTGTTTGAATCTTTAGGTAGGGGTAATTATTTCTTTACCACAGAGGATGTTCATGTTTCTATAGATGAAAGTCCTATAGCTAACAATCTAAGAATTTATCCAAACAAGACTTTAGGAGAATTGGTAGGATGCAGTATAAACAAGGAAGGATCTTCCACCTCTAATGAAGAGAAATCTGATAGGAGATCAGCGTCTGATGATGACAGCAATTCTTCCACCAATGATGAAGTTGGGACTATGTTTATATCTACTCAAGGAGATATTCTTCCTTCATGTAATTTGCAAGTTAGCAACACCAACAACATAGTTGGATGCAAATCTCTATTGCTCGAATTGAAGAGTGTTCAAGATGAAGAAGTCAAACTCCTTCACATCGAAGGAAATGTTAATCTGATAGTTTGTCAGGAGTTTAATATGGACAATCCAATCATGTGTTAGACTAGACTAGCAGAACAACAAGTTATGATGGTGGACCATGCTGCTGCAAATCAAAATCAGGGAAAGGAATCCTTCACCAAGAGAGCAAGGAGTTATGGTTTCCAGTTTGAAGACCACATCCTGCCTTAGAATAAGAAAAAGAAAAGGCCAAGAAGAAGACACAAAAAATTGGTTTCTTGGTGGAGAGCTCCATTCGCCTATTACCATTTCTAGGGGCAAAATGTTTTCCTGCTAGTTTACCAAGATGGCACACTATTTTCATGGTCTACCAAGAGAAAGCAGTATCTGAAATACTTCAATTCTTGAAGTATTAGATCATATCATTTGTACATATGTATATTTGTATAGTTTTTAATTCTATTTTGTTTTGTTTATTTCTTTTTTGATGCCTTTCATTTCTGGGTAGCATGACTCTGTAACCCAATGGTACACATGAAGACACTGGAGATTTTGGATTCTACTCATTTCAATTCTTTTTGCAATTGATAGAAGTTCCCCAACTGGAGCCAACTGTTGTCCCCCAAAAATATCACTCATTTTTGGGACAAGATTTGAACTATTTTGGTCTTACAGACCAAAATCGTCTCTTCCCTTTTTAAAATTTGTCTTGGGCATTCAAATTCCTCATTTTTCAAGCTTTTTAGAAATCTACAAAATCTACAGGCTTAAATCTATGGACTTTGTAGACCAAGTTCAATGGGATTTATAGGTTTATTTCTACAGACTTGATTTCTATGGACTCTGCAAGCAGTTTCATTTCTACAAGTTCAACAGGCTTCACGTCTTCTATAGACGGGTTCAATTAAAAGAATCAGTTTCTAACAATTGGTCATTTTAAGGATTGGTTTAGTGCCTTAGTTCAATCAAAAATTTCTATCGGCAAGCATTCAAGCAAAAGAGGCTTGAACCATTGAACCGTTGAACCACTTTGGTTCAAAGGTTCAACGAGTTCAAGGTTCAATCGGTTCAACACTTTCAGTTTACTCAGTTCATCTGCTTGGTTCAATGGTTAGTTCATCACTTTGGTTCATTCAATTGAACCATCAGCTTGAACCATTTTGGTTCAAAGCTTGGTTCAACTGATTGGTTCAATGAAGAGGTTCAATGTCTTGGTTTAATGGAGTGTTTCATCGGCTTGGTTCAACAATTGAACCATCGGCTTGAACCATTTTGGTTCAAAGCTTGGTTCAATTGATTGGTTCAACAAAGAGGTTCAACGGTTGGTTCAAACAAAGGGTTCATCGGCTTGAACCATTTTGGTTCAAAGCCTAGGTTCAAAAATTGGTTCAAAGCCTTGGTTCAATGGAACGGTTCAATAGTTGGTTCATTGCCAAAGTTCAAAGGGCCTCTCAAAGGACAAGTGCCCTTTTAGAGGGCACTTGGTCAATGAAAATACCCTTCAGAAGGATCATTTTAAAAAAGACTAAGGCAAGTCTAAGGCACATTTCTTTTGGACAAAAAGTCTGAAAGAATTTTGAGAAGTCACAGAAGTAAGAAACTCGAAGGAATTTGTGTATTGGCAAATGGAACAATTTTTGTGGACCTTTTATCCATGGGAAATTTCTACAGACAATTTGTCTGTGGGAATTATCCATGGGAATTTGCCCAGGGAAAAGCCCAGGGAAAGTACCTACTGGAATTATCCATGAGAATTTGTGAAGGGCCACCGAAGGACCCCGAAGGGCAGGTGCCCTTGCGGGGGACTCTTGGCTGCCAACTTAAAGGGAACTTCCTGAAGCCAAAGGGTCACCTTCCCTTTGGGAAGGATGTAAAATAAGAATCCCAAAGGCCATTCAGGGATCATTTCTTAAGGCCCAAAAGGGCAAGTCCAATCTGGAAAAGTGGCAAATAGAGAGCTAAAAGAGGACCAAGGGGTGAAGCGCTTGAAGACGTCAAATTCAACACAGTGAACTAACCATTGAAAACATAGTGATGGGCGCAAGACCGTCAAATTCAAGACAACAAAATAACCATTGATCCTTTGAACCTACAGACCATAATGTATTCACAGACTTCAAGGCCAAGACTAGTAGAAAGTGAGGAAAGAACAGAACAACAAACTGAATACAGGACCCGATTCAATTAACCAAAAAAGGAGAAATGATGAAGGTAGGATTAGATCACCAGGTGGACATTGAAAGTTGCAAACTTTCAATAAGTGTGACTTGTTTCCTTGCATTGATAAAATCAAATGGGTAAAATGCCCCTAAGTTCCATCCTGCCTTCTTAACAGATTCCAATGCAACATGATGTGTTACTATTCTCGAGTCCTTCTTGAAGTGGCTATATAAGGGACTCTCTTCTATTGTAAATTATCTCTTTTTGACAATCAGAACGAAACTCTGTGCAAATTGAAAGGCATTTTTTGAGACTTTGAGCTTAGTTTGTTGATCATATTTTGTTATTGGAATAAGAAAGAAAGTGATTTTTCAGACTTTGTGATATGATATCTTTCTTGTTGGGGAAACTATTCTTATGTCTTTTTCCTTAATATATCTTTTGTTCCTTTAATTCAACAAGCAAAATTAGTGACAACAGTCAGGAAGGTGTCTTGAAGAGTCAAGTGTGGAGAGACTTTGTGCCCCCATAATTGCCTTTAGTGTGTTTTCTTTTCATTTCTATGTAAAGGACGTTGGGATGACTTTGTGCCCTCATTGTCCTTCATATCTTACTCTTAAGCAATTTAGGTGGAGACTTTGTGCTGCATCTTGATTTGCTGGTTATTACATCTTTTGCTACATTTTGCTGTTACTACCAGGAGTATTCTTATGGTTTACTGAATAGTACTTCTGAAAGAAGAGGAGTACTTTTTGTCATTTCCCTTGAGTTTTTCCTTTGATCTGCACGCATCATCTCTGAAAAAAGAGAGATGGATGGTTTATCCTACCCATGAGTATTATTTTATGTTTATATATATATATATAGATAAGCTATATATATATATAGATAAGCTATATATATATATAGCTTA
Source organism: Torreya grandis (assembly GCA_037957365.1). NCBI lineage: Eukaryota > Viridiplantae > Streptophyta > Pinopsida > Cupressales > Taxaceae > Torreya > Torreya grandis. Next base: position 4,050,752 of record JARHVA010000517.1, on the reverse strand, counting down.
TCTATAGGGAACCTCCCCTTGATGAGAGGAGAGATCAGTCCCCTTCTGATGTGGTAAACCTACACATTTGGATGACTAATCTTCCTACTTTGGCTGATCAGACGTATTTTGTTTATTAGTACGCTGATCGACAAAATATTCAACCAACACCTTTCGAAGGAACAAAGAGAACTGGAGAATTTACCATGGTCATGGTAACCTTTTCTACCAAATCTCTTCCATCTAGTTCTAATACCTGGATGATGCAATCTCTAGGAAACCAACCACCTATAGTATCTACTAGTTCTCTAACCCTCGTTACTCATTCAAAATACCACTCAGCCTATATACACTATACCTTCCCAAATGTTAGTGGTGTAAATTCCTACAAGTCTCCCCCCTGTTAGAACAACTTTAGCATATAGTTCATAGCAAATTCCTCACACACAACAAACCCCTCACACATAGAAAATCCCTCACACACAAAAAATCCCTTTCAGATAAACTCCCCAGCAATATGTCTCTTCAACTGCCCAGTATGTGGCTTCATCACAATCAATGATAACCACTTACTTATAGTCCTTCTCACAAAAAGATATTCCAGTACAAGTCCCACAATATGTGGTGGCATCTCAACCTATTATGTCTACTACAATAGGATACCTTCCCTCACATCCTATGTCTACCTCTTTACCAAGTTATCAACCCATTCAAGAAGGTGTTTTAAGAAGTGTGCCTTAGATTAATCTCAGATAGACCTTATAAACACCTTCATGAATATGATGGCTAGTTTGGAAGCCTTTACCTCTGGACATCATATGATGCTCACATATGAGCAAATTTGTAATGAGCCAATCCATCCCTCTTTCCCTATCTGACCATATCCCTCACAATGGGAGCTTCCTAAGTTTACTAAATTCTAAAACAAGGAAGATCCCCAGCAACACCTTAGAGCCTTTCAACATGCATGTTATCTTATAGCACATGATGATGCCCTCCTACTTAGAACATTTCCCATATTATTATCAGGATCTAAATTGGATTGGTATAATTCCATTCCTCAGCATTTTATCTTTTCCTTTGGGTAGTTGGCCTAGATTTTCTTGGAACACTTCTCGATCAATATTGCTCAAAAAGTGACTATCATAGATCTTTATGCTATTACATAGTTCAACGATGAATCCATATCAGACTTTATCGCTCGATGATGTAACTTAATCAATCAACTAACCTTTTCCTTGCCATAAATAGAATTAATTAAATTATTTTCATGTTCTTATGCAAAACATATATCATCCATGTTACAAATTCAAACTTTTAAAACTTTTGATGAAGCTTTTACCATGGCCCATAAGCTTGAACTTTGTGGCATTGAAGAGGGAAAAGTTAAGTTATGCAATAGGAACTTCAAATCTGACCCCTCCAAAAGCAATAAAAATAATCCTAAACCAAAAAGGGTATCAAATGCAGTTACTATAAAAACATCTTTCCCTCCAACATCCAACCAATCGAGGTCTTCTGCTTCTCAAACATATCAACTCAAGGGACTTACTCATTTTCCCCCTATAAAATATACCCCTATAGAAGAGCCTTATACTTTGGTATTAGATAAACTCCTATAAGCAAATGTTATTGAACTCCCTTTGATTAGACCAGTCGATGATACACATCCTAAAACAAATTGGTATAAAGAAGATGAGTTTTTGGCTTATCACAAGGTAATAGGACATGACATAGAATGATGCCAATCCTTTAAATGATTTGTTCAAGACCTCATTGACAAGGAGGATCTTTGGTTGGATAATCCAAATGCTCCTCCTACCCAATCTTTAGATATTTTAAAATAGCAATTTCCAAACCACCCAGCCACATCAAACATAGTCCAAACCAACCTTGGAAAAACACAAAGTCAGGCTACACATATGATTGACATAATCTATGATTAGTTATTGCCTAAAGAAGTCCTAGAGAAACCTTTGGTCTTGGATCTCCTTATAAAAGATGCTTTTGGTATATTCAACTTGAGATCATTAAAACCAATCCCAAAATCCCTGTAGAACTCCCTGATCTCATTATATGGGATCATTCATGTGAACCATCACCTTCTCACACTAAATATCCTAAAGGGGAAAATGAAACTAATCCTTGGGATGTTACAGATAAACATCTTGATACTTTTAGAGTTGGGCATTCCACCCTATTGATCCCTACAAAGCATATAATGAGATCCTATCCTTTTACCCAAAACCTTGACCCTTCAAAACCATCTTCTATCATAACACTTCCTTACCTTGAAGATACTAAAGGAAAGGGTAAAGCTCTTATCATCGATAACTAGGATAATTGTCTTGGTATTCCACCAAAGAAAGCCTTATCTCATCCTCAGGTTAAATTTGATCTTTTTCAAACATCAAAAGATAATTGTCTTGGTATTCCACCAAAGAAAGCCTATCCATTTTGTAACATCTTTGTCATCTATTTTAGGTCCCCATCCATCTTCTGTACCTATCATAGGTGCTTCTACTCAAATGCATGGGAAAATGCAAAGTTTTCTTCCATTATTAGTCACACTTCCATCTCAATATCCACCTTCCTCCATTAAGGGATCATTAGATAAACCTAAAGGAAAAGAACTTAAAGTTGTCCCTCCTATAAAGGCTCAGAGACAAAACCAAATGAGTAATACTTTTTCAAAGAGCATGTTATCAAAACCCCTGTAAAACCATAATTTGACCCTTTAAAGGGATCTTATGCTATAACCTTGAAATGATTATTGGATATGTACCTCATTACGTTACCACCTATGTGGTCCATTAACCTTCACCCTCAAAGACCTATCTAGTATAGAAATCAAGAAATATGTGCATATCATAGAGTACCTGGATATGACACAAAAAATTGTAAATCCCTTAAGGATATAATCCAAAAACTAATCTAGGATGATGACCTCTTAATTGATTATCTAAATGATCAAAATCCTAAGTAAAAGGTCACTATTCCATCCATTCCTCCCACCCATTATCCTATTAGTCATATAAGTGATAAAGAGTCAGTAGCCTCTTCAGATCCACCTTTATTACACATTGATGTCATCAATGTAACTACCCATTCTCAAAACCAAAATCCTAATAAAGCTAAGGTTTTAATTACAGGAGCCTCTATACCTAATACACTTAAAACATCTAAACAAAAGCCTAAATTTTCTCTTACAGGAACTACCCCAACTGAAGCCAAGGAGTTGGTACAAATCTCCATATTAAGATAACTCCACCAAGTGCCTGTAAAGATGTCATTATATGAGTTTATTGAAAACTCTCCAAAACATCAACAAGCAATGATAGAAGCTCTCCAAGATATTGAGGTCCAACCAAATGAACCTCATCCTTTGTTAACTTTTATAGGAGCCCTCCAAATGGTCTCAACTCTTAGTTTTATTGATTTTAAGGTTGTTCCTTTATCACCTCAAGATCAAGATCCCACCCTTTTCATAATAGCTCAAATAAATCAAACTCAAATTAAAAGAGTTATGATTGATAATGGGGCCAATATTAATATTATTTCCTCACATGATTTCCAATAATTACAACTACCAAAAACCATTATTTCCCAATCCTTAATGATTCTTTGTGCATTTAATGACATGGTAGCACCCATGGTAGGAACGGTCATTTTCCCCATTCATGTAGGTACTCACACTATTCATGAACTCTTTTATGTTATTGAAGGGACATTTTAATATAAAATTTTATTAGGACATCCATATATTTACATGATGTAATGGGTACCCTCCATAGTCCATCGATGCCTTAAATATGAACATGAAGGCTAGGTACACATTGTCCCTACTGATCCTCATCCCTTTAAATCATGAAACTTCACCTTTTGGCCAAGTGATGTCATAATACCCTCACCTAATGTAATCCCATCTTCATCTTCTAATCAATCCTCAACTAGTATGACTATCCTTGCTTTAAAATTACCTACTACAGAGTCCATTGACTCGCTGATGCAACAGCTTTCAATGTAGGAATATCAGTTATTAACCCTTAACACCTTACCTACTCTTAGAGAATATGGTCATATTGATAAGAAACCCATATATTCACCTAGCCTAGGTGAACTCATTCCTTTTGGACTGCCTTTATTGCATACTCACTTAATATATGGTGGGATCAATCAAGCTATCGCAAAACTTGATGATAGTACTTGTGTTAAACCATTTACATCCAATTTCTCCTTTCTTAGAAATCCCTAGTTCATTCAAACCTACCTTTATTGATGTGCTTGGAAAGGCTTTGGCATGGGTAGATATGAGCAAGGTTCTCATGATGTCACATTAGGAGATTTTAGAAAACCACATGAAAAGCATGGCCTAGGTTTTAAGAAAGATTCTAAATCTATCCCCAAACCTATTCTTCTACCATCTTTGGAAGAAGAAGAACCATCTTCCTCATCTGACACGTCTTCTTTGACTAGTGATATTGTATCCATCCCTCTTAACTTTTTTTAGTCAATATGATCTCTTTATAACCCCTCATCTTCCATCATGATGGTAAAATTTGAACCATCCCCTTAATATATCCTAACTTAATAAGACATGATACACCAACTATCCCTATTTTTTAGTGTCAGGATGATGAGTTAATATTGACTCATTTGGATGCTAAAAACTCTTATTTACACATTTCTCTTCCATTTGAAATGTCTAGCTTATTAAATGAAGCCATTGTTGATATTAATATCGGGTCTCAAGAAACCCCAAGGATTATTAAAATTAGTAAAGCTTTAGATCCACAAGAAAACCAAGCTTTTACCATTTTTTTATTAGACTATAGTAAGGTCTTTACTTGGTATTATAGTGATATGCTTGGTATTGACCCCTCAATCATTATCTGTAACATCATTACCTTTCTTGATGCTATGTCGATGAAGTAAAAACTCTACAAAATACATCTTCGCATCACACTCCTAGTAAAAGAGGAACTACAGTGCCTTTTATCCACTAAATTTATTCAACCCATTGATTATCCTTAGTGTATGTTCAACATTTTTTTGGTCACTAATCCTACAGGGGGACTTTGGATTTGTACTGACTTTCATGATTTAAATCTTGCCTATCCAAAAGATGATTTCCCTCTCCCTAACATCGACCAATTAGTGGATTTGAGTACTGGTCATGAAATGTTGTCCCTTATGGATGGTTTTTTTGGTTACAATAAAATACTTATTGCACTATAAGATCAACATAAAATTGCATTTATTACTCCTTGGGGGACTTTCTACTACCATGTTATGCCTTTTGGCTTAAAGAATGCAAGATCCACTTATCATCAGGCCATGACTTATATATTTCATGACATAATCCATAAAATTGTTGAGGACTATGTAGATGATATCTTTGGGAAATCAAAGCTCTAGAAATATCACCTTTATGTACGTAAGATTATTTTCAATCATCTACTCTAGTATTGTGTGCATCTAAATCTTTAAAAGTGCATTTTTAGTGTCTTGATGGGTAAAGATCTAGGTTTCATTACTTCTATTCATGAAATATAAGTGAATCTCATTAAAATCAAGGTTGTTTTATAGATTCCTCCTCTATCCAACCTTAATCAAATTCACAATTTACAAGGCAAGCTCCAGTCTATTCAGCATTTTATTTCCCAACTCTCTGATCGATGTCAACCTTTCCACCATCTATTAAAGAAGGATAGTTTCTTTATATGGGATTCTCATTATCAAGAAGCCTTTAATGCACTCAAGGACTATATTTTATCACCTCCTATCCTCACTCCACCTAAGAAAGGGTAGCCTTTCTTCCTCTATATCTCAGCTACAGATCATGCTCTAAGTGTTATGCTTGCCCATCAAGCTGAGCATCATAAAGAGCAGGCTATTTATTATATAAGTCATATCCTCATATGATATGAAACACATTATCTGCATATCAAAAAAAATGCCTACATTGGTCCTTGTAGCCTCTAAACTTTGTCATTACCTACTTAACCATAAGATGTATGTAATTACGAGTATTGATCCCCTTAAGTATATGCATTCTAATCCTTACCAAAATCAATGGATGGCCAGATGGATTATGATTTTAGCTGAGTTTGACTAGAATTTCTAAACCAAAAATCTATTAAAGGGTATATTATTGCTAATCAATTGGTTGAAGCACCTCTTTATGATAATCAGCCAATCAATTATGAATTTCTTGATGAATCTATCACATCCACTTCCCAATTAGTCATAGAATATCAAATAACTCTATTCTTTGAGGGGTTTAAATGTGGGTGAGGAGGTAGCATAGGAATTATATTAATCCCCCTCAAGGTATTCCCATGCCTTTGTCTTTTAAGTTAGACTTTGATTTCACTAATAATATGGCTGAGTACAAAGCAATGATTATAAGGCTCTAAACTGCCTTTGCATTAAGATTCAAATCCATTAATATCTATGGTGATTCTCAGCTTGTGGTCAATCAAATTATTGGTGTATATCAATGCAATCATGATATCCTTCAGAGATATAAAATGTTAGCCGATCAGCGTTTATCTGCGTTCAAACGTTATGCCATCCAAACTACCCCTAGATCAATAAATAAGTTTGTTGATACTATGGCATCTCTTGCTTCATTTATCCCATCTTCATCTCAACAGTCCAAGCTATTTATCCTTATCCATCGAGTCAACCAACCTTCCTATATAAAAACTGATCTTCCATTTGTTAATAATATTGAGGAAAACCTAGAGGAGCCATGGTATGCATAACTATTTGCTTATTTGTCTACAAGATTATCTCCTCCCCATCTATCTAAAGGTGTTAGATGCATCTTCCAATAGAAATTTATTTGCTATATCATACTGGGGGGTGTTCTCTATAAACATGGATTTGATGGTATTCTTCTCCATTATCTCCAAAAGCATGAAGCTACCCTATCCATATCAAAGTGCAAGATGGGTCATGCAGTGGACACTTTAGTAGTCATGAAATCACTAAGAAGATATTACGTATAGGTTACTATTGGCCCACTCTGAATCAAGATCATTACACATATATTAAGAAGTGTGTAAAATGTCAATAGCATGCAAACTTATCCCATGTCCCTAGTAAAGCATTTTAGGTGGTAAGGAACTTCTGTCCATTCTCCTAGTGGGGGATCAATCTTATAAGCCAAATCAATCCTAAATCCTCTTAGCATCACAACTTTATTATCACTAATATAGAATACTTCACTAAGTGGGTGGAATTTATGCCACTTATCTTGACTAAGGTAGAAAAAATTGTGGAGTTTATCCACAAGCACATTATTTATCATTTTGGAGTTCCATATAATGTAATAATAGATAATGGAAAATCTTTTAAAAATAAAAAAGTCCAGGAGTTATGTGATTCATTTAAAATTAAATTGATTTTTTCCTTGCCTTACTATCCTCAAGCTAATGGTCAAGTAGAAATGTCTAATAAAACTCTGGCCAAAATCCTAACCAAAATTGTTAATCAAGCTGGCAAGGATTGGCACCTTCACATCCCTTTCACCTTGTGGGCATATCAAACTAGTATTTGAACCCATACTAGTGCTTCTCCATTTTCTTTAGTCTATGGTTCACAAGTTATACTTCCATTAGAAGTCCAAATCCCTTCCCTTCACATCTCCCTTAAACACATTATTTATAATGAGGATTTCCATCAAGAGCATTTATCCCAACCCAAACTCTTAGATGAGCATCATGCAATAGCCATTGATCACCTTTGTATTTATCAAGAATGATTAAAACGAGCATATAATCAACATGTACGAGAGCATGAATTTAATATTGGAGATCTTGTGCTTAAATAAAATTAACATGTCACTAATATGGAATGAAGTAAAAGGGGTAAATTTGCTCCTAATTGACTTGAACCATACATCATAATTCATTAATATGGATCAGGGGCATATCGTTTGGATTTTCTTGATGGTAAACTAGAATGAGAACCTCTATATGCATTACATCTGCATCCTTACTATAGTTAATAGATCTTGGCTCATCTTGGTTAACTCATCTTGGATCTTGTCATATTCCCTTATCTCAAAATACCAAATAATGATATGAGAGTTATGTGGTTGTCTGGTAGTCACTATAACCTCAACCTTGAATATGTATACCCTAGCTCTATACATAGCATTCTCTTATGGATAAGTTTCACCTATTATAGGAGAAAGCCTAAATCATTTTTTACCTTATTTCCTAAAAACCATTAATTTCTTAAGATAACACAATCATCTCATTTGATGAATTCATGGAAGCCATCCTAAGGGATATTTTTATGCCATTGTGCATTATCTTCTTTGAGATTCAAAAAAAAATCAAGTAGTGAAAAGCAGAAGTATCAAAATGGGCTAAATAAACAGACTGATCCCTCAAAGGATAGCTATAATCAAATAAAAAGGCAAAATAATAGATTGATCCTTTGAAAGACAGTTGTAAAAAAAGGTTAAAATGTAGACCACTCCTTTGAAGGATGGCTACCAAACTAAAAACTTCCCACATTGATCATTTTCAAAATTATGCCGCTTAAAATCCCTAAAAAAGAAACAAAAGCAATAAAATAAATTGTCAAAAGTAATATCCTAAGAAAGCTTCCCATATTGATTAGCTTTATAATTGTAGACTTATCGTATTGATCAGTCTACCCATTGACATAAAAATGATTTTTGAAGGATAAATCTTGATTTTGAAATATGAGGTGAAAATTAATTATCTCTAAATAAATATATTCCCCATCCCATCAGAAGCATAGAATCCAAATAAATGACCAAGGTCAAATCTTTAGCTAACCTAGGTAGTGTCATAGTCTATTAATATCTACCAAAAGATGTATAAACCATGCATATGAGACGTTATCTTTTGGTTATGGTCCAAGTCAATGCTAAGATAATACATGATATGTAATCACTAAAATCCATAAATCCACAACCATTAAAAAAATTAAAATCCATCTATAATCCATAATCATAATCCATTTAGCAAAAATATATCTCATGTTATATCATAATTCATAGTCATTGTTAGGAATAATCCATAATCATAATCCATTTATTAAAAAACATAACTCATGATATAACATCCATAATCTAGGGCATGTAAAATCCATAATTAATAACTCACAACCATCCACAACATATATAATAACAATAATCAAAATTAAAAACATAATGTCTAACATCTATAATCCATCACATCCATAATCTAAAATCCATCCATAACATACATGATAGCAATAATCAAAATTATAATGCATAACATTTAAATTCATAATCTAAAAATTCATCCATAAATCCATAAAAGCATAACATATCTCTAACTATCAATAAATCCATAAACGAATACACATGATCCATTTATAAACATAAAATGTATATATATATATATATATATATATATATATATGTATGTATGTATGTATGTATGTATGTATGTATGTATGTATGTATATCAAAGTATGTACAAATGTCATAATATGAATATAATGGGGCTTTTGACCCATACACTATGCTCTACTAGGTGAACTCGATCTTGTTAAGGTGAATACTATCACCTCCTTCATCATCCCCTCCTTAGCCTACTATACTCCCTAAACTAAGTATACCCCCAAGAGTCTTCTATGAGTTATGGTGGTTGGCCACATATGAAGCAAATTGAGGAACATCTAGTAGCCTCCTCTGTACTATCCTCTCATAATATGACATCTCCACAAGTAAATCTCTATACTGCTAGAGTGGTATTGTATCTAAAGGTGAAACACTAGATTTTATAATGTCTGGAGTGGGTCTCTCAGCTAGGGTAGACCTCATATGCTCAATCTCTGCTCTGTATCCATCACACTCCTATATATCATGGTCCCTCTAACCCCTCATGCTCTCTAGATCACTCTGTAGTGTGGTAAGCTATCCCTATAATGTGATATGGGTTGCCTATACTTCCTGTAGCTGAGCCCTCAGAGTATCCCTCTTAGCCATAACTATAGCTATATCTATTGGCTCTTGAGTAGGGCATCTTGTATTGGTACCTCCTCATATGTACGTCTAAAGCCTCCTACTCTACCTTTCCTCTCACCTCATCTTACACCACCTCCTGTCAAGGCCTCACTACTCTCTCCTACCTCCTCTTTATCTCCTCTACAAACCATGTTGCATAGTCATCCATATACCCCATGTTGTCTATATCTATCGGCATGGGCTCCTCCTATAGTCCCATCAAAATCACTAAAGTATCAGGTGCTAGTAGTCTAGCTCTATATCCTCCCACCTATACAAGCATGGGGCTAATGAAATATCCTATAATAGTCAAAACTACCAATGGACCCTATCAAAATAAAATATCTTGAGGTGATTTGGTCATCATCTGTGAACCTATATCTACCAAGCCACATCACCTATCTTTATTTTTGTGCTTGGCCATGATGAAAATTCTACATATGCCCTCTAAATAACATCCCCTATCTGCAACTTATTGAAGACCTATATGTAGTGTGCTAGATCCCACACTACTCTATCTATATGTAGTATAATTAGATCTTCCTTCCATTGAAGGAAGCCTACATTATACACCATCTCCTTGAAACTAGCCCATGGATTCCCTCTAGGGATAATCACATGGATGAGCTCATACACCCAACAATGTAAAATAAATTTAATATCAAGCCCTAAGCATCATCCAGTAGGCTATCTCCACATCTCTCTATATATCTACCCTAGCAATGTGGGCACCCAAGCAAACACTATCCTGAACTCTACCATGTCTTCTATCATACCTGATAGGCTCCATGGTAATCATCCTCCCCTAAAGTCTAGTACTCCATAGCAAGTCAATGCCAACATCATCATGGTTGTCACTAATCTCTCAATAGGATCTTGATCATATAGTGGTTGGAAGGAGAAACCACTAGTAAATAATTTGATATCTATGGAATCCTCATCATATAAGCATGCTAATGCCACCATTCATCTAGCCTCATCTACTATATATAAGAGCACCTAAAATTGGTATTCATAGAATGCAGTGGATATCTTATGTAGTAATGGTCATCTAACCAGTCAAAATCCAAAATTTGTTGGTGGTATAATCCCACCGCTCTAGCAATGTAACCATCATACCAATATCTTGATGGAAATGTTGATAATGTCAAATCCCTCTAAACCCTACCACCTCAAGGTGTGCCTAGTCCTCATCACTCATGAACTTTTGAAATTGTGCCAATAATAGAGGGACTCTATCCCTCATCATCAGTAGCTCTCGATCCTATCAAAAGGTATCCTTTTAGTTAATCAAAAACCTAAGTTTTAAGTTTCCTATCGATCCTCTAAGTATCGATGTCAATTTGATAAGGATCAATAACAATCTTATGGATCATGGTTGATCCCTTTCAAATCATCATTGATCCCTGAGGATCATGGTTGATCCATTTTGGATCAATGTCAATTCCTGTTACCTAAAAACTTCACCCCATAAGTTGTACATTTCTCTAAAAAATCAAAAAATAAAGATAATAAAAAAATAAACAAAACAAACAAAAATAAATAAATTCCTAAATTTTTTTAACCCTTACCTCGTACTACAGTCACCATCATCATTGTCTGATCCCACTCACCTCCATAGTCTCTCATGTTCATTTGCAAGGTTGACAGATGTCAAATTTGGACTCTTTTTTTTTATAGCTAAATGAGCCTTTTTCCATGTTGAATGCCTATATATATATTTTCTTGAGATCGACATCGATCAGCCCAATCAATGTCAATCCCCTAAATTGATGTTGATTTTGTGAATCGATATCGATCCCTCATAGATCAATATCAATCATACTAGTTTGTTAAATTTTTGCACTTATAGATGATTACTACATGTTCCCAGTTTTGTTCTCACACCTCATCTTGTTACCTATGCTTCAGCTTTTGTATTTTTGTTTCTTATTACCTTTTAGATTTGGATAATTTAGAACCCTTGTCATGCTCTTTGATATCTTTCCCTTTGTAAGATACTAAGGGTATTTTGTCTTTCAAACATTTATCTATAGGTAACGCATACACCATATGCACACCAGATGCTTTGGTCTGTTATTCCTATCTTTTATTTTATTGATAGCCTTTACTTGTGCCCATTTGTTTTAGTTGTGGCAGTTTGTTACTTGCTCCAATCTTTGGGGCATTGTTGGCTACATTACTTTTTTTCATTAAAAGTGCCACCTTGGGATTTCATTATAGCCATCCACATTTTTTTGTGTCCTTATCTATCTTTCACTTGTCCATTTCACCTCACTCACATTTTTTATCCATTTCATCTTATGCAAACCCATCATCCATTCCATTTTACTTCTTGGTGCCTGATTTGAGGGGGGATACATTCTCACAATAAAATTGGGGCATTAGACACCTTATAGCTTTTGTTTCATGGTCTGCTACTGCATACCACTCCACAAAAAGGGGCAAATGTAGATGCTAGTTTTATACACCCTTGTGTATTAACTTGTGTGTCATCATATTTGTGTTACTTCTAACATAACAACCCCCCATGGGAAATTATTTTAAATAATTACATTTTACTTTTTCATTTACCTTTACCACATATGTTAATTGAATTAAATTTAAATAATAATTAACCCCTATTTACCCATGGTAATTAATTCTATTTATTATTCTTTACTACCCTTAACCATGAAATCCATAAAAATCAAATAAAAACAAATTACCCAACCTCTCAACAACCCTCATAACAACCTAACCTCATTAAAAATCTATGAAAGCAACTTAGTGTTATATTCATTAAGTTTGGCACATGATTCAAAATATCCTTAGCCAGCTTTTTACCAAATTAGGTGGATCAATGTCGATCCTCCATGATCGACATCGATCAATTAGGACCGACATCAATCCATAAATATTCAATGAACTTCCATTGCTCGAGAGGAATGAACGTGAAAGGAAGGAAGCCATTTTGATCATGAAATTCTATCCAAACCAGTCTTGAACCCATATATAGACATTATTAGCACCTTATCACTTTGAAGAACACTTGATTGGTGACATTATCAGGTACTTTTTGAAGGCCATTTACATTGATTTGTAATCTCTATATCCACACATTTTCAACCATCCAAGGTCAATATCTTATCATATTTAAGCTTTATTTATCTTTTGCAATCTTTTTATTTTTATTTTACATTTAGTTTTGATTGTTTTATCAAATTTTTAGGCCATCATTATAGTCTATTTTATAGTTCAACACTTTTACATAGAATCAACATCGATTCATCTAAATCAACATTGATCCTATAGGATCGTCATTAATTCTTATCAAACTATAAAAATATATTTAAATAGTCATTTTTACATCTTCAACATCTATTAAATCTACTTTCTGGTTTTCTAAAACTTCTATTTTCATGTAGATGACCCTATCTAGATTAGTACATGATTCTATTAGCATCTTTGATCTTCCCATAGTCCCCCAACCACTATTTTCTGATTAGAGTGACATTGCATTTGAGCTAGGACTTTACATTGTGGCTTTTATATGTAATTTTGAATACATTAATGAACAATTGGTTGTAATCCAGGAAGATGTTGATATTGCAACTAAATTTTGGGATAATTACTTTGATCAAATTAATCTTGCTATAGATTAAGTTATCTTTGGAATTATCTATTTTTATCTTATCCATATATATCTTTGTAATTTCATATTTATTTGTAAACTTGAATGTTGAACATGGGCTGACATCCATCCAAGGAAGTGTATCACTTCTTGAGACTGGTTTCTTACCAGCTAACCCACTCATTTTTCTATTAATCCATTTTTTGTTTAAATGTGGTGAATTGCAGTTCATTCCTTCCTAGCCAAAGAGGAGTTCTCAAAAATCTTGATCAATGGTGTGAAACCAACCTTCATCACCAAATAATTCTAAACCCTACATTTACTTTATTTTTAGTAATTATATCACATCAAAAAAGCATAAAAATACTAAAACAAAAAGATTGGTAAGCATTGTATGATTTTGTATAGGGTATCTCCAAGAGTGAAAAATATTTATTTAGGTTGGGGAAGCCACTTGAAGGCTTAGAGATCCATTTGGGAGTGTAAGAGTCTTAAAAATCTTTACACTTAGTCATATGTGTTTTCATAATTTTATAACTTTGCAAGTTAGAGTCTTTGAAAGATTATCCATGAATTATTAATCATTAAATTTTTTTATGAGAGGTTAGATAGACCTCAAATAACCATTAGAATCCCATGGAGATCCAATCCCCATTTAGAAATAAAAATTTTCAATAAGACCTTCTTACATGGTAAGTAAAAAATCCCAAAAGTATGTAATTATGATTGTGAGAGTTTTGATAGGAGAGTTCATCACTTAAAGACTATTGGAGAGGGTTAAGAAAGTTTAAAAAGACCCATTACAGGTGTTATAAGAGTTTGAAAATGACCAAAGATTTGAAATATTCCCTTTTGTCCCCTCTCGTCCTTACATATAGGCTTGAGTAATCCTGACCTAGAGTTTTAAAAGTGAAACTTGAATTAAAAAAATTATTCCACTAGCCAAAATCTATAAAATATTATAATCTAGTGTATTTGGACATGCACAAACTAATTTTAGTGTTTTTGAACCAGTACCATAAAATGTATTATAGTTTCTAGATTATTTGATTAAAAGTGGCCTAAAATATGTTGGAAACACAACCACTAAGAAGGGGGATATCAATGTACAAACTTTTCTTTCAATTCCACTTATCATTCATTAATCATTCAAACTAATATAGAGATATCATAATTCATAATCAACTAATCATATGAGAAAAAAGCAGGAACATAACACATGAACACAAGAGGTATGTGGAAAACCTACATGGGGATAAAACCCCACTGAAACATATATTTAAATACAATCCTATAACAAATTAATAAAAATTTAGTGAGGCACCAACCCCATAAGGAGCACCAACCCCTCACTAGTTAAGCACCAAATCAACTAGTCCTTTGGCAAGCACCAACTTGTAAGCAGGCACCAACCCCATAAGTGACTCAATACCAAACAACAACCTATAACCTATGATCACCTTTGGACACCTGTTTCTCACTCAACTAATTATGATCACCTTATTTTGTTCTTCACACTCTTTTATCTCTCTCAAATAGCCTATTATGCCTCTTCACTCAACTAACCCTTTTATTGGCAAAATTAGGTCATATGACCTTGCTCATCATCTGTAGAATCAATGTTATAAATTTATGACATATTAAAAATAAATTTATTATGGTATTTAATCCATATACCTAGTTTCCAAACCTCTATTTCATTCATTTTTTTCTCATTATTCTAACTAGTCAAATTAGGCTTATTAGACCTTCTTCTTATACATGACTCTTTCTCTCACAGACCTTGGTAAAAAAAAAACCTATCCATACTTGGATCACCCTTGGAATATATAAAATAACTAATTTTACAAGTGAAAAATCCACTACATAGGTCGGTCACCACTCATAAGGACCAAAACCACCATTATGCCTAAAGGAGACCTAATGCAATTAGGCATTCTCAAAGCACATGTTTCACCTTGACCAGCTTGGAACATATTGATCCTCAAAAAAATTAAAATAGATAAAAAACTTCATACGCACTTAAATTATAACCCTTATAATCTAATCTTAGGTCCCCAACACCATTTATTTCATTTCACTCCTTGAACCATACCATTAGGCCTACTCACAATTAGGCCTTCTCACTGCCAGAAAGTTTGCTTTGAATATTTGAAGCATACACTCAAATTTTTCACATAAAAAAAAAATGTGAAATTTATATAAACTCCATGAACTGATATTAATCACAATATTTATTATACTTCACCATATAGGAAAAAAGACCTCAAAATGACCACTTCTATATGCTCACTCAAAACTGCAAACATACCTCAAAAATTAGTAAAAAACCTTTGAATTTTTACACCTTAATAGGATTTTATCATGAATTAAAAAAATTAAAATTAACCTATTAGACCTATATAAATACTTCATATGCATTATATTCTTCAACTCTATGCATAATGACTTAGGAACACCAATCTTACTAACACACAAAAAACTGCTTGAATGCTCCAAAACATAGTCATGAAAATAATGACTTAGAACACCTGTAGATTCAATTTCATGAAATTAAAATAGTTTTATATGATCCTTATTTATATTTATAACATATTAAAACAAATATATTATAATTTTAAATGTCAATATTTGTCTTACATACCAATCTCATGTCTTCACTGTACACATACCTCATTATGATAGACAAGTCATTTTGAGATCAACTTTATACCATATACAAGATTTTTAAAAACAAATATCCATTATGGGTATTTTATATAGGTATTTAATAATAACCCAATCCATTTTTATCCATCCCTAATTATTGATAACCCATCCCTAATCTCAATCTCACTTTTACCTAGTTTTCTCACTCTCTTCCTAACTAGGCCTTTTTAGTGATAGGCCAACTTCCATGACCAGTTTAGCATATTTAAAGTATTTAACATACTAAAAAATTACATGTAAATAAAATAAAATACTCACACATCATCCTCAAATAATTTTCATGATTTGATCTGGTCAACCTTGCCTGCTACATCAAAAATCCAAGAAATAGGAGGTTTACTATATCTTCCACTCACTCTTATGACAAAAAAATGCCACTTGGAGGTAATTTTAAGAGTCACCTACATGATCCAATAATAAAAAAATGACATACAATTAATTATAATCCATTTATATCAATATATTCCACATTAGGTCATAATTAGGATTTTAAGGCATTAAAAATCAGTTTTCATTCTTAACAATCATTCATAAAGGATTGACCCTAAACTAAAGAACCAAAGCCAATAAATTTGAGTTATAACCCTTCCCAAACTTTCATTAAATTATTATGATCTCATTCAAAGGTTTCAAGTGCCAACTACCATAATAAAATCCTTTAAGGGTCTACTATACTTCATTTTATGCACATAGAAAAGCTTAAAACCAAATTTCATGCTTTCTCTTTTAGAATTTGAAATCATACTTAGTAAACACAATTTACATAACATCTTACATATTTTACAATTTTATCATTATTTCTATCACATTGGAAACTAAACTTAACCCCTCATTGAGGCATACTAGGTCTCTTTGCACATTAGGCCTTAAACTACCAGTCCAACATAGAACTTGAACATACCTTAAAACCACTTGTAATAATATCAACACTCCATAATCATGTTATATGACTTCATACCATGCTCATCTAGTGAAAAAATTCTTCTCACAATCCTCAAATTGTTCTCCTCAACATGCAACCAAGCTTATACCTTCATAATAGGTCTCTCAAGTTCATGGCTCATGAACTCAACCTTAAGACCAATAAATATAACTAATAATGAAATTGATGAAACTTTCATGATATCAATGACAACTCCATACATACCTTGGAACACATTCTCAATAATCTCCACCTTTGTCATTTATGGCAACTACTCATTAATGGCAATCATTTAAAGAAGCTTCTCTCACTAGGATACATCTCCCCCATACAGATCAATCTCCTCCTTTGACATTAATGACAAAGAAATATCTACCACGGAACTTAATAAAATATCATATCAACAAGATCCCCCTATCTCAATACATACCTCAGACATCTTGATAAACTAATATGACTCCCCTTTTGACCTCACATCTTGTGCACTTCTTTCCTAATCTTGGAGCTAAATCACCTCCTTATTATATCCCCCTAATAAATTTACTTTCTTAGTGTCTATTAGGAGTAGGAATCACACCTAATTTCTATCTCAGATGTTCAAAAGTACCCTTTGGAAGAGGCTTAGTCAAGGTATCTACAATCTGATCCTTAGTAGACACAAATTCAAGTTTAATACTTTATTCACTTGTTCTCTTAAGAAATGATATTTTATAATAATGTGCTTGGTACTTCAATGCATGATAGGATTATTTAAAACACTTATGGCACTAGTATTATCACACAAAATAGTACTAAGACCATCAAACTCCATTTTGTAGTCTCTTGAGTTTTGTCTCATCCATAGCACCTAAGTATAACATGAAGCTAATGTAATGTACTTAACCTCACAAGTAGATGAATGTATTGATGGTTTCTTTTTTATTATCCATGAGACTAGGTAGTCACCTATGAAAAAGGCTCCTCCAATAGTGCTCTTTCTATCATCTATATTCCCATCCCCATCTGCATCTATATAGGCTATTATATCAAATTTCATGTTCCTTGGGTACCAAAATCTATACTCCATATTTCCCTTTAAATACCTAAGTATCCTCTTGACTACTTGTAGATGAATTTCCTTAGGATCTACTTGAAATCTTCCCACAATACCTACTGCTTTCATGATTTCAAGTCTAGAGGTAATAGTAGACAATAAACTCCCAATCATTGATATATATTTTATCTGATTGACTCTTGAAGATTCATCCTCCTTGCTTAGCTTACATCTTGTAACCATAAGTGTACTTACAGTGTTACAATCTTCCATTTCTAACTTCTTTAAAAACTATTTTATATACTTGGCCTATGAAATGAACATACCTTTATTAGATTGTCCAATTTGAAGTCCAAGAAAGAAGGATAGTTCTCTAGGCATAGACTTTTCAAATTCTAACTTCATCACCTCTATAAAGGTCTTGGTCATGTTCTCACTGTTCCCAAAAAATATATCATCCACATAGACCATCACTATCAACTGATGATCATTTTTAGTATTGATATACAAGTTACTATTTACAACTTGTCTCTTCAAACCTTTGTCCAAAAGATACTTGTCTAGTCTAGCATACTAAGCTCTAGGGGCTTATTTTAGACCATAGAGAGCCTTATTCAACCTACAGACATAGTCCTTATTATCAGTCAATAGGAAACCCTCAAGTTGTTCAATGTACACTTCTTCCTCCAATTTCCCATTTAGGAAGGTTGACTTGACATCCATATAGTATATCTTAAAGCCTTTGAAACCTAAATAGGTAATAAAAAACCTAAGAGCCTCTAACCTTGTTACTAGAGAAAAGATTTACTCAAATTCCACTTCTACTTGAGCATATATCTTGCATACTAGTCTAGCCTTGTTTTTGGTGACTTCTCCATTCTCATTCAACTTATTTAATAACACCCTTTTTGTACCAATGATATTTTTGTCTTTAGGCTTAGGTACTAACTCCCAAGTCTCATTCTTATCAATTTTATTTAACTCTTCATTCATGGCATCTATCCAAAACCTATGTTTACTTTCTTCTACATAGTTTTTAAGTTAAAATTTAGATACTAAAACAATATTCTATTGATTGACATTACTCACCATTCTTCTTTTTGTTTGTATTTTTTTACTCTTATTACTAATGATATGAGATTAAAGATGATCCTTTTGAATCTATCTATAAGGACCTTGTGATTCCTTTATCTCCTTAATTTCTTCTTCATCTGCATCTATCTCTATTGTTCCTTCATCATTATTTGATCAAGAATGTGACTTATTTATCTCATCAATATTCACATTTTTACTCTCAACTATCTTTTACAACCTCTTGTTGTAGCATCTATAGGTAAACTAACTGATGAATATCTCAAGAAAATAAATTCATTATACCTTGAGTCAAACTTTCCTAAGACCTCTCATCTCTCTTGATATAACACTTACTTCCAAACACCTTAAAATGTTTAACACTAGAAGGTTTGCCATTCTACAATTCATATGGAGTATTATCACCATTTATCCTAATTTATCCTCTATTCAAAGTGTAAATTATAGTACCCATAGCTTATATCTAGTATCCATTAAACAACTTTGATGCATTCATCATGGTCTTTTCCATTTATTTCACTGTTATGTTCTTTATTTTAACCACCCCATTTTGTTGAGGTGTTTCAGCAGTAGAGAACTATCTTCTTATTCCATTTACCTCACAAAACTCATAAAAATCATTTAACCAAAAATATCCTCCTTTGTCAAACCTAAGATAATTGATCTTCACATTCACCTCATTTTCAACCAAAGCCTTGAAATTTTTGAACTTATCTAGAGCTTATGACTTCTCTTTTAAGAATACTATCCAAGTCATTCTTGTGAATTCATCTATAAGAAACATGAAGTAGCTATCACGTTGAATGTTTTGAATCCTTGTAGGACCACATAGATCAGTATGAATTAGTTCTAAAGGTCTAATAGTAGAGTATTCTTTAGACTTGAATCTCTTCCTATTCTGCTTACCATGTTGACATGCCTTGTAAAGAGCATCTATAGGTTTGGAAATTTTTGGCATGTTCTTCATGGACCCCTTGGATCTAATCTTGACCAAATTTTCAAAGTTTAGATGACCTAACCTCCTATTCCATATCCAAATTTCATCTACCTTTCTCATAAATCACTTCTCTTTTTTGATCTCATTCAATTCATAAAGATTATTCTCAATTCTCTTGGCTTTGGCAATCAACCTACTTGATTTTGTTCTCCTTATCTCACATCCTTTGCCATGAAAATTTAGGGTATGTCATTGGGTACACATTTGAATTACACTCAATAAGTTGTGTTTCAATCCATCTACATATAATACATTTTATGTCTTGGTCTTCCTATTGTCTAAGCTCAAGGCACCTTTGCCAACTATATTAGCAAATGTGTTGTCTCCAAACCTCACTGATCATATGGCATTCTTATTCAAAATGATAAATTTGGTCTTATCTCTTGTCATGTGACTTGAACATCCACTATCTATGTACCACTTCAAATCTTCATTCTGAGTATGATTGGTAGTTTGACCAATCATAGATTCTTATCCTCTAGGGTCCTTCTTCTCCTTCATCTTACCCAAAGGGTCTACTTTCTTGATCCATTATTTAGTATCATGATTATATATATTCTTAACTTGACTGGTCTTCTTCATAGGCCTTATTTGATAATCTCTTATAATATTACCTCTTTGGTTACAATTATAACATAGGTTTATACTTATCCATCTATAGTTAATTACTCTATGTCTAAATTGACCACAAGAGAAATAATAACCATTGAAATAATACACATAATTTGACTATCTAACCTCATTTTTATTTTTATGATCATTATATTATACACCACTTTAATTTATTTCCTTTGATGGAACAAAACCCTCCTTGGCTTACTAATGATTGACTTCAAACTTGACCAATTCTACATAGGTCTTTATTCTACCAACATTATCACTCCTTGATAAATCATTGACTTTTATAAATTGAATCTCCTTTAACTCTTTTTTGTCTTATTTAAAACCAAGACCTATCTTATCATGAAAGTACCTTTGATGATGCAAAATATTGTTGAGCTTTCCAATACTCTCCTCAAATTTATGATATTTCTTCATCTTGATTGCATCTTGTTGTACTTATGCCTCTAAAGATTTTACTTTCATTCTAAGCTGGGTACATTCT
Organism: Torreya grandis; assembly: GCA_037957365.1. Lineage (NCBI taxonomy): Eukaryota > Viridiplantae > Streptophyta > Pinopsida > Cupressales > Taxaceae > Torreya > Torreya grandis. The sequence continues at coordinate 4,029,281 of JARHVA010000517.1, read as the reverse complement.
TCCATATTATTATTCTCTTTTGAATAACATTTACATTCTTTTTTAATGACTATGGATAGATCTTCATTGCAATAATAATAAACACTTTCATTATCACAATCTATACATGTGCTCCAAAGATCTCCCTTAGACTGTTAGGCCTAAAAAAATAATCTTGATATGATACCAATTTTTGGAATTAAAACCATTAATAGGGGTGGATAAACTAGTGTAAAAACTTTTCTTTTAATTTCACTTATCATTCAAACTAATATAGAGATATATAATGCATAATCATCCAATCACATACGTATGAAGTAGGAACATAATACATGAACACAAGAGCTATGTAGAAATCTCTCATAAGTAATAAAACAAACTAACACATAGCTTGGACTAAAATCCTATAATAAATTAATCAAAATTTATAGAGGCACCAACCCCACAAGGAACACCAACCCCTCACTAGTCAAGCACCAACTCAACTAGTCCTTTAACAAACACTAACTTGCAAGGAGGAACCACCCCCTAGGTGAATCAGCACCAAATAAACTACATAGAACCTCTAATAATATTTTTAAACTTTTTTCTCACTAAAATTATGATAATCCCCTTCTTTTTTTCTTCACACTCTTCTATCTCTCTCAAACAACCTATTAGGCCTCTTCACTCAACTAACCCATTTCTTGGTAGAATTAAGTCATATGACCTTGAAAATCATCTATATAATCACTATTATAACTTCATGACATATTAAAAAAACCTTTTTTATGGTCTTCAATACCTCTACCTATTTTCCAAACTTCTATTTCATTCATTTTTTTCTCAATATTCTAACTAGTCAAATTAGGCCTATTAGACCTTCTTCTTATACATGACTCTTGCTCTCACATACCTTGGTCAGAAAAAAACCTATCCATACTTAGATAACCATTGGAATAGATCAAAAAAAAAAAATTACAAGTGAAACAACCACTACATAGATATATCACTATTCATAAGGACCAAAACCACCATTAGGCGTAAATGAGACCTAATGCAATTATGCCTTCTCAAAGCATACATGTCACCTCGGCCACCTTAGAAAATGTTTATCCTCCATAAATATATGAAAAAAATCACAAAAAAATAAATTATACCCTTTATAATCTCACCTTAGGTCCCCAATTCCATTTAGCTCATTTCACTCCTTGAACCACACCATTAGGCCTACTCACAATTAGGCCTTCTCACTGCCAGAAAGTCTACTTTGAATAACATACACTCAAATTTTACACATAAAAAAAATAAAAAATCACATATATAGACCTAAATTACCTAATAATAATCACCATGTTCATTATAATTCACCATATAGGTCAAAAGACCTCAAACTAACCACTTTTATATGCTCACTTAGAACTGCAAATAAGCCTAAAAAACCAGTCAAGAACCTTTGACATTTACACCATCATAGGAGTTTATCATAAATAAAAATACATTAAAATTAACCTATGAGACATATATAAAAACTTTATGTTCAATATATTCTTCAAATATTTGCATAATGACTCAGGAAGACAAATCTTACTAACATACAAAAAACTACCTAAATGCTCCAAAACATAGTCATTGAAATAATGACTTAGAACACCTGTAGATTCACTTTAATGAAATTAAAATAGGTTTATATTATATTTAACCATCCTTATAATATATTTAAATAAATATATTATAATTTTCAATATCAATATTGGACTTATAGATCAATTTCATGTCTTCACTGTACATAAATCTCATTGTGATAGATAAGTCATTTTGAGATCAACTTTATACCATACACAAGCTTATTAAAAACGTATTTATATTAGTAATATGTGTTATAAATATTTAATAATAACCCCATTTATTTGGATCCATCCCTAATCATCGACAACCCACCCCTAATCTCATTCTCACTTTTGCCTGGTTTTCTCACTATCTTCTTCACTAGGCCTTTTTAGCAATATGCCAACTTCCATGATTGAATTATCATATTTGAGGTATATAACATGATAATAAAATTACATGGACACAAAATACAAGTCTCATATATAATACTCTAATTATTTTCATTCTTTGACCTATCAACCTAGCCTGCTACATCAAAAATCCAAGAAACAGGGGGTTTCCTTTAGCTTCTACTCACTCTTATGATAGACCAATACCACCTGGAGGTACCTAGAAGAGTAATCTACATGATAAAATCATAAAAATAGGTCATTAAATTAATTTTGATCCATTTATATCAATATATTCAATATCAAGTCATAGTTAGGGTTTTAAGGCACTAAAAACTAATTTTCATTCTCAACAATCATTCATAAAGGATTGCCCCTCAACTCAAAAGCCAACACTAGGAAATTTGAGATAGAAACATCCCCCAATTTTCATTAAATTATTAGGATCTCATGAAAAAATTTCACATGCCAACAAGTACAATAAAATACTTCTTAAGTATATTATACCTCATTTTATGCACACATAAAACCTCAAAACCAAATTTCATGTTTTTCCTTCAGACTTGGTCAACACACTTGACACAATATCTTACATCTCTAAAAATGCTCTCATTATCTATATAACCTTGTAAATTTAACTTTACTCCTCATTAGGCCATACTAGGTCTCTTTACACATTAGGCCTTGAACTACCAATCTCACTTAGACCTTAAACATACCTTGAAACCACTCTTAATGATCTCAACACTCCATACTCATGTCATATGACCTCATACCATGCTCATAGGCTACAAAACGTCTTCTCACAATCCTCAGACTATTCTCCTTAACATGAAACTAAGCCTATGCCTCCATGCTAGGCCTCTCAAGTACATGACTCATGAACTCAACCTTAAGACCAATAAAAATAACTTAGAATGACATTAATGACACTTGTATTACATCAATGATAACTCCACACATACCTTAGAACATATTCTCAATAAAAGAAACCTAATAAAAATAAGGGGGTGTTGATTTAAGTGTTTTACCTTGAGAGTTATGAGATAAAACATTTCATGAAGTAGGAATGGGATAATGGGTAATCAAAAGTGGTTTTAGTTTTTTGTGAAGCTTTGTGGATGATTCAGACCTTAGAAGTTTGTGTGTTTGGATGGATATAAGAAAAACTAGCTTTGAATTTGAGAAGAGGTTTATATAAGGGTTTAAAGAGTGAGTAAAGCTTAAATATGAATTTTTAAAGGTGATTTATGCTTTAGAGAACCCATAATATGTGTGTGAAGGATTATATGAATTTATAATGAAAGAATAGGGTCTTGGAGCATTGATGGTGTTGATAGACCTATGGTCCATATAAAAAAAATAGTTTATAGGTAAGGGAGAAGTTTGATTGCATGAGAGTGGTTGTTACACATTAGATAATGTAAATGAGGCTAGAGGAATTATGTTTTATGATAGAAAAAACACTTAAGGTCAGGGCATACATAGAACTGAGGTATGTTTAAAGCTAGAGAGATCAAAGAGAGAGAGAGAGAGTTTGTGAGAAGCATGAACAAGAAAATAATAATGAGATGATGAGATTAGATTCAAAAGAGAGATTAGAGGCATGTGAGTAGATGATGAATAAAGGGATTTTTGGAATCACCACACAGTGAGCAGGACTAATGAAAAAGAGGAAGGTATAAACAAAATTAGAGTGAGGTGTTAGAGGTAAAGATAGCTAGAGTTGGGTTAGATCTTCTAAAGAAAGACCTAATTAGGTAGATATTCAAAGAAGTCTCTACATCAAGATATATTAACTATTTGAATCTTATTTTATACCCTACCTTACCCTCTATTTTATGTTCATTTTTCATGGATCAAATCATTGTATAGCATGACTTAATTTTCATTATGAATATACATGTTTTTCTATGTATAATTGCTGGTTAATTTTGTTTTAAGTGTAGGGTCCAATTGAATATTTTTAGCTAGTGTTATCTAAATCTGAAACCAATGTGGTTATTATTACATTTGTGTCCCTAAACTAGCTTATCAACATAAATTGAATATTATAGGGGGACTAAATTATACCTAAGAAAATCCATTTATAAGTTTTGAACCCCATCATGAACCAATTTATTCCACTAAATTAGCTATTTATACAATTGCATCCCTGTAACACATGCCCTAGATTAATTTATAATGGTCCTAAAATGAGAGCATGTGTACCTTAATACTTGTGTTGTGCATAACATAGACATCAACATATTGGTCATCCCTAGTTAACCAATGAGTTTCATTTCTTCTATTTTTATTTGTAATGAGGATAATATTGTTTAGGTACAATCACTATCTTTCACTTATGAGGGATAATCCATCCAAACTTCATTTTTACTAATCATGAATATTTTTTTTCATATTATGAAAAAAACCCAACATGTTTTTGTGGTGGGTTGAGAAGATACTTCGGTGTACCTAATATTAAATTTTGACTTTATTTCTACATAAAAAAGTTTTTTAATTCTAGGTAGAAACCAATTATTTTGGTATATTTTTTAATAATGGAAAATGAATTTAATGGATATTCAATGGGTTATAAATCAGGTGAGTTTACCATGCTCTCATATATTTATATGAATTGAAATTTTATTTTTTTATGGCTCTTTATGAATTATATCTACAAATTAATCAACATTTTACCTTGACAACCTAATCTTCATGAAGATTTTGTATAGTTTGTAGCATGTGTCTTATACTCAACATAATCCTTTGAGATCATGGTTTGTGAATTGGGAAAGATTATTCTTCATTTGTATAATTTTCTACATGATATGATTGAGGTGTTATAAAACCATTTGTTCTCATCCCTTAATTTTTTTTTTAATTCCATGAGTAATTGTTGTTCATATAGGGGTGATAAAAATTGAATATGCATCTTAGGTATTGATCAATGGTTATTAATGTATTCTATATAATTTATAACATTTCCTACACATTTTTTTTTTTTTTTAAAAAATGATCAACAATGAGGCATTTATCCCCTGTCATGGTGACATACAAAAAAAATATTTTCTTCTAATATTTTATTTTGAACCACCATCTAGATAAGTTTTCCCTTGTTAAGAAGTAAACATCATTGCTTCAAGTTCTGATTTCATTATCACTTTTTAATATGAAATTCATTCTCTTATATCTATTATGGATGATCCATCCAAGATTCATTTTTATGGATTGTAAATATTTTTTAGTGTAAATATCAATAAAATAATGTGTACTTTTGGTGGACTAAGAATATTATTTGTTGTATCTAAGACCAAAATTATTGGACCTTATTTTATCTCAAGAGGTTTTTGAATTCCTTGACCATATATGTTAGCATAATGGTGTGTCCCACTTCGGATAAAAAACTATATTTAAATAATTATTAAATATGTCCCAAAAATTACTTAATAAACTTCAAAAAATAATGAAAAATGTATATGTAGTGTCTTTGAATATTCAAGCTAAAATATGTATGCTTTATTAGTTTTATGACAACTAAAGTCATGATGTATCATAATAAATAATTAAATTATTATGGTCTTAAATTAGAAAAAATTAGGACATATTAGTATAATTTAGTATATCCCAATTTGTTTTACAATTTGAAACCAATTCCTTTTGTGTGTTTTTAAAAAATGTCAAATAAATTTGATGGATAATCAAGGTAATGAAATCAGATGCATTGAATAAGTTCTCACATGTTTTTCCTTGTATCTTTAGTTGAAGTATGATTTGTCTATTATGCTTCACATTATATTTTTAGATTGATTAACATGTCTTCATTGTCAATCAATTATTTATTAATCTTATGTATAGTTTGGTTGCATCTTTCCTTTGTTTGAGAATGGGTTTCCAAATTGAAAAATATTATTCTTCATTTGTTAAATTTTCTCCATGATAAGACTAAGGATGCTATGTAACCACCCATTCTCATCCTTTATCTATCCTGTTTATTTTAGGAGTAACTAGTGCTCATTTTTTATTACTAAGAGTATATATGCATATTGATTTTGATATTAAAAAAAAGGTAGGAAAATATTTATACTACTAAAAAAATGTTTTCTTAGGATCTGCCTCTAGTATTATGTATTTTTGATCTCATAGTGAAGGACCTTGCTTATACATAAATTAATTTAATAAAAAAAATATTAAAAAATATTCATTGAATTGAAGAAGATGGAAATATTATATTGAAATCACACTTCAAAGTATCATGGGCCTCTTTTATATGGAAACCTCCTTTGAGAATGCATCATTAAAAATATTTAATAGATGATCCTTCCTATTAAAAAATCCATCTATTTAAACTAATCTATCCAAGACAAATACTACTTCCCATACATGTGGGATAATTACAAAAAGCAAATTTTATAACTTACAAAGCACGTGCATCCAATATTTTATTATTGACACCTAATATAAAATAAAAATCTAGGATGAATGGGCCCTAACGTGCCCTCCCCATTAAAAAATATTTTTCATTAAAGTTTGAGGTTAGGAACATGCTACTATAGCTAAATTAGGGGTTCTCACATTAGGTCTTATAGTTGCATGTTGTGCCATTGTACCAAAATCTATATGATAGCATGGTTTTGGAGATAGTAGGAGCACCTATCAAGGATATAATTAGGTTCAAAGAGGATATATCCTTTAATGTCAAAAATTAAAAGTGCAGTTTGGACTCACACATGCTAACCAATGGCCTTATTCAAACATGATACATGGAAAACTAGATGGATCTTGGATGGGGAAGGAAGTTCTAACATGTGTGTGTCATGGGAAAAATATTTTTAGAAAATTTATAAGGATCATAAAATATGGGTGCTAGTTTTTTATGACCATTTAACTTCAAGTCAGATTGTTTATAAGGATGTATCCATATAAAAATTATGTTACCTATATAGAAATCCTATTAGAGTTGCGTGTATTGGAATATTAATTCATGTGGTTATATCCCATATGTAGGTTTTCCTTGTGAGTTCAAAAAATACTTACACACATGTTGAGTATGGCATCAACTCCTTGTACTTTGTAACTTCCTCAAATGTATGTCTCAAGAGAATGTGATGTATGTCCATACATGGATTGATAAGGTGTCATCCTACTAGAAATTTTATATGTGGATTTGTACCACCATTCAATGAGTGATAACCACTTTAAATAGTGATTATTTTGATCAAAGGCAAATCAACATAGATATGTCTCTAATATTTTATTAACAATATCAATTTGACTATATATTTGTGGATGGTAGGCATAACGCATTTTAATTTGGATGCCATATAAGTGGAAATGTTTATTCAACACTTGATTATTAAATGTTGAATCACATTCACAAATAATTGGGGCATATATCCTATGGAGGTGGAAGATATTATCAAGGAATATTTTGGAAACAAGGGATGTGGTAAAATGATGAGCAATGATGAATAAATAAGAATATTTAGAGAGGATATCCACCACCACTAGGGTCACTAATTTCCCTCCCAAATTTAGTATTTAATTAATTAATTTTTTAAAACACCTAAATCTGGCCACCGATAACCTCCAACCAGGCTTTTGACTAATTTCCACCTAATGTGCACAATTTGGCCTAAAAACACTAAAATGCATTAAATGAGTTAAAATTGATATATTCAAGTGCTGATTTTGGCTAGAGTATCATTAAATCAGGTAATTTTATTTATGTGCCAACTAACTTTGATTAGATCATTTCGAGTTAAATTGCTAATTTTGCACCTAGGTGCTCTAGATTGCTCTTTTCTATCAAATCTCTTATACAAGACATATGCCTTTGTTATTTGGTGTTGGTAACATCCTAAATAGGATAATGAATCCAATGAATCTAACATTAATTTACAATTCCAATCCAATCAAAATTTAGACCAATAACAAGACATTTTGACCAATTTGATTAATTTGCGTACCAAGAGCCAAAATTTGCACTAAAGTTGACTAATCATGTTTTAGGATAATTAAACCAAATTAGGGCCCTAAGTTAAATATTCCATGGAAATTTTTGAATAAACATTTATTGGAAATTGATTTCTATTAAATGCATCATTAGGTCACATCATCATATGGGGTGGCATCCATAAGCCATGAATGCATAAAATATCGAGATTGTGGGTCTCCCATGCCTCATCAATACCCTCAATGCCTAAATTAAGACCCTCCATGCCTATTTAATACCAATCTATCCAAAATATTAATGGGGATATTTTTATAATGAATTTCATATTTGGATTTACTCATGGCCACACATCTCAATCTTGAGATGGACGATCATGGTTGATCCTCAAACCATTCAAACAATATATAAATAGGAGGCCTTACCTATTTAATTTTAATCTCTTTTATGCCAAAATTATAATTCCTAAATTCATTAAAAAATCATTACATTTTAGTGCTATAATGCAAAATTATTGAGCCAAGCCAAGCTAAGCGAAAGCCAAAGGTGCCAAGAGGAGATGAAGGTAGCCACACTCCATTGAAGTTCTCTTGAAGCAGAAGATGAGAAAGCCAAAGAAGGATCCTTTTGGAGTAGTCAAGGATTTGGTAAGATTTTTTTTTTTCATATTTATTATTTCTTTCCATTTTTAGTTGTGTTCTCAAATGGCTTTCCCTTACTAAGCTCTCCCTAGTAACTAGGCCTAGAGATGTATGCTAGCTAGTGTGTTGTTTTTTTCAAGTTAATTTAATTTTATCACTAAAAAGATACTAACACCTCTCTTGATTCAAATTCATAGTTCACAAATTCTATGTAAATATCAAACCTTACCTGTATGGGAATAGGCAAGGCCTGAAGCATGTATGGGGTCAATACTTTTTCCCTTTTGTTTCTCTGTCTTACATATTTTTATAACATCTTTGATGTCATTTTTAATTCACTCCCAAAAACATTTTTAAGGACCCTTTCATATGTTTCCAAAAAATTGAGTGTTCATAAAGTGAGGAAGCATGTAGTTACCATAAAATTTTCTCTCTTGGTGCCAATTTGGGTACCACTACTAGAGGAATTATGTGTTGTAAATAGTGACCATCCTAGGAGTATTTCAACTAATACGAAGGGTTAGTGGTCACTTTATAGATGGTTTTTTAAAATTGGGCATCCTCAGACCAGTTTTTTTTAGCTTATGTACCTTGATTGGAATGGGTAAAGACAATGAGCATAAGTTTGCTCTTCATACTTATAAGATAATGTATCTGTAACAAAATTACCTTAAATTTATTGTAGGTAATATCATAGGCATAACCATATATTTTTTATTTGGTGTTGGTAACATCTGAAATGGATAATAAATCCAATGCATCTAACATTAATTTACAATTCCAATCCAATCAAATTTTAGACCAATAACAAGACATTTTGACCAATTTGATTAATTTGTGTACCAAGAGCCAAAATTTGCACTAAAGTTGACTAATCATGTTTTAGGATAATTAAACCAAATTAGGGCCCTAAGTTAAATATTCCATGGAACTTTTTGAATAAACATTTATTGGAAATTGATTTCTATTAACTGCATCATTAGGTCACATCATCATATGGGGTGGCATCCATAAGCCATAAATGCATAAAATATTGAGATTGTGGGTCTCCCATGCCTCATCAATACCCGCGATGCCTAAATTAAGACCCTCCATGCCTATTTAATACCAATCTATCCCAAATATTAATGGGGATATTTTTATAATAAATTTCATATTTGGATTTATTCATGGCCACACATCTCAATCTTGAGATGGACGATCATGGTTGATCCTCAAACCATTCAAACAATATATAAATAGGAGGCCTTACCTATTTAATTTAATTCTCTTTTATGCCAAAATTATAATTCCTAAATTCATTAAAAAATCATTACATTTTAGTGCTATAATGCAAAATTGTTGAGCCAAGCCAAGCGAAGCGAAAACCAAAGGTGCCAAGAGGAGATGAAGGTAGCCACACTCCATTGAAGTTCTCTTGAAGCAAAAGCTAAGGAAGCCAAATAAGGATCCTTTTTGAGTAGTCAAGGATTTGGTAAGATTTTTATTTTTCATATTTATTATTTCTTTCCATTTTTAGTTGTGTTCTCAAATGGCTTTCCCTTACTAAGCTCTCCCTAGTAACTAGGCCTAGAGATGTATGCTAGCTAGTGTGTTGTTTTTTTCAATTTAATTTAATTTTATCACTAAAAAGATACTAACACCTCTCTTGATTAAAATTCATAGTTCACAAATTCCATGTAAATATCAAACCTTACCTGTATGGGAATAGGCAAGGCCTGAAGCATGTATGGGGTCAATACTTTTTCCCTTTTGTTTCTTTGTCTTACATATTTTTATAACATATTTGATGTCATTTTTAATGCAATCCCAAAAACAATTTTATGGACCCTTTCATATGTTTCAAAAAAATTGAGTGGTCATCAAGTGAGGAAGCATGTAGTTATCGTAAAATTGTCTCTCTTGGTGCCAATTTGGGTACCACTACTAGAGGAATTATGTGTTGTAAATAGTGACCATCCTAGGAGTATTTCAACTAATACGAAGGATTAGTGGTCACTTTATAGATGGTTTTTTAAAATTGGGCATCCTCAGACCAGTTTTTTTGTAGCTTATGTACCTTGATTGGAATGGGTAAAGACAATGAGCATAAGTTTGTATGCTCTTCATACTTATAGGATAATGTATCTGTAACAAAATTACCTTAAATTTATTGTAGGTAATATCATAGGCATAACCATATATTTTTTATTTGGTGTTGGCAACATCCTAAATGGGATAATTAATCCAATGCATCTAACATTAATTTACAATTCCAATCCAATCAAATTTTAGACCAATATCAAGACATTTTGACCAATTTGATTAATTTGTGTACCAAGAGCCAAAATTTGCACTAAAGTTGACTAATCATGTTTTAGGATAATTAAACCAAATTAAGGCCCTAAGTTAAATATTCCATGGAACTTTTTGAATAAACATTTATTGGGAATTGATTTCTATTAACTGCATCATTAGGTCACATCATCATATGGGGTGGCATCCATAAGCCATAAATGCATAAAATATCGAGATTGTGGGTCTCCCATGCCTCATCAATACCCTCGATGCCTAAATTAAGACCCTCCATGCCTATTTAATACCAATCTATCCCAAATATTAATGGGGATATTTTTATAATGAATTTCATATTTGGATTTATTCATGGCCACACATCTCAATCTTGAGATGGACGATCATGGTTGATCCTCAAACCATTCAAACAATATATAAATAGGAGGCCTTACCTATTTAATTTTAATCTCTTTTATGCCAAAATTATAATTCCTAAATTCATTAAAAAATCATTACATTTTAGTGCTATAATGCAAAATTGTTGAGCCAAGCCAAGCTAAGCGAAAGCCAAAGGTGCCAAGAGGAGATGAAGGTAGCCACACTCCATTGAAGTTCTCTTGAAGCAGAACCTGAGGAAGCCAAATAAGGATCCTTTTGGAGTAGTCAAGGATTTGGTAAGAATTTTTTTTTCATATTTATTATTTCTTTCCATTTTTAGTTGTGTTCTCAAATGGCTTTCCCTTACTAAGCTCTCCCTAGTAACTAGGCCTAGAGATGTATGCTGGCTAGTGTGTTGTTTTTTCAATTTAATTTAATTTTATCACTAAAAATATACTAACACTCTCTTGATTCAAATTCATAGTTCACAAATTCCATGTAAATATCAAACCTTACTTGTATGGGAATAGACAAGGCCTGAAGCATGTATGGGGTCAATACTTTTTCCCTTTTGTTTCTCTGTCTTACATATTTTTATAACATCTTTGATGTAATTTTTAATGCACTCCCAAAAACATTTTTATGGACCCTTTCATATGTTTCGAAAAAATTAAGTGGTCATCAAGTGAGGAAGCATGTAGTTACCATAAAATTGTCTCTCTTGGTGCCAATTTGGGTACCACTACTAGAGGAATTATGTGTTTTAAATAATGACCATCCTAGGAGTATTTCAACTAATACGAAGGATTAGTGGCCAATTTATAGATGGTTTTTTAAAATTGGGCATCCTCAGACCATTTTTTTTGTAGCTTATGTACCTTGATTGGAATAGGTAAATACAATGAGCATAAGTTTGTCTACTCTTCATACTTATAAGATAATGTATCTGTAACAAAATTACCTTAAATCTATTGTAGGTAATATCATAGGCATAACCATATATTTATTTACCCACTTATATTATTAAAGAGAGGAAATATTTCTCCAATAATTAATTGAGACTGTGGTGATTAGTTTTAATGCATAAGTTTATCCTAACTAGGAATGGGTCTCACTTGTTGATAGCATGAAAGATGGAAGCACTTCCTTCTCATATGTGAAGCAAAAGAAGTTTTTCACAGTAAATGTATTATTGGTGAATGTGTTGTTTCAACCTTCCTACATGATGACAACTTCAAATCCACTAAGGCATCACTTTTGATGATAAAGGGTTTTAATAATTTAGGTATAGATAAAACATTTTTAGTACAAACTACTTGTTTGAGAAGTTTGATTACCACCTATAACTACTTAAAGGTACCTTTTTAAACATGATTATTATTAGATTAGAAAGTTTCCCATTGTCTTAGATTAATATCCAAGAATATCCCATGAGGCCCATAAATCTGTGAATTCTCTTGAGTGTTTTAGGTTTAGGCCAATTTTTCATATCCTCAATGTTTTTAAGATTCATTTAAATGCCTTCTTTATAAATGATGTGGCTAAGATACTAAATTTCCTTTTTTCCAAAATCACACTTTGACTATTTATCACATAACGAGGTTATCTTAAAGTTTTGGTCTAGATGTATCAGATGCTCCTCCCATGTATTGATACAAAAAATGTCATCAAATAATACTAAGATGAATATATGGAGAAATGGCCACAAGATCTTGTTCATTAAGCCCTAAAAAGTGAATGTAATAGTGGTGAGATCGAAGGGTATGAAAATAATAGAGTTCATAAATATGTCTTATGAATATATCATCTTCCTCGATGCATATCTGATGGCATCCAAACATCAGGTCAAGCTTCAAAAAGAACCATAGACCATGAAAATTTTAAAATAGATCATCAATCATGGGAATGGGAAACTTTTCCTTAATTGTGATTTTATTCAATTCTTGAACATCAATATGGAGGATCAAAGACCCATATTTTTTTGTACCAAATAATATGATGGAAGAGTAAGGACTAATTTTGGGTCTAATGACTCTTGATTTCTAAAAAATTTACACCATTTTTTATATCATTAAATAGATAGCGGTAAGATGATGTTAAGAGGTACACTACTTGGAATAAGCTAAAAGGCATGATCTTCTAGTAATTTTATAGGTAATTATTTTAGGCTCTTCAAATACAACTACATTATTATATAGTAATTCTTATAATTCAAGTAGGTGGTTATAATTTTATGATTCATTGAGCTAGATGGTGCAAATTTTGGTGACAATCCCATGATATATATTTTTTTTTAAAAATTCTCCATCCATGAGAAATAATGAAACTTGTTGATCCTAGAATGAGACGTTTGAGGTATTTTTAACCCTTATTGGTGAATTACATCCATAATTCAAAAAATTCCCATAGGATAGGATCTACTGTCTGAAGCCATTATCCTTCAAAAACTATTGCATAACCTTTGAGGGGTAAGATAAATATGTCTAATTTCAAGATATAATCCCCCACATAAATTTATAAATTGCATCATTTTCCCTTATAAGGTAAGGTTCCACCATTAGTTATCATGACTTCAAACCTTAAATATGGATACACATAATATTTGGCTTGTTTGGCCAGTTGAGGTTCAATGAAGTAATGTGTGGTTTTAGAATCATTGAGTATTGTGAGGGGATGTTTTTTAAATTACCCCTTGATATTAATTCCTTAAGAAGTGGTGATACTATCCAATTCATGCACTAAATTTTCTATTATGGGGTCCTCCTTTTCTTCCTCTAAGGATTCTAGTGCATCCTTCCATTCTTAAAACTTTGGAGCTAACTCTACATCAAGTAGGTACATTATTTTTCTCCACATCTTTATGGCTAAATTTGAACTTATCATCATGATTGTAATGTAATATTTCTTACCATCAAGCCCACATCTCAGTTTGAATATGAAATTTTATTCTATTAACCTAGCTAACAATGTTTTTCATCATATCATAATATTTTAACATTTTCTCTTTAGCTCTAATATCTTCTTTAAGCCCACTAACAAACAAAATTGAAGAATGTATCTATCAAACCTTCCATTCTATTAGTAGTTTTTTCAAATTTCATATAATATTCCCAAATAAAATAAGTCTACTAAAATTTGGTTAGGGGACCCATGAAGTACTTGTATGCACATGGGCCAAACCAAACCAATAGGATCTCATAAAAAATTTACCATGGTGTAATAACATTAGGTTTTTCATACTAGTGAAACCATTGGACTACTTCATTCCAAATTAAAATAATCTATAGTTACCTTGTCCTATAATGGGGTGTCATGGAAATTTAAATATCACTCTTCCATTTAGATTTAACTAGTGGGATCTTTACCATAAAATTTGGTAAAATTTAATTTGGGATCACTAGGCATTCTTCCAAAATTAGGGGTGTATTCATATTTATTACTTGGACTAGTTAATAAATCATGATTAATTAGCTACTAAAGGTTTTCTATCATTATTAAATTTTGGGAAATGACATCAAATATTTTGGATTGGATGTCATCATAGATGTCATGTATTCCTATTATAAGGTTAGAAAACTATGTCTCCATGTCTCGTGAATGGGTTAGCACCACCATATGGGGTGGGGGGATCCAAGGTTGTATATAAAGTGTTACTAGATTTATATACAAAAATTATTAGCTTGATGATTTAATTTCAATCCCCCCACTTTTAAAATAAATTCCAAATGTTTTTTTACAATTGACAGGTTAATACACTATCTAGAGAACTATTTGATAATATTATTATCATTTCTAGATTTTGAGGTTTTTATAGGATTTTGAAATAGTCTAAAACATTTTGACATTTATGGTGATTTCATTTCCAAAAAACATGCTTCAAATCTAAGACTTTAAAACACCTAAGGTTACGACAAGGAAGATTACTATTAGTTATGTATGTTCTATGAACTCATAAAGATAAATATCTCATTCATAAAATGTGCCAACCTAATATTTCAAGGTTATATCTATGAATGATTTTACTATCTATTATCCACTATCACTTCTCTGAGATATAAAATGAGTAACTTTATAGGGCTGACTACTTAGTGGTGTATCATTGAATACAAATGGATGAAGACCTCCTATGGTGAAATTAAAACCCTAGGTGTTTCTTATATACTAAAAATTACATGGAAGCTAAAATATATATACAACACTCTCTGATGCATGTTTATTTAGGGGACATCCTTTAGTTCACTAAAAAAATGAGTTAGTTTAACTAGTAATGACAATTTTTTATGAGTTTTAAAGTTGTCATGACACACTTTCTAACCTTATCACCAATAACAAATACTTGCATGAAAAAAAGACATATTTTAGGGAAAAACATTTAGTGGCATCACTTATTTTACCACTTTATGATCACCAAGATCTCGATTATGTGAGGTAAGAACATATAATGGACATTTGTAT
The DNA here is from genome assembly GCA_037957365.1 of Torreya grandis. Lineage (NCBI taxonomy): Eukaryota > Viridiplantae > Streptophyta > Pinopsida > Cupressales > Taxaceae > Torreya > Torreya grandis. Next base: position 4,013,640 of record JARHVA010000517.1, on the reverse strand, counting down.
GAATCCTAAACTATTGAAGTTGTTTCATAACACAACCATATAAAGTGCTCTAATACAAGATGTTAGGACCATTCTTACATAAATTAATATAGGAAAAAAATATAAAAAATATTTATTGAATTGAATAAGAGAAAAATATTGTATATAAATAATAGAAGCACAATATGAATATATTGTGCCTCTCGAAGAGGGAAACCTCCTTTGAGCATGTCTCAATAGAATATTTAATAGATAATCTTTCCTCTTACACAAGCTTTTTTTTTTCAACTAATCTATCCAAGACAAATACTAATTCCTATACATGTGGGATAATGGAATGACTTACAAAAAAATTTATTGGTGTAAACATGGTTATTTCACTAATTGGTTCCACTCTTGGGTCCCTTTCACACCCTTTCATTAAGTTTACTAAGGGTTTTTTGTTTTATGTCTCACCTCATAATATTATGACACTTGTCATAATCTTATTCCATCTTCGTAAGTGGTATTTATATAAATATCCACTTTCAATCTATTTTTAAACTAATTCATTAAGTATAATTATTGTTGTACATGGAAACTCTCTCATTGTATTTTTACATCCTTAATAAGAATAAAAGTTATTCTTGTCAATTTTGATCTCTTATTTTGTGAGCACTTCCATTAGGCCTTTAGATCCTTATTGGTTATCTCCATATCCAATTATCATATGGTACTAGAGTGGGTGAAACACTTTGGTTATCCTCTTAGGACATCTAGGATTACAGATCCAGTATTCTATTAAAGCATTGAAGATGAATTTTTATTACATCCTTTTGAGGAAGATCGTAAGAATAAAAAAGGTGTGAAATAAATATCATATTTTGGGGAAGTTCCTCCTTGTATGTTTTTATTGAAGGAACATTTTAGAGGTTGATGGAAAAAAATATGAGATCACCATTGCATCCAAGGTGTCTGATAAAGTCAAATCTTCTTTTTGTTTCATCCTAATTGGATATCAGACGCCATATCTAAATTTTTTTTAAAAAAAGACTATTTTTTAGTTTTTTATAAAAAAAATTAATTTTTAGATATGTTATTCAAGCTAATATTTATACATTTACCTATGCATCCTACAATTACATGCACCTTTTTTGTGTGTTTCACTTTTACATTAATTTTTGTACATGTTACCTTTGTGTTCACCATGTATGCATCATTTGTTATTGTGAAAAAATATTGTGTACTATATGCTTTATTTTCACATGCACTTTTATAGAAAGTGGATGGTGTCCACCTAAAAGATCCCTAATGCATATTATATAATTATAATCTATGATATGCACCCCTATACAAATATGTACCTTGTTACTATATTTATGCATGCACTATGTCATTAAATTCAAGCTACATGAAAGATGTTTTTGTAATTTTTTACATTTTTCTTAAAAAAATTATTTTTGGCCTATTTTTGCATTTAAAAAATTAGATTCAATATTTTTGGCTATTTGGCCTACAAATCTAAGTTTGTTTTATCAAAAAAATACTAGATCAGGTTTTTGGCCATATGACCAATACATCTAATTTTTTATTGTATTATTTTTTTGAAAAAAAAACCATTGTCAAAATAAAATTATTGGCATTCTCATGGTTTTCTCAGTCACAGGTAAGTGCACAGAGTTGGGGTATAATTCCATTGACATTTTCCATAATGTGATCATATTATTAAATAACATGATCACATTACTGACATATTTAAATTATGGCTTGATAATTACGTATCCATAATATGGTCATGTCAATAGATAACATGATTTAATTATTGTAAAAATAATAATGTGATTGAATTCATGTTTTTTTGTACATTAAAGCATGTGAACATGTACATGCAGTGAATCTTGGTCAATAGATAATGTGATGGCATTATTATAAAAGCAATAATGTGATTGCATTCTTGTTATTTTGCACATAAAATCATGTAAACATGCACATGAAGCCAATATTATCCCAAAGCTTATATGTAAACTTATACTTTAAATTTATTTTAGTAAATATAAGAAAATAAGATCACTCTGCATCTGATAGAGTTGGTCTCACAATTGCATGCCTTATGATGTAAAAAATAGTTTTTCAAAATCTTATCTAGTCAGTACTTAAGCATTTTTAGGGTCCAAGTGTTTAACCTAGGGATTTTAGGCATAACTTTTGTAATTGATTTCCATTTTTTTGTAAACTTATAGTCATTTTTTTAGGTTTTTGTGCCTTTTAGATTGATTATTGGCATTTATAAGAGTCTTAGGTTTGTAAAAATTGAAGTTTACAAACCACTCACTTTGAAATTGATACAAAGTGGTGTGATTTGGGTAACATAGGTCGCATTGATGACCTACACACATTAAATGACCACTTTGTGTTAATTTCACTTGATCATCATCCCTCCCTCATCCCTGATCACTTTTTACTCATGCCTCATCACCCCTAACCACTCTTTCATCATTCCTCATTGTTCCTAATCATTCCCTCATTGACCTTCACTATCCCTAATCATCTCTAATCATTCCCTCATCATCCTTGATTAATCCCTCATTGACCCTCACTATCCTTAGTCATCCTTAATCACTCACTCTTCATCCCTCATCATCCCTCATCACTACCTCATTGACCTCACTATCCCTCATTATTTTTATCACTCCCTCATCATCCCTAATCACTCTCTCATTATCTCTCACCATCCCTCACCATCCCTAATCACTCTCTCATCATCCATAATCATAGTTTTATCATCCCTAATCACTACCTCCTTGTCCCTCATCATCCCTAATCACTCCCTTATTGACCCTCACCATTCATCATCATTTATAATCGCTCCTTCATCATCCCAAATGAATCCCTCATTGAACCTCACCATCCTTCATCATCCTTAGTTACTGCTCATCTCTAATCATTCCTTCCTCATCTCTCATTGCACTGAATCACTCCCTCATTGACCCTCACCATCAATCATCATCCCTAATCACTCCCTCATCCTCCCTAATCATTCCCTTATTGACCCTCACCATCCCTCATCATCTCTACTTAGTTCCTCCTCATCCCTCCTCATCCTTAATCACTTCATCCAATACCTTGATGGTGGTGTTTTATTGGGGTTTAACAATGCTAGGAGCTATAAGTGGAGATTTGAGTGCTATCATAAAATATAATACATAATGATCAAAATGATGTGGAGACAAATTTCAAACATAAATATTTAGTACCTATGAAAAAATATGGGATTATTATAAATTATGTAATTCAAAATTGAAAACTTGCCAGAAAAAGAGAAGTGAGTAAAACCACCATAACACCAAAAATAGGTAGTAAATATGAGGATCACCAAGCTATGTGATTTCCTAAAACTAATCAATTGCTTTCCATATGAGGACATTTTATGGTCTGAATAATTACATTGAAGGCCTTCTATTTGTATGTCTATTGATTTAGTCATCATTCCAAAGAGTGGAAAATAATTTTCAAATGATTATAACAAGTTATCTAGAATTAGAAAGTGGTGCTTAATTCATAACTTGAATATTCAATCCAATGAAGAGTGTCATACTATGATCTCTCTAGTTGTAGATCTTGAGAAGTGGGTATAAGTTATCTATCACTATAAAAAGGTAAGTGGATAATAGTTATGAACCCAATGATATGGTCAGTACTAAAAGTATCTCTACTTCCCCCAACAAGAAATTATATGAATTAAAAAGATTATGTCATTAACAAATGTAGATCAATGGTGAGCCAATATACTTAATCATTTACAATGGAAGTGATAAGAATTTAATTTATCTTAAAGCATATTTTGAAAAATTAAACTTGAAATTGATACATCATCCATAACCGTATGCTAGTGTATGGTCTAGTGTAGGCCTTAAGAAATGGATCACCTAGTAGTGTCACTTGGTGTACAAAATTAAACTTTTTAAATATGCAATCCTTTGTGACATGTCAACATTAAAGGTGTGTAATGTTTTACATGTCATCAACCATATATTTACCATTGAAATATAGTCAGTGAGTTAAATCCTTGAATTTTTTGGATATATTGTCATGATCTAAAATACCATATATTATAGTTAGTTCATAAGCTTTTAATCATTAGTACCAAGAAGTGTAAGAATCTTGTCAGTTTTAGTAATAAGTATACCCTTTATGGTAAAAATTGAATGTAATAACATTATTATGGCACCATATCATAGTGTGGTTTATCCAATTATAAGAAAGACAAAATAATTGAACCATAAACTAGATGAATACAAAGATATCTTTCAGTCACCCAAATAAGTTCCTACATATTATAAACTAAAAAATATTAATGATTTGATCCCTTGACTACCTCTACCTCAAACATCTTTATATAACATATCATTTATATAGAATTAATAGATCAAGTGTTAGATCCATGAAATCATGGATAATGAACACATCATGCCCAAATCATTACCTTGTAGAAGCCCAATTATGCTTATGCCAAAGTTGTGAATCAATTAAAAATATATTAAGAAGATTAAAGTGAAGAACTATTATCCTCATCTATATATTAAGGCATTTTTATTCCATATCCATGGTGTCTAAGTCTTTTCCTAAATTGATCTTAAGTTTGGGTATCATCATAATCATGTTGAATCTCTAGGCATTTGGAATATAGTCTTAAAAACAAAGGAAATATTGATTGACTAGTTGGTTATGCCAATTTTATGTTAACTCATATAGCAAATTAATTCATTGATATGTTGAACAACATCCTCAAGCCCTTTACCTATGTCATTTTTTAAATCTTCTTTGATGATATCTTAATCTTTAGAAAACATGGGATTAACATCTACACCATGTTGAACTAGTGTTTCACATTTTGCAAAAACACATATTTATGATAACATGTTCATTTTTCATGAAAGAGATAAAATATTTGGGATACATTACACACATAAGGCATGCATGTGTGAACCTAACCAAGATTCAAGTCATACAAGAATGTAAAAAACCAAATAACTTTGCATCTGATTTAAATATTCTCATTATTAGAAAATTATACAAGATATTTGTGTTTAATTTTTATGCTTTAAACTAAGATACCAAAGGTGGAACCAAATAAATTTTCATCTAGTCATCTACACAAAAAATATAATTCGATTAAATAAAATTTAGACCCTATTTTATATTATTACTTATGTTACTTGACTATAAATTTGAAAGATCATCCAATTCATTCAATCATAAAATTTACTATCACAAATGGTTATTGACAACACAAGTCCTAAAAAAGATTAAATTTCTATTATAATGGAATAAAATATATGTTGGAATCAAATATATATTAGTGTTTATACTTACATCAAATGATGAGGGAGATATTGGGGATGGTGAGGTTCAATGATGGAGTGATGAAGGATGATGAGGGTTAATGAGGGAATGATGAGGGATGGTGAGGGTCAATGAGGGAGTGATTAGAAATTTTTAGGGACAAAGAAATAATGACTAGGGATTATGAGGGATGAGGAGGGAGTGATTAGGGATGAGTAAGGATGATGAGGGATGGTGATATTCAATGGAGTGATTAGGGATGATAAGGTTAAGTGATTACAGATGATGAGAGATAATGAAGATCAATGAGGTAGTGATTAGAGATGAAGAGAGATGAAGAGGGATTTAATAGTGATGAGGAAGCAATATAGGATGATGAAAGATGAGGAAAGAGTGATTAGGGATGATGAAGTATAGGGAGGGAGTGATTAAGAATGATGAGGGATAGTGATGGTAAATGGAGGAGTGATTATGGATGATAAGGGAGTGATTAGAGATGAGTAAGGATACTGAGGGTAAATAAGGGAGTGATTAGGGATAATTCAGAATTATGAGAGAGTGATTAGTGGTAATGAGGGATGAGTAGGAAGTGATCAAGGATAAGGGAGGGGAAATGAACAAATAAAATTAACATAAATTGGTCATTTGGTGTGTGTAGGTCATCAATGTGACCTACACTACCCCAATAACACCACTTTAGATCAACTTCAAAGTGATTAGTTTTCAAACATTAGTTTTGACAAACCTAAAACTCCTAGAAATGCCAAAAATTAATTTAGAAGGCATAAAAACTTTTAAAATGACTATATGCTTACCAAAATTTGATATCAATTGCAAAATTTATGTACTCAAATCCTTAGAATTAATACTTAGACCCTGAAAATGCCTAAGTAATGACTAGATTAGATTTTGAAAAATTATTTTCTACATCATAAGGCATGCAATTTTGAGACCAACTCTACATATGTAAAGTGACCCTAATTTATTATATTTACTAAAATAAATTTAAAGTATAAGTAAATAAATGTAACAATATAAATGTAAATTTATACTTTACATGTAGAGTAGTAAATATAAGCTTTTGGACAAGATTGGCTTCATGTGCATGTCTACATGTTTCTATGTAAAAATTAACAAGAACTCAATCACATTATTGCTTTTATAATAGTGTGATTGTGTTATATAAACCAATATTCAATCCATGTACATGTTTACATGTTTTAATGTGGAAAAAAATAGGAACGCAATCATGTTATTATTTTTATAATAATGTGATCATGTTATCTATTAACATGACTACACTATACATTAATGTGATCATGTTATTTAAATTTTAATTCAAACACTATGCCTTTTGTCTTGGGAATGACTTGGATTCCTAAGCCAAAGGCTTGGACCTATCAATCTACAACTGAATCTAATAAAAATAATAAAATTAAAATTTGATCTCTAAATACATTAATAATTTCAATGATATAATTTAAAAACTTAATGCCATCACAACGATCTCTCTCTCCTCTTTCCAAAAATATGATTTTTATAATTTTTGGACTAATTTAGGGTTCCAAACTATGTTTATTTCTAGCTATAAAATTTTTAGGCCACTACATGCCTATACATGTTCATGTAGTTTTTTTTTCATTGATCCAAGTGCAAAAAATGTTATATGGTCACAAACTAGGCCTAATTCTACACACACTAAGAAAATGAATTTTCATTTTTTTTTATGTAGTTAGGCACATCGCACAAGTGGCTATCCATTTATTTATCAATTTTCAAGATCTATTTACTTGAAAAAATTAATAAAAAAATTATTCATTTAAAAAATATAGGTCACAAACTAGAAGATCTTATCTAAATTTTCACTAAAGTTTTTCAAACAATATTAAACACTGCTAAAAAAATGGTGCATCACACGACCATATATCTACTCTATTTCTTAAAAAATGAGGAGTTCCTCTTTAAATTTTATATGTTTTCCATAGTTAGACTTAACCATTTTGTATAAAAAATAGTGTTTTGGAAATTATACTCAAAATGATACATTTCATATTCTTACACCATCTTTAAATTTGAAGTGTAGAAATCTCAAATTTTCTATAAAAGTTCAAATGTATGAAATTTTACGAAAATCATGTCCATGGGTAGGCCCCTTTTTATCCCCCAACTTTTTTCACTTACCCTCACATCATGTGTTTAATAGAAAAGGGTTTAATCCTGTTGGTGGTGGTCATAGCCTCCACCAAGGTTGTAACCTTATTGTGTGGAATGACCTCCCCCACCAAAGGGTTACACTCTTAGGTGGGGTGTACCCCCCCACTAAGGCTAAAGCCATGGTGTGAGGCTTATCCTCTATATGTAATGAATTAGTATTGATCTAAAACTTATCTTACTTAATGGATTCTAAGATCAGATACAGTAATCTTACCAAAACAATTCATTGCCTAGTTATTTGTATCAAGACATGACCAATTTGGATATGCTAAACCTAACTAAGGCATCTCTTATCACACAACACCAAATAAAAGGGTTTAAAAGCCTATAGGGAAAATACATTATGAAATAACCCCAATTATATGTACAATACATAAAATAAATCTAATATAGTGTTCACTAAAGCTTGTGACATAAAGTGAAAGGGGGGTAGTTAATAACAAAATAAAATAAAACATGTAAAGAGAAATTTATGCAAGTCAATGTAGAGATAAAATAAGTAAAGAGTACAAAATTCATCCTACTACTTTGTGAATGTCTAATCTACTTAATTAAAGAGTAAAACTAGGAATACTTACCATGAATTGAGCTTATCATGCCTCAATCTCTCTATTTGCCAATGGTGCTTTAAAAGAGGTTATTATGACTTTGTAAGTATCAAACTATAGAAATCAACTCTAGGATAAAATACTCCTACTTTTCATCCAAGACTTGTCCACAAGACAAGATTCTTTCCCTCCAAGGTAAAACTTTAAGAAATGTCTCCTCCAATATATAAATAGTAGAATTGTGAGCTATGGCAATGTGAAAATGAATGTTCCTTTATTTAGAAATTAAGTGAAGGGGTATTTATAGATAAGGATTGACCCTAAACCCTCTTAGTAATTTATCCAACAAGGTTGGCCATGTCGATCTTGTTTTACAAGAAAAATGGTCATTAGGCCTAGAACTAGGTTGGTTGGGCAAACATAGTTTTGTTATGTGTGTTGAATCTGGACAACAAGATCAACTAGTAAGACATAGTTGAAAAATTAAGAAAAAGGGGTGAATGATTAGTTAGGATATATTTTAGAATTTGAATTACTTAGAGGAATGTATAAGCATGTTTTAATTACTTATGGATTTGGATAAAAGTAACTTGTAGTGATTTTGGATGATGGTATAGGGACTAGTAATCTTACGATGCACCAAAGTTTTTCCCACTCCTTTCTTAGTGTACTATTTAAGACATGCACTCATAGAGATTGAAACTTGATAGGTTATTGTAAGATATAAAGAATCAATAAATGATAGGATTTAAAAATATTATGTGCATACATATTCCCTACTTGAATATCATCACATGTCAGGCAATTGTAATATGGAATGGTGCTTTGTGAAAGAACATAGCAATGAATAATGTTGAACTAATAAATTTTAGTAAAAGTTATAAATTAAAATTTTGAATTTGAAATGGTAGTAAGAAATTTTTAGAAATAAATTAAAGTATCATATATATACCTTTATTATCTTTATCATTGAATGGTTATATATTATATTTGTAGTTTTGATCTTAGAGGGTACATTAATTGATTTGGACAAACCCCAAGATACAACACTAAAGAGAAAAAATAAGAAATCATAGGGAAATCAAAATAAATGAAATTTACATAAGTTAATAAATTACTTTGAAAATTGTTAAGTTGTGGTGACAAATGTTAAGTTAGAACTAAAATACCAAGGATAAAATGAGAGTAAATGAGGCAACTAAAAAGCCAAGGCTAATAAATGATCAACAAACCCAAATAAATTTACCTTAAGTAAGAAAAGTAACAAACCAGATCAACCCAAGGACACATGAAACTGAAATAATAGATCCAACATCGATGTAAAATAAGTAATAAACCATACTTTAACAAATATGGAAAAAGAACATCAAGTAAAACAGTATTGATGAATGAGAAGTAACAATCCAATCTCACTCCACAATGGAAAAATAAAATAGAAAAACGGAATGGAATGGTCAATAAAAAGGGTGACAAATAAATTTATTATTTTAAATAAAACCAAGGAAATCTTTGAAGGATAAGAAAATGGTTGAAATAAGTAATGCATTTTTTCTCAAAGATATAGTTTTGGTTCTTAAAATGGATTAAACCAAAACAAACCTATTATGATCATGTCTAAAAAGAGATGGGGAATAAGGAATATATAAGTTGGGAAACATATATAGAAACAAAATTTCCTATCAGGTGGTAATATGAAATGGGTGGTGGAAAAAAATGTAGGTAGTACCAAGATAAAATCCTTATCATAAATAAGACACTCAAATCAAGTTAGTAAAAAAATAATACTTATGATATTAAGGACTCTAGAGAACTTACCTTAACTAAATAAATTTGGGTTGTTTAGTGAAATATTAATATCATCTTATGAAGGATATATGAATGAAAAGTAAAATAGATCTACCTTCCCACAACATGTTCCTCATTCTTCAAGACCCATTATAGACTCATTGGTCTACCATTAATATTGTGTATTGTGTGAGAAATTAACACTATATATAATTTTTGGACATCTTATCCCTTTCTACTAGCCTACTACAACCCAATTGACCTTAACTCTATCATGAGGCTAACTATGGAGTTTGAGCTTGTCCTAGAATAGGATATGTACTTGATAATCACATTTTTTGGTGTGATTGTGCATTTTGATTTTAAAGATGCAATTTTATCATTGCCTTTTATTTAAATGACTTATATTTTATCTTTTTATAGATTTTTTGATTCCTTCTCCATACGGATTCAGAATAACCAAACATGGGTGTTAAAATTGACTGTCACTAGAAAACTTAGTATTGATAGCTTAGGAAAAGAACTTAAAGAGCATGGTGTTTAAGACTCTTATGTTTACATGTTAAATAAGAATGTTATCTTGAAACCAACTTTGGTGTACCCAAAGTGGAATGAAAATAGGGGAGAAGATAAAAATGAACATGAAATTATTGAGTTAATTCAAGTCATAAAAAAATATGAAATGTGAAAATGATACGATGATAAGTAAGCATGATTCCATATCATAAGAAGTAATGTAAGTGCAGGAAGACATGCAAAAATAGTTTCATTTAAAGTTGTGACCACAAATTAAAATAACTGATTTTGAGAGTGTGAAGTCATAAATGATTTTGAGAGTGTAATGTCACAATCCATAAATAATTGCCTTAATTCTTTAGGTAAAATACTTAGTTAAAGATAGTTTAATAAATATGAAAATTTTATGAGGAAATGTTGGTCCTCTCTGAGCTCTTACATGGCAACTCATAAAAGAGAAATAAAAAATAGGTGTAAAAATGAATTCTAAATATAAGAAGGTTTTGTAAGGAAGGCCTAGTCTTATCCAAGGTTTGATATTACAAATCATAAATAATAAACCAAATAATTAAAAATAAGATTTAAAGATGATGAATCAATGACCAAAAAGAGACATAAATAAAATTTAGTTATGAGGATAGTGAGGTCCTATCCATGGTCTTACGTTGTAACTCATAAATAAAAATACATATAGATAGACCTAAGGACCAATGATAATAATTATGGATACTAAGAATAAATTAATTATGCACCTTGGGAATCTTATAGAAAACATGTATAAAGTGTTAGTATTTATAGTATATGGAAATATGTGTGAAACATGTAGAATAATAAATATTTATTTAAAATTTGAGCATTAATGGGTTCCTTGAAAATATGTCCTCCATTAGTTTGTAGTCTATAAGTACTAAGACCAAGTATGTATTTGATGAGGTAAGGACCCCACCATTTTTTGGCATACTTGCCTTATTTTTCATGTGTATAATCAAGTTTCCAAACTAGGTCAACAATATTGAAATTACATGCATTGACTTTTTTTTATGTTATTTAGCAATGCGAGCTTTGTATTAGCAGTTATGTTGTAAGGTGGCCATATATTGTTCATCAATGAAATATAAATCATGGAGATGGGATTCATGTAATTAATCATTAATAATAATAACATGAATATAAATTCAAAATGATGGTATCACAACTTCTAAAGGTAATACTAATTCAAAACCATATATACTAATGAAAATGGTGTTGTCCTAGTTGCAGTACATAAGCTAGCATGATAATCTCAGAGTGTGTGATATAATTATATATGCCAATTAGTAAAAAATACACTAATAGTATTTTACAATATTTTGTTCAAAATTTTATTGGTGGATTTTTCATGGCCGTTGCATTTAGGATGATAATGTGTTAATAACTTGTGCATGATTTTGAATTTTGCACATAGTTATTTCATGTCTTTGTTTTTGAAATTATCACCATTGTAAAAAATATGGTATGAGGAACTCCAAAATGAAATATGATTTGATTGAGAATAAATTTGGAAATGGCAATAACATTAAAGTTAACAATAGGGATGTATTCCACCCACTTAGTTAAATATTCAATGTTGGTGATAATGAATACATGATTATTTTGTGTTCTACGTAATTTTTCAATGAGATCTAATCCCCACATAGATAATGGTAAAGGAGAATCCAAGGTTTGGAGTTCAAGCAGAAGAGAGTGAATGAGATCATCATGAATTTAATAAGGATTACACTTTATATCAAAATTAATGGCATATTTTTCAAGAGTCACCAAAAATTAACCCATGTATAGGCATTTTCAAGTTATGGCATGACTGTTATAGTGACCTCCATCTATGCCACCATGTTATTGTTCACGAAGAGTTGTGACTTCATTAGTCATTACACAACATAGGAGGGTACCTGCTATGTTAAGATAATAGAGGGTGTTTTATCAAAGTACATATTTGTATGCTTGTTTATGAATTCAATCCTTTTCACAAGAATCTACCTTTGGAGGGTAAGTATGATGTTCAATGAATTACATGATATTTTTATACCATGAGCATTGTCAAATATTGACATCTTCTATGCGAAAAATTAGATAATCATTTTTATTTTGTATATAATAAGGTGAGTTTCTCATTTGGATAAGGAATTGGGAATCATGAAAAACTTGATGAGGATGAATTAAGGATGCTAATGAAGTGAGAAAATTAGCTATAGCATTTTCCTCTCATGGGATTAGTTAAATGGTAAATTAAGCAAATTATATGGCAAGCATATGTAAATTTTATGGTATGTGATAAGGTTTTCACTTTTACATTGATAATCTCCACTAACTTGACAACATATGAGTTTTGAATCACCTAAATCATGTAAATATGGGATGTCTAAATTGATTATGACTTGCATACCTAGTATAAGAGTTTCATATTCAACCATATTATTGGTAACATAAAAGGTTAATTAAAATGATAGAGGTATGATTTAATGATGTGGGTTTGTTAAAACACATCCTACCCTAACTCCTTGAATTCATTTCGTGCCATCAAAGTGAAGTGTCCAAGTGTCTTCATGCAAGTCAATTGTAACTTCTGGTAATTATTCAATGACTAATTTAGATTTAGTGGAAGAAGGAGGGGGGTCAATTTCTTCATGGTTATTAGATTTTTCTAGGGTGATAAATGCTAAGTTAGGAAAAAATGACCCAAGTCAAATTCTTAAATTACATTGGGTAACCAAAAATCCAAGGCTACTAAATGACCAAAAAACTCAGACAAATAAATCTTGAGTAAGAAATGAAAATAAACCAAGTCAAACCAAGGATACATGTAAAAATGGTAATCAAACATCAGTACAAAAGTATTAATAATACTTATTTAAACAAATATGGGAAAGCAATGGTAAAACAACATTGATGAGTGAGAAGTAACAACTCTTACTCGATCATCAATGGAAAAAGTGCATGAAAGGGAAAACAAAATTAGCGAGTGAGAAGTAACAAGCCAAACCCACTCAATAATGGAAAAATTACATGAAAAATTGAAATGCATGCAATTGTCCAAAAGCATAGGAATAAGATAATATAAAATTTTCAAATAAACCAAAGAAATTCTAGAAATGTAAAGTAATGGTGTAAATAAAGTAATCCAAATTTGCTCAAGCATAATGTGTTTTTCTAAGGATAGATAAAATTGAAATAAAGTACTGTTAGCATGTTTTAAGATGTGAAGTGTAAATATAGAAGTGGGAAAATAGATTTAGAATCAAACTTGCCCATCAAAGGGGAAATGAAATGGGTGGAGGCGAAATGAAGTTAAAATCAAGGTAAATAAACTCTTTATCAAGTCAAGACACTTTAAATTAGGTTTTTCAAAACAAAAGGAATTTAAACATTAAGGAATTTTAATAAATTCTCCTAAACACACAAATCTTAGATCATCAAATAAAGTATGAATATCATCCCATGAAATCTATATGCATGAAAACTGAAATGGACCTACCTTCCCACAATGTGTTCCCCATTCCTCAAGACCCCTTATAGATTCATCAATCTACTATGAAGATTGGGTAATTGTGTGAAAAATAAGGTATCACCATAGATTATTTTGAAGTCTCTTATCCCAGTCTACTAGCCTATTGTATCCCCAATGGACCTTGTCTCTATCATGAGGCCAATTTTGGATTTTAAGCTTCGATTAGAGATAGGAAATGTGTTATGAATCATGTCTTTTGTTGTGATTTCACTTTTGAGTTTGTATTTTTCATTTTAATCATTGATTTTTGTTTAAAATTATTTGGCTTTTAAATTTTGATGGTTTGTTCTATTCCTCCTCCATATATATTTGAAGAAGCAAACATGGGTGCTAAAGATGACTATCATTTGAAAAAAATGGACTTGGTTGTTAAGAAAGACAACTGAGCGAGCATGGTGTCTAATATTATTGTTTGTACATGTGAAATAAAAGTGATATCTTGACTTTGACCATGTTTTATCCAAAGTGTAATGGAAGGAAAGGAAAACATGGGGAACAAATATGAAATAATTTGAATGATTTCAAATTACAAAAAATATGATAATTGTAAAAAAGGGTATAATGATAAGTAAGGATGATTTATTATCATAAGGATGTTGGGAATGTGGGAAAGCATACTAATTTAGTTTATTGTGTAACTTTAATTTATAAAAGAAGCAAAAACTGAACTAGAGAACAAGGGATCACAAAATTGTAACCATTTATTGACATTCTAGAAAAGGAACACTGAATTAATTAAAGATGGTGATTTTATGAGGAGGTCATGGTACTATCCATGGTCTTATACTAAAACTCACAAAAGAGAAACCCAAGAGGGTGCACAAAGAATGTGAAAATGAAAATGAGAAAGATGGTAATTTTGAGGAAGGTCTAGTCCTATCCATGGTCTTACACTACAACTCAAAAAATAAAAATCCAAGGGGTAAAAATGATTATAAAGTAAAAAATAATAAGATAAAGTGAATTTATTAGGAAGACTGGGTCTTATCGATGGTTTAATAGTAAAACTAATGAAAAAATAAAAAAGAACAAAGGACCAAGAGAAGAAACTAAGGTTTATGGAAAGAGAAACTACTGCAAAGGGGGAGACCCAGGTGTATATCCTAAAACAAAAAGTCTTAGTAGGATATTATATAGAAAGAATGATAAGAAGGGAAATATCTAAGAAAAGTACATCTTTATAAATTATGCATTGGTAGGCTCTTTAAAAATATGGCATTCATTAGTTTGGAGGTGATAGGTGCTAAGACCAAGTATATATTTTACTAAATAGGACCCAACCATTTTTAGGTGTATTTGCCTTATTTATCATGGGTATAGTCTAATTTAAGGACTAGATCACCAACATTGAAATTGTGTACTTTAATTTTTTTGTTATGTTGTTTGGTGATATGAACCTTATAGTAGCAATTATGTTGGAGAGCAGTGAGATGATGTTCATCATGAAGATCAAGAGAATGAAGATGATCTTCACATAATTCTTCATCAGGTATGATACCATGAAAGTATAATCAAAGAGAAGGAAGCTCAATTTCTAATGGGAGGATATATTCAAAATTTTAGACTAGTGATAATGGTGTTACCCTAGTGGAATTGTGTATACTAGTGTAATAGGCCCAAGTGTGGGATATAAATTAAGGTGCCAATCTATACGGGTTTAAGGAATTATATTTTGGAGGATTTTATTGAGAATTTTATTAGTGGCCTCAGCTAGGACATTGTACTGTGGATGATACGGTATGGAAACTTTGTGAGATATTTTGAATTTAACATAGAGCTATTCAACCTCTTTATTTTTGAAATTGTTTCCATTCAAAAATGATAAGATGGGGAACTCCAAAAAAATAAATGATATTATTGAGGATGAATATAGAAATAGTGGTTCCTATGACATTGATGAGAGGCATGGATTATATCCATTTGGTAAAATATTTAGTAGCCATGATGATAAAGACATGCCCATAAAGTGATCAAGTAGTTTGCCTATGAGATATAATCCCCACATGGAGAATAACCAAGGAGATTCCATAATTTGGATCTCAGCTAGTGGCGAATGGATTAGATCATCATGAAGTTGGCAAGGATTATAGTTTTTATAAAATTTGATAGCATTAATTTCAAGATTAGGCCATAAGTATCTTATATATAGGCATTTTCATATTGTAGCATGTCTACTATAGTGATCATCACAAATTCCTCCATGTGTTTTTTTAAGGAGAGGAGGAATCTATTCTTTCATTATATAGTGAACCAGGGTACCTTCAATGTTTTGATAATAAAGGGTGTTATATTGAAAGACATATTTGAAAGATTGTTTGAAAATTCAATAATTTTCATGAGAATCTATGTTTAGAGGATAAGTTTTATGCTCAAAGAACTAGATAATGTCTTTTTACCATGGGCTTTGTTGAATGGTGAAAGCTTCAATATGATAGATAAGTGAATCTTGTGGTTGGATGGAATATGGGTACTTTATTATTTTAATAAGAAAGGTATAATCAATGAGAACTTGGTGCAGATGAAATAAGGATGTTGAAGAAGTAAGTGAATTAGCAATAGAATTTTGATCTCTAGGGATGGGCTCGATGGTAAAATAAATGAATTCTTTGGCAAGAGTAGTGTCTATTTTATGATAATTAATAATGTTTTGACTTTTGCATTGATAATAACCATTAACCTATTGACAAATCAGTTGAGAGTCACCCAAAGCATGCATATATGCAATGTATAAGTCAAGTGTCACACTTATACCTAGGATTAATGCTTCATATTCTCCCATGTTATTAGTGACATCAAAAGTAAGTCTAAATGACAAAGGGATAATTTTACCATGAGTAATAGTGAGTATACAGCCTACCCCAGCTCCTTAGATACATTTGGCACCATCAAAATGAAGGGTCCAAGTGTCTTCATGTAAATTAATGTTGATTTAGGGAAGTTCTTCAATTACTACTTTAGATTTAGTATTATCAAAAAATGCAAATGAATCTTATTTATTACTTATTTCTAAATCAACAGTGAAATTATGGAATTAATCTTTAAGAGAGATAGCCTAATTAAGACCTTCAATATTGAGGATGTTATCATTAGGGAGACTATCTTGAAGATGATTGGTAGTGGGTATGAGTGTTGTTATAAGTTGGTCAATAATCACTTGACCTTTGACAACTTTTGCATAATGATGTGAAGGTAAAACTCCATTAATAGAACCATCCACTTACTAATTCAATCGCTAGGTATAGAGGCTTTAGAAAAAAATAGAGTGGATCAAAATGAACTATGACATAAGTTATTTTATAAAGCATGTAACATCAGAGTTTTTTAGCTACAAAATTGGCAGCGAGGCAATCGCATTCTACTTTGGTATAACATTTTTCATAATCAATGAGACCTCAAATGATTTATTAAATGGCATAATCTCTTCCAATATAATATTTTTGGGCAAGCATTACCCCAACTGATACACGTGTGAAAGAAGTGTACAAAATTAAAGGATAGTCATTAGAAGGTGCATAAAGGGTGGGAAGATGGATTAATGATTATTTCATTTTTCAAATGCTTTTTGATAAGGATCAATCCTTTTTAGAGAATTAATTTTTTTGATAAGGTAATTAATAGACTAAATGTGATGATCCATTTCAGGGATAAATCATCATATTACCCCAAACTTGCCAAGGTAAGTACAAATGTCTAGAATGGAATGAGTAATATGCATGTTGACAATAGCATTATTATTATAAGGATCGACATTAATACTAAGAATAGAGACTAATAATTCTATCTATTTACTAAATGTGATAGCAAAGACACATTTTTAGGGGTTTAATCTAACTTTATATTTGATGAATCAATCAAAGATGATGGAAAGATTAAAAAGATGAGTTTTTTGGATTTTAGATTTGATGATGAGGTCATCCACATTGGTTTCCATAATATTATGGATAATATCATGAAAAATGTGGGTCATATCCCACTGATATATAGCTCCATTATTTTTAAGTCCAAAGGGCATTTTAATGTAGCAATAGGTGTCCCATTCCATGGTGAAAGTTGTCTTGTGTTGATCTTTAGGAGTGATGTGAATTTGATTGTATCCCAAAAAACCATCCATGAGGGATAAAATTTTGTATCCATTAGTGTAATTGATGATGGCATCTATTGGAGGTAATGAGAAGTCTTCCTTGAGACAAGAAAGATTGACGTTACTGAAATTGATGTAAATATGAATGACCATGGTGACTTTTTTGTGAATGGGGATAATGTTAGAGACCCATTCAGAATAGTCCATGGGTTTGAATAATTTGGCATATAAAAGTTTAATAATTTCTTTATGGCATAAGTTAGAAACTTCAAGGGAAATTTTCTAATGTTTTTTTCGAATGGGTTTGGCATCAAGATATGTGATGATGTTGTGCACCACAATACTAGGATCAATGCAAGGCATGTCTCCATATTCACTAAGTAAAATTCTCATGATATTTATCAAATAATAAACTAAGTTAATCATGTTCAGTTGGTATAATTTCTCTAAATATTATCATAGTTTGAGGGCATGAGGGGGTTACATATTTGATTCTTATAGTTTCCTTAATAAACATAACATTTCTATATTAAAATGATATGGTGTATTGGGAAAAGAAGAAATGGGATTGGTTTTAGGATCAATGTTAGCAATGAATTTTTTAAAACAAGGGGCCTTTTGTTTGAAATTCCCATGTTTGTGATGTTATCAAGATAGTTAATGTTTTAGGGCATGGAGAAATTTAAGGATGTATTCATATCTAGGTAACATAGGTAGAGGGCCATAATATTCCTTATCTACTTCAAGATAAATAATTTTTTTACCATGACAATCAATTTCAAAATGTATCTGCATATATCTATGGCCTTGGTATCAAGGGTGATCTTAGGAGTAGGTGAAACTATAGAGGAAGGTTAATTGAATACAAGTAGTTTATTGTTTGAATCATTGATGGGAAAAGGATCGAGTATAATAGCATATGTGATAGGAGGTATAAAAGGTTCCATAAGTTCTAAATATGTGAAAGATAAAATTTATTCAACCACCCAAGGAGTATTGAGAAATAGAGAATTGATTAGAGGTACATGACCTTTAGGTTCTAACTCAAAATATTTGGAAATGGTATAAACATCACAATTGAAATAATGTATTTGAGATAATTTTTTTTGATAATGTTGCACATCCATGTCTCATGATTGAGCTTGGGCCATGATGGAGTTATCATCATAAGTTGGAGAAAATGTACATACTTGTGACTCATAAGTAAATTTGAAAGGTGAGATGCCTAAATCACTAAATTTATGTGGTGACATAATTAAAGGATTTTGAAATAATTTAGCCATTCCATAATCATTAGATGTAAAGTCATCTTCTATATAATATGCCTCATGGGCATTGCATGGAGAATGAAAATCAGTGATATCATTGATAAGAGGGATGGTATGATCATGAGATAATAAGGAGGGGGGTAGCCACTCCGATATTTAAGGATGTATATTAGTCTTATTGCATGTATTTTGAAATTCATTGGGTTAATCATTGTTAGAATAAAAAAGAATGACATGTAAACCCAAATTCATATTGATAAATTAGGGTAAAGGGGCACTATTAATCTTTAGAATAATGGGAATCTAATATTGAGATTTAGGATTAGGAAGCTGAATACTCCATGTGGTAGGATTGACTTTATATTTATATCTTTTTCCATTATGAATGAACTTGATGCATTGGGTTTCAGAAGAGTTGATATCCCTCATGTGATGTGTCCATGGGTTTCCTAGGAGTATATTATAATATAATGGTAAATCGAGGACCATAATCTTAGTTTGTATAGTTTTGGATCCAATGGTAAGATGGATCCAAATATAACCAAGCATATTTTTATTAGTCTTGTATAATCCATGACATGTCAAACAAGTTTGTTTGAGATGATCTTTAGTATAGTCAAAGATGATCTTTATTATAGTCAAGTTAGTGAATGATCCAAGGAGATGTCACATTAATGCTTGACCCCTCATCTACTAATGATTTGAGAATGTGGGTGGTATTAATATCTATTTTAATAAAGAGGAGTGGATCATCAACTCAAAAGAGGATTTCATCATTGATCATGTCTTCTTAGAGGAAATCTATGGAAGGTTATGAAGAAGGAAAAATGGATTCAATGGTATGCATTTCTATTGGTTGAGGTTCATGAGAAGATGACTCCTCTTATAAGGGAGAAAGTTATTCAATTTATTGAAGTTATTTAATTGGGAACTTACATTGATAAGGATAGGTATGAACTAACTCTATGAGAGAAATTTTACAAGGCATAGAGTTGAGTTCTTCTAGGAAGTTCCAATGGGTTTTAGAAGAAGAAGAATCAACACAAGGCTTAGAAGGTGGAATAGGTTTAGGAGGAAGAGAAGTGATTGGATGTTTAGAGGGAGAAGGTAGATCCTCATTGGTTTCCAAATATGAGTGAGTATTAGTAGTAGTATCTTTGAGAAGTTGTTATTCTAAATATGGTTGTTTTGGTTTGGTGATAGGATCTTTATGGGTTGGTTTATGTTGATAATTGACTTTAATTACATTTACGCATTGGTAATTAGTGTAATATTTATCATAATCAACGTCAATTACACAAATATCCTTATTTTCTTATTGAGGGTTATATGTATAGAAATATTTTGGTTTGTTAGAAGAGGAAGCTTTGGGAGCTTATTTCTTTTTAGAAGAGTTAATGTAATATTGATGATGGATTTTTATCATGGCATCATGATTGAATGAGTTTAAAATCATAAAAGAAATGGAATTTTTTTAAAGACCTCTACATGTTTCATGGGAATGACCTATATCAGCATGGAATCAACAAAATTTATTAGGATAATACCATTTAAGGGGATTATTAGGGTATTGAATGGTTTAGAGGGCACTAAAAATTATTTTATTTGTTACATGGTTAATGGTGTATGAAAAGGTTGGGGATTGTTGGATTTGGCTACTCCTAGTTTAGGTTGAGGATAATTATCGGTTATCTCATTAGTTAAATGTTGAAAATATCCCTTAATTATTTTAGTATTAGATTCAAACTATTTATTTAAAAATTCATGGTGCTTAGCTTGATTAAGAGCTTCATTTAACATTTGGGGAGTGAAAGTTTGAACCTTGTATTGCAGTGAAGGTGTTAATCTTTTTATAAATATTTTAAATAATATGTCATCAATCATGTTGTGATCAGATTTTTGAGATAAATATTTCCATCATTTGATAAAATCATGAGCTACTTTAGTAGGGGATTGCTTAGCATTGATGAAATGACTAAGCCAATTTTTAGGAAGATCATTTTGTTGGAATTATTTAACTAAAGTATTGACTAAATCCTCTAATTTCCATATAAAATGTTGGGGAAGATGGTTATACCATTATAATACATCATTGCTTAAGGTTTAACTAAATAGTTGGTTGTGGTGAAAGTATTATTTTAGATCCACTCTTTATAAATATTACCAAATGCCTTAGAAAATATGCAAGGTCTTTAGTCCCATCATATTTAATAGTTGGAGATATATTACCAATATCAATAGAAACAATGAAAGGGGTTAAACACTCATATTGGATGTGTTGAAGCATCTTATTATGCATGATAGGTTAGGGGATAACATTACATGTGTCATCTCTAAGAGGTAGAAGAATAAGTTTTGATTATTTTGAGGGAGAATAATAGGAGGTTGATTAGCCATGTTGATTAGATGATGTTGTAGTTGCATCATTTTAGAGGTGTTAGATGTTTGCATTATGTTCATTTGTTGCACTATCTACACAAGAATGTGAGTTATATCAATTGGTAGGTTAGTTTTTGTACGAGGATTCCCTAAATTAGTATTAGGGGGAGGGTTGTTAGGTGGTAGACTCCCTATGGGATTATTGGATAGGCTTGTGTCAATTATCCTCACATTATGGTGAAATGTTTGAAAATAGGAATTAACTTAATAATTATGAAAAGGAATGGAACCACCAATAGCATATGTTTGAGTGATGTAAACCATGTTGCAATCAAAATATGAGGGAGGAGAAGAGGTACTCCAAGAGTGAGGATCTTCTTGGGAAATAAAGGTAGGAATAAAATAGCATCCCATATAGTGTCTAAATGGATTCAAGTCATCCAAAAATATTTTGATAGGGAAATTCATGATGATTTAAGAAAAAAATATGAGATCAAGAAACAAGAATAAAAATAGAGATAGAATCAGCCAGGGAGAGAACAATTTCAACTAACAGGTACAAAGTTGGCTAGGTTAATAGAGTATGTAAAGAAAACTCACAGAACAAGAAAATAAAAGGACGCAATAAAGAGGGTAAATTATGTGCTATAAGGGATAAAATTGAAATAGGCTAAATAGATACACAGTCATATTGGTTTATTAGTGTAATTTTAAATAGGGAACATGTTAATAAATAATAAGACACAACTAGATAGATCAATTGTGTACTACTTAGATAGGGGTTAAATACGAAGATAAGGAAACACAGTTAGACATATCAACTATGCATTATAGGTAGATATGTTGAATAGTCTATAAGATACTATGTTGACAAGGATGACAATGTTTTAAAAATAGAGAAATATTTTTCAATATAATATCTAAGAAAATTAAACTAATCACACAAGTAATTGGATTAATGCAATTTATCCAATTGGAACACATAGTACAAACCTTACACCAACACTGGTTAATGCAAGTTTTGTAATAAAAAATACAATGATCAAAGATAAATTAGCAACTTGAAAGTAAATGCTAACTAATTGATCATTTTTAAGTGTTATTAATTTATATTGAAGTTTAATTTTAATGTGATTTGTAAGTTGGCTATAATGAGGAACTAGAAAGCAATCTAAGGTTGGTTTCAAGAAGTTTAGCTTGAAATGGATTTGTATTGGTGATGGTACTATCTTGGCATTGGGACCTACCCCTTAACTTAATAATATTGTATAAAGAAGGGTTTTAGGTACTTTGACAATATATACCATCAACCACATGTTCATACTTGGCCAGAAAACCAAGTCAACTTCCCTTTGTTGATGAAATATAAGTAGGCCTTGGTAAGACAAATGTTTAATACTTTTTATGTGTAAATTGATTTAAAAGTGTGTGTAAACCATAAAAATAGAGTGATTAATATGGTAATTTGAATAACCACCTAATTAATTTATGTGTGTTACTCTAAACATGCAAGCAATTGAAAGGAAAAGTGAATTAATTACTATCAAAAAGAGGTTAATTCCTTGACCATGAAAAGTAAAAAATCAATTTAGATGACACTATCTGCAAATAATGTAAAATAGATTTGACTGGTCATTACTATTCTACAAAATAAAAATCTAGAACATAGTCAAATAGGTTGATTGTGTCTTCAAGATAGAAGACAAACTATAGAACTGTGTCGAACTGGTCAACCCAGTTGGTTATAAGGTTGTAGTTTTATAGACTATAAACTTATGAAAAATAGTACTAAAAAGGAAGAAATAAAATGATAGAGAGTAAGATTTAACCTTGATGGGTTTAAATATGTTTAGATTAAAAAAAATTATGTTGTGATTCTCAAATGTTGATTTAAAAATTTTGCTAACAAAGTTGACTGACTCGATGGAGTTTTCAAAACTTGTGTGATAAGAAATTAGTTATGAACAGAGTCGATTGACTCGACTATGTTTGTAGACCTAGATACTAAAAGAAGACAATTGTTAATAGAGTCAACTAGTTTGACTATTTATGCAAATTTTGAACTAAAAAAGAAGACTATGTTAAATTGATTGATCCAGTAACCTATAATTAGAAAATACCTACATAGACAAAACAAAGTCATTTTGGAGAAATTATGCATAGACTGTTAGAAATAACTAATAGGTTTGATACTATACTTCAAAACTAGAAAAATGTAATATAATGATAAAATAAAATAATGAAATAAAACCTATAAGGGTTTGATTCATGTCGAGTTCACTAGAATGTATACAAAGAAAACTACAATTGATTTATTAATCTATCCTAGATCAGATAAGATAAATCTTACTTACACTTATGATTGTTGATACATTAGATATTTTGGGTTATGACCAAGATGGATTTGCTATATCTAACCAAGGGATCTCTTATGAGAATAACATCACTATATAGGGTTCCAAATCCTCTATTCAAACAACACCATGTAATAACCCTAGCTAGGTCCTATGTTTTCATATTCACACATTAAATGACAAGTAAAGTAAAATCTAATCTAGTGTTCACCAAAGCTTGTGGCATAAAGTGGGGGTAATAAACATAGAAAATAAGCATGCATAGGATAGTCCTAATTAAGATATGTATATTTAAAACCCTAATATATGGAGAGGGCAATATATTCAAAATCCATTACTTGTGTTATTTCTATCTACTAAAATAGAGGAGTAAAGTGAGAGATACTTACCTTGAAGATTAACCTATCAAGACTCTATCTCTCCCTTGGTCAAAAGTGCTTCTTAAGAGGTTTTTATGGTTTTTAAGGACCACTAATAAATTCCAAAGCATCCAAGACTTTTCCATAAGATAATATTCTTCTCCAAGTATAAACCCTAAGAAATAACTTCTTAAGTAGAATGGTGTAAGAGCATATTGGCACAAATTAATAATTAACTCTTGTTTATCTAAGAAATGGAAAAATGAATGTGTATATATAGTTGAATCTAACCCTAAATATTTTCAAAACTTTAGTTAATAGGGTTATCCAAATCAACTCTATATCATTATTTTCTAATAACAAGTTAGGTCTTGATCTATGTTGGCTAGAGTTGACCTAGACCCATAACATGATTTTAAATATTTGAATACAAGGTTGATGGGGTTGATAGTGTAATGCAAACCATCAAAAAAGGTATTAGGCTTAGGAAGGGACTGAGTAAGGTGTTGAAAATCTTGGAGGAGTGTGAAAGAGAGGAGGCAAGGTTTAGGGAAACACATGGGAGAAGGTTGTGCAGATAGAAAGTGGTGGTATAGGGGACAACAATCCTAAAAAACACCAATGGTCTACCCACCCCTTTCTCAGTGGACCCTTTAAGGCATGCACTCAAA
Source organism: Torreya grandis (assembly GCA_037957365.1). Lineage (NCBI taxonomy): Eukaryota > Viridiplantae > Streptophyta > Pinopsida > Cupressales > Taxaceae > Torreya > Torreya grandis. The sequence continues at coordinate 3,988,620 of JARHVA010000517.1, read as the reverse complement.
GAATCGATAGGCTCCTACAAGAGATAAAAAATTAATAATTGATAAAGTTTGAAAATATTATATGTATACAATGTTCATGGGTGACCAAGGAACATGTTGTAAGATAAGGATAGATCAAGAACCATAAGTTTAGTGTATATTGTATTGGGTCGAATGGTAAGTGCGAGAGATGGTAAGTGGGATCCAAATATAACCAAGTGGTTTTTGATTGGTTTTATTGATCCTATACATGTAAGGCATTTTTTTTTAGATTTTATTTGGTGTAAATAATTTTTGGAATTAACCAAAGAGAGGTGACATTAATCCCTGATCCTTCATCTACTAAATTTTTTTGAATGAAAATATTTTTTATCCCAATTTCTATAAAAAAAGGTGGATCATCTACTTGAAATAGAATCTCATCATTAATCATATCTTCTTTGAAAAATTCCATGGAAGGTTTTTTATGGATGAGAAAACTATTTTGATTGTATGAACATCTATAAATGGAGGATCATTAGAATGGATTTATGAATCATGATATTGTGGTTATTCAATATTTTGTAATTATTGCATAAGTAATTTACAATGATAAGGGGAAGTTATAACTAGTTCCATAAGAGGAATTTTGTAAGGCATTGAGTTAAGTTCTTTCAAAAAATTCTAATGTGATTTAGAGGATGAAGAACCAACATGAGGTTTGTGATAAATGACATTTTTTGTATGTATAAGTGAAATAGGTTGGGTTTTTTGTTTTGTAAGTAGTTCATCATTTAGTTTGGGAGATGTGGGTATCATAATTTTAGTATCTTTTGTTTCATTAGTCGAAGATTTTTAAAGTTTAGTAATAGTATCCTTGTGATCAAGTTTATGTATTTATTTAACTTATCTACATTCACAAACTGATAATTAGTGTAAAATTGATCATAATAGGCATCAATTGTACAAATATTATCATTCAAGTGTTGTGTATTAGAAATAGAAGAGTATTTTTGAGGTTTTGAGGATATGAGTTTAGTAACTAGTTTCTTTTGAGAATCTTTAAGATAATCATGATGACATAATTTTATCAGAGCATCATGGTCAAATGTATCACCTAACATGAAGGAAACCACAAATTCAATAAGTTTGTGACATGTTTCATAAGAATGACCAATATCGGTGTGAAACCAACATAGTTGATTATGATCATACCAAAATGAGGGGCACTATTATTATAGGTGAAGGGTTTAGATGGAGATAATAACTATTTCATTTGTGTTACCATTAATGGTGAGTGGGAAGAAATTTAATTATCTAGTTTGACTACTATTTTCATTTGAGGAATTCGAGATTGTGAATTAGCACTCATAAGTGTATTAGTTAATGTTGGAAAATAGTCTTTGATTGAGTTATTGGTTGGCTCAAATTGTTTCATAAATAAATTTTTTCTTTGATGTTGATTAAATGCTTCATTTAGAGTTTGTGGAGAAAAAATTCAAACCATATATTGAAGATAAGGTGTTAAATTAGTGATAAATTATTTTAAAAAGGTTATCATCAATCATATTGTGATCGACTATATGAGTTAGTGGTTTCCATCTTCTAGTGAAAAAATGGGTAGATTCTAAGGGTAATTTCTTAGCATTGATAAAATGACTAAGATAGTTTTCTAGGAGATTATTTTTTTGAAATTCCTTAACTAAAGCATTGACCAAATCCTTTAATTATGATATATAATGTTGAGGGAGTTTATTATATCATTATAAAACATCTCTTATAGTTTTTTTGACTAAACTTTTAGCAGTAGAAAAAGTATTAGTTTGGACACATTCCTTTTATAGATTACCAAATGATTTAAGTAAGGAAGTAGGGTATTTAGTTTCATCATATTTAATAGTTGGAGATATATTTATAATATTAATGGATACTATAAAAGAAGCTAAGGGTTCATTTTAAAGATTTTGAAGAATATTGTTATGTATAAGATGTTGAGGAATGATATTCGCATTGGTATCCCTAAAAGAAGGAGGAAGGAATAAAATTTTAGTTATTTTGAGGCATGATAAGAGGATGTTTATTACTCATTTGTACTATGTGATGTTTCATTTGTAGCATTTGGGAATTTTTGGCTATTTTCATAACATTCATTTGTTGAATCATTTGAATAGGAATTTAAGTGGTATCAATAGGAGTATTTTGGTTTATAGTAATGGGGGAAGGTTGATGAGTTTAATTATTAGTTTTAGAAGGGGAATATTCCCAAGGTTAGGGATAGGAATGTTTCCTATAGGAGGATTTCCTATAGGATTATTTTTTATGTTATTATCTATTGCTCTAATGGTAGTAATAATAAAGTTAATATAGGATATTATCGTGAGAAGTGTGAAATGGGTTAGACCCATATAAAGAACCACTTTGGGTAATTTGAACCATGTTTTAGTCAATAGATTTAATTGAAGGGTGGGAATAATTACACCATGAGATATTATCTTCTTAGATGGCTAGGATGGGTATGAAAGAATAACCCATGATCTTCTAAATGGGTTAAAATTATCAAAAAAAAGTTTGATACGTGATTTTATGATGATAAGTAAGGTATAAATTATAAATATAATGTATCTATTTATTTTAGGGGAAAACGTTAGGAATAAAACTAAGTTGGCCAATAATTGGACTAGACTGGCTAAATGATTTTGAATCTATTCAGAAAGTGAACTATGTCGACCAGGAGGTATGAAGTCAAATAGGTCAATTTAGTTCATTTATAAATAGGAAAAATATAACATTTTGATAATGAACTAAGTTGGCCGAGATATACGAAGTTGAACAATTTGATTTAATTAAATAAATAGGATAATAGAAAAATATAGAATCAGACTAGGTCAAGTTGGTTGACCTAGTTGGAAAGATAAGAAAATATAATAGTGTATAATATGAATAAGTTGACATGGTCAATATAGTTAGGTAAATAAGAAAACAAACTATCCTATAACTTAACTAGGTCAAGATGGTCGATCTAGTTGATAAAAATAAGAAAATAAGAATTCAAAGTTGAAACACTCAACACATAATTTGTATCAATGCTGGATAATATAGTCCACAATACAACATAGAATATCAAATAGTAACTAGAAAGAATATAATTTAGATGCTAATAAATTATATTAAAAGAAGATTATTAAGTTTGTACTAAAGGTTATGATTGATAATGTAATCTTACAAAGCTTGTCCATTGGATAGTGTTGGCCCAATGTTTGAAAGCACTAATTATGGAGGAAGTGTCATTCTCATAGCCTACTAAACCTAGTTTCAAGGGTAAGCTAAAAGTAACTTCTTGGTGTTAATTTATAATTGATACACTGAACAATCAAATGGATAGTTGGATTTTTAAGGTTTAATACAAATAGAAATCCCAGGCATTTTTAAAATACTATGAGGTACATAGAAACTAAAGATCATGTTTAGCTCTATAATATGGATATAAAGCATTGGTGAAATCCCTTCACACCATGATATCTCTAATAATTAAACAAAGACCATAAACAAAATATCATGTAACCTTTCACTACAATTTCTAAGTAGTTTTAAAACTAATAAAACATGATTTCTAGGGAAAGGCAAGCAAAATGAAAAAGGAAACAAAATAATTTGTCAAAATCCAAGTTTTAATTTTTTTAAATAAAATAAATAAGTAGACATATATAAATCAAATTGATTGTAATTACTATGAAATAGAAGTTAATTTATTTTTCCTATGCTATAAAATATAAACATGCATAATAAGATTGATCAGGTCGATCTATTTGGGCAAACAAGATAGAACAAAGTTGAGTTGATCAACTCAGTCTATTGCAAAATGGGATGGAACAAACAAAGATGAATTTTTTGACTTAAATAATATGGTATAAAAATAGGTAGAGAACTAGATCTAGTCTACCGATCTAGTTGACTTTGTAGGTATAGTTTTATAGAATTGAGAAACTGAGAAAAATAATACAAAATTTAAATTTTAGCTAAAAAGTGGGAAATGAAATTTACTTAAAAATTGAAAAATTGAAAATACTATGCTATTTATAATTAATTTGGATAATATAACAAAACCAGCCAAATTGATGTAGTAGTTTTTCTTGAGAATGTTGAATTTTTGTTTGACTATGTCATCCAAGTGATTTTTTAATCCTGTAAAGGTAGAAATAATGTTATTAAACAAAATCAAGCTAAGTTATCTAATTTAAATAATACTAATAAAAAACAATAAAATGGAATGTAGAAAAGAATAAAATTGAGCAATTTGATTTAATTAGGCATAGAAAGTAAAATAAATGATTGGATCAATTAGTTCATCCCAGTTGTCTAGAACTAAAAACTCTGGCATAGAAAATAAAACTGGGTCAACATGGTTGAAAAAGTTTAAAACCTATGCACATAACATATAACTAGGTCAACATGATCAACTTCTTTTAAAACCTATGTACAAAAAATAGAACTAGGTCAACAAGCTTGACATGGTTGAAAACCTATGCATAGAATAGGAAACTAGATTGACAAGCTCATCTAGTTAACTATAAATAAAAATTAAAAAATTACAAGGGTTATATTTATGTCGAGTTCACCAAAATATATGCAACGAATTAGGATGGATCTGTAACTTGTCCTACTTAGTGGATTCCAAGCTTAGAGAAGGTAATCTTAACAAAATAGTTCATTACATAGCTATTTATATCAAGACATGACCAATTCAGATCTATTAAACCTAACTAAGGATATATTATCACAAAACAGCAAAGAAGAGAGTTCCAAATCCTCTAGTAAAAATACATTATGCAATAACTCTACCTAGGTCTACAATTCATAAAATAAAATTAATTTAGTGCTCACGAAAACTTGTGGCACGAATGGGGATAGCTAATAAAAAAATAAAATAAAACATGTAAAGAGAAATATACTTAAGTCAATCTATAGGTAAAATAAATAAGGAGTAAAGCATTCATCCTACTAATTTTTGTAATATCTAATCTATGAAATGAAAGAGTAAAAATTAGAAAAACTTACCTTGAATTCAACTTATTGTGCCTCAAACTCTCCCTTGGCCAATAGTGATTTTAAATATGTTATTTTGGTTTTGTATGGATCACACTATATAAATCAACTCTAAGATAAAATACTCCTACTTTTAATTCAAGACTTTCCCACAAGATAAGTTTCTTTCCCTCTAAGTTAAAACCCTAAGTAGTGACTCCTCCAATATAGAATAGGAAGAATTTAAAGCTATAACAATGTGAAAATGACTTTTCCTCTCTTTATAAATGAAGCGAATGGGGTATTTATAGCCAAGTATCAAACCTAAACCCTCCTAGGAATTTAGCTAACAAGGTTGTCTAGGTCGATCTTATTTGGCAAAAAAAATGGCCATTAGGATTTAAACTAGGTCATTAGGTTGACAAAGTTATGCAACATGTGCTAATTTCCTAACAAGATCGATCAGTCTAACATAATTGGAAAATGAGTAAAAAGGGGTGTATGCTTAGTTAGGGGATATTTTAAAAGGTGAGTTTATTAGAGGACTGTATAAGTAGGTTTTAATTTCTTAAGGAGTTAGATAAAAGTAATGTGTAATGGTTTGAGGTAATGATATAGGGACCAACAATCTAGTGAAGCACCAAATGTATATCCACCCCTTTTCCAGTGTACCCTTTAAGGTGTACACTTAGAGATATTAAAACTTGATAGGATACTATAAGAGAGAAAGCATCAATAAATGATAAAGTTCAAAAATATTATGAGTATACATAAACCTGTGTCGCTGGGTCATTTGGCCTTCCTTTTTTATAAATAATTTTACTTTAAAAAAAATCATGTGTGTGTGTGTAAATCTTTTTTTTTACCACACACACACACACACATATAATATTCCTCTCCAAACTTATATAGTGCTCTAAAAACCTTTTGGAAGTATCTACATTTGGTGGATCCTATAAATATTAAGGTAGTTCTTGTAAAGTTGGCAGTAAAGCTTATAAAATTTAGACCCCTTCTCCAATGCAATTTTTGAATTTGTAGTTCAATTTCAAATGCTAATATCTCACGTTCTTGATCTCCTTTTTCCAAACATTTATTTTGTCTATTTTTTTGCACTCTACATGGTGGTGTATACAATTTCTTACTTTGATGCATAAATTTTCTTAATGAGGCATTCTCCATTTTTTAACCTTATGGAACTACATTTGGGCTCATACTATCTCATTTTAAGGTGCAATTTCTTAAAAATATGCATGGCTTTTCATGTACATCATAGTGGTGCTATTAATTTGTATTCACTATGATCAAGAATTGTAATTTTAGCTTTATAGCCTCTTTTTGGCAATTGTAAAGCATTGATATCATAAAAACTTTGTTTTTTTTCAAGTGAAAATTTTAACCACACTAAAATATAAAGTGCAAAATCATATTTTCTTAGAAGGTTCTTTCATTGAGTAATTTTGGGGGGGTTGTGGTGTGTGATTTTGCCCATTTTTTTTGAGTTATCTCTTATGCTCTTAAAAAATTTCAATGAGTGATCCTAAATTTCATCTCTTAATTAAATAAAAATATATAACTTATAAATCACATTCATGGAGTTATTTAATGGGTAAATGATATTCTCACTACATAGAGGAAACAATTCTAGAACCAATCAATGCTAAGAAAAAATGGCATGGCTCATTGAAAAATACCAAAAATCTTAGATACTTATGTACATTGATTTCTCTTGATATTATTTTCTAGATTGATCAATTTAAATCACCTAAGGAGGCCTGGGGGAAAAATTCAATAATTTTATAGCCAAATTGATGACGTTAGGGGGTATCAAATTGATAATGACCTCACTAATCTAGAACAATTTTTTTTGACAATATCCAAGATTATGTCACTAAATTACATGAACTAATATCAAAAATCAAAGACTATGGTATTGAGAATAAGGATTTACACTTGGTATTTAATGTGTTAGGTAAGCTTCCTTCTAAATATGTAACATTTGTTTCTATTTTTTCAGATTCATCGACTAACTATGGGAAAAGCTTACATGATTCCTTCATTTAAGTCATTTTTAGAGATTTTGATGCTTAAATGATAAAATTTAATTATAATTTAAATTATCAAGCCATTTAAGTCACAATTTTTGGTGGTGGGTCACTCATAGCATGTAAAGGATCTAATAAGAAGAAAAAACAACCAATACACATAGTCATCTTTTCCTACACTAGCAGATTCTAAATCCTCTACCAAAAAAAGGGATTCATAGTATAAGAGACCAATTTGTTCATTTGAAAGAAATTTAGTCATGATGAGCATCATTATCATGTCAGGAAAACTAATGACTTGACCCATCTTAATAATAATCACATCAATTTTCCATCATCCTACATAAAGGAATAATCTCCTTCCACTTCTTCCAAATCAAATAAAGGGAAGGTAAAATAACTAATAATAGTAGGAAAATATTCATAGTAATGGAAACTTGACTTAGGGGCTACACATCATATGAGTTATGATCAAGAATAGTTTTATTATTTATAACCATGTTCATTGGTGCATATTATTAAGGTGATGATCCATATGTGGATGGTATTGGGAAAGGTTTAGTTGACATGCATGATAGCTCATTTGAGAATGTTCTTTATGTTCTTAACTTAAGTGCCAACCCTATTTTTGTCTACCAAAAAACTCATATTGGGAATGGTAATAAATTTGAGTTTTTTCCTAATTTCATAGAGATTTGGGATCTTATGGATAATTCATTAGTTTCAATGGGACATTGTAATCATGAATCTAGGATATATGCATTATCCCACTTTGTGTCTAATTTTCCTTATACCATTTTACTCACTCATTCAAATTCATTGAGCAAACTATGGCATTAATGGTTTGGCCATCTTAACTTCCATTATATTTAGCAGCTCAGATCACATACTATGGTAATATGACTCCATCCTATCCATTTTTAAGATGGTGTATGTTAAGGTTATACCATAGGGAAACATCCAAAGGATAAATTTGATAAAGGGAAGTCTTGGATGGATTTAAAAGTCCTTGAGATAGTTCATAGTGATCTCATGGGTCCTTACCTTGTATTTTAACAAGACCCATTATGTAATCATCATTGATCACTATTCTAGATATAATTGGGTCTACTTCTTCCACTAGAATATTGGAGTCTTTGATAGATTTAAATACTAAAATGCTCATGCTAAGAAGCAATATATAAAATATCATTTTATTTAGGAAGCCATAAGCCATTAATATTACATTGTGATAGAACCATATAAATAACATGGTTGAGCTATAACTATTGAGTAACAAATAATATTAAATAAGCCTACATCTAGCTAACTACAACAAACATATGAAAATAACCTCTAACAAGACTAACCAAGAATAGCTATGTAGGTAACCACTAATTCTAATGACCTATTTACCAAAGTAAATACCTTTATGTAACTAAATGTTACATGTTACATATTATTATTTAATTAATCTAACACCATCCCTTAATGAATAAATCATATATTTTATTCATTATTACAAATAAAATATTAATTTCACATGAGTTAAACCATAGTGTAGAGTTGCTTCCTATGCAGTGAGGTATCAAAATTTCCCTATTATTACCAATCCATCTTACCTAAGTATGTGAATAATAAGCCACTACAACCACCAAGTAGAGTAGGAAATGATATTGAATACTAGGTTTATGGGAGTCTATTTTTCCTTGAATTATTGTCATGTCTTGGATGTGTCATGCTTTATCTATTTGATACAGTGATCAAGTATAACAAAAAAATTTAGAGTATATATCAAGACTAAACAACATAACATATATCCTAAGACATTTTCTTGTGTTGAGTTGTTGAAAACCCAACACCTATTACTTTCCATTGTTGAATAATTTTAGGACATTTATTGTTCACAAAAATCTTGTGTTTTTTCTATATGCCCCTTCCTCTTTCACCAATCTACATGGAAAATTTCCATTTTGGTTTGACTTTGGTCTTTAAACTTGTGCTAGGTTTCAATACTTGTGAAATAGTAGTAAGATCAAAATTTACCTGCTCTTCACTTTGCATATTCCATTTTCCTGACCTTATAGATTTCCCTTCCAATAAATAAGGAAATTCATCTTTCCTTATATATTTTATTGTGGTATGGTACCACTTAGGATTTTATTTTTGGTATTCTTGAGTTGATTTTGAAGAGTGATAAACACTCTTGTCACCACTAGAACTTGACACTTATTATATTTTCATTTTTCAACCCTATTTAAATTTAGTACCAAAAATTGTTCTAGAAACATCATCAACATGTAGCAATACATTATTATTAGTATATTGACCATTAATATAAAATAATGGTACCTTATCGTATACATAAACATCTTTACTAACCATAAATTTTTATGTAGATATGTCTAGTAATTTGTATGCATCTCTTTGCTCACAATAACCAATAAACATGAATACTTTGCCCACTATAAAAGAAGTAGATCCAAAAACATGAAAAATTACTTACATATGATGTTTTACCTAAACATGCTTCTATGGTATTACATTTTTCAAGGTTTTTATGGGACTTATGTTGAGAGTGTATACTATTATATTCACAGCTTTTGCCCAATAATAATATGGTACATTCTAGCTATCCACCATACATCATTCCATCTCCATCACTATCGTGCTCCTCCTTACCATGATGTCATTATTTTGTGTATAATAGTACTTAGTTATACCTTCTTTCTTGCATAATTTCATGAATATTTTAGAGACAAATTCATCCCCATTAATTAATCTAAGAGCCTTTACATGGTTTCTTCCCTATTTCTCTACCATAGCTTTCTAGGCAACAAGGTTAGATAAACCTTTTGAATTTATATGAACAAAACAAACACACATTTTTTTAGAAAATTCATCTATAATCAACAAGTAATACAAAGCTCTTGATATTGAAGATGTTTGCATTGGACCATTAAAACCCACATGTATCAAATCCAATGCATGCTTACCTCTTTGTTCCTTACCAATGTCAAATGAATTTGAAATTGGTTTATTTATTTGACATCATGAACATACATTATGACTATTTTTAATAGAATACTTTTTATTTACCCTGTTAGTTTGACTTAATGTATGCAAATTATCATAACCAAGGTAACCATACCTATTATGTCATACCTCACTAGTGATTTCAACCATTTCTAGTGCATGTTCTTTACTATTTTGGGATCAATCAACTTATACCATCCCTTGTTACCAATACCATTAGCAATGACTTTATTTACATGAAGATTATTGACCATACATTTGTTTCCTTTAAACTCCACACAAAGGTTAGGATTTATAATTATTTCACTTATGAAAAGAATATATTTTTTCATTTTAGGAATAAATCAAACATTTTGAAAAGTGTAACTAATAGAATTAAAATAAATATGAACATTGTCATATCCTTTCACACAGTAAACCCAACCATCACCTAAGGAAATTGATTCATTATAACTATCATCTTATACTATGTTTATATACTAGTCTTTATGACATGTGTAGTGTCTTGATGCACTTGAGTTTAAATACCATATTTTTAAATCCATTAATTGATCTTGTATCGCCATAAATGCAAATTCATATGCTAAATTTTGATCATCTTCTTCAGCCACATTTATAGTTTGTGACTTCTTTATCTAATTTTTCAAATCATATTGTTTATTATGATAATATTTTTTCACATGACCAGGTTTACTATAATAAAAATATTTCCATTTAGATTTAAAATTACATTTACCTTGTGACCATACCATGAGTGCACTTTCTATAGGCTCTGATGTTGAAGTAATGGACTATTCCTACCACCTTTCCTTCTGTATGAGAAGAGTAAACAACTGCTCAAAGTCCAATCTCTGTGTAATGACTCTACAAAAGAATCAAATGAAGATGGTAAATTATACATAACTAAAGTAATGTGGTCTTGCTCATCTAAATATTTTCCCAATACCTTCAACCAATAAAAAATGCCTTTCAACTAAAATAAAAGGTTTTTTAAGTACCAAATAATGTCAAATTTAGAACCTTGATATTTTTCCTAAGGTGTTTCCCTATTTCTAGTGCATTATTAGCATTTCTAACTTCTAAAATTAAATTGTCTGCTATAAATAGTTTTAGAAGCATTAGTGTCTCATGATGATGTTTATCATAGTCATATGGTTGATCAATTAGTCTATATTATTTACCAAGGATAATTTTTTTAATGTTTTGATACTCGCTAACTATAATTATCCTATGACTCCATAAGCTAAAGTTTTTGTCACTCAGTTTTTAAGAATCTAGAAATAACAAATGTTGCAAACTAGCTATTTTTACCTAGTTTTCATGAAAATAATTAAATTGGAAAAAATATAATGACCTTTACAAATATTATTTTTAGACAATGAATCTAACCTAAAATTGAACAAATCTTCTAATTTTTAGGAAAGAATTATTTATAGTTTGTGATATTTTAAATTTTTTGTATTTTACAAAATTGTTTAAAAAAGACAAAAACAATTAAATCTAGAGTTGTATAGCTTCATTTACAAAATTTATTTTTCTATGTGCATCAGGACATAAATTTGGATAATGTGTAAAAGCTTCATTTGGATTTATGGTTTTCTCCCAATAGAATTAACTATGATTCTTCAGGGAAATTTTTAGGCAAAATAAAATTTTCTAAAATTTGAAAAAGAAATTGAAATTAAAGATTTTAATTTAAATCAAAATTTTCCTTATTTATTATTTTCTAATTAAAAGTTTATACTAAAACTTTCATAATCTAATGGACCAATAAACAAACACCTATTTGCAACAATAATGTAGTAATACATGGCATCGTGATTTTGCATAGGTAGTGGATTCACTTCTACATATGGAATGCCACACCTTCAAAAAACAATTTTAACTTTGACACACCTTTACCCTTAACCACAAACTTGGAATATAAATTTTCAAATTCCAAGACAACTATGATTTTGTAAAGTATGGTGCCTCTCCAAGCTATGGTGCACCCTATGTTCCCTTATATTTTGGCTACCCAAATGGACCAAAAACATGTCAAATCTTCCTTCCTGATGATGTAAATTTTTATCCTAAGATATTAGGCTATTTTGAAATATAAAAAAATTGAAATCCTATTAGTATGGAATCCCAAAGCTCTATCCTTCCACAATAACAATCATAAATCTCACTATCATGCTCTTTTTCATCTATATGCCCCTCTCTAGGTGGAATTTTAGTAGATATAAACAAACTTATAGGTCTGATCTTGTTTATTAGATTTAAAACAATGAAAAAAACAATATAATACCTATTTTTTTACATACCACCTCCTCCTTGGAGCAATTTTCCTCAATATGCAGTCAAATGAAATGCCTTTTTCTTCTTTCTTGGTTGATTCTTGTTCTCTCATTTTAAAATAGAGGTTTCTTCTCAAAAAATCTTCACTGAGTCTTGTTAATTCTATAAAATATTCCCTCATAGATATTTCCTCTTCCCATACTCACTTTTGAGGCTTCCTCCAAGATCTTCCAACCGTTAGTTCAGAGACCATATTATTTTATCTAGGAAGCCACAAGCTATGAATATTACATTGTGATATAGCCATATAAATAGCATGGTTGAGTTATGACCATGGAGTAACAAATAATCTTAAATAATCCTATGTCTAACTAACTATAACAAAGGCATGAAAATATCCTCTAATAATAGCAACCAATAATAACGACATAGGTAATCACTAAGTCTAACCACATATTTATCGAAGAAAATACCTTTATGTAACTAAATGTTACATATTACGTATTATTACCTAATAATTCTAACATAAAATATGTCAATATTATTTACACCAAAAATGTTCAAGAAAATGTGAACCATCACCTTGAGAAATTCAACACTCTTGGATAGATTGAAATTCAACATTCAGTTGTCTACACACCACAGTAGAATGTTGTTCCTGAGTGAAAGAATAGGACCTTGAAGGAGATTACTAATATCATGTTTTATGTTTGTTCTCTTACTACATAATTTTGGGATAAATCTATGACTATGCCTCTCACATTTAGAATTGAGTTCCCCGTAAGGCCTTGAAAGTCATGACTTCTTTTGAAGCTTGGTGTGGTAGGAAACTAGTTGTGTGGTATTTTTCATTTTTTTGGCTCATCTTATTTTATATGCATTAATCATATAAATGGAATACTTTATAACATTAAAATTATCTTTTCATCTATTTTTTATATCCTAATGGTGTCAAAGGGTATCGACTCTTTGATCAAGAGACAAAGCAACTTTTCATTGAGAGGAGTGCTTAGTTCAAGGAAACACCTACTCCCTTTTCCTCTCACACTCCTCTATCCATAGTGGAATTTGATGACAGTGACGTAGAGGAGTCTTATTCACCTCTACCTCTATAGGGGTCATATCTAATGGTTATATACATTACTCCTTTATCCCCATATTCTTCATCACCTTGTTGGGTTCAAAAAACTCTATAATCAAAAAGAAACTTTGTATAGAATCCTTTATAAACTTGAAGGAATTGGTGACACCATCAACATATTCCACATGTATCCATTGCCCTTACTTACAATCCAAAATATTTTTTTGATGCATCAAGTATTAATGAGTGAGATTAAAAAATGGAAGAAGAGTATCATTCCTTGATTAGGAACCACACTTGTAACCTTGCCCCCTTCCTAATGGAAGGAAAATGGTTTGAGATAAGTGGATATATCAATCCAAATATTTAATAGATTGAACTATTTAAAAATTAAAATCATTTATAGTATCCAAAAGGTTCTCATAGGTTCCTAGTGTTAACTCCATTGAGACATTTACCCCCATTACTAAGATGACCTCCATTCACTTGATTATTGTTATTTTTGCAGTTCATGGTTAGGTTTTACATCAGATGGATGTGAATATTTATTTTTTTCATGGGAACATTCAAGATAAATTTTACATGGAGTAGCCACATGGGTTCATGTATGATTATTATTTGGTTCTCAGATTGAGGAAGTCTCTCTATGGCCTTAGACAGGCCCCTTGGTCTTGGTATGCCAAGATGGAATCATTTATTGTATTGGTCATATTCTCAAGATGTTACTTGGACTTGAATGTCTACATTATATGACAAGATAACTCCCATTTTATTTTATTCATTTATATTTATGACTTGATTCTTACTAGGAGCTCCTCATCCATCAATGGCAAATTCAAATATGCTTTACACAACTAGTTTTCTATGACTAACTTGGGCCTTTTGCACTACTTTCTTAGGATTTATATCACTTATTATTCTTATGAGATAATTATTTATCAACCAAATCATGATATTTATCTCTTAGATCAGTTAAACATCTAATTTTAATCCTACACTGACTTACTTTATATCAAGAGTCAATCTTGAGGTGACATGTTTCACTCCACTAGTTGATTCCACCTTCTATCTTTAGCTTGTTGAAATCCTCATCTATTTGAATCAAACTCACCCTAACATTTAACTTTTGGTTTCCCTGGTATCATGATTTATATAGTAACCACATGAGATTTATTGGGAAGTGGCCAAACAAATCCTAAATTACATACAATTACCTCATTGACAGGGGATTCACTATGTAACATGGACTAGTCTAGACTTGTTTAGATATATAGATTCTAATTGGGTTGGTGATGTGATGGTAATAATCCCACATCTAGCTCCAAATTTCATCATGGTTCAATCCCATTAGTTGATAGATAAATAAATAGTATTTATTTATCTCTCTTTGACTAAGGTTGAGTATCAGGTGGTTGTTAGTGATGCCATTGAGGATGTTTGGATTAAGCATATTCTAATTGATTTTTGAATCACAATTCCTCTACCATATTTCCTCCTTTGTGATAACTATAATGTCATCTAGATCTCAAATAATTAGTTCACCATCAACAAACCAAGCACATTGAGAACCACATGCACTATATCAAGGAGCAAATTTAAGAGTAGGCCATTGGTCTTCACCAAACCCTTCATTGATAGTAAGTTACATTAATTGTAATCTCTCTTGTGGGTGTGGTAAATTTATTCAATGATTATCACCTAACCTTCTCCCATCATCCTCTCATGTGGGCGGGGGGGTGGGGGTTGGGTGGTGGTGGAGTTTTTCCTAGGATTTTTCTCCTTCTCTTCTATTTTGAGGGGATCATTTTGTACATGGTTACCTCATCGGTCCTTATTAATGGGTCCCATTTTTACATATTTTAATTTTCCACTCTAAGTTATACTTATGGAGGGGTGTTAGTGTCAACAAGGTTATTTCCCCAATGGGTTCCACTCTTGGGTCCATTTCACACCCTTTCATTTAATTTTTTTTTATGTCTCATCTCATATGATTATGACACTTATCAAAATCATATGCCATATTAGTGAGTGGAATTTCCATAAATACCTATTTTTAATTCATTTTAAACCAAATCATTTATCACAATTGAAGTTGCACATGAAAAGTCTCTCATTGTATTTTTACATCCTTGATAAGAATACAATTTCTTATTGTTAGTTTTGATCTCTTTTTTTTTTAGTGTTTCAGTTAGGCCTTTATATCTTTTTTGGTTATCTCCATAGCCAAATATCACACATATGCAACTAATATTTTATTAATAACACCTAATATAAACTAAAAGGTGTCAAGACAAAGGGGCCTTAACACATATGGAAATAATAGTAGTATGGCATTTATATTGATAAACACCATGTTGTTCCCACATAAAAGTTTACTTAGAAAAAAAGTCTCAAACTTATATTGATTCCACTTTATAAAATCCTTTCATCTTGAAAAAACCTAATTACATGTGGGAGGTAGAACCATCTACTAATGCATATATCTCTTTTCTAATATGTTAGAGATACAATCATTAAGAAGGGGGGTGAATCAGTGAGCCCAAATATTTAAATTTCAGTTTTAGTCCTTTAAACTATTAACCAATCAACATATATTAACTTTATCAAGCAACATTAACAAGATAGCTTATTCATTCAAAGCATACACAAGATTAAATGCATAACACATAGTTCCTATGGGAAACCCTCATGGGGAATTAAACCCAAACTCAATCCTATAACATAATGGACAAATTTCTGATGATAAATTATAAACAAGAGACTAATCAACTCCTTTAGACCAATAAACCTTGATCATATCCTCCTGACCAAAGGTATTTAGTGAAACACATCTTTCACAAGGAGCAACTAACCCTAAGGAAGACCAATTCCTTTAGACACTCCTTTAAGCATTTTCACCTTAGAAATGGTGTATTTAACATTTGATGATGTATATTTATTTATCTAACCCCTACACAAACTCTTTATCTATCTCAAACGAGCCTCTCACATAGGCATGCCATAATCTCTCTCTTTCTTCACTCACATTGTCCTCATATGCACACTCAAACCTTTTCGCATATCTTCAAACTATAAGAGAACTTATATGACATCATAAATATGACCTACAATTCATACACATAGTCAAAAAATTTATCTTATTATCAACCCATCCATTGGTCACATCTACTTCTCCTTCACTCCACCACTCTCACATGCATACCTTGCACTCTCTCACAAAGTCTTTTCCAAGCAAAAAAACCATCACATTTGGTTTCACAATATATATAACATTCATGAATTATAAATTCCAAAATATTTCATTATCAGCCACAAAAAATGACTTCACCCTTAAGGCATCTCACATGGGTCACACTTAAGTATAATCCACTTTCAAATAGGCCTAAGTCACTTTTAGGTCCTATAGAGACCCATTCAACTTTTTGAAACTTCTTCACACAAAATAAAAACACAAAAACACTTTTCCAACTCATGAAACCATGACACATGATCTATAGGTCTACCTTAAATGTCCAAATCCATCATATTACCCTTTTGCTTAAGCAAAACATGCTTAAACAATATTCTATGCACACAGTCATTATGAGTGAACACATAGTCACCTTCTAAATCATTGTTCATACTACATACAAATGGTTAAAACTTCATAATACACACATATAATCCTTATGGAGTCTAAAACAATCCCCAATATATAATTCACCATGAAACATCAAAATAACATCTACATAAGCTCAATTACTCTTCTCGGGTCACTTGTAGAATAAATATGAAACCACAATCAACTTTTAACCTTAATATATTTGATTTTGCACACTTATATAAGTTAAAATTAAGTTAATTATATTAAAAATGGAGTATTATTCATCTTTTATTTTTATATCATGAGAAAATTCTATTTAGATAGAAAAATATGGTCTAAAAAACATAGACTAGTTTTTCCCTTATTAAATTTGAATATTTAAATGACAACGATCACAATTAAACCTCGAACACTAAGCTCGCATATTGTGTCCTCATTGCTTAGATCAAATATGCACCAGCAATATTATTTTATTTTTAACACATAAGTACCAATTTTTAAATGTTAAACCTCAATCACTTTGACCTCATCTCGTACAATCTTGTAATGTTGACTCTACGCGATCTGTCGATCTCTACAAATCAACTAGGTCTTTAACTAGAAACACTCACCATTTGATCAATATTTACAAACACCCACTCACTATTATATCCTTATCCTTTTCCTTAACTTATTTTTCTAACAACATGCACTTCTTTCCATCTCACTACTTCCTGTCATCTTGGAACATACACACTATGTTGATCTTTTATAAGATGCTCGATCTTTATCTTACTAAATAATTATCATATTGACCCATTTGAATCTATTCACACCATTGAATCTAGAATTATGAACTCCCATGAACCATTATATATCCACTAGGTCCAAATCTTTAACATCATGCAAATTGACTAAGTATGGGGACCAACTGTACTATGGATGGAAAGTCTACTTTACACAGATATATCTTTTGCCTCGATCAATCTCATGACCTTGAATTTACACCATATGAGCACCTTTCATAAGGGAATATAACCACACAAAAATTTATCTTGAAACCCTCACACATATGAGATATATCACCATTAGAATGCCTTTTCAAAATATTCTATCACAGAGCCAGCTATGCTTAGAACTTGTTTGGGAGGCCAACTTTGCTCCTGCATAACTTTTACTGCACTATAATGAATAATCTAAAATATATCAAAAATAAACTAGGATAAAAATTTAACAAACCCATATGATCATATTCTCTTTAAAAATCCACATGTGTGATATATTACACCATTAAAATGCTTACTCAGCTCTTTTTTCCACATTGCAAATTTGGCTAAGTATGGGAAAACACTATCAAAATGCCTACGAGTCCAAATTTTCACCCACATATCTTTGATTGTACTTAGACACATGAATTTAGATTTAGTTAATAATAAATAGGGACTAATGTGATCACAAACATATGACCAACTCCCCCTAACTCATTCCCATGTGGCAATGGTGACGTCAATAAACTACCTACTTAGAATTTCTGCCACTGGACCCAAACTGTCTAGATGAGAACTATGGACTAACAGATGAATTCAAATTATACACACAAGTACTCAAAGCATATAAAACATCTTAGGGACATTTTTCACATCCTTAAAACACCATACTCATCCTTGAACATCTCTATCCATGCCAAAACTGAAGATCAACCAAGCCAACTTCAAGCACCCTAGAACAAGCACATTGCACACTTTGTCATTGTCACTTAGGCTATAAAATCAATTAATCCACTCACTAAGACACCTCCATGATATCACTAACAACTCTCCAAAAATATCGCCCTTTTTCATTAATGTCAACACCCATCAAATATAGCAATATACAGCTCACCTTCTCTCTTCAAGCACTCTCACAACAAGAACTTTCTCCCCCTATGACACAATGATAAAATGGGTATAATTTGATCTTGAGAACCTAAAAATACCACAAAAAAGAGATGAATACCTTAAAAAGATGATGAAAACTCCCCTTTACCTTAATTTTTACCTCTTCTTACCTTGATAACTTCCTCTTGCTCTATGCGAGCACTCTCTTCAACCAAATATTGTAACCAATGAAGAAAGAACACACAAAACCACTAGAGTTTGATGGAACTCACCAAGAGGCAAATGATAGGGACTCCCCCTAAGATCTTTGAGCCATTTCACCTTTTAAGCATCTTCAGATCTCCACACACCATGAAGAGCCAACACATATGCTTACTAGCCTTCTCTCCCAAGATACTTCCATGACCACTAACTGTACCTCTACACTATAGCTTCTTTAAAAACCTCTAGAGTAAGTTTAATAAATTTTTATTCCTCATTAAACAAATACCTTATATTTATTCATAGAGAAAGAAATGACACCCAATATTTATCTTAGATATTCAAATGTAGCTTTTGATAAAGGTTTGGTCATAATATCTGCAAGCTACTCTTTTGTAGGCACATACTCTAACTTAACACATTGATTATTCACTTGTTCTTTCAAAAAATGATATCTAATAGGAATTTTATTAGTCTTTGAGTGCATAACAAGATTCTTTGAGATACTAATTGCTCTAGTGTTGCCACAATAGATAAAACAAGGTCCATTTTATCTTACCTTATAATCTTCCAAAGTTTGTTTCATCCACATGAATTGTATACAACAAAGAGTTGATGTATATTCAGATTATATAGTTTATAGAAGAACTAAGACTTTATTCTTGATTAGCCAAAACACCAAAAACTCCCCCATGAAAAAGAACCCACCACTGGTACTTCTCCTATCAACCACACAACCTGCCCAATCTACATCAGTATAAGATTTTAAAGAGAATTATTTACTCTTGGGATACCATAAACCACACTCTATGGTGCCTTTGAGATATCTCAAGATCCTTTTGACTATGTTTAAATTAGATTCTCTAGGGTTAGCTTGAAACCTTCCTACAAGACCCACTACTTGCATGATATCAAGCCTAAAAGAAATAGAGTACAAAAGACTTCCAATCAGGTATCTATACAAAGTTTGATCAACTTTTGGTGAGTTATCTAGTTTACTTAAATTATGGCCTGTGATCATTGAAGCACCCATTGGATTACAATCCATCATGTCAAACTTCCTCAGTATATCCTTAATGTATTTAGCTTGTGAAATGAATATCCCTACATCAAGTTGATTAATCTGTAATCCTAAGAAGAAAGATAGTTCTCCTGACATTGAAATTTCAAACTCAATCTTCATAGTATCTACAAAATCCTACTCATTTTATCAATGTTAGATCCAAAAAATATTTCATCAACATATACAACAACGATTATTTGATGATTGACTTCTATCTTAATGTATAAATTACTATCAACTACCCCTTTTTTAAAATCTTGACTCAAAGATACTTATCCAACCCATCATACCAAGCTCTACGACCCTGTTTAAGACCATACATAGCCTTCTTTAGTTTACACACAAAATCTTGATTACTTGACATGAAGTATCCTTCAGGTAACTAAAATAGACTTCTTCTTCTAAGTTACCATTCAAGAATGTAGATTTAACATCCATTTGATATATCTTAAAACCCTTGAAGATTGCATATGCCAAGAAGAGTCTAACTGCGTCCATTCTTGCCACAGGAGAAAAATTGTCATCAAAATCTATTCCTTCAACTTAAGCATATCCTTTACACACCAATATAGCCTTGTTCCTTATGACTTCTCCTTTCTCATTCATCTTATTTTTGAAAACCCACTTGGTACCTATTGATTGAATATTTTGTCGATTAGCTTACTAATAAACAAAATAGGTCTGATCAGCTAAAGTAGGAAGATTAGTCATCCAAATGTGTAGGTTTACCACATCAAAAGGGCAATGATCTCTCCTCTCATCAAGGGGAGGTTTCCTATAGGTAATATATATATATATATATATATAAACACAAAATAATACTCAAGGGTAGGACAAACCATCCATCTCTCTTTCTTTAGAGATGATGCATGCAAATCAAAGGAAAAACTCAAGGGAAATGATAGACGGCACTCCTCTTCTTTCAGAAGTACTATTCAGTAAACCACAAGAATACTCCTGGTAGTAAATGCAAAATGTAGCAAAGGATGTAGTAACCATCAAATCGAGATGCAGCACAAAGTCTCCACCTGAATTACTCAAGAGTAAGATACGAAGGACAATGAGGGTACAAAGTATTCCCAAAGTCCTTTACACAAAAATGAAAAGAAAACACAGTAAAGGCAATTATGGGGGCATAAAGTCTCTCCACACTTGACTCTTCAAGACACCTTCTTGACTGTTATCACTAATTGTGCTTGTTGAATTAAAAGAACAGAAGATATATTAAGGAAAAAGACATAAGAACAGTTTCCCCAATAACAAAGATATCACAACATAAAGTCTAAAAAATCACTTGCTTTCTTATTCCAATAACAAAATATGATCAACAAACTGAGCTCAAAGTCTTAGTGATGCCTTTCAATTTGGGCAGAGTTTCATTCTGATTGTCAAAAAAGAGATGTTTTTTACAATAAAAGAGAGTCCCTTATATAGCCTCTTCAAGAAGGACTTGGGCATAGTAACACATCATGTTGCATTGAAAACTATTAGGAAGACAAGCTAGAAATTAGGGGCATTTACCCATTTGATTTTATCAATGCAAAGAACAAGTCATGTTATTGAAAGTTTGCAATTTTCAATGTCCACCTGGCAATCTGATCCTACCTTCATCATTCCTCCTTTTTTGGTTATTTGAATCAGGTCCTAGATTCAATTTGTTGTTTTATTCTTTCCTCACTTTTTGTTGGTCTTGGCCTTAAAGCCTGTGAATGCATTTAGGTCTATAGTTTCAAAGGATCAACAGCTATTTTATGAGATTTAAAATTGATGTTTGCACGCCCATCAATATGTTTTCAATGGCTAGATTACTGTCTTGAATTTGACGTCTTCAGGCGCATCACCCCTTGGTCCTTCTTTCATATTTCTTGTTTTACATCTTTCGGAAGGGAAGGTGACTCTTCAGATTTAGAGAAGTATCCTTCAATTTGGTAGCTGAGAATCCCCCATAAGGGCACCTACCCTTCGGGGTCCTTCGGTGGCCTTTTCCTTAAAGTCTCTCACAGCTTTTTCTTTAGCAGACTATTTCTCGGGCTTTCCTGCAGACAATTCCCATGGGTATTTTCCTCAAGATTTCTCCACGAGCAAATTCTTGTAAACAAAAAGTTTGAGGACAAATTCTCGTAGACAAAAAGTCCACAGAAATTTCTCACGGATAAAAAGTCCACAAAAATTGTTTCATTTGCCTTGGTCATTTCTTCGGGCTTTCTGCCTACAGCTTCTCCGAATTCTTTCATACTTTTTGTCTGAAGGAATTCCTTTAGACAAAAATCTGAAAGAATTATGACTGTCTACCTTAAACAAAAATTTTGAAAGAATTTACCTTTTCGGCCTTCTTTGAAAATGACCCTTCTGAAGGGTGTTTTTGTCAACCAAGTGCCCTCTGAAAGGAAACTTGTCCTTTGGGAGGATTCTTTGAACTAAGTCGATGATCCCTTTGATTGAACCAACTGAGTGAACCGTTTGATTGAACCAAATGTTGAACCAATCCATTGAACCGCTTTGTTGAACCAAGTCGATGAACTGAGCTTTGTTGAACCACTTCGTTGAACCAAGGCAATGAACCGCTTGGTTGAACCAAACTTTGAACCAAAATAGTTCAAGCCAATGGTTCAATTGAATAAACCAAGCCTTTGAACCAAGTGGATGAACTAATTATTGAACCATTTGTTTGAACCAACCGTTGAACCAAGTTTTGGTTCAACGGTTCAAACAAAGCCTTGAACCGACTGACGAACCATTTGTTTGAACCAAAGGATGAACCACTCCGTTGAACTAAACATTAAACTGCTTGGTTGAACCAAACGTTGAACCATTCCTTTGATTGAACCTATTGAACCTTGAACCCATTGAACCTTTAAACCAAAATGGTTCAATGGTTCAACAGTTCAATGGTTCAAGCCTTGATTTGGCTAAGTGCTTGCCGATGGAGATTTTTAAATGAACCAAGGCACTAAAACAATCTTGCTGAGTTTGTAGAAACCAAGTCTATAGTTTTCTCTAACCTTGAAAGAGTTCATAGAAATCAACCTATAAAGCCCATTGAACTTGGCCTGTAGAGTCCGTAGATTCAAGCCTGTAGAGTCCATAGATTCAAGCCTGTAGAGTTTGTATATTTATAAGAAGCTTGAAAAATGAGGAATTTGAATGCCCAAGTCAAATTTTGAAAAGGGAAGAGAAAATTTTGGTCTGTAGAACAAAAATACTTCAAATGTGTTCCCAAAAATGAGTGATATTTTTTGGGGGACAACAGTTGGCTCCAGTTGGGGAACTTCTATCAATTGCAAAAAGAATTAAAAGGAGTAGAATCCAGAATCTCTAGTGTCTTCATGTGTACCATTGGGTTATGGACTCATGCTACCTAGAAATGGAAGGCATTAAAAATGGAAACAAATAAAACAAAATAGAATTAAAAACTATACAAATATACATATATACAGATGCAATGATCTGACACTTCAGGAGTTGAATGTTTCAAATGCTGCTTCTTGAGAGACAGTGAAAATAGTGTGCCATCTTGGTAAATCAGCA
Source organism: Torreya grandis (assembly GCA_037957365.1). Lineage (NCBI taxonomy): Eukaryota > Viridiplantae > Streptophyta > Pinopsida > Cupressales > Taxaceae > Torreya > Torreya grandis. The sequence goes on along the minus strand of JARHVA010000517.1, from coordinate 3,964,988 downwards.
AGAAGACATTTTGTCCCCAAAAATGGTGATGGGCGAATGGAGCTCTCCACCAGGAAACTAATTTTTTGCATCTTTCTGTTGACTCTTTCTTCTTCTTGCCCCATGGTAGGATGTGGTCTTCAATTTGAAAGCTATAACTCCTTGCTCTCCCTGTGAAGAGTTTCATTGCCTAATTTTGGTTTGCATCAGCATGGTTCACCATCATAACTTGTTGCTCTACTAGTCTACTCTAGCACATGATTGGATTGTCCATATCAAACTCCTGACAAATTATCAGCTTAACATCTCCTTTGATGTGAAGGAGTTTGATTTCTTCATCTTGAGCAATCTTCAATCCAAGCAATAGAGATTCACATCTAGCTATGTTGTTGGTGTTGCTGACTTGGAAATTGCATGAAGGAAGAATATCTCCTTGAGGAGATATCAACACAGTCCCAACTCGATTGTTGGTGTAAAAATTGTTGTCATTAGATTTTAGGATCAAAGCATCATCAGAAGTTGATCTCCTATTAGATTTCTCTTTATTAGAGATGGAAGATCCTTCCTTACTTGTATTGTGCTCTACCAATTCTCTTGAAGTCTTATTTGGATCAATTCCTGGATTATCAGCTATAGGAATTTCATTTATAAAAACATGAACATCCTTTGTGGTAAAGAAATAATTACCCCTGCCTGAAGACTCAAACAGAATTTATGTTGCAGGGGCTGATGTTTGGATGACCACGTATTTTACCTCCTTTTCAGGGAGCAATCTCTTCATCATGCCTTGGACAGGGATGCTTGCTTCAGATAGGTCCATGCTTAGTTCTCCTTCCACGTCCTTACAAAATTTTCATCCAAGAAAAATGCCATAGGATGCTGGGACGTCAGCCACCAAGACAGTCATCCTAATTCTCTTGTCTAGAAAGGCTGCCAATGCAAATTGGGCATCTTTAATTTGCCCCAGCAATGGTACTTGCTTGTTCTCCATGAAGAAACATCTTCCAAAGGTTTTGTTCAATGTGAGACCTAGAGACTCAGCTACTATAGTAGACATGACATTGTCAGATGCCCTGGAATCAATGATGCAATTGTTGAGCTGATAACCATTTATTAACAGGGAAACATAGAAAGGTTCTATTTTCCTAGAGGTAGATGGAGGAGTAAAGACAAGATTATTTGGAATGGTGATCAGGATTAGACTGCAGATATTCAAATTCAGACATTTGTATTTTAGTCTTTTTGACATGATCGATTATGTCAAATGGTTGAATTGAGCTAGGTACAGAGAAAGGTACTTTAACTTTTTGAGTTTTAGGAGGGATGGGAGGTGGGCTGATTTGCAAAATGGGAGTAGAAGGTGAAGGTGAAATTGATGTACTTACATTTTGGGTGATCATTAGATCCTTTGACTGAAAAAGCAGAGTGGTTCCACGCTTAGCAATTATGACTATTGGTTGCAGTTGTTCTTTTGCCTTCCCTTTATTAGCTTGCTGGACTGATTGGTTCTTGGATCTGGTAAACACTGCATATGATCCATCAATAGCTTCTCCTTTGCTTTTAGGTTCATCTTGGTAGTTTAGGAAACCAATGTGGGATTGCCAGCTAATTCTTCTTGATTGTCTTCAAGGAGATCAGCATCATTTTATTGATTCAATTTAGGCTAGAAAGAGAACTCTGATTCTACTTCAAGATATCCCATTGTTGAATTAGTTGGAGGAGCTTCTAGGGCAAGTTTCCCTTGTGGAGGAGGAAGGTGATTCTATTGCCCTTAATTCCTGGCAGCATTGCCCTGATATGACTGACTTGGGAATGTCCTTCTTGGCATATCTCTGTATGAAGGAGTAGAAGACATTTCTTGTGCCATTTTCTTTTTCAAGGCTAGTAGTTCATTTGCTAGCTTTTGCACCATTTGATCTGTGGTGCTTGTAGATGAATATTCAGAAGATGATGAAACTCTATTTCTATTTGGATCTCTTCTTATCTTCCCTGCTAAGATGAGATCATCTTCTACCTCAGTGGCCAAACGTTGATCTGTAGCAAGATCTATTTGACCAGCACGTCTTAAGAGAAAATTTACTTCAGGTAACTGAGAGTTAATGAAAAAGCATTTGAGATTCTTAGCTGTAGGTCAAGCTATTACAAGAATTATGTTCCTTAGTTTGTCAAATTTGGTTATGAAGTCTCTCATAGGCTCATAAGGCTCTTTCTTCATCTGTGTAAGTTGAGCCAGAAGTGCATGTGCATCTTTTATAAATTTGAATTTGGCTTCAAAATTATCTTTGAGAGTATTCCAATCAGTCATTGACCGAACTTGTAGATGATAAAACCAATATGCAACAACACCTTGTAGTGTCTCCACAAAAAGCTTGACTGCTACATCTTCAAATTCTACTTTGATTACTCCATAAGCTATCCTGAAGGCTGCAATGTGTTCATCAAGATGAACTTTCCCATCACCATAGAATTTGGGGAAATTCTTCTTTGAACTGTGTGGAAGCTCATGTAGAGGTGGAGTAAGATTGAGAGGACCAAAAGCATTACCCCAGGGGCCTTGAACTACCATTGTAGGATTATGAAAAGGAGGGATAAAAAATCTCAGAGGGGTAATTATTGGCAAAGCTTTATCAACAATAGAAGTAGATACTTCATCTAGCAATGGAGATCTGACTTTAGTAGGAGGAAAGCTCTTGGTTCGTTGGAGACGAGATGGTGAAGGAAACAAATCAAAATCACTTTGTTGTACCAACTTGAATACAAGGTTAATGATACCTTTAGCCCTTTGGCTTTGTGTATACCTTAAATCTACCAGATTGTGAAACAAAAATGGAAAATAATTGACCTTGCTTCAGTTAAAGCTTGAGGCTTTAAATTGTGCACTCTTTCCTAGTAGCTCTACTTTTTGCAAACCAGATAAAATAATGGAGGTGGAAGAAGATGGTAAGGGTATGAATGGATAATGGATAAGACAAATAATGGAGTCACCATAATCTATAATGGATAAGGGTTATAATAATAATGGGTAAGACACAAGTGATGTTTCAATCTTAAACTTGAAGTTCTAAATTGCACAAAATTATTTATATCCCCAATGGAGTGGCCAAAAACTATTGGTTGAATATTTTGTCGATCAACGTACTGATAAACAAAATAGGTCTAATCAACCAAAGTAGGAAGATTAGTCATCCAAATGTGTAGGTTTACCACATCAGAAGGACACTAATCTCTCCTCTCATCAAGGGGAAGTTCCCTGTAGGTATGATATATATATATATATATATATTAACAAAAAATAATACTCAAGGGTAGGACAAACCATCCATCTCTCTTTCTTTAGAGATGATGTGTGCAAATCAAAGGAAAAACTCAAGGGAAATGATAGACAACACTCCTCTTCTTTCAGAAGTACTATTCAACAAACCACAAGAATACTCCTGGTAGTAAATGTAAAATGTAGCAAAGGATGTAGTAACTAGCAAATCATGATGCAGCACAAAGTCTCCACCTGAATCACTCAAGAGTAAGATATGAAGGGCAATGAGGGCACAAAGTCTTCCTAAAGTCCTTTACATAGAAATGAAAAGAAAACACAGTAAAGGCAATTATGGGGGTACAAAGTCTCTCCACACTTGACTCTTCAAGACACCTTCTTGACTGCCATCACTAATTTTTCTTGTTGAATTATAGGAATAGAAGATATATTAAGGAAAAAGACATAAGAACATTTTCCCCAACAACAAAGATATCACATCACAAAGTCTGAAAAATCACTTGCTTTCTTATTCCAATAACAAAATATGATTAACAAACTGATCTCAAAGTCTCAGTGATGCCTTTCAATTTGGGTAGAGTTTCATTCTAATTGTCAAAAAAGAGATGTTTTTTACAATAAAAGAGAGTCCCTTATATAGCCTCTTCAAGAAGAACTTGGGAATAGTAACACATCATGTTGCATTGAAAACTGTTAGGAAGACAGGCTGGAAATTAGGGGCATTTACCCATTTGATTTTATCAATGTAGAGAAACAAATCACACTATTGAAAGTTTGCAACTTTCAATGTCCACCTAGCGATATGATCTTACCTTCATCGTTCCTCCTTTTTTGGTTAATTGAATCGGGTCCTAGATTCAATTTGCTATTCTATTCTTTCCTCGCTTTCTGCTAGTCTTGGCCTTAAAGCCTATGAATGCATTTGGGTCTATAGTTTCAAAGGATCAATAGCTATTTTATGAGCTTTAAAATTGATGTTTATGTGCCCATCAATATGTTTTCAACGTCTAGTTCACTGTCTTGAATTTGATGTCTTCAGGCGCGTCATCCCTTGGTCCTTCTTTCAGATTTCTTGTTTTACATCTTCTCGAAGGGAAGGTGACTCTTTAGCTTCAAATAAGTATCCTTAAATTTGGTAGCCGAGAGTCCCCCATAAGGGCACCTTCCCTTCGGGGTCCTTCAGTAGCCTTTTCCTTAGAGTCTCTCATGGCTTTTTCTTTAGCGGACTATTTCTCAAGATTTCCCATGAACAATTCCCATGGGTATTTTCCCTGGGCTTTCTCTATGGGCAAATTCCTATGGACAAAAAGTCTAGGGACAAATTCCTGCAGATAAAAAGTCTTTAGAAATTGTTTCATTTGCCTTGGTCATTTCTTTGAGCTTTCTACCTACAACTTCTCTGAATTTTTTTAGACTTTTTGTCTAAAGGAATTCCTTCGAACAAAAAACCAAAAGGATTATGACTGTCTGCCTTAAACAAATTTTTTGAAAGAATTTACCTTTTTAGCCTTCTTCAAAAATGACCCTTTTGAAGGGTGTTTTTGTCGACCAAGTGCCCTTCGCAAGGGCACTTGTCCTTTGGGAGGATTCTTTGAACTAAGTCGATGATCCCTTTGATTGAACCAACTGAGTGAACCATTTGATTGAACCAAATGTTGAACCAATCTGTTGAGCCACTCTATTGAACCACTTCGTTGAACCAAGTCGATGAACCAAGCTTTGTTGAACCACTTCATTGAACCAAAATGGTTCAAGCCGATGGTTCAATTGAATGAACCAAGCCTTTGAACCAAGTAGATGAACTAACCATTGAACCATTTGTTTGAACCAAGTTTTGGTTTAATGGTTCAAACGAAGCCTTGAACCAACTGATGAACCATTTATTTGAACCGCTCCATTGAACTAAACATTGAACCACTTAGTTGAACCAAACATTGAACCATTCCTTTGATTGAACCTATTGAAACTTGAACCCATTGAACCTTTGAACCAAAATGGTTCAATGGTTCAACAGTTCAATGGTTCAAGCCTTGATTTGGCTAAGTGCTTGCTGATGGAGATTTTTAATTGAACCAAGGCACTGAAACAATCCTGTTGAGTCTGTAGAAACCAAGTCTATAGTTTTCTATAACCTTGAAAGAGTCCATAGAAATCAACCTATAAAGCCCATTGAACTTGGCCTACAGAGTCCGTAGATTTTCTCTTCCTACTGAGTTCATAGATTCAAGCCTGCAGAGTCCATAGATTTCTAATAAGCTTGAAAAATGAGGAATTTGAATGCCTAAGACAAATTTTGAAAAGGGAAGAGACAATTTTGGTCTGTAGAACCAAAATAGTTCAAATGTTGTCCCAAAAATGAGTGATATTTTTTGGGGGAAAACAGTACCTATAACATTTTTATCTTTTGGTCTAGGAACTAAGTCCCATGTTTCATTCATTTCTATTTGATCAATTTCTATATTTATTTCATCATTCCAAATTTCATCTTTTCTAGCTTCCATGAATGTTTTGGGTTCAATCATGGATAATAGAGATGAGTCTTGTTGATTCTGATTGATCAAGATTATCCTTATAGTTTGCAACCTTGCACCAATATTTCCAATGATTTGAAAGATTGGATGATCTTTTTAAATTCTTCTAGATGGAGCATTAAAATCTTGTTTTTCTTCCTCCTCTTCATCTTCATCATTTTTTTGAACAGATAACTCATCATTATTTACAACAGTATTTTGAATTGAGTTACTTACCTATAATTTTGGCTTCTTAACTCTACTAGTCTCATCTACCCTTACATTTGAACTTTCAATAATCCTTTTAATTCTCTTGTTGAAGTACCTATATGTAGTATTGATATAGGAGTAACCTACGAAGATTCCCTCATCATACCTTGAATCAAATTTACCAAGATTATCTTCATCTCTATTGATGAAGCACTTGTTCCCAAACACTCTACAATGTTTGACATTAGCTGCTCTATTTTTCCATAATTCATGAGTATTATCACCATTTGATCTGATTTGACACTTGTTTAGGATTTAAACTAAATTTTTGGTTGCCTCTTCCTAACCATCTGATAGTTTGGAATCTTGAAGCATGGTTCTACTCATCTCTTAAATAGTCATATTCTTCCTTTCAAAAACACCATTATGTTATGGTGTTCTAGCAATAGAATATTGTCTCCTTATCCCTTGTTTTTTACAAAAATCATCAAATTCATGAGACCAAAACTCACCTCCTCTATATGACATTATGCACTTGATATTTGACCCTTTATCATTTTCTACAATCACTTTGAATGACATAAAATTTGCAAAAGCTTCTGATTTTTCTTGAAGAAAAAATATCCAAATCATCCTAGTAAAATCATCAATGAGAAGTATGAAGTAGCTATTACATTTTATACTTTAGGTCCTCATAGGTCCACATAGATCAGTTTGGATAAACTCTAATGGCTTTGTAGTGTATAGCTCCTTGGATTTGTATCTTCTTTTAGTTTGCTTCCCATGAAGACATGCCTTGCAGAGAGAATGAGGAATCTTAGAAATTTAGGGCATATGCCTTACCAATCCCTTTGAACTGATCTTTACCATGTTATCAAAATTTATATGTCCAAACCTTTTATGTCAAAGTTATATTTCTTCCAATTGACTCATGAAGTGTTCCTCCTTCTTGGATTCATGGAATACATACATGTTATCTATTTTATAAACATTTGTAACTGATTTACCATCCTTTCTTAATTCACAAACATCATCATGAAAAGTTACAACATTTCCTTCCTTACACTTAAAGATTATGTTTCAATCCTTCTACATATAAGACATTAATAATCCTAGAATGACCATTATCCAAATTCACATTACCTTTGCCAACTATGTTAGCAGATTTCTTGTCCCTAAATCTCATTGAACTAGGGTTGGTCTTCATGAGGGAGATAAACTTGCTCATATCCTATCATATGATTTGAGCATCCACTATCTATGAACCATCTCTTGTTCCCATCTTCTTTATTATGTAAGGCTTCTTGAACAAAATTTGACTCTTCCTTTGGAGGACCGCTTGAATTTTACTTCTTTTCTTTTTCAATCTTAGACTTAGTCTTCTTGAACCATTTGATGGTGTCAATGACTTGTATATCCTTTTTCCAAAAAGCTCTATTGTAGATTTTGGCTATATGACCTTTTTGGTTATAATTTTGACATATAAGATTCCTTTTGATCTTTGGAATTAAAGCACAATCCCTATATCTATGACCAAATTAATTGTAGGAGAAGTAGTACCCATTGAAGACATTGTTCAAATTTGACCTACCTTTCTCTTGATCATCAACTATCCATGAATTTTCATTCTTGACCCTTTTGGTGGAGCTGAAATCCCTTTTGTCCTTGGATAAGAGCATATCTAAGTAAGTCATTTATTTATTTTCAAATTGTTCATCCCTTTGGTTGAGACCAGTAACTATCATATTCTACAGATTCTTGACTATTACTTCTAGATCTTTAACTTGCATCTTCACATCATCCATGCTTGAATTGACATCTGATAAAGCACATATCAGTTTATCATGAAGACAAGCCACAACCTCTTTATTAACCATTGTACCTTTGATCACCTTCTAGTTGTTAAACTTGTAAGAAGGACCTGCTCGAATACTAATTTTAAGAGGTACAATCACTGAGAGAAGGGGTGAATCAAGGATCTTAGATATTTTAATTTTAATTACAGTCCTTTATACTATTAACTAATCAACATATATCAATTTTATCAAGCAACATTAAAATGAGAGCTCATTAATTTAATGCATACACAAGATCAAATACATAACACATAGTTCCTATCAAAAACCCTCATGGGGAATAAAACCCACTCTCAAACCTATAACACAAATGGACTATTATCATATAAAAAATTACAAACAAGAGACTAATCAACTCCTTTAGACTTGTGAACCCTGATCATATCCTCCTAACCAAAGGTATTTAGTGAAACACCTATTTCACAAGGAGCAAATGCTCCTAAGGAATACCAAGTCCTTTAGACCCTCATTTGAACAACTCCACCTTATAAATTATTTATTAACACCTTATGATGGATCTCTATTTTCTAACATCTACACAAACTCTCTCTCTATCTCAAATAAGCCTCTCACATAGGCATGCCACAATCTCTCTCCTTCTTTACTCAAACTATCCTCATATGCACACTCAAACCTCTTTGCATATCCTCAAATTTAAAGAGAAATTATTATAACATTAATAACATGACCTATAGGTCATACACATAGTCAAAAAATGGTTTAACTCATTAACTCAACCAATAGACACACTACCTATCTTTCACTCCATAGCTCTCACATGTACCTTGCACTAGTCTCTCTCTCATACAAGTCTAGAAATCATCATCTTCAATTTCACTATATATAGAGATATAATTAATCATAAACATATTGGTTAGCCACAATGCATGCCTTCACCTTTAAGACAACTCACATGGGTCACACTTATGCACAATCCAATTTCAAAATAGGCTTAAGTCACTTTTAGGTCTTATGGAGACCCATTCACCTTTTTGAAAATTCTTCGAGAAAATAAATAACATAATAAAACTTTAGAATATCATGGACCCATTATAAATAATCTATAGGTCCCTCTTAAGTTCCAATAACCATCAAATACCATTTAGTTTAAACACAAATAGCTCAAACACTTCTCTGTACACACAGTCGTTATGAGCAAACACACAATCACCTTCTAATATTTTAGTCATACAGCATACGATTGGTAAATATTTCATAATACACATATAAAATCCTTATGGAGTCTAAAACACTCCCCAATAGTTAATTCATCAATATATATCAAAACAAGCTCGAATAATCTTCTCGGGTCACTTATAGTCCATACACAAACACACAGTCAACTTTGAAGCTCAAAATATTTGTCTTCACACACTTTCAAATATTCAAATAAATATTTACAGATGTACCTTGTATTCCTTTTCATTTTTATTTTTAATTCATGGTCAAATTCATTCTAGATCAAATGATATGGTCCAAAAACCACAGACTATTTTTTCCCTTGTTAAATTCAAATATTTAAATATAAACGGTCATAGTTAAACTTCAACCACTTTTTTCGCATCTCATATCCTCTCAAATTTGGATAAATTATACACCATTGATATTTTCCTTAACTTTAATGCATATGTGCCAATGCTCAAATTTTAAACCTCAGGCATTTTGTCCTCATCTCGTGCAATCTTGTAATGTTGACTCTGCAAGCTCCATCAATCTTTGTGGATCAAACAGGGATTTAACTATCAATGCTCACCATTTAATCAATATATTAAAATACCCACTCACCATTATATCCTTATACTTTACCTTTTTTTACTCATTAAACATCATGCACCTAGCATCATCTCACTTCATCTTGACATCTTGGAATAAACATGCTCTATTAATCCTTTTGTAAGGAGATCGATCTTTACCCAGTTTAAGCATCAAAAACTTTGACTTATTTAAATTTTTATGCATCACATATCTATATGTATGAAATCTCATGCACCATTCTATCTCCATTTGGTCTCAAACTTTAACTTCATGTAGATTTGGCTAAGTATGGGAACTATTGAAATATGCCTGGAAGGCCAACTTTGGACCATAATACTTCTTTTGCACTCACTTGCATGATCTAAAATTTGGACCATATGATCTCCTCACATAAGAGAATCCAACCATGTATAAACTAATCTTGAAACCTTCACATTTTTGATATATAACATCATTTAAAATCCTTCTCAAAATCTTCTGTCACAGAGCCAACTATGCTTAGAACTTGTCTAAGAGGCCAACTTTGATCCTACATAACTTTTGCCACACTATAGCACATGATCTAAAAACACTATTTGGCTAAGTATGAGAAAACACTATCAAAATGCCTAAGAACCCAAGTTTTCAACCACATATATTTGAATACACTTATGTTCATGATATAATATTTAACACATATAAACTAGGGACTAATGTTATCATAACCATATGACCAACACCCCTGACTCATTCCCACATGGCAATGGTGATGTCAGCAAATAACCTACTCACAATTTTTGCCACTAGACCCAAACTCTCTAGATGAAAACTATAGACTACCAAATGATTTCCAATTATACACACAAGTAATAAAATCATATAAAACATCTTAGGGACCTTTTTCATATCCTCAAAACACAATACTCATCCTTGAACATCTCTATCCATGACAAAACTAAAGATCAACCAAGGTAACTTCAAGCACACTAGAACAAGCACATTTCACACTTTATCATTGTCACTTAGGATATCAAATCACTTCATCCACTCACAAGGACACCTCCATGACATCACTGATAACTCTCCAACACAATACACCAAACTAAGTACATATGGTTAACATTAAGGTTTCAATGAAAAATGCAATCCTATGATGGTGTCATTTAAATATATTTATTTTGCCCATATCACTTTTTAAAATGAAGTATAAGATATTTCCTTTATCCATAGTTGTGAGTGGAAGGGGCACTATGTCCTATTACTATTAGGGTGAATATTTTATCATGGCAACAATGGAGTAGGGATCAAACTTTATGATTTTATCCCCCATTGTTCAACAAAAGCAGTGTTACCTATATAAAATTTATTTTTTATTAGTGTAATTTTTTCTTACAGGACTTGTGAGCACATCAATATTCCTTTGTGTACATCATAAAGCATACACTAGGATTAGGGTGGGCCAATTCATGGTACTTTTTAATAATTACATGATGATCATCTACTATATTTTACTCATTCATTCATGTCATGTATTTAGCTTATTTTTCCTCAAATATTTCATGTTCCCCCTTTCCACTCCTATTCTTCCCATTTATATGTTTCTTCTTGACATCATTTGTCTAGCTAACGACATTTTGTAGCACTCTGCTAATTACTCGACATCATTGGCTAGGAAAAGATGTTCTTGTTATGGCCAACATGTCTTGATTATTTTTGAACAAATTGAGACCCCTTTTTTATTTAAAATTTATGTACAAACCTATTTTCAATATTCATCCTTGTCTAAAGTTTGTCTAAATTATGAACCCAATTAGAAGGTAAATGAGTAAAAACTAAAATTTCCCCTTTAAATAGTCTCAAGAGGTTTCCACCATGCACTCAATACTTAGTTTTCATCACAACAAGATTACACACCTAGTATTTTATATACCCTCATGAACTACTTTAATATTTGGTGGTCACTTTGATAGATCCTAACTTTGGGATCACATTTCATTTCACAACATACATGTATTCACAAATCAAGTGACTAGACCAATTTCAAAAGTAAATTAATAAGACAATAAATCCACATAATCCCTTAGAAATTAAATTTTAACTTATCCTTTGGTGAAATCTATTATTATGTGACTTCTCTAGAGAGGCCACATATCTTTGTTTGTAGATTCGCTTGTTTAGTGATCACATATATTACTTTTTTATTTAAAATGTTATGATCATGGGGTCTACATTTATTTATTTTGTGAAACTAATAATTGAACACATGTAGATATAAGGTGAATTTGATATTTAAATGCATCCACAAACTTTACAGTGGTCATTTAACAACAAAATAATTTTTTTTTTCTTTCATGATTGCATGACTGCAAGATGATTTCCATGTGTATTTTTTCCAAGCCACACATTTTATTTGATAAAAATGAATCTATGGTTCTTAAACATTTGATATATATTAGTGAAGAGTTATTTATGCATAGGAATGCGTAAGAACATCAAAGAGGAATAAAAAAGAAAATATATTTTAATGAATTCATAGACCTCACAATAAAGCTTTTTAATACTATAGACTCTTTTTTACTCTATGACTAATCCAATCAAATGTTTTCCATGTGTCATGCTCCAAATAAATGATGTGAAAAGTGAAGGAGACTTAAAATGACAAAGGTGTATTATAAAAAATTTCCACGTAGTTAAAAAAATATGTGACAAAGGAGAAGATGCAGCCAAAGGGAATGATAAATCACAATAAATAATTCAAATGTATCCACTAACTTTAACTTAAAGGCATTTCAAGCTCAAACTCACTTTGTGACTTTATGAGGGTAGAGTGACCAAATTTATCCAAATTTATAACTTTAATTGGACATGGTAAAGGTGAAATGTGACAAAGTTTTGGATCTCAATGAATACAAAGACAAAGTGATAATATAAGGCATCCATGGGGAGGAAAATAATATCACAATGAACATTGCATTTCGTGGCCATGAGACTATGAAATCTTGACTCATGGAAGATTGAGATTATTTTTTGAATATTAAAGTCGTAGATTCACCAAAATCCAATTCATAATATTCAATATAGAATATATTTAATAACAAGATAAAAGACTATAATTTTTCATTAATTCATAGATTTATGAGTGTGATTTAATGTTAAAAAGTGGCCTTTTGAGATTTGATTTACAAAATAAAAGGGTGGGAAATTAATAGAAGCATGATCATTTATAAGTGGCCTCCATTGTTAAAAAGTTTCATAGTGAAGAGAAAACAGAATTTTATAGGTTTATAGAGGTAAATTGAGTAAAATTTGTTGAGAGTAATTAATTAATTCACTCCAAGAAAACCAGATCACCAAGAGTGTAATATTGCTTAGATCACAGCATATTTTTCTTTTAGCCCTCCTTAGGAATTCAGAGAAACCAAATTGACACCTCAATTTATTGAATACAAGAGTCATATCAATTTATTATCTAATATATAGGAGGCCCACAAAATTTATATTGATAGAGATCCTACTCATGATGATCAAGAGTACTAAAATGACTTGGTTTAAATACAAGAGGTCAGGCTACACCAAGTTGTAGAAAAACCAAAGGTATTTTCATAAAAAAAAATTATGTGCAATAATTTCACTAAAAGTGTTTTGAATTATGATGTAATATTCTCACCAAACATGAGGTTTAGAGTGGCCTACATTTATGCAATGGCTTTTGTAAATTATTACAAATTACCTGAGAAAACTTTCACATAAAATTAAGTTGTTTATGCACAATGGATGAAATGGAAAAACCTTATTAATGTTTTGAAATATTGGGTATAAAAAACAAATAACTAATTTGGAAACATTAATTTAATCATTAAGCTATCGATAAAGTTTATTCTTGACATCCTTACCTTGTTTGGTTTATTCACCATTTCACTAAATCATAATCTACAATATATCCTCTATTATCTTGAAAACACAAAAATATTTAAATCCCATTCATCCCTATTATATTTATAGAAACTTGTAAAACCATTTCTAATAGTATTTTTCCTTTTGGAACATGACCATGCTAGGTTGCGCAAGACCGCATAGTGGCTGTCCCCTAGAACGACTTTGTCTCCCACACTTCAACAGTTAATTTTTTAAATCAAGGTGTTTCAAAAATGCTCTCTCGTACATTTTAAAAAATTGATTAACTCAAATATTTTAAATATTTATTTATAAAATCATATCAATACATTTACTTGAAAACACCTAGTAATATGATTTCAAATTACTATCCACTCAACAAAAGAACACTATTTCTTTCATTTTTTATTTTTTACGTTCTAATAATCATATGCCAAGAGAATTTATTTTATTTTAGGTCAATGGAATCCATTTTCAATCATATTAATCAATATTATATCTACTTGCATATAGTTTCACAATCCTGCATCACACAATCACGATAAGAGGGAGAATTACATCGACCTAAGGCCTATTTTGGCTACATAGGAAACACTCATATTACATGGGGTTTTATAAGAATAAATTGACTATTATCATTACCAATTTCCCCCTTTTACATTTGATCTCTATTTTGTTTGTTGTGAAATACTAAGGTTTATATTTTACAAGTCTGCAATGCATCTATTCATCCCCTACACAGGATCAATAAACCTTGTAATCAATCACAAAGACCCAAATTGATAAATTGGGTACACATTAAACTAGAATGTGGTCATAATAATTAATAAGTCCATAATGTGGCCCTCTCATCCTAGTGTGATTTTGTATATGCATAGTTTGTAATTATGATTTCAGGTGAGACACATTTAACAAGTATTTTTAAGAAATTTCTAATCACAGGGGTAAGTATATGGAGTTGAAGGACAATTCCATGGACATTTTTGGTAATGTGATCGCATCAATAAATAACATGATTGTGTTATTTAATTAACATGATCATGTTATTTTTGCTTTTAATAATGTGATCGTGTTAATAAGACAATCATGTTACCTATGTTACAAAAAATCAAAACTCAAATGCAAATTCATCATTTTAAATTAGAGTTTCCTTTGTTATCCTCTACTTCTACGATCAAGTTTTGTGTGAGAGAGATAAATGGTTGATAGGAAGCTAATAAATTCATCCCAAAAAGCTGTTAATTGATGATGTTACCATATAGAAGAGGTAAGTGATAAAAATCTACACTTGTTAACCCTAATTTTTCATTATTTTCATTGTTTAACCCTAATTTTTAGTAATTTTAGTAAGTTTTAGTTATGATTTATTTATTTTTAATAGCTTGTCCTGATAAACCTCCATAGAACCCTCTTATTCCTCCTCCTAAACCTCTACAAAACCCTCTTGTTCCTCTTACTATACCTATACCTAACCCTCCTACAATTCCATAAAACCCCCCCAAGTAGTCAGGAGATTCTAATTGGCAACATTATGGGAAATAAAATTGAAATTGAAGAATTAATTGGGATAATGATGGATCCCACTTACACCAACCCCCACTGTACCTAGCTATATAATTATCTATAGATATTATTAGGTCAAATTGACTCTATAATGAGTCAAATTAATAGATGGACTTCATATAGGGATAATTGTAAAGCTTATTATGCTAACAATTTTTTCAGCACTTGAGGTCAAGAATAAATAAATATCAAAATCCTCCATTTCACCTTATTCATTGACCCAACCATCAATGCCCCATTTCCCATAATTGTTAAACATTTTCCAATCCATTGCTGCCAACATAACTTAATCACAACCAATTTTTAGGATCGATGGTGTATGGTGTTTGATTATCCACAATGTAACAACCATGAGGTCTCATTGCATTTTTTAAGGAAACTCTAATATGAGTTTGTCCTTAATCAGATTCTAAACTATTATGATTTGAGTGAGTTTCAGGTCTGAGGGAAAGGTTCTACATAAGATTGACTAGGTGCACGTCATATGCCTAATTTGACTATGAGGATTCATTTCCAAAAGCACCTTGAGTCTGAGATCCCCTTTATAGTTCATCTTGTCATGTAGATCAACACTTTACATGCCCTTAGTTTACTCATTAATACACTCATTCAACATACAATTAGGCTCTCATAGACTGATCTTAGAGATACACCACCTAGTGTGCATACCCGATCCCACCCTTACAATTCTTGTGGAGCTATGTGAAGTGGACCTTCTGATGATGATGGTGCTAGTGGTTTAAAAGGATTGGAAAATATTCTTATGAGTGATGAGTAATTAGCATACACATTTGATGTGCAAAAATCAGCCACTACATAGATGCAAGTATATTTTATATAAATGTCATGTTAAATTTAAGTTATATTTACAAATTTAATTTATCTAAAAATTAATTTACATATATATATATATATATATATATATATATATATATATATATATATGTCATTTTTATGTCACAAGAGGTGACTGTGCCTTCATCATCACAAGAAACATTTGTAACATTTTCTTTGATACAACTATTGTTTACATTTTCAAATCCAACTATTGGCCAATCCATTACTACATCTATCTCTGTTAGGATGACACCTTTTACTTACATAGAGGTAAAATTTTGAGTTAATCTTATGCTCTATTTACATTCATTCTATGTATATTTGCCTTGTAATTTTAATTTATATTTATCTATCAAGTATCTTGATCCATAGGTTATAACAAATTTCCCTAATATATATGGAAACACACACTTACCTTTGCCAAATACCCAGTTCAAATCTTTTCTTTTCCTTCTTTATCTTCCATCTTCAACCTCTTTATCTCTTTTATCACTTTACATTTACTAGGTCTTTCTTGTTCACTCTTATCTACTCAATGGTTCTTAAGCCTCCTTGTATTCATTTAATCCTCCTTCTCTACTTGAGTTCATTTCACTAATCAACTACCTCTATAATATTTCCTTTTAAGATCAACCTCCTCAGTTCTATTAAGCATGGAATATACTAAGAGGGGGGGGTGAATCAGTATATTATATATCTTATAAAACTTTCCCTTTATCAAATTCTACTTAATCAAACATTCAAGATATGCAATAAAACTCAAACAATAAACATCACACAATACAGAGAAACACTAGATATAACGTGGAAACCCAATGTGGGAAAAACCACAAAGAATCAATCTCAAATATATTTGTGAGAACAAACCCACAGGAGCACCATACCCCTTTGCCAAGTACAAACCTCAGCTTCAATTCATGAGCACCAACACACAAGAGCTTCAAACCCCTTTGCCGAGCACCAACCCAGCACCTGTTCATGAGCACCAACCCACAGGACCACCAACCCCTTTGCTAAGCACCAACTCAGCAACAACCCACAAGAGCTTCAAACCCCTTTGCTAAGCACCAACCCAGCACCTATTCGTGAGCACCAAACCCTTTGCCAAGCACCAACTTAGCAACAATTCGTGAGCACTAACCCACAGGAGCACCAACCCCTTTGTGTATACCACACACCTATCTCTTAATTTTGCTATCTCAACAAATGATAGATCAATACAACATCTCCTTCCTCTCTCTCACCTTTGCTCTTCTAAGCTAGATATAACAAATACAATTCATATTCATCTCTCACAATTGCTCTTCTAAGCTAGATATTACAATATCAAATCAACCTCTCTCTTTCATATTACAAATTGCTTCTCAAGCATTTATTTATAGCTTTCCAAATGACCTTTGGCCTTCCCCCTTTGTGACCCTTCAATCCTCATAGAAAATGGTGCCAATCTTGGATGACCCTTCATATCCAAGCATTTGAAAAGTCATGTGGTGACCCTTCATGACCAAAAACATCCTTCCCACTTTTGTCCTTATCTTTGGTGACTTTTCATATTCCTTAAAGTGTCCCTTCATGAGAAATTCACCCTTCCTCTTTTGTCTTCACTTGGTGACTCTTGGTATTCCCCAAAATGACTCTTCATGGGAAAATGTGTCCCATCCTTCTTTTGTCTTTACGTCGTGGCTCTTCGACTTCTCCATGGGCCCTTATTTTGTCTCATATGCAACCAAAAATATATTCGTTAATATTAAATAAATATTAACTCATATTAGCCAAGATATATTTATTACAAACAACATTAAATGCAATGGGGCCTTTATCACCAATAATGTTAAACCTTTGACATCAATGACAATATTTCCAAAAATCTCCCCCTTTGTCATTGATGGCAACCTCAATCGTGAAACTGCCACATCTTGTCACCTGTACATCCTATCATCTGAAAACATACAATAACTCCCCCTTATTGTAGCAATCTGTACCTATTTTTTACACCTGTACATGTACCTATTATTCTCCCCCTTTGACATCAATGGTAAAGGGCCTACCTAGAGCTAACACTTAGCTCCCCCTCACTTGATGTTAAACATCAATGGCAGGAAGTAATAGAAATTAATCCCAACTCCTCTTGCCGATCTTTGAATGTATCCTTTGATCGTGCCTTTGAGAAGATATCTGACAATACATACACATTGTTCCCTATCCTTTGAGCATCTGCAATCAACTCATTTGAATCTTTTCTTCTAATCTCATAGCCTTCAGCATGAAACCTTAATGTGTATCCTTGATCACAAATTTGACTAACACTTAACAGATTATGCTTAAGACCTTTTACATACAAAACATTCTTAGTCTTAGTTCTACCATAATCCAAACTCAAAGTACCTTTTCCTTCTATCTCGGCAGTGGTTTTATCTCTAAACCTCACTGTACCACCATTAATATTCTTTAGAGAAATGGACTTACTTTTATCACTTGTCATATGCCTCGAACATCCACTATCAATTAACCATGTCTGATCTTTACCTCTTACATGCAGTGCTATCTGAACCATCATTGAATCTTTAGATTGTTTCTTCTGCCATGAACATGTCTAAACCTTCTTCCTGATGAATGGATCTTTGACACTCTGATTCTTCTTCTTGATGAATGGAGCTTTGAAACTCTAATCCTTCTTGACTGACTCGAACACGCTTCTACAATATTGAGCTATGTGTCTAAAGTTGTTGCACTTGTAGCATACTATGGTCTCTTCATCAAAGCTTGATAGAGGAGCAAAAGAGTTGTGGCTTCTGCTTGACTGTACTTGACATTCCTTATCCTTATTTCTAAAATTATTATCTCTTTTTCTACATTCTAATTTCTTGTGACCATATACATTACAATAAAAACAATAGCCATAAAAATAAACCTGTCTATATATCTCTAACCTGATTGCCTTTTGTAGCTTTGTTCCTTCTGGCCTTCTCTGTTTGGAATGTTCACTTCTCCCCTTTTTGTTTCCTCTTATGTAAGAGCTTCAACATAGCTCTTTTTCTTTTCAAAACCGATCCCTATCTTATCTGAATATGCTTTTTGACTTTCCAATATCTTATTTAGCATGTTAAAGCTATCTTCAAATTTTGAATCACTGACTACTTTCTTAATATCTTCTTTTAAAGAGGCAATTTCAATAACATACCTTTCACAATCTTTTCTTTCTATTTCCAACTGTGCTTTGAGATCTTCTTCATTCTTCTTGGCTTCTTCAAAGTGTGCTTGTAGATCTTCAATCATTACTGGAACTATCACTTGATTCTTGAATCTTAGCTTTCTCCTTCTTTGATGTCTTGAAAGCCGCTTCTCTCTTTGAGGGTTTATCTTGTTCTGTCCACATCTCATATGCCGTGAGAATAATATGAAGCTCATCCATCTTTAGCTTGGCTAAATTATTCATCTCCTCAACTACTGAAACCTTTGCATCATATCTCATTGGTAGAGATCTCAAAACCTTTTACACCACTGTTGACTCATCCAATGTTTTTCCAAGACCTTGAATCTGATTTATGACTTGCTCAACTTGCAAGAGATAACTTGCTATATCTTCTTCTTCTTCCATCTTCAAACTTTCAAACTACTTTCTAAAAGTCTGTAACTTAGCTTGTTGAACCTTTCCATCACCTTTGTAAATATTCTCAAGTTTTACCCAAATTTCATGGGCAGATTTACATTGCATAACTTTAACAAATTCAGATTCACATAAACCGCATAAAATAGTAGTTAAAGCTTTAGCATTACATTCACTTGCCTTCTTTTCTACTAGAGCAATTGTAGATGTTTGTGGCTCTTCATATTCCTCCACCACTGATTTCCATATGTCGAATCCAAGGGCCATCAAATAAACCTTCATTCTCATGCTCCAAAAAGCATAATTCATCCCATCGAACAAAGGTGCCTTATTTGTAGAAAATCCTTCTTGTGACCCAGCCATTGTGCTTTCCCGATCTACCTTCAAGCTGTAAAACTTTTCAAAAAGGAACCTGCTCTGATACCAATTGTTAAGCACAGAATATACTAAGAGGGGGGAGTGAATAAGTATATTATATATCCTACAAAACTTTCCCTTTATCAAATTCCACTTAATCAAACATTCAAGATATGCAATAAAACTCAAACAATAAACATCACACAAGATAGAGAAAGACACCAGATATAACATGGAAACCCAATGTGGGAAAAACCACAGAGAATCAATCTCAAATATATTCATGAGAATAAACCCACAGGAGCACCATACCCCTTTTCCAAGTACAAACCTCAGCTACAATTCGTGAGCACCAACCCATAGGAGTTTCAAACCCCTTTGTCGAGCACCAACCCAGCACCTATTCATGAGCACCAACCCATAGGAGCACCAACCTCTTTGCTAAGCACCAACTCAGCAACAATTTGTGAGCACTAACCCACAGGAGCACTAACCCCTTTGTGTATACCACACACCTATCTCTCAATGTTGTTATCTCAACAAATGATAGATCAATACAACATCTCCTTCCTCTCTCTCACCTTTGCTCTTTTAAGCTAGATATAACAAATACAATTCATATTCATCTCTCACAATTGCTCTTCTAAGCTAGATATTAAAATATCAAATCAACCTCTCTCTTTCATATTACAAATGGCTTCTCAAGCCTTTATTTATAGCTTTCCAAATGACCTTTGGCCTTCCCCCTTTGTGAGCCTTCAATCCTCATGAAAAATGGTGCCAATCTTGGATGACCCTTCATATCCAAGCATTTGAAAAGTCATGTGGTGACCCTTCATGACCAAAAACGTCCTTCCCACTTTTGTCCTTATCTTTGGTGACTTTTCATATTCCTTAAAGTGTCCCTTCATGAGAAATTCGCCCTTCCTCTTTTGTCTTCACTTGGTGACTCTTGGTATTCCCCAAGATGATTCTTCATGGGAAAATGCATCCCATCCTTCTTTTGTCTTTACCCCATGGCTCTTCAACTTCTCCATGGGCCCTTATTTTGTCTCATATGCAACCAAAAATATATTTGTTAATATTAAATAAATATTAACTCATATTAGCCAAGAT
This sequence comes from Torreya grandis, assembly GCA_037957365.1. Lineage (NCBI taxonomy): Eukaryota > Viridiplantae > Streptophyta > Pinopsida > Cupressales > Taxaceae > Torreya > Torreya grandis. The sequence goes on along the minus strand of JARHVA010000517.1, from coordinate 3,944,054 downwards.
ATATTTATTACAAACAACATTAAATGCAATGGGGCCTTTATCACCAATAATGTTAAACCTTTGACATCAATGACAATATTTCCAACAAGTTCATACTCTATTTTCATGTTTTCTCTCTTTATCCTTTCTCTATTCTATACAATATTCTTATGTCTTTTCATAGGTATACATGATACTTTAATTTTTTCCTTCTACAATACTCATAAATATCATATACCTACTCAATTAAATCTCATTTCATGCATCTAACCATTCCACACAACCCCCAAGCTTCAACTCTTCACTTAACTCTTCTTTCCTCTTTAATACCTTCCTTCTACTAACCCTTTTTTGAGGTAAACCTCCTTGTTTTGAGTAAAATACAAATCTCTCAACCAAACCAAATCCACATTAAAATACCCTTTTACATCACATAGCTCATGTAGTGACTTTCATAATTTAACTCTCTTTGGAGAACACCTAACTCAACACCCCTCAGGATTAATTAGGTCTCCTAAGCCTATTTAAAGGTTACTTATTGTGAAACCATACCATACATACTCAAATCAAATTTAAAGCTTCAAAATCCTCTTCATCTTATATATATATATATACACTTGTCCACAAATTTTGGAGATAGGTTGATCATCTTGGGGGTATTGTGAACCTTTGGAAGTTGTTATGAGGTATCACAAACCATTAAAGAGGAACCATAATAGTTGCAAGCTATGAGAATGGGCTTATAAATATTTATATAACTAATTTTGGAAAATCCCATAAATATCCCATGAATAATCTCATTCTATATTAGATAAGGGTAGTTCACATGCCACAAGGATACTTATAAAATCAAGAACACATATCTAGGGGTCCTTTTAGGTAGCTCTATCTTGAAAATGAAGTTGCTAAGCTCAATACAGCCATATTCTCATTTTGAATTATGTCACCATTACCATTATACATAAAATCCACATGTTAATCTTGATAATTAGTGATAATAGCAAGGGAATTTAAGGTAAAAGGGGGAAAATGCACATGAAGGGTAAAAATACAAGGAATTATATTTAACATGATTAAGACAAATCATAGTGGGTGAATGTAAAGATGACTCATAAATTTGACCATTTCTCCATCACTTCCATATCAATTTATAAAATGTGATTTTAGTTCATTGGTTGATGTAAACAATAATTATATTGCTTTGAATCCACCTGAATCAGCTAGCTTTCAACATAATAGAATAATTTTGACTATTAACCTACCTATAACCAACTCATAAATAGGTTGAAAATTCAATTAATTGAACTTTAATTTTTTTTAGGACTAAATGCATACTCATATCCATAATTAAAATAGTTGGCTAAATTAATTATAATTAATTTCAAATAATATCAATGTAGACCCAATCAAAACCTTAATATTGCTCACTGATTATTAAAACATCAACAATCATACTTTGTGGATCATTAACTTAACATTTAAATTATAAGAGTCTTCTTAGACAAAAAGGACCATGACTTAAGCCCCAAAATAGAATTAACTTTTTAAAATAAATTTAATGAAATGTTGTGTGGTTTTTAGGAAGGGGAAGAGTTAGGGAAAATGGGACTGCAAATTTTGGTGTTAACCTTACCTTCTCATATTTAAGCCACAAACTTGTAATACACATGATAATTCAATTATATTGTCTCATTACACCTTTTTCTTTGGCCATGGCAAAGGTCTAGATTTCAATTATAATGCCTCATTACATCTCTTGCTTTGGCTATGGCTATTTCTACGCTATTTTTGCTTTCTACATTAAAAGAGAGAAAATGAGAAACTTAAAGAAATGGTCAAGGCTTGTATGTACCTGGATGTAGTCGTGCGCACCGTTATCCAGACGTTGTAAGAACTCCTCTTTGGTTGTGGAGAATGACACCTAAAAGAGATAGACACTAAAACACAAAAAATGTTAGCTGATAAAAGGGTGGATTGCCAAGCAAAAGCTTGGTCTTAGAAGCGCTAAGGCTTCTTGGAGGATGACAATCCATTGTTAAAATAGAATATGACAGAGACAAAAAAGAGAAATAATAAAAGACTGAAAAGAAAAAATTGAAAGCAAATGCGTACCTGATAAGCTGCAATCTGCTTAGCACAGTCACCGACATCAGTGATATTGCCGGCATCAGTCAGGAAGTCACTAACGTCGGTTAGACTACCGATGTCGGTAGAGGAAATGGATGAGGTCGATCGGGGTAATGGCCAGGGACGGGTTACAGGTCTAGTTTATGGTCTGCAAGATGGACTGTGGTCTTGTCTGTGAGTCAGGGAGTTTGTTTAGGATGGTAAAACAGTAGATAGAATCTTTAATAAGAACTAAGGTAGAGGGTATGTTGTCAGGAAAAGGGGTAAGGGGCAAGAAAAAGGCCTTTCAGCCTTTCCATGAAGCAATTTAGTCAGGTTGATTAGATTGGTCTTAAGATGGTCTGTAGGTCTCTGATAGCTTGTGCTGAGTTGATTGGACAGAGGGTGTTGTCTAAAGAGAGACTAAAGGGGTGTCAGAGGCAAAGAAAAGGGAAAAAGGGGTGAGAGAAGGCTTTTCAGCCTCTCCGAGAAGAACAGGGAAGGTTGGGTCAAGGATGCTTGGAATAGACAGTAGACAGAATGCTAATATATTTGAAATGACACTAAAATAAAAATAGTACAAATACTTAGCTGTGACACGAGTTGGCAAAGGTGCAGAAGCTGTGTTTTCATTATCGTTGGTGATGGAGATATCATGCAATCCCTGTGCAGAATGTCTAATGCAAGACCTCAGTGCCTAGAAAATGCTGTCAAGAATGCTGATCCCTACGAGAAAACAAGAAGCCAAAACACTAGAAAGCAAAAGCATGAGAACTTTGTTTCGCTGGAAGAGGTTTTTGAGATTCGTGATTAGCTCCAGCGATTAATGATTTGTGATTAGATCCGTCAAAAGGTTAGAAATTTGGTTTAAGTAAAACCGACGTCGGCGATCCTGCCGGCGTCGACTGACATTTGACTGACGTCGGTGGGTGCAAAACGAGTAAAAGAGCCACCAAGCCCGTTTTCCATCCGCCAAGTTCACGATCCATTGGAGAATTGTCGAAGGTTGGGCTAAATATGCACAAGAGTTGGTTAGGCGGTTAGAAAGAAGTAAGAATAGGTCTTGGGTGAGTCATAGGGTGGGAAATAGTCCAAGGCGAGGTGTCAGACGAGGTGTTATAGGTGATGTGTCAAAGGGGAGGATATTAATAATAAATTATTATTTTTAAATTAGTAAGTGCATGGTTTAAGAATGGGTTAGGAATGGACCAAGGGGGAAGATGACCAAGGGTTAGACATGATTTTGGTGTCTACATTTGCCCCTTTTTGTCTTGTTGGTTGCTCTAGATGAACTGCAAGACAAAAATAGGAGTTGGTTGGCCCAGGTATGGGATAAGGTTGATTTCGTCTTGTTGGTTGTTCAAGTGAACTGCAAGACAAAAATAGGAGGGTTGGTTGCCCCGATTATGGATGAGGTATTCCCCCTCAAAGCAGGAGTCAAGGGAAAGGAACCTAAAATCGGGTGCTGATTTGACAAAGAGTGGATGAAGATGGTGAAGATAGAGTGAGAACACTGCAAAAGTCGTGATTGCACGTATACCACTTCACGAGATGGTCAGGTCAAATTATCGCAGGTCGAGGGTCGAGGAGTGCCAAAATTGAAATAACCAAGCCCTAACATTTAGTTGTCTGCTGATTGGGTTATTCAATCTAAGCTTAAGCTCCAATGGTCATCGTGTTCCAGGTATCCTGGGCTCAGGAAGTGCTCCCAGAAACACGAAAATGTCACAAGTAGTGGGTATCAATCAGCTTGCGATCCTATACTTGTGAAGGTCAAAAATATGTGCACAATTTTGCTAACCAATCATGAGGTAGCATACGTGCAAAAACAACCAAGGCAAAATCACTTTGGAAGTGGTCGCAGTTAGAGGAGATGGTCATGATCTCCAAGGTCTGGTGGTCGATGGATGGAGGCAAAAGTGATCTCAAGTGTGCCCCAGGGGGCCAAGATGACTTATACTAGAGATCTGACTGATTGGGGGCATGATTCCAGGCAATGATGAGGTGTGAAGTATGCCGACATCAGTGACATAACCGATGTCGGTATAATAAAAGAACCAATGTCAGCATAAATCGGCCAACATCGACGGACCAGGGCACGAATATGCCAACGTCGGTGACCTACCAAATCTGACAAAACCGGATTGGCAGCCCACAAAAAGTCATTTGCTACTTGTTGACTGAGAGAAAAAAGAGCTCTGGGGTTGATTGAGTGAAAGTGACCCAGAGTTGACCAAGTGAGCGTGCTGAGGTGGCAGATAAGCATTAGTGGAAAGAGGGAGCGAGTTAGAGAGTGATTGGATGTTGTAGAGGCATTTGTGGGCTAGGAAAAGCTTGGAGAGATTGAGATGTAGAAGCCATGGCAGAGGGGAGTAGAGGACCCGCGGGAGGTCCACCACCAACGGCACCCATTGTGCCACCATGCCGGCGATGCCGGGATGAGGTAGGAGGGCCCTGAACCCTATTTGGGTGAGTTTTTGTTTTGATTTAGTTTTTGAATTTGTAGTTGTTTTAAGTATAAATCGAGGGGGGAGGGTAGCTAGGAGGGTGGGGAATAGGTCTAGGAGAGGTTAGGAGCAATTTAAGAGGGTTTTGGGGGGTTGGGGAGGCCACAATGGGGAAGCCGGAATTTTAGGGCTCACCCCATTCGGCCCTAGGGCCGAACCAATCACTGACATCAGCGAAATCACCCATGTTAGCTGACTTTAGACCGGCATCGATCACTTTCCTGTCAGCGTCGGTCACTATGTGACCAACGTCGGTTATATTAGTGCTGTCATCGGCATGAAAACCGATGTCGATGGCTACCTGGTCAGAAGGATGGTTAGAAAATTACCAAGTCAAGGGATCGGAGCTACACCAAGGGCTTCACGAGTGTCAAGACAGCCATAGACGATCTGGTAGATGGTCAAGTAGATAGACGAAAGGGCAAATGGTTGGGCTAGGGAAGAAGAGTTATGGGGATTGAGAGTTGCATTGACATGGGTTTGATTGGTTGGATGCAGGTGAGGCAGACACTGATGCTACGAGATAGACTATCGACATTGTTGACGCAGATGCGTCGGGACATTACCGGGGAGGAGTGGGTGCAGATGAGCGTAGTGGGACTAGGCGGGCTACGACGCTACTATAGATTGGTGTGGGATGTGAGCTTGATGGTGGCACTGATCGAATGGTGGGATAATTCCACCAACACTTTCCACCTGCCCACGGGAGAGATGACAGTCACAGTGGAGGATGTATACTGGATTTTGTGGCTGCCAGTACACGGAGCAGACCTATATGCGTGCTCGAGAGAGGTGCATGATATTCATATGGTTATGTTGTTTGGTGAGCATGTAGCTGAGGCGAGTTATCACTCAACCAGTTTTGCCTATGAGCCTCTGTACGCAGTGGATGAGGACGCACATCAGCTACCTATCTTGATGATGATAGGCATCACGGTTTATGCACTACCAGATGCAGAGGGAGGTAGGTTTCTGATTGCTATGACTGGAGTTTTGATAGATATGATAGAGCTGTAGATAGTGTTTGCTTGGGCACCTATATTTTTGGCCTAGGTGTATAGAGCGCTGTGGGGCATTAGTCGGCGGTGACGATATAGCTTGTGTGTCAGCCACCTCCTACATTACTAGGCTTACGAGCACATCGTGGTCATACAACCTCTCAGCCTCCTAGTGGCGATTCAAGCCGGTTTCAGAGTTGGATTTAGGTGATGGCGTGAGATGATGGCACAGGCACGGATGGATGGGGTAGTCAGAGATATTGACTATTACAGAGGGGTGCTGGAGGCCTTGATCTTGGTAGACATTATTTGGAGACTGTACCTGGGGTATCTAGTTTTTAGAGATCAGAGAGAGTAGCTGGTTGGAGTGCAGAGCATTAGGTGGGTCAGGGGAAGATGAGCCGGCGAGCTCGAGAGGGTACCAGTGGAGAGAGTGTGGTGCCAGTATGGACTGCATCAGGATGTGCCACCTGCCTTCCCACTGTATAGACAGGATGATATAGAGGCATCACTTCCACTACCAGAGGAGACAGAGGGGCCAGATTTTAAAGAGTTACCGACAGGTCCTAGAATAGCAAATCCAGGATGCACAGAGGCCTACTCGACATGGTGGGTAGGTCAGTATACAGGGGTGCAGGTGGGACCACAACTTGATTTATAGATAGTGATCAGAGAGTGGGATGTGGCCCAACAGGAGAGAGATACTGCCATTTAGGAGAGGGATGCAGCACGAGGACAGGTTACCATTTTGTAGGGGTAGTTGGCCGTAGCCCAAGCACAAGCATTGGCAGGACAGGGTTTGAGAGGATAGGGCCCGATGCAACATCCACCTCAGTAGCCAATTTAGCAACCTACACAGTCAGCATCAGTGCAACCAGGGTTTTCACAATCGTAGGGTTCAGTGCAGGGCACGGTAGCAGGTCTGATGGGTCCACCACAGACTGTATCTATAGTTAGATACAATGATGCGCTACATGAGATCACTTATTATGAGAGGGCCCTCAGGGGGTTCCCTCAGATATAGCGATACTCTGAGATGAGGGTAGAGCTGAGCCGATAGCAGTCTATGTCGCGAGCGACGGCTTTTGGCTCTCGCAGACGATGTAGATCAGATGGCAGAGATGATACAGCATCTTCCCGACCGCCACCACCACCACCACAGCCTTGAGGGCATATTTTGACACTATGTATATACCGGCCTATGAGCCGTTGATGTGAGATGTATTTGATTTTTTTGAGAGAGAGACAGAGGCACAGCTTATGCCATTGTAAAATATTGATATATATATATATATATATATATGATGTGATTTTGATCATTGATGTGTTATGAAAAATGTTATGGATGTGTTTCTATGTTATTTTGATTTGATACACATTTTGATATGATGTTTAGGATTATGATGTTGGTATTGTTGTATTGTTATGATGATGAATGTATGATTAGGATTAATGATTAATGATATGAATGAAAATGATTAATGTTAATGATTATGAAAATATGTGATTGTTTGAGATGTGATTGGTAGGTGACGAAAGAATGTGATGGAAGAAATGTGATGAAAGAATGGCCAAGCTAACCTTAGAAGACCCCATGTCAACTGAGTGTTGCCTACATAGCCCCTATTGTTAGGGCCTTAGGCCAATGTAGTTCTCCCTAAAAAAGGGAGGAAAGGTCAAAGTGGTTGATTTTGGTCATGATAATGATATAGCACTTCCCATATGTCTGAGGGTACATGCTTGAAATGATGAGGAGAAGATGATGTACAGCCTTTTCCAAATGGTGTATTCTGTAACATTGGTCAGAGTTTTTCATCCCTTAGCAACTATCCATATTCGTGATGGATGTATGCTAAAAATGAATTGCAGGTCAATTTATGTTTCAGCAAGTAATGGTTTATGCTTGACATAAATTGTGTGGTTGATAGTTTCCATGTGTATTGGTGTCTATGGAAACCAGAATGAGTAGGCTATGTGAGTGGTTTGAAAAGAGTCGAATTGAATTGTTTTGACAAATGATGTGGTTAAATGTGACCAAAGTGTAGGCAGAAAGTAAAAGGCATAAGCGCCCTTTCATTGACAAGGACCATCATGATAACATAAGTAGGGGGTTTTTAGAAACAAAAAGCCTCATTCATGCATTACGTTGATAACCATATTTTGTGTTAGAGCGGTAATCGAATCACTTTGACATTAAAAAGAGGTCGAAGTCCCTTGAGTAGGTGATGTGATAGGAGGAGAGGGTAACCCATTTTAGAGTAGGGATAACTTTGCCCCTTTTTATAGGAGACCCTAGAACGACTATAGGCATGTCCATGACTTTATAACTTGTCAGTTTTTTTTTTTTTTTTTTTGGTGCAGACTGATCAATGCGGGAAGTCTGCATTGGGATGTTGTTTTTCTTGTGGTCATTTATGAAGCTGATCGATGCGGGAAGCTTCAAAAAGAGTGCTATCTGTAGCAAGATTTAGTCATAGCCATCCTTCGAGGGAGTGGTCTATACTTTGCTTTATATGTCTTTTGATATGTCTTTGGCCTAGCTGTCCTTCAAGGGAGCAGTCTAGTAATACAACAATTGTGTAGCTGTCCTTCAAGGGAGCAGTCTACATTCAGAGTTTTATGACCTTTGATATGATAGGTATCCCATTTTTGATATATGTTTCTTGGCTAAATTTTTTAGCCATGGACAAGCCTCTAGAGGTTTAAGAGTTCCCTTTTATTAGGACAAAGCATTATTGCTTGACAAAAAGGGTTGACGAGTGTTGGGAATCAGGGTTGAAAGGAATAGGAATGATAATGATAGGGGGTTGCTCAAGGGACGAGCTCAGGTAAAACATCAAGTGGTCGAGTACTCGACTAAAAGTAGAATGGTCGAATATACAAGGCATAAAAAAGGGCTCAAGGTCTAATAAGTCCCTAGGCCATGCTTGTGCGTTATGATAAGGTTCGAGTCAATTAGGAGCAAACTTGCCCCATTTGCCTCTTCAAGATTGGTCACGTATTGATGTTGGATGTGAAGCCAGTTGATATGGTCACTGATTGGTCAAGACTGGTTGAATGTTTTGATAAAAAGATTAGTTGAATGTTTGGGTTGAATGTTTGGTTGAAGATTGATCGAGGTTACGATTGATGATTGGTTAGTGTCTGGTCAATGGTCTGGTCGATGGTCTGGTCAATGTCTTGGTTGAGATTTGGTTGAAGTCTTGGATGGATGATTTGGTTGAGGTCTGGTTTAAGGTCTGGATTGATGATTGGTCAATGTCTGGTTGATATTTTTTGATATTTGGTTGATGGTTGGGTTGAAATTGGTATTAGGTCGATGATTGGTAGAATTTGGTCAAGACTGGTTGAAGCTTGGTTGATTGATTGGGTGAAAAGGTTGGTCGAGGCTTGGATGAAAGTTGAATTCCCCCAGTGGGTAGGGAGAATGTTTGACAGATTGGTCGAGTTTGATTGAGGCTTGGTGGTTAGATTGACTGTGTTGATGTCAAATAAGGGGGTCAAAGGCGGTAAAGGGACCATAGTCTGGCGTGGAGATCCCGATTTAGGTGATGAGGTTTGAGAAGAAGGGGTTGATGTTGATGATTTATCAAAGGGGTGGTCAAGAGGATCCTTGATGAGATGGGTATCCTTTTTTTGATGTTTATGAGTGACAGATTTAAGAGCGCAACAACGCTCAGTGTCATGTCCTAGAGTGTGATGATAGTGACAAAATTTAGAGTTGTCGAACCAAGATGGTCTTGATCCGAGGGTCAATAAGTGGGGCGGTGTTGAAGATTTGTTGCTAACATGGTTGAGAGAAAAAGGTGTCATTCCCCAGACATTGGCGAATGGCAACCTTGAGGGCACAACAATGCTCGGTGTCATGCCCAAGCGTGCGATGATATGCACAAATCTGAGTGTCGTCGAACCAGGGTGGTTTTGGTCTGAGAGATTGATATAGTTTAAGAGGAAGGAGATTAATGTGAGAAGACTGCAACAATTGTTGTAACAACAAGGCATAAGAACCTGCTAATGGGCCTGGATGTTTTGTTGCAGTGGGGGTTGATGACTTTGGTTTAGGAGGTGTTGGTCGATGGATTGGAGGAGATATATGTCTGATGGGTGGAGAGAGTAATGGAGGTGGCTTGTCTCTGTGAAGTATGGGAGTAGGAAGTACTCCAATTAAAGTGGACAGATGCGGGCCTAAGATTGAAGGTAATGATGAAGGTGGGGGAGGAGTCCTCCAGTGTGGTTTAGTGGCCTTCTTGGGTTTGGGTTGAGGACCACCATTGTGTGAGGTGAGGTTAGATGCTGGTTTGGGTTCAGATGTGGATGGAGGTGAGTGAGATATAGCAATCTCAGGCAAAATGCAAGAGGAAACCATGACTGGGTCTTCCTTGGTCGAAATGGGCGGAGAGACTGGGTCTTCTCTTGGTGGAGAAGAAATAGGAGAGTGTGACTCCTCAGGAGGGTAGAGGGCATGGATGATTGTTCCCTCTATTTGTGTTTGAGGAGTAGGCAAGGTAGGGTCCTCCATTGGTAGGAGGAAAGATGAAGGTGGGGTTAAAGGTGTTGGTATGTTCAAAGTGTCCTCCAGTATAAGAGAGGTCGATGGAGGACTAACAGGGGAAGAAGGCTTTTCTACCTGTGAAGGACGAATAGGAGAAGAAGACTCTTCCACCTGTGAAGGAGGTTGGTCGGGGACAAGAGGTGAGACCGTGTTGACCGTGTGTATGTCATGATCGTGGGAGCTATCGGCCATGGTCTGGACGTTGTTTTGAGGAAGAGGATGGTTTGGGAATGGTTGTTTGAAGATGTCGATGTGTTGGTTGGGTGGGGCATTTGGGTTATCCAAAACAAGATCCCCCTTATCGATCATGTCTTGGACTATATTTTTGAAGGTTTGGCAATTATTGATGTCATGGCCGTGGATGCGATGAAAGTGACAGAAGTCAGCCTCCCTATACCATGAAGGGAGGGCTTTTGAAGGGTCAAATTGAGGTGGTCAGATCGGAGGGAGATTGAGGACCCCCTATTTGACAAGTTTTTCCAAAATGGAAGCGTATGATTCTCCAAGCAGAGTGTATGAACGCTGAATGTACCGTTGTTAGAATTGTTTGGTGATGCTTGAAGATGTAGAAGGTTGAGAGTGATTAGTTGTTGTTGAGGATGGTGATTTAATGACCACAGTGTTGGCCACCCCTTTGGACTTGGAGTTGGCAAAAAAATAAGGTCTAGAAGAAGAAAGGTCATTGGTTTTTGCATTAGTATTACGCAATTTGACCTTATCCTCTTCAATGGCGCAGAGTTCAAGCTTTCAGGCCATGGTGAAAGCTTCATCAAAAGTGCAGAATGTTTGAATCCACAAGGTAGAAGAGATGTGCTTGGCACATGCTCGAGAAAAGAGCTCGATGAGCTCAGGTTGAGGCAAGGAGAAGGAGAGCCGGTTAATCAAGCCCCTCCAATGGGCAACAAAATCGACTATTGTTTCGTCATCAAATTGCCTGATGGAGTAGAGGTCTGTGATTGAGACTTGTTTGGTGATGTTGATAGAAAAATGGTCGAGAAATAATTGGGCAAGTTGAATGAATGAAAAGATAGAATGTCTGGTAAGAGAGTTATACCAGTCAAGGGCAGAGCTAGAAAGGGACATAGGAAACGTGCGTAAAAGTAACGCATCGTCATGGGCAATGAGGTAACAGGCATGTCTGAATGCCCACAGATGTTGTTGCAGGTCTTCCTTACTCTGGAAGTGAGTAAATTTAGGAAGCTCCCAATGGTTGGGGTATGGTCAAATAGGGACGGCAGGATGGATAGGCTCGTTGCAAATTTGCTCATACGAGAGAGCATTGCGTGAACCAAAAATAGAGGTCTCGAGACTGGACATTTTATCCATCAGCATTTTGATGAGATCTACTGACGGATTGGTGGATGGGGCACCTCCTAGGTTGTAGGGCGCTTGAAAGAGGCTAGAGGAGGTATACGACGTAGTCAGTTGCACTTGTAGGGGCGCAACATATGTGTAACTAGTCACAGGGATATAAGTGGAGGCCAAAGGTGGTTGAGTCATGGAAGTAGAAGGTATAAGTTGACTGGATACTCGCTAAAGGTGGTTGCATGGCAGCATTGGCAAAAGGGAAGGTAGACACTCTTGCATTTATGGGTGCAAGAGTGTGGGGGGTCGAGACAATCAAGTTCTGGTATGATGTAGAACTTGGTTGAATTACGTGTGGTTGAGGGGGTAATGAAACCCCGATGGAGGTTGGTCTAAAAATAGATGGAGAGGCCAAACTTTGCGTATTGGCCATGGTCAAGTTAACGGTTGAGGCAAAAGGCTAGGTAGCGGGTGGTGTTAGTGTCATCACCGCTTCACCGGAGAGGTCTCACGTTGGGTTTCTTACGAGATAGTTTTGGAGGGTTGTGACATTGAGGTCCAAGAATCTTTCAAAATCTTGGTCCCCTTCAGGGACGATAGGGGTCTGAGGCGGGGTTGGGCGAGTAGGAGTTCTTTCAGTCTCCGAGTGGAACTCCATTATAGGACTAATTATGGATAGGGAAGGCGGAAGCGGTTAATGTCTAGCGTGGTCAAGAAGGGCCTTGGTTTGACTGCGTGTCAAAACCATTCAAGGCAAGAAGGGTCAGGTTCCAAAAATTATGTTTTTCAGTTTTAGAAACTCAGAATGGGGGTTTTTGGCAGGAAAAGGGGTCGGGTTTTACGCTACTATTTTGAGAAAAAAGGACTGTGACAGTGATCGACGTCGGTTGAAAAACCGATGTCGGTGAGAAAGATGGCTGACGTCGGTCAGATAACCGATGCCGGTGGAGGAAGGTTGCCGACATCGGTGGTAAAGCCAATGCCAGTGACTGTGGTTTCCAAAAACTCAAAAAACTTGAAGATTTCTTGGAAAAAAGGAAAAAGAACGTCCTCACTAGCTCAAACAAGCAGATGGGAACAGAAAAAATAGAGAACACAAGCAGGTCCTAAGCGCTAAATCCTAAGAATCAACTTTTTAGAATCTTGTTGGCTTATGCCTTAAAGTGATGTTTGGGGAGGTTGGCTGTTAGAGGGGTCCTAAAAGAGGTAGTCTATGGATGGTTTTAGGTATGCTTAAGTGCTCAAAATTCTTTGTTAGGTTCCGTACTTGGCTTAGTGCTAAGGAGCAAGCTCCCCTCACTTCACAATTCCAGTGGTAAGCTGGTCTCGCTTAGCCAAAATATACTTTCCCTATAGATTAGACTCTGCCAGAGAACAAAGTGGGCTTTCCCCTTGGTGGTGAAATCCAAGTAGGATCGCTGGGACGGGTAAGGTATCCACTGGGTGATGAAATCCCAGTCGGGCCTTGTCTCAGGTAAGTTTGATGTTTGATTTAGTGCACGTGGTTTGGTTGTGTAACATCAAGTGATCTATGATTAATTCAATATGCGGTTTATTAATTACTAAGTGTAGACTAAAAACATGCAAGCAAGAAGAAATGGAATGCAATATATTTTTAAGCCCCAAGTTGAAATGTTAAGTTGGAATGAAAACAAGTTGAGAAAGGGTTGAAGAATATGATTTTTGACTAGTCTAGAAATGCAAGAAAAGAAAGAAATTTTTTTTTATTCCTGCTTATGATGTCTTTAGAAAAGAAGAAAGAGGTGAAGAGGGAGAAACCTAATGCACCTAAATGAAAAAAGAAGGAAAGGAACCCAAGGAAGGCCCTAAGGGTCCCACCGGGTGTGCCAGAATGTTTCTATGTTATTTTTGCTTTCTACATTCAAAGAGAGAAAATGAGAAACTTAAAGAAATGGTCAAGGCTTGTATGTACCTGGATGTAGTCGTGCGCACTGTTATCCAGACGTTGTGAGAACTCCTCTTTGGTTGTGGAGGATGACACCTGAAAGAGACATACACTAAAACACAAAAAATGTTAGCTGATAAAAGGGTGGATTGCCAAGCAAAAGCTTGGTCTTAGAAGTGCTAAGGCTTCTTGGAGGATGACAATCCACTGTTAAAATAGAATATGACAGAGACAGAAAAGAGAAATAATAAAAGACTAAAAAGAAAGAACTGAAAGCAAATGCGTACCTGATAAGCTGCAATTTGCTTAGCACAATCGCCGACGTCGGTGATATTTCCGGCGTCGGTCAGGAAGTCACCGATGTCAGTTAGATTGCCAACGTCGGTAGGGGAAATGGACGAGGTCGATTGGGGTAATGGCCAGGGACGGGTTACAGGTCTAGTTTATGGTCTGCAAGATGGACTGTGGTCTTGTCTGTGAGTCAGGGAGTTTGTTTGGGATGGTAAAATAGTAGATAGAATCTTTAATAAGAACTAAGGCAGAGGGTATGTTGTCAGGAAAAGGGGTAAGGGGCAGGAAAAAGGCCTTTCAGCCTTTCTATGAAGCAATTTAGTCAGGTTGATTAGATTGGTCTTAAGATGGTCTGTAGGTCTCTAATAGCTTGTGCTAAGTTGATTGGATAGAGGGTGTTGTCTAAAGAGAGACTAAAGGGGTGTCAGAGGCAAAGAAAAGGGAATAAGGGGTGAGAGAAGGCTTTTCAGCCTCTCCGAGAAGAACAGGGAAGGTTGGGTCAAGGATGCTTGGAATAGACAGTAGACAGAATGCTAATATATTTGAAATGACACTGAAATAAAAATAGTACAAATACTTAGTTGTGACACGAGTTGGCAAAGGTGCAAAAGCTGTGTTTCCATTGTCGCTGGTGATGGAGGTATCGTGCAATCCCTGTGCAGAATGTCTAATGCAAGACCTCAGTGCCTAGAAAATGCTGTCAAGAATGCTGATCCTTGTGAGAAAACAAGAAGCCAGAACACTAGAAAGCAAAAGCATGAGAACTTTGTTTCACCGGAAGAGGTTTTTGAGATTCGTGATTAGCTCCAGCGATTAACGATTTGTGATTAGATCCGTCAAAAGGTTAGAAATTTGGTTTAAGTAAAACTGACGTCGGTGATCCCGCCGGCGTCGACCGACATTTGACCGACGTCGACAGGTGCAAAACGAGTAAAAGAGCCACCAAGCCCGTTTTCCATCCGTCAAGTGCACGATCCATTGGAGAATTGTCGAAGGTTGGGCTAAATACGCACAAGAGTTGGTTAGGCGGTTAGAAAGAAGTAAGAATAGGTCTTGGGTGAGTCATAGGGTGGGAAATAGTCCAAGGCGAGGTGTCAGACGAGGTGTTATAGGTGATGTGTCAAAGGGGAGGATATTAATAATAAATTATTATTTTTAAATTAGTAAGTGCATGGTTTAAGAATGGGTTAGGAATGGACCAAGGGGGAAGATGACCAAGGGTTAGACATGATTTCGGTGTCTACAATGGCAAAGGTATAAAGGGTAGACAACCTCTCTACTCAACATTCCTTATGCTAGAAAACATTGCATTGGGTCTCAACAGATTGTATCCCCATCAAAAAATTTGGGGAGATCCACCATTTGTGTTGGTACTCAAATATGTGTCAGCCTCAATAATTACACCTTGCAATTTCTTCCAATTCAACATCCAAACTATTTGCCAATTTTATTCTCTTGAGCCAAAACAAGACAATGTATTTAGATAAATAAAACATGATATATTGGACAAATACCTCCCTTCCTTAACTTATTGGTAGAATGTTATTTACACACACCTTCATCAAGAGGTGGATTCACCATGGCTCACTCCTTTCTATTGGTTGGGTGATTTCCCAAAAATCAAATCATCCATGTATTATAAATGAATGCGATATCGATCCATATATTATATATAGAGATACAAATGATTGATATCATGCATATAATATAAAGATGATGGCCATATATGTGTAGCTCAAACATTCCCCAGTAAATATATAATGGTATTTTACTCTATCCAAAGAAGCTTTACAAGTAAGGATAGAGTTCTTGATATGTCTCTTATTCCTTTTCTCTCCCTAACTTTGTCTTGTTAAAGTGTTACTATTCTTTCCACCTCCTACTCTTCCACTCACACTTCCTACATGTATTACAATTTTTATATTACCTCCAACATGCAAACTATTTGTTATTCTTGGCCATTTCATGTTGTATTACAATCACACTTCCATTATTCTTAGTTTACATTATCTATTCATGATATACATGTATGGCAATTACACTTCCATGATTCTTGATTTACATTGTCTTTTCATGATATGCATGGTTTCCATATATAAGATTTGATTCTTTATATAAAAGTGAGACCTTGTTTATATGAACAATTGATGGCTCTAATAAACACTCCTCCCTCTCTACAAGCTGAGACAGACATAGGCATTACTACTATAATATCATCTACATAGGCACTAACAGAGGTATATATTAACTTGTATTTTTAAATTGTAAAAATAGACTTGTTTTAATAATTTTACTACATACTTGGGGAAAATATAACTTATGTAAATGTATTGTGTATTCAAGTTTGTCCTATGACATTTGATAGTCCTAGTTAGATGATTAGTAGGGAAACTTCTCATATTTATCATGTATTTAAGATGCCTATTCAAATAGCTGAGCCTTCCATTGACTTTTTTGAGCATCAAAAATAGATTGAGTAGGATCATGAGCTTTCAATAAGTGCATGTTTAAATGATTTTTTATTGTAGTTTAAAATTAATTTCTTAACAATTGGTTGAATGTATTTTATGATATGTTAATTTTTTAATAATACTTTTATTTGAACAAGTTTAGCTACAAGCGAGTTATGATCATAGGACCCACAGTCAAACCTTGGAGCAATCCAAGACATTAGAGGGGTCTCCATCTACTAGTAAGGCATCTCAGGGAGAGTCTTCTTTGAGGAAGGCAAAGAGAGGGAGGATATTTGATTAATAGGATGTCTTACATGAGATGTACTTTTTTTGTATGCATATATGGTAATTTACATATTTTTGGCATTGTATATGCATATATGGCATTCACCCAAAATTAGATACTATGTTAGCAGATGTAATTTTTTTTATGTGTATCATGGCAATCTATGTATCATGGCAATCTATCAAATTTATATTCAATTTTTATTTCATTGTGTGTTATTATATAGTTTTATTTTGATCTTCCAAACTATTATCTATAGGATCTCATATTTAATGTTGTACACAAATGAGGATTAAAAAATTATTTTTTTTAATTCTATAAATCTCAAATCTCCCATATTTTTTTAAATTAAAGTTTTTATTTCATTGTTTGTAGTGAAAACAACTAATGACACTCTTATCTATTTTATGTTTGTCATCACCCATTTACAATTTTTTATTTGATCATTAACATAATTTTATTACACTTAAAACCCATATCCAATCATGTTCAAACTTGTATAATGCAAAGACATAAAATCATTCATAAATCCCTATAAATTTCTCACTCATATAATTATACCTATAAGTTACCTAATATTTCACCTTCACCTAGCTCTAATGTATTTTTTGGGAAAATAAATTAGATATTAAAGATCTATAGGATGTATATCATTATCCATGAGTTATGTACTTAGTTTTTCAGATATATGTATATTTTATCCTATCTCCATGACTTATAATAGGCTAGAATATGAATGGACTCCTCTTTTGGTGCCAAGTATGATAAGAATATGAACAGTCATAGACTGCAAACATCTATAAATACTTGTATTTGTATGAATAATATAGTTCCACCTTTTAAGGGATCAATAGAGACTATTTTGGTTATGCTTACCTATTGTATTTCTCATTTTGTTCCTTATGTGAATTCTCATGTATGATGTATGGTTTACTTTCTATCTAATTTAATTTATATGCTCTATAAACAAATAATGAAATAATAGTTGTTCCTAATTCATACCTAATTCTCAATAATTCATCTTTGTTATGCTTCTATTTTCCAACCTTGTAAATGAATACTATGTACTATCTTGTGCAATGAAGTATAATCCTAGCTATCCTTGTCCTTATCATGTTGTGATGCTTTAGGAACCTCTGGTAATAATGGTGTAGTGAGCATGGAACCACTCCTTCTAGATCAAACAATGTTAATATGGTTACTAAGGTAGAGAGACATTGAGACATGGTTAGACCAAAAAGTATGTAATTTTGTAGAAGAAGAATCCAAATTGATTCGTCTTACCACACAAGAAATCATTCGAGAGCATATATATGGAGAGATTTATGAAATATTTTTGGTGAAAGTTACCTAAATTTATATCCAATTAGTTATCTCAATTTTAATACTATTTCTTTAACCTAAGAATGAAAAAAAATCATCTATATTGAAGAGAAGATAGACCGGTTACGAAAATTGAAAATTGACTAGACAAGGACAATATATTATTGGGTTGCTACCACCATAGATAGATACATCAATAAATTTTTATTACAAGGATATTAGAAGAATTAGAGGAAATTTTTTACAATTACTACCTCTTATTGTGAAGATGTTGGTTGTGGACAAGGCCATGGTGCCTACTCCAGCCAATATGGAGTAGACACTTTGGGCATATGGGGGTGTGTGTGATATGATGGTGAATGATGATTAGATGAGTAGGTAAGGCTTGAACCTAAATTTATAATGGAGATATGAGGAAGGAAAATTTAGAATAAAAATCTATATTTAGAACATGAAATATGACAATAAAATAGATGGAATAAGTATAAGAGTACCCAGGTATCTATGAGTAGAGGTAAGAGTAGTAGTAAACTAGATGATAAATGAGTAAGAAGATGTGATGATCGAGATGATAAAAAAAGATGAAGGATTAAAAAAGAATATGGTGAATGTTGGTAGATAGAAATAAGTGACAAAGAATGAGACAAAGAAGAGATGTTCAAATAAGAAGGTGAGAATAGTGTAGAAGTACAATAATTAGATGATAGATGTAGTGCGTATCTACAAAAATAGGTATTATCAAAAGAAGAATTAATTAAAAAAGTAGAACAAAGTCACAGATTAATCATAGGTTTAAGCATAGAAGAATAATAAGTTGTAGGAAAGAAGCATTCATCAGAAGAGCACACATCCCTGCAACCCAATCTCTTATATTCTATTAGAATTTTTTAGCTAGGTAGATAGGAAGATAATAGTTGAAAAGGTTTATTTTCAAAGCAATTACATTATTGGGTACCAAAATTCAAATAACATCAATTATAAAAGCTTTGAAGGCCATATGACTTATTTAAATAAATAAAATAAAATAAGAAAATATATAAAAATAAAGTGCACATGTTGACTCTCCTAGTACACAAAGTAGTACATAGGCATGATCACCCAGAACATAGCTACCTCTTGTGATAGTTGCACACTAGATTTCATTGACACTGATTTCCACAATTGATCATAAAGAAGGATTTATATACCTAATAATGTATTATGGGTCTATGAACCCTAAATATTACTTATTAACATGTGAAATGAGATGGAAAACTAAGGAAAATATTGATAAAGCTATCAAAAAGTGTGAGTTAGTAGGGGCACTAACTAGAAGATTGATTGAGTTCATATACTAAATAGATGTTTAATGGGAAAATATATAAGACATTAAGGACTAGTTTGTCTTAGAATTCAATATAAAGAAATGCACTAGTTAGAAGAAATAAGGTAGAAGTTGGGAGAATCAATCTATGACTATGATCACAAATTATTTGATGTTAATAGACAAAGACAAAGCTACATGGTTTATCAAAGGACTACACTCTTGAATTAAGTTTTATACTACACAGACTCAATATCCTACTAAAGTAGATGTTAGAGTTGTTTCCCTATGAGTAGAGCAAATCAAAGACTATGGAAAAGCTCCTACCACAAACTCCAAGATTGAAAACACACTGCAAGATTTTATGAAGAGAATGGACCAATACCATGAGGAAGATAAACCTAAGTTCAATCTATGGTATATGTAGTGCATGAAATAGATACATCATAAGAATTATTGTCATAAGATCAAGATATAATTTTGTGAAATTTATCGAGTAGTGGGGCACATAACAACATAGTGCCATCTTCTACAATAGTATGTCAAAAAATAATATAATTTGTATTGCAACTTCTATAATCTACCTAATCATGATGAAAATAAATGTAGGGATTCATAGGAGATCAAATAAGGCATTACCAAAAATGTATTTACCATCATTATGCATAAAATGTCCTTAGTAAATAAAATGATTCCAAGCCTCGAGGTTAATAAAGGTTATGCAACCCAAATAGGTCCACAATGGATTCTTAGTTCACCACAATACTAGTCTCAAGGTTTGGCTAGTTGGACCCCTCCTTCACTAAGTTAGACACCACCATCTCCACAATACCAATATATAGCACCCTAGAGCTCAACCATGATACAATAGCAATAAATGAGTTGGACCCCCTAGATGCACAACAATAATTCATAATTATATATAATACTCAATAACATTAGCATTGGAACACCACAAAAATAATGAGGGTATAGAGGAAGTTATCATTCTAGTAGAGGAGGATCTAAAGATGGATATAGAGGAGGTTACCAAGGTGATAGAGGAAATAACTATCAATGAACTTATTTGCAATACTATCTATGTGGAGAGTATAATCATGTACAATGAAACTGCCCATTGAATCCTCAAAGATAGTCTTACTATGCTTACTATAGAATCTATGACTAGCATGAGATAGAAGACTATCCTATATTGTAAAAGCAAACAAAGGATAAGGCTGTCAAGAATGTGAATACAATGAATGAAAAACCTAAAGAGGATGCCTTATTGAATGTTGTCACATGATATCAACATGCTGAAAGAGGTTTGCCTCTTGAAATTCCTCAAGATCAAAGAATTCAATAATCAAAACAAGATAAGTACCTGGTCCTAGCTAAAGGAAAAGGGCTCATTTATGAAGTTGTGTAGATGTTGAAAAACATAAAACATCAAGATATTATTGAAGGAGATGTTGTAGAAATAGATGCACAAATGTATGACCAGATTATGTGTATTATGCATCAGGATGGAGTTATCATTGTGTTGACAAATCTTCTAAAAATTTTAAGCACACTACATAATGAAGACATGTCTCAAAATATCAAAAACCTACTACATAATCTACTAGATTATGCACAACATGGACAACATAAGCTAGAGATGCTTGTCTATTATTTCAAAACAAGAATCCCTAGGATGTAAACACACAAATTAACATTGAGGTTGTAGGCTATGAGATTCCAAATGTTGTCTTTGATTTTGGTAGCATAGTCAACATGATTCCTAAGTCTACATAGGAGGCTATTAGATGACTGGCTCTAAGCTACAACCTAATAACTCTGAGCTAAGATTACTATGGATGAGTTGAGCATATTTTCATATTAGAAAATGTTGAGATCAAAGTAATAGAACTGACTCTACGAGGTGACTTTGAATTCATTGATATGAATACTATAGTAATACATTACCCTATGCTAATTGGCAATAAATGGGCATATGATTGTTAAATGACTATCAACATGGAGAAAAATCAATTAGAAGTGTATTAGGGAGATAAGGTTGCCATCATTACTCTGAACAAAGCACACAAACCTTACATCATTATAGTTGAATCAGATTCTCCATATGTAGTGCAAGAAACTAGCTAGATGAAGGTAAACCCTAAGGAAAACCCAAAAGATTTGCATGTAGCCAAGTGTAACTTATTGTATGAGCATACTAAACCTTAGGTACAATCATTTCTCACTTAATAGTTGAAGACAATTGAATAATAGAGGCCCAAACTAGTAGTCAATTAGTTGTTGGCAAACTAGTTTATCATAAAATATTGTACATCTATGTCTGTAAAGTCCCCTACTCATTCATAGGTTAGCTTTCTCCATCAAGAAGATGATAATATGTAGGACTATATAAAGTTATATAGAGAAGGAACTTTGCCTTGGGAGATATCTTCATCTATCAATAAAGACTTAGATATACACCTACTTAATGGGACCCGAGGTGATCATGAACTATAACCTATAAGAATGGTATTTATGAATGAGATACAACTTCTAGTGTACTATGTAACTGAGGATATCAATGATTTCATTCTACATTTGTAAGTTCATGTACCTACCATTAACTAATGGTTCATTTCTCTAAATTATTCTTTGAATGGAATTTCCATGACATGGTTGGAAATTCATTGAAATGACTAACTTGAGTGGAATGATGCTTGTGAGCTCATAATTAGCAGGTTCTAGCTATTGTAGATCATCTAAAGAAGTTGGCCTTTCTTCCAAGAAGGTGATTTTCCTAAAATTCATATTCATAAATGTGTCAAAGTTTGGAGTGAGGAACATGTGGTACTAAATTATTGGGTGCACATTTTCCATTATATACTTGCTCCATTACCATCAACATGGTAAATACATCAAGAGAACATAAGGGAGACAAAGCATTGGGCACAGGTGCAAATTGATTTCATACATACATTTGTTTTTGAAGATGATAACCCTCTAGTTCATAATTCACTCTTAAAAATCAAATATTTCCTATGACATGGGTGTATAGAAGATATAATCACTATAATGGAATCTACTATGCAGAAAAATGCAGTTTTTAATCTTAACTCAGCATTACAAAGATACAAAGCTGCCAAGAAAAAAGAACAATCTCTTACGTATCCATGCCACTAGATACAAGATGAATAAGAAGACATTGAAGACTCTAATTTTGATGGTGATGTTGATTTGACTAATTTATTTAAACCTGAACAACTAGTAGAACCAATAAAAGACACCGACCTAGAACCTACTAAAGAAGACAAGCTATGAAGAATACAAATTCCAGAATAGGAAGAGCACTGAATGATATATGAATCTATTGATGAATAAAGTTTAAATATTTACTAGCAACCCATTAAAAAACATTTAGCAAACATTAGAACTGAGGAGGCTCCCAAATTGGTGCATATAGTTGATTATTAGACAAAAGCTAAAGTCTTTGAAGTTATGCAACTCTTACAAGATTATAAAGATGTCTTTCCCACTAAATTTTTAGAGGTCCAAATATTTGATCCATCTCTAGGCAAAATGCATATTGAACTCAAGGAGTTTGCACAACCTACAAATAAATGGCCATAAAATCTAAATATGAGCATGAATCTGAAAGTGAAGGTTGAACTTAATAAAATGCAGGACGTAGGTATAATCTATCCTATAGAAAAGGTAGATTTGGTAAGCCCCATGGTAGTACAGTTGAATAAAATAGGGGAGATAAGAGTATGTGGATATTATCACATTATAAATGATGCATATGTGAATGATCCATTCCTAATTCCATTCATAGATGATGTTTTGGAATTTGTCATAGGATATGAAGTCTACTTTTTCCCAGATGGTTTCAGTGGCTACCATTAAATATCCATCATAGAAGAAGACAAATCCAAAAGTGACTTTTGGCACAGAATGGGGATCCTTTGCATACAAATTAATGCCTTTTGGCCTTAAGAATATACATGTGGTTTTCTTTCGTGTAGTGGGGACTGCATTCAAAAACTTCATTCATGACTTCTTGGAAGTCTATCTTGATGATTGAGAAATATTTTCCTTATTTAAATAACATTTATCTAAGATATGCCTCATGTTAGAATTATGTTGAGTTTTTTACATTGCTTTGAATTTAAATAAATGTCTATTCTTTTCACCCTTTAGCATTTTGCTAGGTCATGTAGTATGCAGTGAAGGCATTTTGGTAGATCAAGTATAAATTGTAGTAATTCTAAGTATGCCTCCACCCATTAGTTCTATGAAAGTTTGATATTTTATAGGTCATATAGGGTACTATCATAAGTTTATCAAAGGATATGCAACTATTTCATCTCTATTGGAAACCTTACTACGTAAAAGTGTGAAGTTTGTTTAGACTTTAAAGTACCAAGTAAACTTCATCAAACTAAAGTAGAGACTGGTTACTACACCCATCCTTGTCTTTCTAGATTGGATTAATCCCTTTCACATACATATTGATGATTTGGGTATTGTAGTCAATGATATGCTTGTGTAGCTAGGAGATGGTAAAATCAACCATCCCATTTATTTTACTAGTCAAAAACTGTCTGATGTAGAGAATAATTATACAATAACTAAATGAGAAGCATTGGATATAATGTTCATACTACATAAATTTTGACACTATCTACTTATGACACCATCAGAAGTCATCACTGATAATCAAGCTTTGTATTACCTTGTCAAAATGTTGATGCTTAAAGGATGCATCTCTCGATGGTTGATGTTATTTTAGGAGTTTAAATTTCACATTAATGTTAAGATAGGAAGAGAGAACATGGGGCTAAATCATCTCAAACACTTTCCTAATGGTGAAGATCCAAAAGAATGACAAGAAGACTCTCTTGATGCTCATCTTTTTTGCATTTTTGTAATTCTTGAATTTTTTTGAAGTAATCGCCAACTTCCTTGAACAAAGAGTCTTCCCTATGCACTTCCAGGAATGAGACAAGAAGAAGTTTATCACTAGAGCCTTACCATACGCCATCATCAATGGGCTTCTGTATCACTTGGGGAAGGACAAAGTATTATAAAAGGTGGTATGGAACATAAATGACCTCAAATCCTATATGAGGAACACCAAGGAGTTACAAGAGGAAATTTTGTTCGAAAATCTCCTTTTAGGAAGCTATTACAAAACATGTTATGGTGTCTAAACCTTTTTTAAGATGCACACAAAGTAGTGCAACATTATGATGTATACCAACACATGCGTACGCCATTATAAAAAGATGAAATGCCTTTACAACCCTTGTTAGCTAAGAAACCTTTTGAACAATGGGGCATTGACTTTATTGGACCTATCAATACACTAATCAAATGTAGTAAAGCAAGGTATGTTATCACTGTGTTCAACTATTTTACCACATGGGTTGAAGCTACTACAACAAATAACTATGGTGTGAAAGATGTAGCAAAGTTTCTTTATGAAAACATTATTACAATGTTTGGATGCCCCATAAAGGTCATTAGTGATCAAGACACACACTTCCTAAATAACATCATCTAGGCTCTTATTGAGGAATTTATGATTTCTCATCATAAAATCACTACATTCCATCCATAAGCCAATGGCCAAGCTAAAGATTCCAACAAAGTATTGGGTAAAATGTTGACAAAGATCTATGACATGAATAAGGATGACTAAGAAGATCACATTCTTGTGATTTTGTGCACATATTTTACACACTACAAGAGAGCCACAAGTTTTATGCCATTACAATTGGTGTATGAACTTGAAGAATTTATGCCGATAGAATACTTAGTACCCAGTATGTGCATTGCCATGGTCATGAGATGAGGGGATCGTGACTCTCTAACCAATAAACTACTAGAACTAAATAGGATGAATGAGTATAGATGTAAAGGAATGTGAACATAAGAAGTTCACAAGAAGATACAAAAATCATGGCATGCCAGGAATTTCTACCATAAATAATTTCATAAATATCAACTTGTCTTATTATATGACAATCATTTTAGATCCTTCTCAGGCAAGTTATAAATTCAACGGAAAGGGCCTTATGTTATACATGAACTATCATAGCAAGGAACCGTAATTTTAAGAGAAATTTAGGGAATCATTTTACTAGGGTAGGTGAATGGTTGTAGGATTAATCCCTACCACGAATAGTCAAATTGATATCATTTTGATAAGTGAGTGGGTGTTGAGTAGCACCAAGTAAATTTGGATTTCTCTTTAATACATGTTTTTTTGTGTGTTTGTTTTTTTTTTGTCTATGTATGTTTATAGATGATGTCTTCAATATCATTCAAGATTCAAGATACCAAGCATAGTGTGTGCCAGTCATGCATAAGATATGTCACATGCACCATCATGGATGTCAACAAGATTGAACAAAAGCAATTAAGTTCAAGAAAGGTATGGATAGGTCTCATTAACAATATCTCAACTATATAATGATCATCCACCAAAATTAAATGTTAGATCCAAGGTTTGATTGACTTGATATTTAACAAATTGGTAGCCTGATCAACATCATCCACTTGTTCCCCCATATAGATATCAAGGATCATAACAACATATCTACACACATGTGCCAATGACTAACTACCTTAATTTTTATATTGGATCAGATTTGACACATCAACCATTGCATTCATGATGAGTGGATAGATAAGTGTAAAATTTATATAGAATCCACTAGGCATGAAATCTATAAAGGCCAAGTTTGAGAACCAAGTCGGTATTTCATCCTTGTGCTTATTTTTTATGACTTGTAATTACAAAGAGCCTAGCTACTTTTATGATTTAGAGAGCCTACAAAGTTTCAAGTTCAATTAATCAACAAATATGGAGACATCATAGCTTATTAAGGGACTCATCAATGTAAAAAATGAAGCAATGGGCATTGATATAGATCTAAATCAAACCAAGTTCAATGATCCAAATCCATTTAAGTTCCTCTGAGAAGAAGAACAAAAGTTATTTCACCCAAACCCCATTGATGATGTGCAACCACTTGCCCTCACAACTCCCCACAATTTATAGAATATAGATGTTGAGTGGCTAATTTACATGCCAACCTTTGGAAACTTGGGAGAGATCATAAGAGTTTTTCTTAGTTGATATAATGATCACAATATCTACCTTGGCTCAGACATCACCATTATAATCAACATAGAAGTCATGGCCTAAGATTTGGGCATACTTATACGAGGAGACTCTATGTTTTCATATAAGATGAAAACACCCCTATCCTATAAGAATTTAGAGAATTATATGTTTAGATATCTAGAGGGATCCCAATTGAGGACATTATCAATGAACTAGTACGTATCCTTATCGAATGCATCACTAAGAGGTTCTATAAGATGACAAAGTCTATGAAATAAATACCAAAATGGGTCATGGGCATTGCCCATCACATGATCCATAGGAATGAGTAATTCAACTAGTTAGAGTACTTCATTCAAGATTTACTCACAAATATTGAAAAGTTTTTCACCTCTCCCAATCAGACATTTCAATATCAGTTCCTCACCTTCCTTATCTGCTTCACACAATGGAATTCCATAGAGGGAGAAGTGCAACTCGACATGGATTATTATCTAGTATAGTAATTTCATAATCTTATCTAGATATAGGAGCATAGAACCCTAACACATGAGGTTAAATTCAAATCATGGTGGGAGGAGTTTCTATAACTAATTGAAACACATCCTTGGGTATCACTAGATGTCATGCAATATTTGGGCCAACACATAATTATCACTTTATTTTTGAAGTGTGTGTTCATTCAAATTCATGAGTTACCATAGTCACCCTTTTTACCACTTATATTATTTATCACCATGGACATGGCATAAGCAAAAGTTGACAAACAAAAAGTTTTTGTAATTAGGTATGTGACTCCACTTCAGGCCATACCACCTGGCATAGCCATCCCTACAGTGCAAAAACCAAAAGAAGCTACTAGTTCCTATCAATAAAAGGGAAAGTTTAAGATTTTCATAGAGCATCAATCAATATCCCCTCCCTTGAAATGTAAGACATGCATCATGGTAACTTGGTTAGACAATCCAAAAGTAACACAGATCATAAGCTCTTGTGACCTTCCACAAATGGGCATAGATGAACAAGAAGTCTACCAGGTCATGATTGTAGACATGGCTAAGGATTTATATGAGAGGGAAGAGGAGAAGAAATTATTCTTTTGAAATGTTGTGCACATATTTCAAGTGCAAAATCAAGTTCCTCTAGAACTATGGGTGGACCTTCCATCTTATTTACCATCCATTGTTGTTGATATTGTATAAGAAGAAGTAGAGTAATTGTAGTGGAGGATTGAACTTTTCCATCCAAAACCTACTCCTACCTTTGAAATTGAATATTTATTTTCCCCCTTCCATAAATCCCACTAGTATCACTTGTGCATTGACCCTAAATAAGATGAGAGGCTAGGGCCTCCCCTAAACTTGAAGAGTACACATTTGGCCAACAAACCACCATGTAAGAAGCACAACCTGCTCCTTCCTCTAATTCACCACCACCAAAATGTAGACTGGTCATGCTCAGGTGGAATAAGGCACAAGTTTCCTATTTCAAAGTCTAACCAAGTGATTCACCACTATCACCACATGACCAGAAGTTTAAAGAGCTCACACCCAACCAGCCCACCATAAAAAATAATAGGCCTCAAGAGAGTATTTAGCATGCACAATAGAATGGTAGGTAAGGAAAGAGGAGAAGAAATTCTAAAAGGATCAAGCTTAGTAGCAATAGGCAACTCAATAAGCCAAATAAGTTGAGCCTCATAAAGGCCAAAGACATAGAGGCTGCTAGAAAAATGTCATGGATATGGCAAAGAAGTTTTAGAAATCTACCAACATAGCCCAAAAAGAATGAGAGGAATAAGTGAGGAAGGAAAAATAAGTTGATATTGCTACCAAGGCTAAGGTAGAGGAAGAAGAGAAAAAAAAAGATGTAGAAGCCCAAGTGTAGTAGGCCATCAAAGCTACAAAATGTGCATAAAAGTAAATAGAGGAAGCTATGAAGAAGAAGAAGAAGATGATGATGATGATGATGATGATGAAGCCCTACACCAAAAATAGTCATAGTTATATGCATAGGCAAAAAAAAATCATAATCAAAAGCATAAGACCAAGTTGCATAGGAATAATCCATGGTTATAACCCTGATAGAATAAAATATTAAAAATTTGCATAGACATTAAAGGCCAAAGAGGAATAAGCAAAGCTACAAATTACATAGGAATAGATGAAAAATAAAAATGAGGAGGAGGAATAAAAAAATAGGCTAAATATTTTGTGTAGTAGCTCAATCTTGTATCAGAGGCCACAACATAGTAGCAACAGGTACCCAAGTATCTATAGGTAGAAATAGAGCAACCAACATAACAAAAAACATCAACTACAGCTTTGATAGGTCATCAACTCACAAAAATACCATTAAGAGGAGGTTGGCTCTGGTATCTCTCAATATTTGGTGCTTGACACACCATTTTTTCACTCCCTCTCAAGCAAGAAGCTTCCTTAGACATCTCCAAGCTCCACTAAAGAAATAATTAGAGGGTACAATCTCATTTTAGGAATTAATTATGGAGAAGGCCACCCACTTAGCGATGGGGATGGATCAATCCAAGGCAAAGAACATATATTTGAAGGCTCACCTTTATGAATCTATGAAGATGATCTAGGACACTTATCTAGAGTTGGTCACTTAAGAAATTGAGGACCAAGTCATGTCCAATTGGTGCAGACTCAAAACATTGGTATCTAAGCTAATAAAGGACTAGTGCAAAGCTTAAAAAATCTATGTAATTGGCACATTAGGTTAAAATGTGAATATTTAGGTAGCCATACTCATCACCTTATTGAAGGATTATTAGGCCATGCTCGACATTATTAAATTATAAGCACAATAGGTCATGCACGCTTCACTAGATTGGAAGCAATAACTAGACTCTTCTAAGCTAATTCTAGTGTAGATTTCACCATAGCCACCACTACCAAAACAACCATGGGCATCCACACCACCTTTGTGGATGAGAACACCATATCTCTCTCAAACTTGATTAATGTTAGGGATAATGTGTATGATAAACTTCTCAACTAGCAAAGTGAGCTTTTGTGCACTTCATTTGTAGGTCTCCAAGCCCACATAGACAAAATGGAGAAACTAAGAGGTGAGATACAAATGAGGGTGAACAACACTAAGCATCCATCAGCATCATTGATGACTTTGATCTAAATCATCCCATTAGATATCATGCATCATTATGCACCCTACTTTTCATGATCTAGAAAGTTATGCTCGATTGGAATACATACAAGACCAACCTATCTCCATTATACAACAAGGTTACCCTAATCCTCAACACTCTAGTGTACAAGCCATCATTAAAGATCTAACAAGTCATCAATCAGTGTAAGGTTGCATAGTCTGGGGTCAAGGATCCTTCTAGGTAGTCATCATCCACATCCATGCCACATCCATCAAGCTAAGTACTATGTAGAGTATTATTTTTTTAAGAAATTGTATACAAGTTTTGTATTGGGTATGAATAGTAATAAAAATAGGTTTAGTATGGTTTAAAATCTATAAAAGGTGGCCACCTGGGTATGTCAGCCTATTGAAAACTCGAAAGGGTAATAAGTTGGTATGTTAGTTGAAAACCTGAAAGGGTAGCTAAGTAATGTGAAAGAGGTGAAAACTTGAAATGGTGAATTAATCAATTAATATGAATATTAATTAGTCTCATTTCAATTTTAAACATCTCACATTCATTCTCTAACTCATTTCATTCATTCCATTCACAAACTTCCTCTCACTCTTTCACTATCTTCTCACTAGGCCATCCTCTTAGGTTTCAAGTACCAAAACTTGATATAGGTTTCATGAGTACAACATATTATCATGGATAATATTATATGATCATATAATACTTGATTTAACCTCCTTAAAACTCTGAGTCACACTTCAATACTCATTTTCATATACAAAGCTACTAATGACCCCACTAGGCTTGTAGCCCTTTTTTTGACCTTTTCACTTGTTTGTAAAATACATCAACTCCCTTGAAGATCCAAAAGCATTTTATACAACCCTCTATCTTGATACAACTCTCCATAAATTTCCATTCTTCAATTCTCTCTGTAGGTACCTTTTCCTTTATAATCCCTTATCTAATTAGGCCTTTCTAGTCCTCCATTCCTGACATAATCATCAAAAAAATACAAATACATATTGTAAAGATTTAAAACCACTTTAATCCTTATTTGGGAATAAAAATATTCTATAATACCAAATTTCAATAATTTTACATGGTTGGAATGGGATTTATAGGGTTTTTGGGTTTGAAACCCTAGTTTCCTATCTATAGAGGCTGAGAGGATTCATAATTCACTTTCTTTAGTTTTAAGTCATTAAAAATGAACCTAAGACCTTCCTCATGTTTGTTTTATCAGTATCCACATTACATAATAGTTAATATCCTTTTATCAACCTTCACTTGCTTTAACCAACTCAAAACACAAAAATCTATCACTCTTTAGTGGATTGTATAAGACACAGGGCTCTGTCTACAATTTAGAGGTTAATAAACCCCAAATTAACTATTTTCATAATTCATTTTCCTCATAAATGTTATAATTTTTTTATTAATTTCACAACCATACACTTTCTCAACTATACACATCCTTTCATTAGCACACTAACCGAATAGACACAGGGTAACTGAGTAAAACAAGGGTTTGTTGTGTTGGGTCTGTTTGTGTTCAATAGTTCCAAACTCCCAAAATATATTTTTAATTATTTGTACTCTCCTCCATTAAAAAAATTCTACCATATCCATGGAAATTTACCTTATTTAGTCACACATCAACCTTTTTTAGTATTTGATGTTAGGTTGTGGAGCTAAAAGCTTCAACTATGCAGACGAAGAAGAGGAGGTTGATGAGTTTCATAAGTACTAGCATCGGCAGCATGACCGATGTCGGTCACATATAGTGCAAAAGGAAACCAACATCAGCAAGGAGTT
Organism: Torreya grandis; assembly: GCA_037957365.1. Classification (NCBI taxonomy): domain Eukaryota; kingdom Viridiplantae; phylum Streptophyta; class Pinopsida; order Cupressales; family Taxaceae; genus Torreya; species Torreya grandis. The sequence goes on along the minus strand of JARHVA010000517.1, from coordinate 3,912,989 downwards.
GGCCGATGTCGGTCAGCACCAGACAGACAGGGACTGACGTCGGTCGCCTGTGGCAGTTCCAAAACTACTGTTGACGAATAGTCAGTTAAGTGAAGCGAGTGTTTGCATGTTAAAGGGATAATTATAGTCATGAGCTGAATGTCTAATTATTGTAATTAGAGATCTATTTTTGTATGCATGGGATTCTATTTAAAGACCCATGAGGCATGTATTGTAAGTCAAGAAGGCAAGTAAAAGCTTTGAAGCATTGAAGCAAGGTCAAGGAGATCTACAAGCAAGTAAGGTCAAGGAGATCAGCTGAAGCATTCAAGGAGGGGATAACAACTCAGGTTGTTGAGTTGGTTGTGGTTGAGCAAGAGAGAGGGAAGAAGGTCTTGAGGTGTGGCAAGCCTTTGAGGTGGAGGAAGAAGTGGCATCTTCCTTATTGTATTTTCTTCTAAGAGTATTTAATACAAGATTGTGTATTGTCTCTCAAATTCTTTGTTGTTTCAAGTTTCTAGTTACTTAATCATTCTAGTATAATTCCGTGTTTAATTGCTTATAAGAAAAGTAATCAATTGTGCTTCCTTGGAGGGGTTCCTAATAGTTGGTATCAGAGCTACGATTGCAGGGAGCAGGTTATTGTTTGATTACAAGTCATTCACAGAGTTTTCTATTTGAGTGGGAGTATAGCAATGGCAGAAGAAAGTAAGCTACGAATGGAGAAGTTTAACGGCAAGAATTATCAACATTGGAGGATGCAGATAGAGGATTATCTATATCAGAAGGATTTGTACTTACCATTGGGTGGGGTTGCATGCAAGCCCATAGATATGAAGGATGAAGAATGGAGTGTTCTTGATTGGAAGGCTCTGGGATCCATAAGGTTGAGCCTTGCATCGTCTGTGATTTCTAACTTATCACAGTGCAAGACAATGGAAGAGTTGATAAAATCTTTGGTGAATTTATATGAAAAGCCCTCGACTTCAAGTAAGGTATTTCTTATGAAGCAATTATTTACTTTGCAAATGTAGGAAGGTGGATCGGTACATACTCATCTTAGTGATTTCCATGGTTTGGTAAACCAGTTAGCTTTAGTCAATATTGTTTTTAATGATGAAGTAAAGGCTCTCTTAATTTTATGCTCTTTACCTAAAAGTTGGGATAGTTTGGTTATGGCAGTAAGTAATTTTGCGTTTGCTTCTAAAATCCTAAAAGTTGATGATGTTGTGAGTGCGATCTTGAATGAAGAAATACGCAGGAGAAGCACAGGTGAATCATCAGGAAATGCTCTAAGTGTAGAAAGCAAGGGAAGGCAAAGAGAGAAGGTTGAGCAAGGAAAATCAAGGTCGAAGGTGGGAAGGAGATCCGAATCTAGAGGTGTCACCTGCTAGTTTTGTGGAAAGAGAGCACACACAAAGAAAGAGTTTTGGTTGAGGGATAAAGAAAATCAACATGAAGGTCATGAAGAAGCAAAGGATGCAGGTATTGTGGCACAAGATGCTCTCATACTTTCTTTGGATAGTCAGGTAGGATCATGGGTTTTAGATTCTGGTTCTTCTTTTCATGCATCCCCAAACAGAGATTTGTTTCATGAGTATGTCCAGGGAGACTTTGGAGTGCTTTATTTAGGGGATGGTACGCCTTGTCAAATAGTTGGCAAAGGGAAAGTGCAGCTGAAATTGCAGATGGACAACACATGGGTGTTGAAGGAGGTTATGCATGTCCCAGTTCTGAAGCAGAGTTTGGTTTATGTAGGAAGGTTAGGTGATGAGGGATGCACAATAACCCTCACAGTGGATTCTTGAAAGGTTACCAAGGGTGCACTTGTTTTAGCAAGAGGTAAGAAAGTAGGTACTCTTTATCTATCTACTTGTATTACCGATTCTACTTCTAGTTTATCTACTTCAGCTGTAGATTTGAAGATGTGGCTTAATAGGCTTGGTCACATGAATAAGAAGGGAATGGATGTTCTTGATTCAAAAGGTATGAATTCAAATTCGGAAGGCATAGATAGAGTTCATTGCAGGAAAAGGAAATTTGATGCTTTTGACGAGAACAGGGAAGCCTTGGTGTTTATGGAGGAGATGAAGGATAAAGATCAGTCACAGGGGCTAAATAATTTTGAGTAAGGTAGTATGGACAAGGGTTTGATCCAAGATGAGCTCGTGGATGAAGAATTCATCATTTACAAGAATACACAGACACCAACGTCGGTCACTTGGAACTGATGTCGGTCAGGCAGATACCGACATCGGTCATGTGCAGACCAGCAGGGTCGGTAGAGTCAGGCAGAGAAGACTGACGTCGATCAGGTAGGGACTGACGTCGGCAAAAGGGACACCGGCGTCAGCCAAGGAAATGATGTTGGCAGTCAGGGTCAGTATAGGGAATCGACATCAGTTGGGAGCAGACTGGGAGATGGCTGAGATCGGTCACTGGAACAGATGTTAGGCGAACAACAAGCTATCAAGGAGTCTCAAATGCCCATATGGAGGTCAGAAAGGGTAAGTGAACCTCACATTCATTGTTCACCTTCTTTATATTGCTTACTGATGGCCAAGAACTAGGAAGATGTGAAGAGGCAATGCAGGTAGAATCCAAAAATAGTGGGAGCTTGGCATGGATGAGGAGTGTGAGTCCTTGGAGAAGAACCAAATAGGTATTTATTGGTGGAGTTGTCAGCTGGAAGAAAGCACTAGATGAGGGATGGATTCCCAAGTTAGAGAAGAGAGTGGATGGACACGTGAGACAGAAGGCTCTGGTATATGGTCTTGATTAGGCTGCAGGACAATGGAGGTTTGACCATTGTATTTTTCTTTACCAGGTTGGATAATATTAGCTACATTATCCTGTTACTATATTGTGTTGCTTGTTGCAGGGTTTCATATACAGGGAGTTTCTGAGCTAAGGGTAAAGTTAGTTCAGAAGTATGTCATGAAGAATTTGGGAGCAGCAAAATTATTTTGGCATAAGTGACAGGTATAGCATCACAGGTTTTGTGGTGGTTGGTCTTCAAAAGTGATTTTGAAGAGGGATACAGAGCCAAGGGAACAAAGTAGATGGTGTACAGGTATAGGTATAGTTGTAGCTATTTATCTCCAAGTGGGAGATTGTTAGGTTGTGGAGCTAAAAGCTTCAACTATGCAGATGAAGAAGAGGAGGTTGTTGAGTTTTAGAAGTACCGGCATCGGCAGCATGACTGACGTCAGTCACATACAGTGCAGAAGGCAACCGGCATCGACAGGGAGTCGACCGATGTCGGTCAACACCAGACAGACAGGGACTGACTTCGATCGCCTGTGGCGGTTCCAGAACTGTTGTTGATGAACAGTTAGTTAAGTGAAGCGAGTGTTTGCATGTTAAAGGGATAATTATAGTCACGAGCTGCGTGTCTAATTATTGTAATTAGAGATCTATTTTTGTATGCATGGGATTCTATTTAAAGACCCATGAGGCATGTATTGTAAGTCAAGAAGGCAAGTAAAAGCATTGAAGCATTGAAGCAAGGTCAAGGAGATCTACAAGCAAGTAAGGTCAAGGAGATCAGCTGAAGCATTCAAGGAGGGGATAACAACTCAGGTTGTTGAGTTGGTTGGGGTTGAGCAAGAGAGAGAGGGAAGAAGGTCTTGAGGTGTGGCAAGCCTTTGAGGTGGAGGAAGAAGTGGCATCTTCCTTATTGTATTTTCTTCTAAGAGAATTTAATACAAGATTGTGTATTGTCTCTCAAATTATTTGCTGTTTCAAGTTTCTAGTTAATCATTCTGGTATAATTCTGTGTTTAATTGCTTATAAGAAAAGTAATCAATTGTGCTTCCTTGGAGGGGTTCCTAACATTTGATTACATAACAAGGCATTGACTGTCTACCAAACAGAGTGTTAATTGTGTAAATAGGGAAACCTTTCAAATAATGGGGTAATGAACATTTGTTACTTTTTTTCAATCCAAAATATACATCCAAATACTCACCATGAACCCTATATGAATGCATATGTCAATCTACTCAAACAATACAATGACTTTCTTGACATGAAGTTTCAAATACATTAAGATAACACAATTTGGGGACTATCATAGTCATAAGAGAGTTCTCATAAAAGAATGTTCTCTTTTAATTTCTCTCCATTTCAAAGATCACACAAACTAAACCTTAAAACTTGATGTGTATTTAATATTACCTATAAAGGACTGAGCATTCTTCCTTCTTGCACCATACTTCACCAATCTCATCATTTATTTTCTTCCTTGACTGTAACCTACAATCTCTTATTTAAACCTACCAATACACACAAAAGTATTTGATCATGGCCTCTAGTTCCTTTAAAAGATAATATAAAAATTTATTACAATATAATATTATTCCATGAAATATATATACACATAATCATTTCATCTTTATTCAATTCTAGCAATCTTAATTACAAAACATAGCCCATAAAAGAACTAGATCATCTTCTTTTGAGAGGTATGTTATCTTCTATTCATTTCCCCCAATTTTATCCTTATTTCGTCTCTCTCTCACCTATCTCTATTATCTCTATTCCTTATAAACCACACAGCACCTATAAATTCTAGTCTATCCCAATTCAATGTTAGTTGGGTGGTTACATAACTTATTCTCTTACATCCAACGTGAGGATAGTGTTAACATGACTAAACATGATTCTTAAGGGTCATCACCTTTATAAATTTGAAATGGCATATATTCAACCCCATTTTTACATGAATTCTAGGACCTTTTAATAAAATTTATCTCACCTAACCTTTTCAAACTACGTTCATGCTCTTTTCAAACATTTGAATTTTCGAATTCCTAGTTTTGGAGGGAAAAATCCTAGTACCTATATAATACACCTTGATGACTCTAAATGAATTATAAGACAACATAGGGATCCTATAGGATCCTTCACATACATTTACATTCCAAAATTTGACAAAATTTGACCTTTTGACTAACATATGAATGCTTAAGACTAGAATTGACTTTGATGGTTAGATGCTTCTACATCACCTTCTATCATCCCCTAATACCACCTAATGCATAGCTTGATATTATATGTTTAAGAAGGATATGAAATTCATATTCATATTCTCTAAGATCATGAATAATTCCAACCTCAATTATCCACTCTTGTTCTCAACTCAATTCAAAATTCACTCTCAAACAATCTTCTTTTAAACTAGTCCATTACTCATTAGGTCAATAGGTCATTTAATTATTAAGTTTCCAAGTCTATAGACCTAATTATTTGTCTAATAGGTCAATTTACAAAATAGAGTTTTTATCTATTAAAAATTATATTTAAAGTAGTATTATATAAATTTTGACATGTTCTAACCCTTACCCAAGTTTATAGAACTCAAATCAACTAAAAACTCATCTTACCCAAGTTTTAACATGATTTGTAGGCTGAGAGTTTAGTAGAAATATTGTTACAATGATTCATAACCAAAAATTTACACTACCAACATGTCCATGGGAATGATAATGTCTAGTATTAGGTTTTTAGCCTCCCATAAATCTTGATCAACAAATCCATCACCCATTCTGACCTCAAGAATGCCCTTCCCAATATAAGAAAAATGCAATTTTTTAGCCTAAGTTCAAAGATGCATAAAATGAAACCTATAAGTAATTTTCATGAGATATCAGATCTATCTCCTTCCCCTTTAATCCCTCTAATCCCACCCTAGATTTTTTATGTATAACCTTCAATATAAATCCGTTGGACAAGTTGCAGTGATGGGTCTAAAAATGCAACTTTTTTGCATTAAACAAGTAACTTCTTGAGCTCCAACTACCATTTCTACCTTCAGAACCTCCACTTAGGAATATATCAATTAAATCACATATAAATAATTAAATCGCATGTTATCACACAACCAAAATTTTCAAATCCTCTCGAAAGTGCATTTTCACTACCATTCCAGAGCACGAAAACACTAATAATAAATGTTGTCAAAGTTTAAGTTGTGATTCCATAACTATGGTTTTGATGATTCCAAAAAAAAATGAAACTGATAAAATATATGAGGGGTTTAAAATGTCTAATACTAGGTTCTTTTCCTTTTATCAAGCTCGATCGACAAACCAACCACCCATTTTGGCCTCAAGAACGCCCTTCCCAATACAAGAAAAATGCAAAATATTAGCCTAAGTTTAAACACACATAAAATGAAATTTGTAAGTCATTTATATGAACCATTGGATCTATCCCATACCTATTTAACTATAATTATACCCTATATCACTCAATTTTAATCTTTGAGAGTAAGCTATTGGACACATTGTAGTGAGGGGTCTAAAAATGTAACTTTTTGGCATTGGACAAGCAACTTCTTGAGCTCCAACTGGCATTTATGCCTCTTAGTCCTCCACTTGAGAATATATATATATATATATATATATATATATATATATATATATATATATATATATATATATATATATATATATATATATATATATATATATATATATATATATATATATATATATTGTATCACATCCAAATAGGCAAATTATATTTTATCACACTTCCTCAAAATTCAAATCTACCCAAAATTGCATTTTCACTACCATTTTAAAGCGTAGAAATACTAACAACAAATGTTGTCAAAGTTTAAGTTATGGTTGCATAAATTTAGTTTTGATGCTTCATAAATGAAAAATGACACTTTAAAAACATATATGGGGGTGTATAATATATATTACTAGGTTCTTTATCTCCCATTAGGCCTGATTGACAAACCCACCACCCATTTTGGCCTCAAGAATGCCCTTCCCAATACAAGAAAAATGCATTTTTTTAGCCTAAGTTTAAATATGTATGAAAAACTTGTTAAAAATTTTCATGAACCATTAGATACCTTCATTACCTCTTTAATCCATCTAATCAAAACTTAGAGGAATCAGGTGAAAGTTTTGATAACAATCTGTTGGATAAGTTGCAGTGAGTGATCCAAAAATGTAACTTTTTAGCAATGAACAAGCAACTTCTTAAGCTCTAACTGGAATTTCTAGCTTTGGGACCTCCACCTAGGAATATATAACTTATATCATGTCCATATAGTAAAATTACATGTTATCACACCACCATGATGTTTAAATGCACCTAGAAGTGCATTTTCACTACCATTCAAGAGTGTGGAAACACTTACAACAAATGTTGTCAAAGTTTAAGTTGTGGTTGCAAAACCCTCATTTAGATGATTATTAACATAAAAATGACATTTAAAACATTTTTATGGGGTCAATTAATGTCTATTACTAGGTTCTTGGCCTCCCATTAAGCCCGATGGATAAACCCACCACCTATTATGGCCTCAATAATGCCCTTCCCAATACAAGAAAAATGCAATTTTTTAGCCTAAGTTCAAACACGCATAAAATTAAAATTATAATTAATTTATTTGAACCATTATATCATTTCCATACTTTTTTAATCCATCTAATTTCACCCTAGATCACTCAAGTGGGAGATTTAGGAGCAATCCATTAGACAAGTTGTAGTGAGGGGTCCAAAAATGCAACTTTTTGGCATTGAACAAGCAACTTCTTGAGCTCCAACTAAAATTTATAACTCTGAGACCTCAAATTTGATCACATAAAAATAGGAAAATTATATTTTATCACACTGAAATAACATTCAAATCCACCTAAAATTGCATTTTCACTACCATTCTAGAGTGTAGAAATATTGATAACAAATATTGTCAAAGTTTAAGTTATGATTGCAGAACTCTAGTTCCAATGCTTCCAAAATAAAAATTGACACTTTCAACGTCTTCATGGGGTTATACATCATCTATAAGTATGTTCTTTGCCTCCCATTAGGTCTGATCGATAAACCCATTCCAGCCTCAAGAATGCCCTTTCCAATACAAGAAAAGTGCAATTTTTAAGCCTAAGTTCAAACACCCATAAAATGAAACTTATAAGTCATTTCCTAAGCTTCAATCACATTAAACCTAATATTTGATCATGTCCAACCTGATATTTTCTTAGTTTCAAGAATATATAATTCTTTACTGATAGTGCCAACCATGTGAAGGTGGAAGCTTATCTGACACCACTAACCTACAAAACATTATTAGTAAGTAATTAAAAATGAAATTTATATTTACTACTTATAAAATAAAAAAAATTGGTAAAATTTATTATATCTACATTTGAAAATTCAACATACATATGTATTTCAATCCAAAAAACTACTATGATCTACTCTAACCTTGATAGTATCAATAATAGCTTCATGGTTTGACTCTCGAACCTTTTATAGTTTCCTATTTAATGACCTCCCATGATATTTTTATAATTGAATATTCATTGTAAGAATCAAATTTGAATAGTTTAATATCTTCTTTTGCATTTCAAACTATTCAAATAACCATTGATTTGAATATTTTATAGGATATCTTTGAAACCAAGCTCTAGTGACTACCATTGACCCAATGGTATAGTCAATGTTTTTTTATCTATAACTAGGGAAGTCAATTTTTTTTGTCTCTCTACACATTGACATGAGTATTAATTAGTGACCTCATCATTATACTCATTTTTAATAACTACAAAAACATGTCATGTATCACAAAAAACCATTTTTAGCGACAATATGAAGATATATAATGAGAATAAATTATACATAATGAAAAATATTCTACCTAGATGCACTAGATAAAATACATGGTCAAAGTCATCTAATGATGTCAAATTTGTAATTTATGATGTTTTTGTAACCTAATATGTGTTTATTGGAATTATAGGTTTGGAACTCCAATCATCCACCCACTCTTGTGACTCACACTTATTCTAAATAGAGTCCACAAATGCAGAATAAAAACATTGCAAGTGTCTTGTATGAATAGTCCAAGAACTTGCATTTGAGCTATGAAATGAGTAGAGGTCACTTGAACCTATTAGAGTCATACAATATTCATACTTTTCCAAGTGTTCATCTTTAATTAAGCAGAACTATCTATGAATAATATAATTTGGTTGACCACCATGACACATATTTTCATTACACCATTCAACTAATTTTTTTTCATTTATCAAATGAACATCTCTTCAAATTTCAACTACTCCCTTGCAATATCTCTTTTTACACATGCTATATCACTGTCATGCTCCCCTTTTCCATGTCCAGCCTTGGTGAAACTCCAAATGTGTTTTAAACCAGTGGTAATATACATCATGCTTAATCAATAAAACATCCGTGCATTTTTGAACTATGATGTGCAATTGTCTGACCAAATATAATGTTGTTTGAAATTAATGTTCCTCTTACTCAACTATTCATAGAACTTCAAAAAACAACCTTACACATACTCTAAATAATGTGAGTGATCATCAATAATATAGAAATGGTACTCAATATTTTTTGTTGTTGTTCTATACTATCAAGTGCATGCATGAATGATATATGCACAAATATGGTAACTAGTGATGAGTTGTAATACTTTGATTAAATTTTTATTTGGGGTTTGAATGTGTAATTTCCAGCAAATTCAACTAATGAAATAATCAAACCAAGTGGGAATTTATCCTTTCTTATCTTCAAATTTTCATCCAACCATCTATCCCTATGTGTGTGCCTTGCATACTCAAACAATCTTCTTAAATTTGACAAAAAATTCAAAAATAGGTATCTTTTTTGTAACAAGCTCACATCTTTTAGATTATTTGCCATATTTCACTTAATAAGTCACTGATTTGTTTAAACCAACTAATTTTTGTCTAATTTCACTTGTAATCTCCTCATGGATACATATTTTTAATTTTGGCAATCCACCATAAATGTTGTAATTTCCATTTAAAGATGATTTGTTGTAAAATAATTATCCATCTAGTCTTTTGCAAAAGATAGTTGTAATAAATTCTCTAACTGATTTTGGTGGTAATTCAATGCCACACTCCTATAAATATTGTTAGTAAGCAAAGTAACACAAATATGATGAAAAACATCATAGTGCATTAAAAATTCAACATGTTGCCTACAACAATAAATGGTGTGTGTGTGATTTATTTTTACATAAAAAAGTTTGGCCATCTCAAAATATCATTGAAAAAAAAAATTGTGGATGTTTTTCCAAAAAAATACAGTACAATTGTGTTTGAGTCATATCTAATAAATGTTTTGGATGTGGTTCACGATTATGAGAACCAACTCTTATTTTCACAACATCTCTTTCAATGTTATAAACTCTTGTATTGTCTTTCCAAAATTCAACATGTTGCCTATAACAATAAATGGTGCGTGTGTGATTTATTTTTACATAAAAAAGTTTGGTCATCTCAAAATATCATTGACAAATAAAATTTTGTGGATGTTTTTCCAAAAAAATAGAGTAAAATTGTGTTTGAGTCATATCTAATAAATGTTTTGGATGTGGTTCATGATTACGAGAACCAACTCTTATTTTCACAACATCTCTTTCAATGGTAGAAACTCTTGTAATGTCTTTAAGAGTATCGGTTATAGCCTTGTCCTTCCATGGAAGTCTACCAGAGAATGTTTAGATCTCATCGGTATTAGGTTAATTAAGTCTTTCACATCTTTCAATTGATTACATTATTATTTTCTTATTTATATTAAGTGTTCAATTTTTTTTTGAAACCATTCATTTTTTGTTATTTTATCACTTACTACACAAGTTGTAAGTATACGTTGGGCAGCATTATAATCTTGGGTGCATGATTTTGGGCCTACAATATGATATGAATCATGTAGAGTTTCAAATTTTTCATTATTTTCATCATCCATGTTAGATGTTCTTAGTCATAATGTGTACATTATAGGTCTCATCTTAATCAATTTTATCAATGAAAAAAATAATGGACATCTTTGACTATCATAATCTAAATTATGAAAGAAAGGATCCCAAATGTGTTGAGTTAGTCTTCTTGAATGATGATTATACATTTTGACATAAATTGGTTCTAAAATATTTTCATTGAATTTAATTAAGTACTTGTCTTTTCTACACACAATTCTTAGAGGTGTTGTTAATGGTGGAATTTGTTGAGAGGGTATTTCAAAATCATTATTACTTTCATTTTTTAGAGGTGAGATGACATTTTATTCATTGTTTATTTCTTCATTATATGTTTCCATGAAATTTTATTGATAATTAATTTCATCATTATTTATTTCCATCAAATTTTCTTCATTCATGGGGGGTGAAGCATCATACATAGACTCATCATCAATAAAATAAAAAACTTGAAACTTTGAATGTAAACTTCCAACATTATCTAATTCATTATTGTCAATTTCATTATTACTTATTTTATTATGGTCAATTTCATCATTATTTAATTCATTATTGTCAATTTTCTCATTATCTATGGCATTTGATTCATCAGAATTAGGGTTTGTACCTTGTCTACCATGAACTTTTTGCATTCATATCTTATTTTTTCTCTCAAATATTCTAATTCCTTTGGTGTTTTTTTATTCAATATCTTCCTCTTCCTCTATCATGATCCATCACCCATCAAGGACAATTGAGAGCTTTTCAAAGGTGGGGTCAAATACACAGGTACCATAGGTCTCAAAAAATATACAAAGAATGTTTGTGAAGATAGAATTCTCAATTTACATTAAAAATAGATGTTGAAAATTGAGTTTAGTCCATAAAAATAATAATACGATCATGTTATTACATAATGCTCACATTATTGTATAATGTGATCGCATTATTTATTATATTAGGTTCTAATTCAGCATACATATTAAGAAGCAGATGTTAAGAATAACATGTTTGTGTTATTATATAATACGATCACATTATTTTTTATACTAATCTCTACTTTAACATACATATTGAGAAGCGTATGTTAAGAATAACATGAGCATGTTATCGAATAATGTGATTGTGTTATACTTAATAACTCTATTGGGGTTAGAAATTTACATTGAGAATTGAGTGTTATCTATATTAAGAATAACATGATCATGTTATACTTAATATATATTAGGGATTAAGTCATTAGTGCATAGGGTTTAGGGATTAGGGATTAAAATTTATGTTTTAGGGATTAAGGATTAGGAACTTTAAACATTAAGGATTGGGGTATCGAGTTTAGGGTATATAAGTTACAATTATGATGGTGATTAGGGAAAATTAGAGCTGATCAACCCCCAAATCACATTTTATAGTCATGTAACTAGGTTGAAGGGGCTCAAAATCATCATAATTTACTTTAAATGCACAACTAGATTAGTACTCCAAAGGCTAAGTTTTGGCCATAGGTTTAAAAAATGCATTTGATGACATCTCATGATAAAATTAGTTATATCATAAGGCATGTATGTTTACAACATGTAGTGTGAATTAGGGCATATGGCTTATAATTTATGTTTTAGGGATTAGAGATTAGGGATTAAGGCATAGGATTTAGGTTTAAGGATCTGTATATAATGTATAATATCTCTATGTCATGTGAACCTAATTCTTATTACAAAGGATGTTAATTGGGACTAAATAGATTGGTAAATAGGGAAATTTTATGGTTTACAATTTAGGGTATAATGTTTAGGGTTTAAGGGCTTAGGTTTTAATGTATATATGTTTTTGGGTATATAGGGTCAATCTCAAAGATAATTGAGAATAATTTGAATCATTTAGACCCATTTGTGACTATAAAATATGTTTTTGGGTTGTCATTATACCCTAGATGTCATCATGTAGATTGAGTGATTTAGTCAAATAGGGCAATCAATCATGTGTTTTAGGCCAAATTGAACCCTCTGAACTTAATTCTTAGTCCACATGATATTAATTTTGGCTAAAATGATTGGTTCAAGTTTTAAAGAGTTTATATTTATGGTTTAGAGTTTAGTGATTAGGAACTTTAAGGATTAAGGATTAGGGTATAGGTTTTATGGTATATAAGGTATAATTTTGAAGGTAATTGGGGAAAATTTAAGATCCTTAAACCTATATCTATGAGTAAATAATGTGATTTTGAGCTCAATTAGCCCCCACATCATCACAAATTGAGCCCATTAAGTCAATTTTGGTTTAATGATTGATGCAATTTTGACCAAGTTCATCCCTATGAACCTAATTCTTATTATATATAAAGGATGTTAATTGGGGATAAATTTATTGGTTTAGGGTTTAGGGTATATAATTTAAAGGGTGTGGGGTTTAGGTCTTATGCCTTAGGGTTTAATGTCAATGGTATAGGGTTTAGGGTTAAATTTAAGCTTATGCTTTAGATTTTAATGTAAATGGTAAAGGGTTTAGGGTCAAAGTTAAATGGTACAAGGTTTAGGGTTTGAGATATCAGATATAGGGTCCAATCACTAAGGTAATTGAAGAAAAATTTAGTTGCTTATTCACCTATTTTTGATAATTACATGCATGTTTGCATTTTTGATAAAAGTAGGGTCAGTTATGCCATGTACATGTTGCATACATGTTATAAAATTGATTGAGCCATAAATTTATTTTAGGGGCTCAATTTTGCCTAGATCACACCCATAATTACACATATTGACTAATTAGATCAATTCATGATATAATCAATCTTTTGATTTTGCCCTAAATCATATCTTGCTCTTGAAGGGGCTTAAATGGGCCTTAAATACCACCTTGATTAAAATAAAAAATAATTAACTAGTCTCCTCTTTGGTTAATTAGGTTGAAGGGGCTCAAAATAGCCCCAATTTACTGTAGATGCACAGTTACATTGGTACTCCAAAGGCTAATTTTTGGTCATGGGTTTAAAAAGTGCATTTTATGACATCTCATGATAAAATAAATTATATCATAAGACATGTATGTTTGTAAAATGTAGTGGCTATTAGGACATAGGGCTTACAATTTATGTTTTAGGGATTAGGGATTAAGGCATAGGGTTTAGGCTTAAGGACATTTATATAATGTGTAATCACTCTATGTCATGTTTAAACCTAACTCTTACTATAAAGGATGTTAATTGGGACTAAATTAATTGGTAACTAAGGAAATTTTATGGTTTACAATTTAGTGTATAGTGTTTAGGGTTTATGTTTTAGGGATTAGGTCTTAATGTCTATATGGTTTAGGGTACACAGGGTCAATCACAAAGATAATTGAGGACAATTTGAATCAATTAGAGCCATTTGTGACTATATAATGTGTTTTTGGGTTGTCATGATACCCCATGTCATCATGTAGATTGAGTGAATTAGTCAAATGGGGTAATCAGTTGTGTGATATATGCCAAAATGAGCCTTGTGAACTTATTTCTTAGTCTGAATGATGTTAATTTGGGTTAAAATGATTTTTTCAAGGTTTAAAGAGTTTATATTTATGGTGTAGAGTTTAGGGATTAGGAAATTTAAGGATTAGGGCTTAGAATATAGGTTTTAGGGTATAATTATGATGGTGATTGGGAAAAATTTAAGCTTCTTGAACCTATATCTATGAGTAAAAAATGTGATTTTATGATCAATTATCCCCCACATCATCATAGATTGAGCCTACAAAGTTAATTGTGGTAATGAGTGATGCAATTTTGATAAATTTCATCCCTATGAACCTAATTCTTACTATATATAAAGGATGTTAATTAGGGATAAATTTATTGGTTTAGGGTCTACAATTTAAAGGGTTTAGGGCTTATGTCTTAGGGTTTAAGGTAAATGGTATAGGGTATAGGGTTAAAATTAAATGGTACAAGGTTTACGATTTAAGATATATGTTATAGGGTCCAATCACTAAGGTAATCGAAGAAAATGTGAGTTATTTATTCACCTATTTGTGATAATTACCTGAACATGTTTGCATTTATGATAAAAGTAGGGTCAATTAAACCATACATGTTGCATATATGTTATACAATTGATTGAGCCATAAATTTGGTTTAGGGGATCAATTTTTCCCAAATCACAGCCCTAAATACACAATTTGACTAATTGGATCAATTCATTATAGAATCAAACTTTTAATTTTGCCCTAAATCATATCTTGTTCTTTAAGGTTTTTAAACTAGCCTCTAATGACTCCTAGATTAAATGAATCAATCTTTGACTTAATTATATATGACATGACATTAGGGTTAATTTTACTTCAAATCACATTGAATATATAATTTAAAATACATTTGCATGGCTCATCTTGACCCTAATTACTTCCACAATTAAACTAATCAACATTTACATTCATTAACTGATGACTTCAAGTTTATTGATCTCAAAACCACACTCTATACATGCAAAACATGAAAAAAAAATTATGTTTCTTTGCTTCAATCGAGCTAATGAAATTAGATTTTATCAACCCCAAAATCATATTTTATAGTCATGCAATTAGGTTAAAAGGGCTCAAAATAGATCTAATTCACTCCAAATGCATAGCTAGATTGGTAGTCTAAAGGCTAAGTTTTGGACATAGGGTTAAAAAATGCATTCTATAACATCTCGTGATAAAATCAGTTATATCATAAGGCATGTATGTTTATGGCATGTATGTTTGTGACATATTTTAACTTGGTAAAATACAACTTCTCATATCAAAATAGGGTACTAATGCATTTATATACCTTGAAAATAGATCCTTATAGAACTTGACTTACTGACTCAAACAATCTTATCAAAGACTCAGACAATACTATAAATTTTATAAAAGTTTTTTACAATTTCCAAACATCACCAATTATCTACAAAAACTAACACAGTCTTGTTTAACCAAATTTAGTCTCTTTTAGGACTGTATACACTCTTGACACAAAATACAATGACCCTTGATTTATTATTAATTGTTCTAAAACACCATTTGAATCTTGTGAAGACTATAAATTCATTTTTAAATGCCAACTTTCAAATAACTAATATTTAAACATTTATAATATCATTGAACTCTCTTTTGAACCTAATACTCTAGGTCCATTAGTACTCAGTCAGACGATCCTTGTACTCCAATTGATTTTTAGACAATATAATTTATTTAATCATGTAAAAAATGCAATCTAAATCAAATCTACCAAATTATGAGTGATTTGGATCAATGGATCACCAAAAACTAACTTTTGATTGCCAAATACACTAATAATTTCAATGTGAAAATTTAAAAACTTAATACCATCACAACGAGCATGCTCTCCTCTTTCCAAAAATATGATTTTTATAATTTCTAGACTAATTTAAGGTTTTAATCTATGTTGGTTTCTAACTATACCTTTTTTAGGCCACTATATGCCACAAATATACATGCCTATACATGTTCATTTAATTTTTATTTCATTGATCCCAGTGAAAAAAAAGTTATATGGTCACAAACTAGGCTTAATTATACACACATTTTAAAAATAATTATTTTCATTTTTTCAAGGTAGTTTGGTGTGTCACATGGATGGATATCCATTTTTTTATCAATTTTTAGGATCTATTTACGTGCAAAATTCATTTAAAAAATATTAAAAAATATAGGTCACAAACTATAAGATCTTATCTAAATTTTCCCCAAAGGGTTTCAAATAATATTAAATGTTGCTCAAAAAATGGTGCATTGCACGGCCGTCTATCTACTCTATTTTTTGAGAAAAATAGGAGTTCATCTTCAAATTTTAGATGTTTAACCTAGTTATACTTAACTATTTTTAAAAAATAATAGTGTTTTAGAAACTAGATTATAAATTCTACATTCATGTTCTTACACCATCTTCAAATTTGGAGTGTAGATATCTCAAATTATCTATAGAAGTTTAGATTTATGAAATTTTAGACAAATCATGTCCACAAGTAGGCCACTTTTTGTCCCCCAACTTTGTGCACTTAACCATAGTTAACCTACATATTCCACTTAAATTTGTTTTATGAAAGTTGCATATTCTTAGGCTCATTTACTATTTGTAGTAAATTCTAAATTATGTAGCATACTATGTTTTATTATCACATTTATATATTCTAGCATTTCACATTTCAATTGTTTAATTCTATTAGTTTAGTTAATTCAGTTCAAAATGGATTAAACATTCTGGTGAACCTGATATTTTTAGAACATTGCTTGTTTTTTATTTTTTTGTCATATAATTTTATTAATTTTCTATAAATTCATGAAATTGAAATAAAATATCCTTTGATCTTGGATATAAATTTGATAATTATTCAACTTCTTCAACCTTGGATTTAATTCAACATTGAAGAAGTTTATCTTGTCACCTTGGATAAAATCTAACATAGAAGCTCTTTATTTCAATCTTGGGTTAAAATTTTCTGATTTATTTCCATAAAATACTTTCAATTTTATTTTCTATTTATTTTTTATTACTTTTGCTTTCTTTAGAAACTATGTTTTGACAATTTCAAACTACTTAGTGACTATGGTGAAAGACTATGTGGTGTTTTTCTTATATACATCATGTTGTGATCGGTTACCCCAATACTCATAGATATTTTATAAAACTAAACATGAAATTTAGTTTCCAAATACCTCACATTATATAGGAAATACTTAGGATCCCTTATTTATACCATATGAATCCTCTTTTAGCCATTTGATTTATGGTTCACCTAAGAGGAGAGAATCACCTAGATAATTTACTCTCATTTTACCCTAGAAAATAGAGTTAGTAGGCTATAGGCACAATTTTTACTCTATATTCAATACTCAGAAACATTAGACCAACACTAATCAATGAGCAATCGACTATATTTTAGATCCCACTCAATCATTCAAAATCTTGCTTGGATTACCCTTATACCTTATTTTTTCTTGTATTGTATTCTTAGTCATTATCATTACTTGATTCATATTGTATTTTATTTATCATGGGATAAATGAATGAATATTGTTTTCATATGTTGCATAGGGCCATGAAATTCATTTTTACATCTTGTATTCCATTTTAACATTTTATTCATTATGTCAAAGCATGGATAAAACATAAATCAAATCAAGAAAATAAAATGCATAATATAGTTCCTCAATTGCTTTTCAATTCTTATTTTTGAATTATTACATTATATAATTCTCCTAAAAATTATTATGTGATGAATCTAGCATTAGTTGGTAAAGAGAATACATGAATATTTCACCTAATATTTGGCAAAGAGGTCATGGGTACATATAAAATTATAGCCATTATGGAAAAATTCAATTCAAGTCCTCTCTCAACTCTTATCTACCCTTAATATTAATTATTGCAATATCCGATATGATTTACTTCCTATCACCACTAGATTCTAAAGATCATGTAAACAATCTTGTGTACCTCCTCTTCCAAACCCTCAACTTACTTTACTTATCCAATATATTGCTATTATTCATTTTTGGATCATATTATATCCCTATGTCCATGCTTTTAAAACTATAAGAAAGTGGCCACCATTACATCCCCAACCCAATCTTACTACTCACAATTTTCCTCCTCGACATCTTACAAGATAATTTTTTCAACCCAAAGGGTGTGATCTCATTGATTAAATGTATACTAATCTGGTTAAATTTTCTATTTTAGAGCTATTTAAGAAAGTACCATCTTATAGAGCTAAATCATACACTATTTTGTGTGCTACTACTCTTCATATGGATACACAACCAACTTCATTTCCTTATATCATGAACATCTTGAAGGATACTGACAACATTATTACTTTTGATAAGTAAGATTCACTTTCCAAGTATGTCTTAAAAAAAAATCACATTGTTCATTCAAATTCAAATACATGGAAAGCTAGTCAAGAGTATATTAATTGCAATGGTTCTAAGATAAATATCTATATCTATGAATTCATACTAAAATTAGGATTCAATAAAGATACTCTTCAAAAATCAGAGCATCATGTACATGGATTTGATATCACTCCAAAGAAAATAATGGGAACTATCACATTGGATTTACTATTAGGCCCAACAAGGATGCCTATTATTTATCAAGTCATGCCTAATTAGTTGCATTATAATCTTCTCTTGGGATGGCCTTGGATTCATGAAATGGAATCTATACATTATACATTTCATATATGCAATAAATTTCGACATGATACTCATGAATATATAATTCCAGTTAATAATGCACATTTTACTATTTTAAAATGACACATTCACAACCTAATAATGTCTCTAACATGCCACTTGAAAAAAAAATTGAATGGCACAAATTCACACTCATGAAGTTGGTGAATCAAGTAATATAAATGATGCCCCATAAAGTGTTCATATTCCTAAGCAAATAGAATGTCCTATCAAAGAATTTATTCTAAAAGTGCAAGTTCTAAATCAAATAGAGGAATCTATCAAATTAGAGATGCAACAAGTACCACTCTCGACAATAATAACGTAACCTATTCAAGAACTACCATTATTGGTTAGTTAATAAATTTTTATCTATTTGAAGATTATTATAGTAGTGATGATGAAGATACAAAATTACTAATATATGATAAAATATGCAGGCTAACTTTCACATTGTTTCATTGTTGGGCTTCCCTTATTATGCAACAACCTTGATAAGTTGGGGGAATATCTTCATTCTATGTGAAAATTTTAATAGGTTGTATTTATCCACAACATTTCTACCATGTTGAGTATCAAAACATTTTTAATAATATATATATATATATATATATATATATATATATATATATATATTAAAAATGTTTTGATACTCACTCATACTATATATGTGTTACATGAAAAATGTTATATACTAATAGTGACATGGATGCATATGATGGATATAAAATAGTTTCATTTGTTAGAATTCTACTTTATAAATGTATTGCATGATAATAATAGATCTTGATTACTTGTTGTGTGAGTCCATTGTCCTTGTATGTTAAATTTCTTTATTATATGGCCCTTGGCCTTGTGTGTTTATGTGACATTCATTTGTGCCTTGTATATAGTCTTTGGGCCTTATGTGTGACATTATATTTTAAAATGTGTGACAATGTATGACATTTATTATATATTATTTGCTTATTTATATGGCACACCATGATTCATATAATGCATTATTCCTATTCTCTATTCTTACTTTGATGTCATGATATATACCATGCACATGATGCTTATGTGATTCAATGATAAATTTCTTTAACACATGTTTCATAATAAAAATTCAATGATATATTCAATACAATGATGAAATTTAGTTCAAATGATTCAACTAATTCAAAGTGATATTACATGATTACATTTTTCACATATTACATAATTCTTATTTTGAGCTACATGAATTTTAATGCTACATCTTTCATCTTATAATTGGGGCATCACAATAGGCTTATCTTGAGAAGTTAATTAATTCCTCATGAACAAAATTCAATTTTATGAAATGATCTAATTTCAAAAATTATAGCATGATTCATAATTTTTAGATTAGTGGGGCATGTGATATGCATGTACACTCATTCATACAATTAAAAAGTTGTAAGTTTCAAATAGTTAAAAGTTTTCAATAGTTTAAAAATTCAAAATGGAATTCAATATCAATTAATTAAAGTATAGGAGGATTATATTCATTCATGTTCAATTTACTACATGGAAAATTTTAATTTCTCAAGTTCAAAATTTTCAAATAGAAACTAGATTTGTCTCTAATAATGTGATTCATCTTCATGTTTAAAGTGGGCCACATTAGAGTCTAGTAACACACAACATTTATGGTTTCAATTTATATGTATAGAGAGACATTGTTGGTGGTTTCCCCCTTTAAACATTTTACAAAGTACTCTACACAATCAAATGAGAGTTGTAGCATACAATCTTTCTAACTCAAAAGCATTCAAAGGTTTCAAATTGAGACTATATCACTCTTAATTCACTAGAGGTTAAACATTTCTCAAAAAATCCTTAAAAATGGGGTAAGTGTAGATGCCTCATTTTTATTACTTTCATGTCTACATGGTTGTCATAATGACTTCTTGAAAACAATGCAAATTAATCCTAAAAACCATTAAAACACTCTGATTAATCTACACACATTATGTGCAATTCCTGATTCACATCAATATGTTCCTAAATAGGGAATTATCCTATATGTAATGATCACCTTATTCTAATTATTCTTCATTCAATTTGTGACCTAGAAAGTGACATTTTTTGACCACTTATATAAGACAACCTTATCAAAATTCAAAAATGGCAATTAACCTGATCAGAGGTGCTTAATTGGTTAAACCCATAAAAATGCATAGTTAAAATGTCTATGGCTAATTAGTGAATTTATACTTTTATAAATTCATAAAATTTAGATTGATGACATCATCATGACATCACAACAAATATCTGAAATGGTGACATCATGCATGGCATCACCTTAAAAGTTGTCAAGCACTCAAATTTCAAATATCAAACAAATATTTAAATTTAGAAGCCATGTTTATTAATTGAAGCATTTAATACATTGAGACCCCAAAATTGAATAGATTTTGGCCACACATCTTGATCTCAAGATGGATGGTCATCAATCAATTCCTTCACTTTTGAAAATATATAAATACAATGGCCTTCACTCATTCCTTTAAGCTTTTTTGTGTAATCTTATTATGTAGAATTATCTTCACAAAGCTTCAGTTATACAAACTTACTATGCAGAAATTGCTATAGACAAGCTTCAATTATTCACATCAATTGACAAATCTTGTGAGCCTAAGCCATTTGTGCATTAGGAGATGATGGAGGCTCATGCTACTCTTCATTGACAAAGACTTGGAGCACCAAATATGTGTAAAATTATGCTTCTTAACTGATCTTAGAGAAAGATATATACTTGGAAAGTTTGATTTTATTCCTTTCTTAATTATCTCTTTGAATTCATTAGAAAAGCCCATTGATGGAGTAGGCTTGATAAGTTAGGTATTTATTCTTATTTTGGAGATTTATTGACTAATGCATGATATAACCTTGTCTCGTAATCTTACTCTACATTTTGGCATGCCCTATGGGACCATACATCCCACACATCTCTTGATCCTTATAATTTTGCATTCAAACTCTCTTTTGAAGTTGTTTTGCACTTATTTTTATCTCATTTTATGTTTTGATGATGTCTAGACCAATCAACAAATTTGACCTTAAAAATGGTGAAATAAACCTAAATATCAATAAGAAAGCCCTATTGAGTGGAAAAATCAACTCGAGCAATAGTGAAATCTCCCATGTGAACAATGAAATCAATTTTTTTATTTTTTGTCTCTATCTATGAGTTTTACAGAGAATGGAAAAAATGACCTAGAGATTGGTGGGTTTGACCTATGGAATGATGGGTTTGCCAACAGTACAAAGAGATAATCTTGGATCTAAACCTGTAGGTAATTACTATGTTTATTTTATTTTCTTTCATGTCTATCATTTCCATGGGATCACCCTACACATTGATGGAAATGCCCTACTAATTAGTGATATCACCCTATAATCTATGGAATCACAAAATAGTGTCTTATTGTCTCTATCTTTTAGCGGAATTATCTTTAAAAATGGCAAAATCATATTGTGTAATGGTGAAAATGCTCTATAGAATAGTGGAATCAACCTTTGTCAAAAAATAGAGAGTAAAAATAACAAGTTACAAACTTATTTAACAATCATACACCCCTATTTTGACTTCTAAAACTCTATTTTTCAAGTGTTAAGACTCTTAATTTAAATTTTAAAAACAATCAAAAGGAAATTTCACTTCATATCTCATTTTAGTGTTTTAAAATGAAATAAAACTGTAGTCAAGTATTCATAAGAGCTTTTTTCTTTTTGATTGTTATTGTGTGTTTGTTTCACAAAACAAGTGTAGCATGTATGCTCTCCCCCCATCCTCTTTAGGTAACTTGGGTGATGCAAAAGTGCTTCACTTATTATTTTTTGTTGCTTTGTCAAAGCATGGAAGGAAAGTTTCTAAGTCCCTCCCTAAAATTTGAGTGATTTGGGTGATCATAAAACAACCCTAAAGACATACATTTTTTATTTTTTAAATCTTAGCTTGTGGGTGGGAGTTCATATCCTCCCCATAGGTTCTCTAGGGAAATGCTAACCCAAGAATTCATCTCTTGACATAATTTTAACCCCAATACATGGTAGGGGTATATAAATTGAGGTTAACTTATTGGTACACTTTTTTGAATAGTTAAACAAGCTTTGTTAGTAAGAGACTACCTCAGAATGTAGGTTTAACTCAAATATCACACTACACTAAGTAATTTATGGATGTAGTGGTTGTGAAAAGGATAATACCTTTTCACAATGAGTCAATTAATTCATATTTAAATGATGTGTTGTGCCCAAGTGTTAATCATACATACGGGACTATTTAGAATGTACAAAAATTGATAGTTTTTAAAAGAACCCGACTTGTCTTAGAGTACTATTAGTGTAGGATGAGTAGCCCAAAGTTATATATCATCATACAATCTCTTGAGAGAAGAGGGGGCCTAAAAACCCTAATTTTCATGTGCATCTAATTTAATAATATTTACAATTTATTTCCTCTCAAGAAGGAATATATAGATGGAATACAAAGTACAAAGCCACCTTATCAATTTGCTAGGATAAGACCTTGGTGTTTTTCTTGTTCTTGTTTATTTACATAGTATTTTGAGTCTAAAAATTGTTTGTGAACCAAAACATGTCAAAAATCAAATGTTAGTTGTACATCATTTCTTTTTAACAAAGAGTCATTATGCTAGTCAAATCCAAATCACTTTTTGTCTTGTTCAAAATCCAAATCAAATAATTGTGTTTGTATCTCCAAATAGCCTTGTTATGTTGTTCATTTGAGTTTAGAACTATTCATAACTTTTCAAATCTAAAGTCATTTTTAATCCAAAATTTTTAATCTTGTATTTTTAAGTTTTAAATCAAGAATGCTATTGGTTTATATTTTGTGCTTAGTTTGAGTAACTTGGGTGATATTTTTAGTTTGGAATGAAGGCCATTTTTGTCTAGAATCTTATCTCATTATATTCTTTTTTGGACTTAAATTATATTATGTTCACTCATACTCTAAGTTCCTGGACCATTCTACCTTATTTTCCATGTGATATTGTTGTGTTGCCCATTTAGTTTTGGCTTAATACTTTGGATTTCTTATGTTAATTCACATCTTGAGCTTCTTATTTTTCATCTTAATCTTCTGGATCCAAAAAGTCTTCTTATAGATTTTATAGCCATGACTCATTGTAGTTGTGTTTATCCTTTTATGCTATTAACATAATTTAAACCTAAGTTTTATTGTGATAGTCTACACTCTTGGTTCCAAGATTATTTTACCTTCTTCTAATTTGATGATTTCAAACAACCAAGGTTGAGTAATTTCATAACTTCTTTCTTATAATTGTGTGGTGTCACACCTTTTATTTTTATAGTAGTCTCATTTTACCTTGTGTTTGTTTGATAGAATAGTCTCAAGTACATTTTAATGTTTTTAAACCAAAATACATAACATTTTTTAAATGTAGAAAACCATATTCAAATTATGGCATATTTTTTGGACCAATACCACCCTTTATGGGGGCATCTATTCTAGACAAATACCACCCTTATGGGGCATCTTTTTTGGGCCAATATCACCCTCTTTCGGGATAATTTTTAATTACTAAATTAATCCATGATGATTATCATGTGATAACCCCACTCTCCTTTGGATTTCATTAGCATCCAAGCTCTGTAGCACTCAAAGGGTACCATTTTAGGTCCTCCTCCTTTGGCTTTCACTAGTGACTAAGCTCTACAACGCCTAGAGATTACCATTCTAGGCCCTCATCCTTTGGCTTGCAATAGAGACCAAAATTTTTAGTACCCCAAGGTTACTATTGTAGGCCCTCCTCCTTTGGCTTGTGCTAGATACCAAGCTTCACAATATTCAAAGGTTACCATTTTAGGCCTTACCCCTTTGGCCTACATTAGCAACCAACCTCCATAACACCCAAGGATTAGCATTCTAGGCCATCCTCCCTTTCTTTCTAATTAAGGTATCTCATTACCTAGGTAATGTTGCACAACCATGACCAAGCATGTTAAAGTTACTATCCTAGGCCCATTACCAGTATTTGTTGAACCCATCATTGAGGAACTTTAATTATACAACCCAATATATTTTGATCCCTTCTTCAATACTCTAATTTTTAGATAGACCATTATTGAACCAAAAACCATTATTCACCTTGTGCCAACTATTCCCCACTTTATAAAATCCCAGCCAAATGTCTTTGAGCCATAATGGAACTAGCCATTGACTCTTCAAGAGCCATCTTTTAAGAACCAAATGTGTTCAAAATTTCTATTTTTAAACTAATTTTAAACCTATGCCAAGAGAATAAATTAATTCTTAATGTTATTATTGGAACACCCATTCATGATAAGTCAACCTATGATGAATCACCTTTAGATCATTTCCTTTTTGTTGAGGAACTTTGATTTAACAAGTCAATCTTGGTAAAGTTGCCTGTCAACCCTTGTCCTTTTTTTGATCAAGCTCGTATTGGTGGAGTTTCCTATAACCCTTGTACTTTTTTTGAAACACCTCACTTTGACAATCCATTCTATGTGGAGTTGTCTCTAGACCTTTTTCCCCTTGTTTAGGAGTCTCACTTTGACAAGCCAATCTCTATGGATTCATCCCTTGAGATATTTATGTTAGAGGTAAAATCACTGAGAGGGGTGAATTAATGATCCTAGAAAATCTAACTAAAATTTAAATCCTTTCAAGTTCTTAATTAATTATCATAATCATTCATAAAGCATACACAACATTCATAGAAAAGAGCAAGAAAGATAATGCAAGAGCAATCACATAACACATGACATATGTGGGAAACCCTCTTGGGGGAGAAACCCCATTGAAACCTATAATTATACTATTTTCCTATAATAAAAAAAACCAATTTAGACAAGTTGCAACTGATCAAGGAACTACAGTCCCTATTTAGTGAAATTACAATCCCTAAAGATGATTCAACACCTGTCTAATTGAGTTATAACAACAACCAAAATTTTATCAAGTTTCACCTTATAAGGATGATAAAACCACCTTATATTATGATCTACCAAAAAAACACCTATGAACACATCCACTTATGAATTTATGTCTTCAACACCTGATGATGGAACTCTGATTATTACTCACCTTTGTTCATACTCAATCTGCACGAGTATTATTCTGCCAATAGAATTATGACATACAAGTCATAAAAATAGTCCTCAATATATTACGATTTTAAACTCATCCATAGGACACTCTACCCCTCCTTCACTCCACAACTCATACACACAAGCATCTCTCAACTCTCTCCCAAGTCTACAAACAAACACATTTGGTTTCAATATTTATAGAGCAAACATGATAATCACTACCTTGGTCATTAATTAG
Organism: Torreya grandis; assembly: GCA_037957365.1. Taxonomy (NCBI): domain Eukaryota; kingdom Viridiplantae; phylum Streptophyta; class Pinopsida; order Cupressales; family Taxaceae; genus Torreya; species Torreya grandis. Next base: position 3,886,710 of record JARHVA010000517.1, on the reverse strand, counting down.
GCATGAATTAATAATTAAGTCATATATATAATCAATAAATATCTCAAAAAATTCTTCATAAGTTGGCCATAGCATCTATGGGTCACCCTTAAGGAACGACACCTTTCAATTAGGCCCTTGTAGCTCTTATTGGTCTCATGTGAACCCATTCACTCCTTTATCACTCCATAAAAAAAAACAAGATCATAAAACCAATAAAAAAATCATGTAACCAATAAATATGATCTATATTCCCCCATTAAGTTAAAACAACAAATGTATTACCCTTCTACTTAAACACAATTCGCTTAAACAGCATTTTATGCACATAATTATTATAAACGAACACACTATCACCTTCTAACCCATTATTAATACTAAATATAATTGATAAAACCTTAAAAATACACATATATAATATTAATTTAGTATAAAACACTCACAAATATATAATTCACCATGAAACATCGAAACAACATCTACATAAGCTCAATTACTCTTCTCGGGTCACTTGCAGAACAAGCACTAACACATAGTTAAATTTGAACCTTAATATATTTAAATATACATACTTTCATATCTTAAAATAAGGTTCATTATATTATCCATGGATTATTCTTCATATTTTATTTTTACAACATTGAAAAATTCATCCTTAATCAAAAGATATGGTCCAAAAATCATAGACTAGTTTTTCCCTTTGTTAAATTCAAATATTCAAATGTAAATAGTCACAGTTAAACTTCGACCACTTTGATCACATATCATGTCTTCAATGATTAGATAAATTACACACCATTGATATTTTATGAAATTTAATTCATATATCACCAATTCCCAATGTTAAACCTTGAACATGTTGACCTCATCTCATGTAATCTTGCAATATTGACTCAATACGCACCATCGATCTCTGCAGATCAACCAAGTCTTTAGTTAGCAACATTCACCATTAGATCTAGATTATAACTCCTTAAATAATGAAACTTGGAACCATTTAATGCCTTATGATCACTTATATTTTTAACCATTGAGCATTTGTCCTCATCTTCATTACTTCCTGAGTCCTTGAAACAAACATGCTCCATTGATCCTTTTGTAAGGAGTTCAATCTTTACCTTCATTAAATAAAAAACATGACCTCTTTGACTTATTGCATAGTTTATATCTTGATTTTATGATTTATTTTTAGCCATTATATATTCATTTGGTCCTGATCTTTATCTTTATATAAAATAGACTAAGTATGGGGATCATTGAAATGTGCCTAGAAGGCCAACTTTGCACAGTCATAACTTTTGCCTCACTCACTCGCATGTTATCAAACTTATACCATATGATATCCTCACATAGGATAATTGAAAAATATAAAAAAATTCTCCTATACCCTTACACATGTGAATATAACAACATAAAAATGCTTACTTATATGTATTTGTTCACAGAGCCAACTATGTCAAAAACTTGTCTAGAAGGCTAACTTTGAACATACATAACTTTTGTCATGCTTCGGTGATTGACCTAAAAATAATCAAAAATAAACTTGGAACAAAAATAAACAATCTAATATGATCACCTTCTCTTGAAACATCCACATGTTTGATATATGCCATAATAAAAATTCTTACTTGACTCTTCTTGCCACATTGCAAATTTGGCTATGGGAAAACACTATCAAAATACCTAAGAGCCCAAATTTTCAACCACATATATTTGAATAAATTTAGGTGCATGACCTAATATTTATCACATAGTAACTAAGGACTAATTTTATCACAACCATATGACCAAATCCCTTTGACTCATCCACACATGGTAATGGTGATATCATCAAACTGCCTGCTCAAATTTTCTACCACCAGACCCAAAATGTCTAGATGAAAACAATGATCAACCATATGAAATACACTCATGTACATAGGCACTCAAATCATATAAAACATCTTATAGAACCACTTTCACATGATCAATACTCCATACTCATCCCTGAACATCTCTAACCATGTCAACACTGAAGATCAACTAATCATACTTCAAGCATACTAGAATAAGCACATTGCACACTTTGTCATTGTCACTTATACTATCAAGGCACTTCATCCACTCACTCAGACACCTATATTACATCACCATTACATCATTAAAATTTTTCCAATAATCTCCCCATTTTTCATTAATGTCAACAACCATCATATAAAAATATCCATCTGACCTTCCTTCTCTCTTTTCAATCACTCTCACAATAGGAACTTTCTCTCCCTTTCACACAATGAAAAAGTGGGTAATATATAATCCTAATGACCTAAAAATACCATAAATAAGATAGAAACATCTTGTAAATATGATAAAAACTCCCCCTTACCTTGAGGCTACTTTTGATTGCCTTGACACCTTCCTCTTGCTCTATGCCAACACTCTCTTCAACCAAGCACTATAGTCAATTAATAAAAGACACAAAATAATAAAAACCAATGGAACACATCAAGAAACATTTAAGAGGGATTCCCCCTAATAAATTTAAGAAATTTCACCTTTTTATCATCTTCAGATCTCCACACACCATGAAAAACCACCACATATGCTAACTAGCCTTCTCTTCTCAAGCTACTACAAGAACCATAAAAAAAAATTCATGCCACTCACCAAATATGAAAAATTATCTAAACCAACATGAAAACAAAATTTGAAACAAACATACCTTTCTCTTTTGGATAAACTGAGCAAAAATCACTCTTCTTCAAACTAGGCTTTCTAGCCTCCTTGTAGCCCTACCTGGAACTTGCAAAGCCCATAATTTTTAGTAGACACATATTTAGGACATGCAAATTCATATATAAATCACTCTAATATTTTCCCTCAATCGAACCAATTTTCATTACCAATTTCATCATCTGCAACATACTTTCTTCACAAACCTACTAGCCAATTAACCCTCTATATTGACAAAAACTTGAATAACTTAAGAACCAAAAACCTTAAAATCTTTATGAATATATATTTTACAACCCATTTTTACTATTAAATAATTTAAGAATCCTAAAATCTCAACTAATAAGGCAAACCACTTTTCTATCATAGCCCAAAACCTTAGAAACTCAAAACAAACAAGGTCAACAAACCTCCTTCTGGTCAATGCACACCTCTGCAACTTATTGCACACTTGGATACACCCAACACACATTTATGGATGAATATTTGATCCTTTAAACCTTTGGGAGTCTTGAATTACTATAACCCATTTTAGGTCTGCTTGCCTTTAAGCCAAAAATTCAAAAAATCAAGAACACTCAAAATTCTCTAATCTAATTTCAACATACCTTCAAACCAAAAGACCACCTTAAAAAAGATAAAATAATATCAACATACCTTTCTAAGAAAAATTATCATCTTTAAAAAAACACAACTCCTCTTTTTTCACTTGGAAACCTTCAATTTGATCCTATAAACTGATCATATACAACTATCAACATCATGACATCACTTTGATGTCACCCCAACATATCTTCCACTTGGACATCTCTGATCCTACTAAAAAACATTAATCTCTAGAATTTTAGGTCCTTATGAATAACACCACAATAATTCTTGCTTCTCCACTCAAAGGAGTCTCTTAATAAACATAGACAGAGACCTCCTCTACACCATAATGCTCCACCATGGTGTGAAACTGAGAGTTACCCATAACTCCTCATATTTCTTCTCCTCCTTGGTCATCTGATAATTATAATTCTTATTCTTCTTCTTTATCTTAAGAGTAACAACTTTCTCATACACTACAACATTCTCCTTTTCTTCCATGATTAGATTGATAATACATGGAGACAACACAGATTCATGACATACCTTTTCATATGTAGAATCTTCCTTGTAGTTTGGAACCTCATCATTAGGCACAAAAATTTGATGTTCTTTGCATGATACATTCTCAGCAATAGTAGGATGTTCACTAGGATCCATACATACCTTATGACTAGCCTCAACCAACACCTTAGTCTTCTCTTTGAGCTTGGTCTCTTCACTCTCAACATGAGCAGACAATGAGATCCCTTGGCACTCTTCAACTTTTGAAGCATTATCCATCATATAAGATAGATTAATTGGACCTCAATTCTCATCATGACTCATACTTTTCACCATTGGCTTCTATGAGTTGACTTAACTTCTTCATTTCACTCTAGGATCCTGATTAAACCTATTCTAACTTATAGACCTTTACTTGCAGAACCTAGCAATGTGACCTCTCTATTCACAATTGTAGCATATCATACTTTTTTCAAGAAATGTATCTTACCTTACCCTATTTGGATATAAATTTGAAATATGTCTTATGTCATGACAATTAAAGCACTTAAATATGTTCATAATTTTTTACTAATGACCCCTATCATAGTCCCATGCAAAATCACTTCTAACATGTCTCTTGCATTCTCTAGCCTTATGACCAAATTAATTACATGTGTAATAGTAACCATTAAAGTTTGCATACCTCATGAAATTTAGCTATCTGATCTGATTTATCTTTATTTTTATATCACCTTCATTCCTTATATGATGATTTATTTTTAAAGTATGATTTTCTTGGTTCACATTAGTCTTCATCTTGTTTTGAGTTACATTATTTTTTTCTTCTTCATATCCAACACTAGTTCTATCACTAGCATGCTTTTGACCACTCATAATATTCTCTAGATCACATGAGCTCTTTTCAAATCTCACAAATGTCTTCACCTTACTATATTTCTTTTCTAACTCAGATTTCAAACGCTTATTTTTAGAAACATACCTTGAAAATTCATCTTCTTTAGATTTTAAACTTGTAGACATGATTTCCAATTGATAACTATGATGTTTGACCATATCTTCATGCTCCATGGTATCTTCATTCAATATTTCTTCATACACATTGAGTTTCTCCTCATAGTCTTTTGAGTTGAGACTTCATCTTCTTATTAATCTTCTTCTCAATCTTTAGTTCTTCAATAGCATTTGTCAATGCAGTCTCATAGTCCATCTCATCTTCATCATCATCTAAATCATTCCATGTAGACTCCTTTTGATGTAAGCAACTTCCTTCCTTATCCATGAATAGAGATTCATCTTCAGTAGGACCACCATATTCATAATCATATTCTGAGTCACTATCTTCACTTTCATCTAATGAGTTGAAATCTTGTTTGGTGTAGAGGCTCTTCTTGTTTTTGAATGACTTCTTCTTGTTGTTATACTTTTTGAATCCTTTCTTCCTATATGTCTTCTTGTTTTCATCTTTGCCTTCACCATGATCTTCATGATCAATATTTTCATGCTTATGAGGGCACTTATGAGAAAAATGTACTATCTTTTCACAATTGAAACATTTGAAGGGCAGTTTACCCTTATACTTCCTTGAGCATGTATTCAATTTCCTATTAATCAAAATAATTAGTTCATCTTCATCAATATCAGATATGTCATCCTTTTTATATTTCTTAACATGAAACTTCTTCTTAGGCTTCATCTCTGTCTTGAAATTTTCTTCCTTATTTTGTGGTATGTTATCATTTACTCTCATCTCATATGTAGTAAGGTTGCCATGCAATTGATCCATCTTCAATTGTGTAAGATCATGAATTTATTTTATAGTAGATACTTTTAGATCAAACTTGAGAAATATAGACCTTAATACCTTTTAGACTATAGTAGTCTCTTCAATATTATCTCCAAAACCTTTGATAATGCTCATAGTTTCATCAACTCTTTGCAAAAAGGATGCCATAGAATCTTCTTCCTTCATCTTGAGACTTTCAAATTACCTTCTATAAGTCTATAACTTAGCAAGCTTGACCTTTAAATCTCCTTCATAAATGATCTATATTTTTTCCCATGTCTCTTTAGTATATTTACAATGGATTACATTGGTGAACTCAATCTCAGTAAGACCACAAGTGATGACATTCATTGCCTTAAAATTATTCTCAAATAGTTTATTGTCTGTAACACTAGATGGAGGAGTAGGAGTAACATAGCTATCTAGAGTAAATTTCCATACATCAAACCCTAGGTAAATAGTTTATGTCCTCATCTTTGTACTCTAAAAATTATAATTGGATCCATTGAACATTAGTGCTTGCTTAGTAGAGAAATCTCCTTGATGGCTACCCATATTGTACCTTGGATCACCTTCAAGTTGTTAAGCCTTTACCAAAGGACCTGCTTTGATACCAATTATTAGAGGTACAACATATGAGAGGAGGGATGAAATAGTGAGCTTAGAAAATCCAACTTTAACTTCAATCCTTTCAAGTTATTAATCAATGACCATAATAATTCATGAAGCATACACAACATTCATAGCAAAGATCAAGAAAGACAATGAAAGATCAATCACATAAGACATGACATATGTGGGAAACCCTCTTGTGGGGGAAAACCCACTAGAACCTAAAATTTGACTATTATCCTATAATAACAATAACAAATTTAGACCAACTATAGTTTATTAAAGAACTAAAATCCCTATTTAGTGAGACTACAATCCTACAAAGTGGTTCAAGACCTGTCTAGCTGAGCTCCAAAAATAACCAAAATTTTAGCAAGTTTCACCTTGCAAGAAGGCTATAACCACCTTATATGTTGATCTTCCACAAAAAAACCTATGAAAACATATACCTATGAGCTAATGTCTTCAACACCTGATGATGGACCTCTGATTATCACTCTCCACCTTCACTCATACTCAATCTATAATAGCACTATTCTACCAATAAAATTATGACCTATAGGTCATACAAATATTCCTCAATTTTTATTTATTTTAAACTCATTCACACAGCACTCTACCCCTCATTTTCTCCATAAATCATACACACAATCCTCTCTCAGCTCTCTCCCAAGTCTCTCATACAAGTCTAGAAACCAACACATTTGGTTTCACTATTTATAAAGCAAATATGATAATCACTACCTTGGTCAGCCATTAGGCATGAATTAATTATTAAGGTATACATATAATCAATAAATATCTTTAAAAAATCTTCATAGGTCTACCATAGCATCTATGGGTCACCCTTAATGAACTACATCTTTCAATTATGCCCTTGTAGCCCTTATAGGTCTCATGTGAACCCATTCACTCCTTTAGCACTTCATCAAACAAAAAAAGAACAAATGACCACTAAAAAATCATATGCCCATTACATATGATCTATAAGTCCCCCTTAAGTTCCAATAACCAACATAGTACCCTTCAAATTAAGCACAATTCACTCAAACAACATTCTGTGTACACAGTTATTATGAATGAACACACAGTCACCTTATAAACCTTTTTTCATACTACAGAAAATTGTTCAAACCTTAAAAATGAACAAATATAATATTAATGGAGTATAAAACACTCAAAAATATATAATTCACCATGAAATATCAAAACAACATCTACATAAGCTCAATTATGCTTCTCGAGTCACTTGCACAACAAGCACTAACACACAACCAACTTTGAACCTTAATATATTTGACTATACACTTAGATATTAAAATTAGGTTAATTATTTTAATCATGGATTATTATTCATATTTTATTTTTACATCATGGACAAATTCATCATTGATCAAAAGATATGGTCCAAAAATCACAACCTAGTTTTTCCCTTTATTAAATTCAAATATTCAAATGTAAATGGTCACAGTTAAACTTTGACTACTTTTATTGAATCTCATATCCTATATTCTCACATAAATTATTCACCATTTATCTTATCCAAAATTTAATGCATAAATTTCCAATTCCCAACGTTAAACCTTGAACATGTTGACCTCATCTCATGTAATCTTGCAATGTTGACTCAATACGCACCATCAATCTCTGTGGATCAACCAGGTCTTTAAATAGTAACACTCATCATTATATATAGCTCAAAACTATTGATATTGTGACCATTATTACCCTCACATGCCTTATAATAACTTATACCATTAACCATCGATCACTTGTCCTCATCTTCACTACTTCTTGAGTCATTAAGACAAACAAGCTCCATTGATCCTTTTTTAAGGAGATTGATCTTTACTTTTCTTAACCAATGAATTATTTGACTTGTTTCACACCATAGATCTAAATTTTAAAATTTATTTTTAGCCATTAAATATTAATGTGGTCCTAATCTTTATCTTCATGCAAAATAGACTAAGTATGGGGACTATTGAGATACACCTTAAAGGCCAACCCTGCACAGTCATAACTTCTACCTCGCTCTCTCATATATTCTCAAATTTGGACCATATAATCTCATCACATAGGAGAATCCAAACATATAATAAATTATCTTGGAACCCTCACATGTATGAGATATTACATAAAATTTCTTACTCGTATTTATTTGTTCACAAAGCCAACTATGTCAAAAACTTATCTAGAAGGCCAACTTTGAACATGCATTACTTTTGTCATGCTTCAATTCTTGACCTGAAAATTAGCATAAATCAACTGGGTACAAAACTAAAAAAACACATATGATCAAATTCTCTTGAAATTTTTACATGTGTAAGATATGCCATTATCAAAATTACCACTTGACTCTTCTTGCCACATTGCAAATTAGGCTAAGTATGGGAAAACATTGTCAAAATGCCTGAGAACCCAACTTTGCACCCACAAATATTTGACTATTTTTAGGTGCATGACCTAATATTTATTACATACTAAATAGGGACTAATTTGATCACAACCATATGACCAACTCCCTTTGACTCATCTATATGTGGCAATGGTGATGTCATCACACTACCTACTCAAATTTTCTGCCACTAGACCCAAAATGTCTAGATGGAAACAATGATCAACCAGATGAAATCCAGTCTTGCACACAAGAACTCAAAGCATATAAAAAATCTTATATGAACCCTTGCACATGATCAATAATTCATTATCATCCCTAAACATATTTATCCATGTCAACACTAAATATTAACTAATCATACTTCAAGCATACTAAGACAAACACATTGCACACTTTGCCATTATCACTTAGACTATCAAGTCACTTCATCCAATCATTATGACACCTCCATGACATCATTGATAATGTTCCAATGGTTTACTCTCTTTTGGGGCTTCATCTAGATGAGTCAGTCTATGTTGAACCCTTCTTAGATGAGTCTATTTTCAAATATCCCATTATGTCATCATAGGATGTTAAATGTCCAATACCACACATTCAAAAAGATATCAATATAGAATCATCCATAATCAAAGAATAATTTGAATTAGAGTTAGGTTCTATTATTGAAATGATATCAAATTTAATAATAGAAGCAAAATCAACGTCAGTCTCAACATTAGATTTAAATTCCTTTGAGTCAGAATCAGCTTCAGAATCATAATTATAACATTTATTACACTTGCCTTGTAGATCAATTTTAATAAATTTTTGATCCTTCTATAGTTTTTTAGGATGATCAATTCAATATCAATACAAGTTATCCTAGTATCTTATACGTGAATTATGTTGCATTTCATCATTTCATTACCATTCCATATACCATTACCACCACCCAATGTAACCATTATATTGAAATTCCACCTCCCACAAGCATCAATTAGAATCGATAAAACCATAATTTGTTGAACTACATCCATGACAACATATCAAGTGTAGAATATCAGGGGGACTAAGACCACATTCATATAGAAGAAGAATTTCTTAGTGAAACCTTTTTAAAGGTACTAGGAGATAATCAAAGTCTATACTCAACATATTCTAATGAAACCTCATAAAAGGTGTTAAAAGACAATCAAATTCAAAGGTCAACATTACTTAGTAAAACCTTCTTAGAGGTACTATGGGATAATCAAGATAAATTTATTAGTAAAAAACTCTTCAAGGTACCAACTGTTGAGTACAATAGTTATTCATTGACATATAATCTATAAAATAATAAAATTGTAGCATCTCTCAAGTCTAAACAATAAAACAATATTATGGTCCTATCAAGAGCACAAGAAAAATTATTTGGCCCTGCCACAATCATAATTATGATGAATCTAGAATCAACAACATTATGTATGATTAAAAGTATCGATCATCATTAATTACTTTACATTATACATTCTATTATGAATGAATATTCCTTGCCAAATCAGACTACTTATCCTATACCTATCATTATTTACCCATATTGGCCATATTTTCCTTTATAGAGGTTATGAAGACATCTTGATGTAGAAAAATTAGGCCAACCTTCCAAAGGCCATAACTTTCGACTCGTAACTTCATTTGAGCTCTTCCAAACACCAAAATGATCGTATCAAAAAGTTTTATTCTGCCATAAGCAACTCTATCCACTTAAATTTGATTTTAATATTTTTTAGAGGCCAAATGTGATCATTTAAGGGTCCAAAATTAATGTTTAATGATTTTTTTGAGAATTTTCTATTTTTAGAAATTATATATTTTTAGAACTAAAAGTCAACTTTAGTTGAATTTAGTTTCATAGGCTAATTTTAGTATTTAGATTATTTTAAGAAATTTTTAGAGCCACGCATGCTTTCATGAAAAACTTACTATAAATAGTGGTTGTTAAAAATAGACATTTTTTTTAGATTTTAGATTTTTTGAATTTTTTCATGTCAACAATAAATTCTGAGTTGAGGCTTATTTAAGCATGGTTTGTGTTTTTAATTATTTCAATAAATAAATATGAATCAATTCTGAGTATTGTTTCAAGATCTTGGCCTATTGGTAATTTTCTTGTTCATGTTAGTTTTGGTTTCATTATCTGCTATCAGAACAAGTTTGAATCTTAGAGGAGAGAAAAATTGTGGGAGGATGAAGAGGTATGGCACAGATGAACCAAACTATACAAGAAATATAGAGGCAAGTTCTATAATTAATAAAGGTTATCACCAATCAATCAAGGAGACAAAGTGGTGATGAGAAAGACACAGATCATGATGAAGAAATTCAGCAAGAAGAAGAACAACAAGAGCAGCCACCATCAATGGAAGAGAGGATGGTTTACGATTTAGAAGGAAGAAATGAAGGAATCAAGGTTGATGTTCCAAATTATGGAGGTAGTTTAAAACCAGAAGAGTTTGATATATTGGATGAATAACATGGATAAATTATTTGAGTGGAAGACTATGAGAGAAGACAAGAAGGTAAAGTTTGCATGCACAAAATTGAAAGGTTATGCAATGATTTGGTGGGATCACCTGCAGAAAAAGAGATAGATAAAAGGTAAAGAGAATATTAATTCATGGAAAAAGATGGAGAAGAAGCTAAGGAATAAATTTCTTCATGTGGATTATGCACAAATGTTATACATAAGATTTTAGAATTTGAGGCAAAAATATCATAGTATATAAGAGTATACAGATGAATTTTATAATCTTTCCATACGAGTAGAGCATGATGAAATAGAAGAGAAGATGGCTCCAAGGTATGTAAATAGTTTGAAATTTTTTATTCAAGATGAGTTAAGCATGCATATAATACTTAACATGGAGGAGGCTTATCAATTAGCTTTGAAGGAAGAAGAAAAATAATATAAATAAAATTTCAAAAAGACATCTACTGGTCCAAGAAGAGGCATATCCCATTCAATAATGGGATGTGGTGGGTTTAATTCCACTAGAGATGGCTTTAATGCCAATAAAGGTGAATCATCATGTGGTGCATAAAGGTAAGATGATAATATGCAAGGGTTTCAATACCAATAAAGAGGAAGAGGATTTTAGAGAGGACAAGGTTATGGTGGTGCTAGAGGATGGTTTTTGAATCAATATAGATCTTATGTCTATTATAGATGTGGAAAAGAAGGGCACAGAGCATTTGAGTGTCCCAACTATCAAGATCAAGAAAAGAGGCAAGATGATCACCCAAGATCAAACCCAATTGAGGCTAAGAGTAGAATACTAAAGTTGCACTAGTAGATGTTGGATAAAATCTCATGATGAGAAGAACCATGATCACTCCAAGGAAGGAACAAGTGAAAAATAAAGAAGATGGTGAAGCATGGTTGTGATCAAATATTTTTTGAATAAGATGTACTTCAGGTGGAAAGGTATGCAAAGTAATTATAGATGGTGGTAGTTGTGAATATATGGTTTCTAAAAAAATGATTTAGAAACTAAATTTGCAATGTGAAAAGCATCCTAACCCTTATCAAATTTCATGGTTTAAGAAAGGGAATGAGGTTATAGTAGATAAAAGGTGTGATGTTATTTTGATGGATGCATGTCATGTGTTATCAAGGAGACCATGGAAATTTGATAGGAAAGTAGTTCATGATGGAGCGAAGAACACACACACTTTTTGGAAAGGTGGTATAAAGGTAGTTTTGTTACCTCTTAAAGAGGAAGAGAAGACAGAAAGGATGCTCTATACTAAAGAATTTATCCAAGATATGAAGGTAGAAAGTTGTTGTTATGCACGAGTAGCAAAGAAAGAAGAAATAGAAATAGTGCTAATACCAATAGAAGTAGTAAGAGTATTGAAAGAATATGCATATGTTATGCCTGATGAGTTACCAGATGGTTTATCATTGAAGAGAGATATTCAACATCACATTAATTTGATTATAAGATCAACTCTACCTAATCAAGTAGATTATAAGATGAGTCCAATAGAACATGAAAAATTAAATAAATAGGTTACTAAATTTCTAAGGAAGAAAGTGATAAGGGAGAGTATGAGTCCATGTGCAACACCAACATTGCTAACTCAAAAGAAAGATGGAGGATGGATAATGTGTGTGGATAGTAGAGAAATTAATAAAATCACAATAAATTATAAGTTTCCTATACCTTGTTTAGATGATATTATAGATGTGCTTACAAGAGACAAATATTTTACCAAGATTGATCTAAGGAGTGGTTATTATCATATTCAAATTTGTGAAGGAGATGAGTGGGAAAATGCATTCACAACTAGGGATGGCTTATATGAGTGGATGGTGATGTCATTCAGATTATCTAATGCACCTAACACATTTATGAGGGTGATGAATACAGTGTTATGAAAATATATTGGTAAGGTTGTGGTTGTTTATTTTGATGATGTTTTGATATTCAGTAAGACTAAAGAAGAAAACTTACAACATTTGAGAATGGTAATGGATTTATTAAGAAAGGATAAGTTGTATGAAAATTTGAAGAAGTGCAAGTTTATGCAAAATAATTTGGCATTTTTGGGATTTATAGTTTCATCAGATGGTGTGAAAATGGATGAAAAAAAGATAAAGGCAATTGTTGAGTGGCCTATTAAAAAAAGCATTACAAAGGTAAGAAGTTTCCATGGTTTAGCAAATTTTTACAAAAAAATTATTAAAAATTTTAGTAGTATTGTGACACCCATAACAGACTATATGAGAGGGAAGAAATTTGCATGGACTAGAGCAACCACATAAAGTTCTGAAATTTTGAAGAAGAAGATTATAGAAAGACCAATTTTAGCATTACTATATTTTAACAAAGTGTTTAAGGTTGATTGTGATGCTTCATTTGTAGGAATTGGTGTTTTACTAAGTCAAGAAGGAAAGCCAATAGCATATTTTAGTGAGAAATTGAATGAGGTAAGAAAAAAATATTCTATTTATGATGTTGAAATTTATGCAATTCTAAAAGCATTAAGACATTGGAGGCATTATCTTGTGCCTAAGGAGTTTATACTATTTCTAGATCATGAGCCTTTGAAGTATGTGAATACACAAAAGAAGTTGAATAGTAGGCATGCGATGTGGGTTTATTTATTGTAAGGGTATACTTTTGTGTTGAAACATAAAATAGAAAAATAGAATCAGGTAGTAGATGCATTGAGCAAGAGGGTAGCATTATTAACTACTATGGTGAGTGAAGTAGTTGGATTTGAAGCTATTAAATAATTATATGATACTAATCCATATTTTAGCAATGTAGTTGAGCAGTGTAGGAATCCATTAACATGTGGTACAAATGTTATTCATGATGAGTGTCTTATATAATAAGGTTATCTCTTTAAAGGGAAATAATTATGCATTCTAGTTGGTTCTCTACGAGACAATATAATAATAGAATTACATAGTGGTGGTTTAGCTCAGCATTTTGGTAAGATGAAGACAATAAATCTGGTGGAGAAAAAGTATTTTTGGCCAAAGATGAAGAGAGATGTGACAAGGTGTGTTTCAAGGTGTAGAATATGTCAGGTGGTTAAAAGACATGCAAAAAATACTAAACTATACATGCCATTACTAGTTCTAAGAGGACCATGGACATATTTGAGTATGGACTTTGTGTTGGGATTGCCAAACACATAAAGAGGTGATAATTAATTTTTTTAATAGATATATTTTATAAAATGGTTCATTTCATTGCATGTAAGAAGACCAATGATGCTACTAGAGTTGCAAAATTATTTTTTATGGATAGTGTGAGATTGCATGGTATTTCAAAAACTATTACCTCAGATAAGGACATGAAATTTCTAAGTCATTTTTGGAGGACTTTGTGAATAATATGGGTACTAAGCTACAATTTATTGGTGTATATCACCCACAAATAGATGGACAGGCAGAAGTTATGAATAGGAGCTTGGGAAATTTATTGAGTTGCATAGTGGGAGAGAATCCAAAGCAATGAGACTTGGCTTTATCACAAGTTGAGTTTGCATATAATAGTTCAATGAATAGATAAACAAGAAAGTTAATTTTTCAAATTGTTTGTGGGATAAATCATATGGGTATTTTAGATTTGGTATAATTGCCAATTGCATATCGAATAGTGATGATGCAGAAGCATTTACAAAGCATATGCAGCAATTACAAGGAGTAAGAATAAAGTTGTAGGAAAGTAATGAGAAATATAATTTAACAATAAGTGTCAAAAGAAGATCTAAAGTATTTGAAGAAGGAGAGTTGGTAATGGTTTACTTAAGGAAATAAATGTTTCCTAAAGGTAAATACAATAAATTGAAGTACAAGAAAATTGGGCCATGCAGAATTGTGAAGAAAATCAATGATAATGTATATGAGGTGAGTTTAACATAGAATTTTGATATAGCTCCAGTATTTAATGTTTTATATTTATATGAATTCCATGGAGAAGATGATGAAGATGAATAAGTAAACTGGGAGCAACAAGTTCCAAAGAAGAAGAAAGAAAAAATAGTGCAGGTTTTGGATATGAAGATAGTGAACACAAGGCAATGAAATTATAATAGTTATTTCATGCAGTGGGAAGGATTGTAGCAAGAAGAAAACATTTGGATTATAGAATGGGAGTTGAAGAAGATTGACAAGAAAAAATAGCAAAAATACAATCAGGGCAACTCGTAGGAGCTGAGTTGTTTTCAACCAGAGGAGAATGATGCAAAAAAATTAAGCCAACCTTCTGGAGGCCATAACTTTTGACTCATAACTCTGTTTGAGCTCTTTCATGTGCCAAAATGACCATATCAAGAATTTAGGTTCTACTCTAAGTAGATTTATCTTCTTAGATTTGATTTTGATATTTTTATAGGCCAAACTTGATCATCTGAGGGTTTGAAATTAATGTTTAATGATTTTTTAGAAATTTGTATGTTTAGAAATTGTATATTTTTAGAACTGGAAGTCAACTTCAATTGAATTTTATTCCATAGGCTAATTTTAGTATTTAGGTTATTTTGATAAATTTTTAGATCTGCACGTGCTTGCATACAAACCTTACTATAAATAGTGGCTACTAAAAATAAACATTTTTTTTAGATTTTAGATTTTTTGAATTTTTGCATGTCAACTCTAAATTCCAAGTTGAGGCTTATTTAAGCATGGTTTGGGTTTGTAATTATTTAAAGCAATCAATATGAATCAATTTTGAGTATTGTTTCAAGATTTTGACCTATTGGTAATTTTCTTATTCTTGTTAGTTTTCAATTTCATTACATCTTATCTCAAAGGTCAAAGGAAATATAATCAATGACCAAAAAAGATCACAACAACATTATTAGAATACAAATCAGAAGTAGGTTCTTGATATAACATCTATTCATAAGGGGTGTGGGCTAGAAATTTATATAATTGACTATTCTAGTTGTTATGTACTAATCAGGATGAACATCTCTACATGTGTGGGAATAATATAATAATGTGATTTTCCTTGCCATTTGCCTTGCCCTTTTCCTTGCTTTACCATCTTTTTGTACCTTGTCATATGTTTGAACTACACTGACTTGAGGTCCTTTAGGACTATGTAGGCAATGCTCAATTTATATTGAAGTCAACTCAATTACCCCTTTGCCACACTCTCTCCATTTTGGGATAAACCTAAGCACAATCTCACCATTTTACGAGTTACCATTCCCATGCTTTCATCATTTTTACGAGTCACCATTATGTGCATTATTCATTTAAAGTAGATCCATTACTCCACCCTTGGATTTTCTTATGCTCTCATCACTTTGTGAGAACATTCCCATATTCTTCTATAGGAGAATTATGTTTCCTTATCATCAATTTTCTTCTATCCCATATCTTGGGAGAACCAAATTTGGCCTAAATTTCATGTTGGATCTTGCATCCATGGAATTATTTAGGAAACATCCACTTTCCTTATGCATTTGGAGTCAACTCAGCTACCCTTTTCTTTTCTTCTATTTCCCCGATCTTGTTTGTTTGTTTCATTATCTTTTATAGCCCAGGGGAAATATTTATCATCTTATTTGTGTCTTTATTTCCCTATAGCCTAGGGGCAACCTTGTACCCATTGTCCTTATTCTATTTTACCAATGTCATTCTTTACTTTGTTTAGGGGTCACCTTGTCATGAACATAACATCTCTATTACACATACATGAATAATTTGTTACTTTTTTGTGATAACATTGTAATTAACTATTATTTTTTGTATTTTTTCTTCATAAACTTGTATTCTAATCGCTTTATTGATTTATCTTACTATTTTGTGTTTTTATGCATTTTTATTATTAGGTTATTAGCTTATTTTGAGTTTTGTGTTTGAATACATTTTGTAAACCTTTTGATTTTGGCTTTAACTTGGACTTGAATTGTTTACATTTGTATTTAAATTCTTTTATTGCTTGTTGATTTTTCCATACATTTTTATTCCTACTTGAGTCTTGATGACTCATATCTTGATTTTGAGTTGGTTACATTTTGTATTTGATGTCTTCTTTTTATCTTCTTTTCTTTGATTTATTTTTTGTTCAAACTAAAATAGTTGTAACTTTGGTTTTGGTAGTTTTTATCATTATCCTTAGTTATAAATATTCACATTTGAGCTGATCAATCATAAATGGAATACAATGTTATTATAAGATATTCATACTTATGATGTATAATTTCACTTTGTTACATTAAACACCAAGTGCTCCAAAGTCCAACATTTAATGTAGTGCCAAAGAACATCTCTGTTCACATACTATCCTACATATTCACTACCTAAATAGAACATCACAAGTATAATTTAACTTTGGTCCATATATATTCTATTCTTTATTTCTTATTCCATTTTATACCACTTATAGAAGAACTACATTGGCCTAAGGTCCATCTTGACTATGTAGGAAGTTCTTAGATACATGACATATCTCAGGTCAGCTCGATAACCTTTTTTCTTCCAATCATCTCTTTCATCAGGTTATACATCCTTGCATGCCTAGTTATTTGGGGATTCTTTAGTCATTAGACCGTCACATCTACGTTTACACTCGCTCATCTTTAATCTATGTAATAGGTTATATCTTTGATCTATACTTGATAATTTTCTCTACTAGGGTATAATATTTATACCAATTATCTATCCAATCATCCCTAATGGGGAAACATCAATTATCAATGGTCAATGTTGGAGGTTTGTCAATGATGTCTTTGTTAGAGGTCTATATTGAACCTTAGTTGGAAGTAAAAGTTTTCAGGTCCTACTTCCAAATCTAGCTCAACATGAAACTGACCCTAGGTTATGGGTATCCTATAATGGGTTCAGATCTCTAGGATTTTTAATGAGGCTAGCTCCTTAAATGCATCATTTTAGCTCATTCCCACTACTAAAACCTACTAATGATTAGGGAAAAGGGAGAGAGAGATAACTTGAAATGGAGACCTAATCTAACAATGGTGATGCACCTAAAATATGGTTGATCTACTCTAATTGAGATCCTATTTAACACTAATGAGATATGAAAAAGACTAGATCTAAGACTTCAAGTATCTATCATGCATCAATATTTCATGCAAATGTTCACCAACTGATCAAGAGCTGAGAGAAGTGATGGAGAGGTTAAATGTAAGACACTAACTAGTCAAAGTATCCATATGCAAGCTTCAATCAAAAGATATATGAACATTAAACATGACATGCATAATGAGTTCAACCAATAACTAGATGAGATCAAGACTTGACAAGGGAGAAACTTCTACCACATATGCAAATCAACTAATACAAACACACTAGACTAGCATAATGAAATCTGAAAATGTAGGCTTTTATTCATTCTAAGAGGTTACAAGCTCAATCTTGGTAGAGTCTAGTTATAACCAAGAGAGGGAATAGAGGGATCATTTTTTAGGATCAAAATCCTATAACACAAAGGGAGGGAGAGATATGAAAATAATGCATAGGAGAGTGGAAAAATTATCCTAGTCATATGGTGGTAGTTCATTGATTGCTTCCTACATACGTGTCTTCTTCCAACCAACTAGCCTTTTCTCACTCTAATAACCTTCAAGGTCCTTTCATTAGGTAAGAGATCCCACTAGAAGATAAGGATTTATTCTACATGATGACAAAGTTTGTTTCAATGAAATCAATGCCCTTAACTACATTTCTAACCACCTGTTCACCATTTTGGGATCCTAAGACACTTGATGTGTCTATGAGGATCAAATTTTTGAATCTTGAAACTGATAGAGCCATGCCATGAATTATAGTTATTACTTACTTTGTCGATGATATAGCCACATTGACAGATGAGACCCTTTGCATTAATCACATATCTTCTCCATTTCCCTATCTAGATTATAGATCCATTATATATATGAAAAACCAATCTAAGATTATTGGTTTTCCTATAGTCTTTAGATCAATGTAAACCTATAAATGGCATAGCCTCTTTCTTGATTCAAATATGTCCAAATAGACCCACTTTATCTCTATAAGGACCAAGAATAAACCATATGCAATGATCTTATTTAATAATGGCAAACACAGTCACATAAATAACCCTACATGATACAAAATGTTGAACCAAAGGTCCACATTAAGTCTTGATGGGAGTCTTTTTATGTTCTTGATCACTTTGGTTACATCACTGTGTCTTTTTCATGGAATTTGATCAAGCTTAAATGGTAGCATGCACCCTTTGAAAATATTGCCTTGGTTTTGGTCAAAAACTACTCCTTGGCTTGACCTTGTCCATTAAAAACCCATTGAGACTAATCAAATTATGCCTAGTTATCATTATTCTTATTGGTCTCATAGATCCCATTAACTTCTCAACTTCTCTCACATTGTTGGATCATGATTTTCATGATTAAATGCACTACATTAATCTTATATCATCTTGAACATGCTCATGACACTTATCAATCATGCATTGATCTCAAGATCATATTATCAGTCTGTTGCTTTATGCACTTATGCCACATGGTGGCCTCTTGAGCTCATTGCCTTTTAAGTCATCTCATAGCATCAATATTCTTGGTACAAATGAATACAATCCATCAATCTACATGGGCCCACTTTCATTCCACTTTCTATGCACCATCAGATCTCTATAGAATGAGCCCACACTATTGGATCTACTTGTATTTGAAAATAAATGGCTATTTACCATGGTCTAAATTTGATGTCCATATGATTGTCATTTAATGTCCATGATATCATCATTAACGTCTACATGATAGTCATATTTAAGACCCTAATGGTTTTTTTCCATAACTTAAATTTGATGTCTACACAAACATCACTACATATTTTAATTTTAATGGTTACTTGATGTGGCCTAAATTTGACACTTGTGCAAACATCTCCATCTATTTCCCATGCATTTTCCCTGCAACAAATAATTCTTTTAGACTTCGTGTTTCGAACATTTTACCATGGACATTTTATTGTGGACAATTTTTTTGAAAAAATTATGACACTTAGCCAAATACTTGGAATAATTTCCTTGAAATAATTCATGCCTTCAAAACTTATGCTTGCGATCGATTTGCTTCGAGTTTTTTTTAAAGACATTTTTTCCATGGATCTTTTACTGATGGAAATGTCTTCAGGCTTTTGCTTGACCTTAAAAGCCTCAATTATTTTCTAAGGCATATGTAAACTCATCCCATGACCTTAAACTACATTGAAACCATGAAGGCCTACTGTGGAAACCTCCATTTACCATTCTAGACCTTCTCTAAGCCATTTGATATTTTTGCTTCATTAAAAACTTTGTTCATCCTCTCATACTAGGCAAAAACCTAGTATGTGGGCCAAATAGCCAACATTTATAGTGAATCATAGGAAAGCATATTTTATATTCTTGGAAAACCCAAATCATTTGCCTTGTGTAGTCTATTGGGAATGGGGTCTCTACTTGTGTCCAACATATTGACCTAGATTTGAAACTAGCTACCAATCTTCTCTAACTTCTTTTGAAACAAAATGAGGACTGAAATAAAGAGCAAAACAAAATAGAGTGCCCAAGGCACTTATTGAAATTAAATAGAGAAGAGAAGGGGAAAATATCTGAAAAAAATCAAGTTGTGAAAAAAAATTAGTCACTTGGGATAAAACACAAACAAAGAAATGTGCTAACATAACACTTGGAGGAATTTGTAAGAACTATTATAATATATACAATTTAAAACTATGTGTACTTTTCTTCCTAGATCAAAAGGAAAGTTTAAGAATCCTCCTATAGTATGAGAAGTGGAATTTAATGAGGCATGTAGCTCCTTGACCCTTGGTCTTGATGCCTACTTCTTATTTATTGCATATATCAAATTATTTAGCATGATGTTTAATGAGAACCAATAAGCTCTAAATAGGTCAACTATGTACATCTAGACAGTCTCAACTTTCTCATATGGCTCTTCAAATATGACCCTCAATGGTGGTCCAATAAGACATACCTTCTTAGTTTCTATGGTGTCCTTAATAAGACAAATATTCTTCTTGAATGCAAGCTCTTCAAGATCATTCATTAGTTTTGCATATTCTGCCCAATTTTGGTCATTACATTCCATGGGAAACCTCTTTTCTACCTTCTCAGGTGCTTGATCCTTGATCTATGAACTTAAATATATGGTAGCATTTTCAGCCTTAGATAGAGATCCTAACTGTCCTCTAGGAACTTCAACCTCTACCTTGGCCTAATCCCCCATGTTCACAACTTCTTGGGCAAAAATTACATCAAGCTCTTTCTGACTATAGGCTCATGACCAATAGAAAGATATTTAACTTCATGTTCCAATTTGTCAAATTCCTTGCATATGACATCAAGCCTTTACTATAAGCCATATTCCTCATGAATGTCACCTTTAAGAGCTATATCTTTATGGATGGAAGGTAAGAGGTATTCATCAAGTATGTCCTCTTCTATATCAAACTCTACACTAGTAGCTATGATAAGATCTTCAATGTGCTTTTCTTCATCCAAGAAGGCATAATTACACTTGTGCTCACCAAGGGGAGTTTTTATATTGATTTATTCTTCATTTTCACTCATTATATCCTCTTGATTAGTTATATCCTACGCTATTTTTTACTCACTTACTTCCATCAAGATAGGCTCCTTCTTGAGAAGGGATGGGGTGGGAGGTTGGTAGTAGGTTCATGGGTTTGAGGTGAAGGTTAATATGTGATGGGGGTCTAATAATTTGGAGATAGTGCATGAGGTGTCATAGATGGATTATAGATGGATCTAGGAATGGAGGAAACATTCTTACAACTTAGAACCCTGGGAAAAGTTGATTCTTAAATAAAATTTTGTAGGGAAAGCAAGTTGGCTTGGGTAATGAAAAGAGTATCTTATTTTAACAAATCTTTATTTTCCTAGTAGCCTCCTTGAGACTCTTCAACAGTAATAGAATACTCTTCAACCTTCACAATTGAAGTCTCCTTCTTGTTTTTAGAACATCTTTGGATGGATTTCCAAGATGGAAATGCTAGAGGTTCCTCATTAACCTTCTAATTTTGGTCCTCCTCCTTCTTTGTCTTTATTTCCAATCCTTTGATTTGCCTAACTATATTATTTTGGAATAGCTCCTCTTTAAGAAGGCTAGTGGCCCCATGAAGATAGGGAACACAAGAGGATTCTTGAGGAAGGATGAGAGAGACTTGCATAAGTTCAACTTCTCCTTTAACTTGGGATCCCCAATCTAGGTGTGCCTTACCTTACCCACTCCATGACTTCACCACTTGATTCTAGGATGTAACCTTGAAGGAATTCTTAAGGGGTTCTTGAGGAAGAATGGAGTCTTGGACCTCAACAACAAGTTATTCAACAACAGTCCCCTCCTTTCTTTGAAAACTCTCTTGGATTGAAATCTAAGAAGGGAAAGTCTAAAGAACATATGAATAACTTGGAATACCTAAAGGATCACTTGGAAGGGTCTCTTGGGGAAGAATGGGTGGCACATATGAAGGCTGAGGTGGTGTAAATGAAGGTACATAAGGTTAGAGTTGGACCTAATATTCTTCAAGGACTTTTAGCTTATCCTTAATACTTTTTATGTGACCACTTACATCCATCATTTATCTTGTGAAACTATTCTAATTTTCTCTCTCAATAGGTGCCCATTATTCTTTCACTTACTGAAATGACTCCCTCACATAATGGATGTAGTGAATAGGGACATCTTGGCCATAATACATTTGTGAGCACAATTCTAGTGCATGCTTATCAAGGCTCACTAAAGTTCACTTAAACACTGATATGGATGGATCATGATAGGGCTAGTGAGGAGTAGTGTTATGATGGGTTTATTTTTCATATGGAGGATTAGGTTAATACTCTTACATGTATGACTAATATAGGTCCCCATATTGCTGATGTAGATCATGAAGAAGGTAACAAACATTCCCTTGATAATAAGGATCATTAGAAACTTGACAAGGCTCCTCATAACTTTGCCATAAATCTTGGTAGAGATGCTTAGGATCATATGGATCATGAAGACCAAATTAGGGTTGTTGATAAGGAGGTGAATAATAGTAATATAGCTATTCATATTAACCTCATATATTAAATGAGATTTAGGAACTGACTAGAATTTTCAATGAGACATACCTGGTATGCTCATAACTAGAAGCTTTGATTCAAAGTCACTATTGGTGCTAACTTGTTTGCTTCCAAAAGCTGATCAGAGAAAAGACACACCAAGATCTTCCCACTCTATTAGACCTTTGTCCCATCAAACTTGTCAAAAATTTTATAGGTCTAGATTTCACCGTAGCTAGAAGTAGAAGTATTTAGGGCCTACTTCCAAATCTAGCTCAACATGGGACTGATCCCAGGCTTTGTGTATTTTATAATGGGGTCAGACCTCTAGGATTTTTAATGAGGCTAGCTCCTTAGATACATCATTTTATTTCATTCCCACTATTAATACCTATTAATGACCATGGAAAAGGGAGAGAGAGATAAATTGAAATGGAAACCTAAGCTAACAATGGTGATGCACCTAAAATATTATTGATCCACTTTATTTGATCTCCTATTAAAAGCTAATGAGATAAGCAAAAGACTAGATATATGACTCCAAGTATCTATCATGAATAAATATTTCATATAGAGGTTCACCAAGTGATCAAGAGCTGAGGGAAGTGATGGAGAGATCTAATGCAAGACACTAGCCAATCAAAGTATCAACATGTGGGTTTCAATCAAAAGATGTATAAACACTAAACATAACCTGCATAATGAGATCAACTAGTAACTAGATGAGATCAAGACTTGATAAGGGAGAAACTTATACCAGATATGTAAATCAACTAATACAAACACACTAGACTAGCATAATGTAATCTATAACCACAACCTTCTATTCATTCTAAGAGGTTACAAGCTCAATCTTGGAAGAGTCTAATCCTACCCAAGAGAGGGAATAGAGGGATCATTTTTTAGGTTCAAAATCCTTTATATATAGCAGAAAGGGAGAGAGAGAGAGATGGGAATAATGTGTAGGAGAGTGGATAAAGGATCCTAGTCATGTGGTGACATCTCATTAATTGATTTTTGATACGTGTCATTTTCCAACCAGCTAGAAATTTATTTCTCTAATAACCTTTGATCTCCTTTCATTGGTTGAGAGATCCCACTAGAAGACAAGGGTTTGTTTTACATGATTACAAAGTATATTTGAATGAAATCAATGCCCTTAACTACTTTTATAACCACTAGTTCACCACCTTGGGACCCTAAGTCCACTTGACATGTCCATGAGGATCAAATCCTTAAACTGATAGAGCCATACCATGAATGGTGGTTAGTACCCACTTTATTGATGATAGAGTCATTTCTATAGATGAGACCCTTTGTATTATTCACATATCTGATATATTTCCCTATTTGGATTATAGATTCATTCTATAGATAGAAAACCAATATAAGATTATTAGTTTTCCTATAGTCTTTACATTGATGCAAACCTATATACTACATAGCCTCTTTCTTGATCCAAATAGGTCCAAATAGACCCACTTTATCTCTACAAGGATTGAGAATCCACCATATGCATGGATCCTCTTTAAGAATGGAAAACATAGTTTTAGAAATAACCTTACATGATACAAAATTCAAAACAAAAGTCCACTTAAGTCTCGATGGTGGTCCTTCTATGTTCTTGGTCACTATAGCTACATCGCAGTTCATTTTCATGGAATTTTATTGAGATTAAATGTTGGCATGTGCCCTTTGAAAAGATTGTCCTAGTTTTGGTTAAAAACTGCTCCTTGGCTCGACCTTGTTCATCGAAAATGAAATCAAACCAATCAAATTATGCCTAGTTTTCTCTATTATTTTGGGTCCCATAGATCCTAATAACTTATTGACTTCTCTCACACCATTGGATCATGATTCTCATGATTAAATGTGTTCCATCAATATTTTTTTAGCATGAACATGCTCATGCCATTTGTCAATGATACGTTGATCTCAAGATCTTATTGTCAATATATTATTTTATGCGCTTATGCCACATGGTGGCCTATTGAACTCCTTGACCTTTTGAATTATCTCACACCATCGATCTCGTTGGGCCCACTTTATTTTTAGTTCCTACACACTATTAGATCTCTACAGAATGAACTTATATTGTTGGATTTTCTTGTATTTAAAAATAAATGAGTATTTTTCATGATCTAAATTTGACATCCATGCAACCATCATTTGACGTCTATGAGAACATCATTGTCTATGCAACCATCAAATCTAAGACCCTAATATATTTTTTTCCATATTTCCATATCTTAAATTCAATGTTTGCATAAACCTCAATGATGTTTGTGCACCCATCATTACATATTTGAATTTCAATGGTTACTTGACATGGCCTAAATTTGACACTTGTGAATGTCTCTATCTACTTCACATGCATTTTCCCCACAGCAAAAAAAACTTTTAGAATTTTTGTTTTAGACCTTTTCTCATGGACCTTTTATTGTGGACAATTTATCCAAAACAATTTTGACACTTAGCCAAATACCCAAAATAATTTCCCCTAAATAATTCATGCCTTCAAAACTTATGATTATGGGATATTTTTTTAGGATTTTTGCAAAGAAATTCTTGCCATGGATATTTTACCAATGGAAATGTTTTTAGGATTTTGCTTGATCCTTGAAATCCCCAATTATTTTCCAATGCATATGCAAACTCATCCCATGACCTTGAACTGCATTACACCATGTAGGCCTACTTAGGAAACCTTCATTTGCCATTCTAGACCTTATTTAAGGCATTTAATCTTTTTGTTTCATTAGGAAATTTTCTCATCATCTCATACTAGGTAAAATTGGTATGTGGGCCAAAATAGCCAAAAGTCTCCAAGGTGATCAAGGATGTTGATGAGGTGTCATATGTGCTAGAATGACAATGACAAAGTATGCTTCAATGTGCTTTAGAGTTCTTGCATGGATTTTTAATGCTTGATTGAGTGAGGTGATTAGGGATGAGTATGGTGATTTGAAGATGTGTAAAGTATCCTATGATCCAAAACTCAAGATTTTTGGTTGATAAATATTTCAATAGCATAGAAATAACACAACAATAATGAATTCTCTAAGAAGAGATGTAGTATTACTCAAGATCACAATACAAATATATGTTTATCTCTGGGAAGGGATGTCTGTCTTCACATTTCTGGTTGCCTCTTCATTTATACACATTTTTAAATCATGGGGAGAATGTGGAAGGTCACCAATCTTGAGGGAGATTAAGTGGTTTGACTTCCAAGATTTAAAACAATAAAGAATTTGAGGAATTAATATTTTTAGAAACTTACTATTTTTAGACTCCACTACTAAAATTAAAATTTGGGGCACTTTCATTAGGTTTTTGGGGGTAAAAATTCATCAATAAAATATCCACTCAATCTCAAGATGTTCTCCTCATTATTAGCTTTCCAATGGTTCAAACGGTGAGTCAATTGGAGCTACGGTGCAAAAGTTATAGCTCCCGACAGTTCCATCATCAATTGGGGTGGAACTTTCACCCAAATTATCGCCTAAATTATTGCCCAGATCATTCCTCCCTCCTTGAAAATCAATGGTCCCAATTGCATCAATGATCCCCATCAAGTGTGGTAGTTGTTTCTTGATTTTATTCTCTATGAGCCACTCACCTTGACGGCTAAGCTGGCCCCTTTTGACCACTCGATAAAGTGGAATAGAGCCTCCTCTTGTTGTCTTCATCTAGGTATCCACAATCTGATCCTCTTCCACTAGAGAAAAAATCTATGGATCAATTTCATCAATGTCTATTTGTTCTTCTACAACTGAAGTGTCCAATAGAGGTGGGTGATATGGTTTGAGGAGCTCCACATTGAATATTGGATGTAGGCCAAGGTAGGCTGGTAGGTTTAACTCAAAAGCATTTTCTCCAACTCTTCTGGTGATGGTCTAGGGACCATATCATAGAGGCCAAATATTTTTGTGTGGGCCTATAAGTCATTTTTTTTGAAGCCACAACCAAACCTTGTCACCCTCAACAAAATGGTGTGCAATCCTATGTTTGTCATGGTGTTGCTTATACTTCTGATTCATCTTCTCTAGGATATCATGAACTTGTTGCTAGATGTGTTCCATTTGTTCAATAAACTTTGTTGCTTTTGCTACCTCAGATCTTCCATGAGGTGTGTATTCCATGGTGGAAAATGGAATGGCTATATCAATTGTTGTGATGGGTTAGAACCCAAAACATACTTGGAATGGACTGTGCTTGGTCAAGCTCTACAGTGCCTGATTGTATCCATGTTGTATGAAAAGAAGTGTCTCATCCCATGTGCATGGATGTTTGGAGTGATACATCTGAATCATGTGAATAATCAAGTGGTTTACCACCTCTATTTGACCATCAGTCTATGGATGGAAGGTTTTGGACTTCATCAGCTTAGTATCCATCATCTCCTATAGAGTGGACCAGAAGATGCTCAAGAACCTACTATCTCGATTTGAGACAATGGACTTGGGGAGACTATAATGGAGCCATACATGACTAAAATATAGTTGAGAAGTTTCCTTAGTAGATATATTTTTCTTACATGCAATCATGATAACCATTTTTGAAAAATGATAAACTACCACAAAATATAATCCTTACCATGTTTTGAAGTGGGCAAACCTAAGAGAAAATCCATTGAGGCGGATTCCCAAGGCCTGGTTGGTTCTGGCAATGGCGTGTACAATCCTTGCTTATTATTTTTTGGCTTGGCTATCGCACATGGGGTGCAAGATTTGAGATATATTTCCACATCCTTTCACATATAGGGCTAGTAGAAGTGTTTTTAAAGAAATGCCAATGTCTTTTCAATACCAAAGTGTCTAGTTGTCCTATTGAAGTGTGCTTCCCATATCATCTTTTATTGATCTAGAATTGGAACACAGATGTGCCCCATATGACAAAGGACATTATCTTGAAAATAGAAATCAAAAACATGTTTACCTTTTTTAAATGCTTGATATGTATTAGCAAAGGTAGGATCTACATCATACAAAGCACCCCAAGTGGCAATCTCATGTCCGCACAGGTCAATAACTATTGTGAGTGCATTAATTGGTGGGTGGCTCAGACAATCTATAGTTTTATTTGAGCTCACCTTTTTGTGTTTGATTATCAAGTGGAATTTTTGAAGATATGTGGCCCATTTTTGGTGCCTCTCATTTCATAGTTTGCTTTGTGTCTAGATGAATTCCAATGATCTGTGGTTAGTGTGAATGACCATTTCTTTCCCTAAGATGTAGTGTTTTTCATTATTTGCAGGCTTGCACAATGGCATAGAGCTTCTTATCATATGTTGGATATTTCCTGATTGTATTAGTGAAAGTTTCACTGTGATATGCAATAGGATGGCCGTGTTGCATGATGACAACTCCCATGGCATATTCAGATGCATTTGGCATCAATTCAAAAGGTCGATGCAACTCTGGCAAGGCAAAAATAGGGGCTGAGCAGAGTCTATTCTTTAAATTCTCAAATTCCCTTTCTTGTATTTCACCCCACTAAAATTTAGCTTTAGCTCCTCCTTTAGTCACTTGGGTTAGTGACCAAGCAACATGTCAAAATCCAAGAACAAACTTGCAGTAGAAATTTCCAAGACCAAAAAAGCTATGAAGCTCTATGAGGGTCCTTAGTGTGGGCCATTCTCAAATAACCTAAATCTTCTCTAGATCAACATGGACCCCTTCCTCATTCACAACATACCTGAGGTAATGAATTGTTGTCATCTCGAATGTTTATTTGTCAACATTTACATACAACTTGTGCTCTCAAAGAGTTTGAATCACCTTGCGAACATGTTGCAAATGTTCTTCCCATGTTCTACTATAGATGAGTATGTCATCTAAGTAGACAACCACAAATGAGTTGGTGAAGGGTCGTAGGATGTCATCCATCAGCCTAATGAAGGTTGCAGGTGCGTTAGTTAAGCCAAAAGGCATAACCAACCATTTAAAGAACCCCTCCTTAGATTTGAATGCAGTCTTCCAGACATCAGTGGGATCGATGGGAATTTGGTGATAACCAAATTTGAGATCAATTTTGGTGAATAACTTCACACCATGGAGCTGGTCCAATAGGTCATCAATCCTAGGGAGAGGATAGCGATTCTTCATAGATATTTTATTCAAGGCTTGGTAGCCAATGCAAAGCCTCCATGTTCCATCTTTCTTCAGTGCCAAGACAATTGGGCTTCCACAAGGTGAAGAGCTTGGCCTGATGTGACCCTTTTGGATCAATTCTTGAATCTGTATTTTTATCTCATCATTCTCCAAAATTGATCTGTGATACATAGGACTGTTAGGCAAAGGTGATCATGGGATCAAATCGATAGAATGTTTTACCTGGCAATGCAGTGGAACTCCTGTGGGTGACTTGAATAAGTCATCATATTCTCTTGTGATTCATCCTATCTTATTTTCTTATTTGTTGATTATGCAGTCAGGACTACAACATTGGCCTTCTTAGATTTATGTGGTTTGAACACCATGAGAAAAAATTGCTTTGTTTTCTCCACCAACCTCTTGCATTGCTTAACACTGATCAAGGAGAAAGATGTGGGAGGTGGTACCTCTCATACCCTATAGCATCATGTTCCAAGGGTGAGGGTGATCCTTCAAGTTTTTGATTCATAGATGCCATGTCACTCCTACATGAATAGTTGAAGAAGGATTACATCACAAACATTTAGATTGACCACATCACACAAGACTTCATCTTGGAGTGGTTTTATAGCATATGAAAGAAGACATTGTTGGGTGACACAGAGGTCTCTCCCTGGCCTCAACCATCCAATACTTTAGGGCTTTAGATGAGGCTTCATGGATAGATTTAGACTTTTCACAACTTTAGCATAGATTAAATTCTTTTGACTCCCACTATCAAGAATGAAATGTAGAGGCTTACCTTTTACCCATAATTTGGAGTGAAACAATCTTTCCTTGTCATCTGGTCTTTCCTCATGGGTCTGTGATGAAGCGATGATGGTGTCAGGGTCAGCACCTACAATTTCTTCTTTGTCCTCTTTGACTGTGGGTTGTGTCTAAGGTAGAGTAGTAGATGTCGAGTATTATGACTCACAAAGTAGTGACTTAATGTCTTGACATTCTTCTTTGGAATGAGTTCTAGCTTTGTGGTAATCACACCATTTTCCAGCCTTTCCCTTTTAGGGTTTCTTATCCTGAAACTCCTTTTGCTTCCAATTTTGGACTCGTGTTTGACCTTCCTTGTCACTTTTCCATTTTGAGGGTTGACTCTTCGTATTCTTTTTGCCATGCTTATGTTCAATCTTAATTGCAAATTTGTATGCCTCATCGAGGGTTTCCAAATTGAAGAGTTCCATTTCCCCTTGTATATACCATTATAGTCCACCATGATATTTGAGAGTCTTATGTTTCTCACTTTCTTGAATGCCCAATCTTGCAGACAAAGAATGAAAAGTGTCTGTGTAATTTTGAATAGATTGGTCCTCACCTTGGCAAAGTTGTTGCCACTATATGTACAGATCATCATATGCTCTGATGGTATAGTATTCTTCTTTCACCACTTCCACAAAATCATCCCAGGTAGGTTCCACCTCAAGGCCAATTTCATCTATACTAAACCACTTTTTTTACACTTCCCACCAGTTTTTCACAGGCAATGATGATTTCAAAAGAGCAAAAGTAATCTTTTCTCCATCAGTGAACTTATTTACAAAGAAGTAGGAAGATAGCTAATCTAACCAATTTTCTACTACATCAACATTGATTTTGCCTTCAAATGTAGGAATATCAAATTTTACCTAAACCTCGAAGGGTGTTGGGGCACTGAAAGGATGTTCCCTTGATGAGGAGCCAGGAAGTGGACCCGCAGAGCCAAGATTTCCCATCAAAAGTATTTGAAGAATTTGGGCAAATTGTTGTAGTATCTACACTTGTTGCCATTGGAGGGATTCATTCACCATTTCCTTGAAAGGATCAGATGTCTCAGTGTTGTTTGCCATTTGAAGTCATTTGGAGTGAATAGGTGGAAAATTTGGAAGCTCTACTGTTTCCCACCCAAGCTTCTTGTAGCCTGACCTCGTCCTCGAGATCATACACTCTCAAGACAAACTACTTTGATACCACTAATCCAAAACTTAGAATTTTTGGTTGATAAATATTTCAATAGCATAGAAATAACATAGTAATAATGAATTCTATGAGAAGAGATGTAGTATTACTCAAGATCACAATACAAATATATGCTTATCTCTGGGAAGAGATATTTGTCTTCACATTTTAGGTTAACTCTTCATTTATACACATTTTGAAAGCATGGGGAGGATGTGTAAGGTCACCAATATTGAGAGAGATTAAGTGGTTCAACTTCCAAGATTTAAAACAATACAGAATTCAAGGAATTACTATTTTTAGAAACTTACTATTTTTAGACTGTACTACTAAAATTGAAATTTGGGGCACTTCCATTGGGTTTTCAAGGGTCAAACATCATTGATAAAATCTCCATGCCATCTCATGATGTTATCTACATTCTTAGCTTTCCAACGGTTCAAACGATGAGTCAATTTGAGCTATAGTGCAAAAGTTATGGCTCCCAAAAGTTTTGTCATCAATTGGGGTGGAACTGTCACCCGAATTGTCACCTAAATTGTTGCCTAGATCATTCCTCCCTCCTTGAAAAGTAATGGTCCCCATTCCATCAATGTTCCCCATTAGGTGTGGTAAATTTTTCTTGATTTTATTCTCTTTGAGCCACTCACCTTGATGGCTAAGATGGCCCCATTTGACCACTCAATAAAGTAGAATAAAGCATCCTCTTATTGTCTTCATCCAGGTATCCACAATCTGATCCTCTTCCACTGGAGCAAAACTCTTTGGATCCAGCTCATCAATGTCTAGTTGTTTCTTTACAACTAAATTTTCCAATAGAGGTGGGTGATATGGTTTGAGGAGCTTCACATTGAATATTGGATGTAAGCCAAGGTAGGCTGGTAGGTTCAACTCAAAAGCATTTTCTCCAACTCTTCTAGTGATGGAGTAGGGACCATATCACAGAGGCTGAATCTTTTTGTGTGGGCCTGCAAGTCATTCCTTTTGAAGTTGCAACCAAACCTTGTCACCCATAGCAAAATGGTGTGCAATCCTATGTTTGTCATGGCATTGGTTATACTTTTGATTCATCTTCTCCAGGATGTCATGAACTTATTACTAGATGTGTTGCATTTGTTTAATAAAATTTGTTGCTTTTTATGCCTTAGATCTTCCATGAGGTGTGTATTCCATGGTGGAAAATGTAACAGCTATATCAATTTGTGCCATGGGTTGGAACCTAAAACATACTTGGAATGGATTGTGTTTCGTCAAGCTGTGCAGTGCCCGATTATATCCATGTTGTATGAAAAGAAGTCCCTCATCCCATGTGCATGGATGTTTGGAGTGATACATCTGAATCATGTAAACAATCAAGCAGTTTACCACCTCTGTTTGACCATCTGTCTATGCATGGAAGGTTGTGGACTTCACCAGCTTAGTATCCATCATCTTCCATAGAGTGGACCAGAAGATGCTTAGGAACCTGCTATCTCGATCTGAGACAATGGACTTGGGGAGACCAAAATGGAGCCATACATGACTAAAATATAGTTGAGCAGTTTCCTCAATAGATATATTTTCTTACAATCAATCATGATAGCCATTTTTGAAAAATGATCAACTACCACAAAAATACAGTCCTTACCATGTTTTGAAGTGGGCAAACCTAAGAGAAAATCCATTGAGACAGATTCCGAAGTCCTAGTTGGTTCTGGCAATGGCATGTACAATCCTTGCTTCTTATTTTTTAGCTTGGATATCACACATGGAGTGCAAGATTTGATATATCTTTCCACATCCTTTCACATATGGGGCCAGTAGAAGTGTTTTTGAAGAACTGCCAATGTCTTTTTAATACCAAAGTGTCCATCTATCCCACTAAAGTGTGATTCCCATATCATCTTTTATTGCTCTACAACTGGAACATAGATGTGCCCCATATGATAGAGGAAATTATCTTTCAAATAGAAATAAAAAACATGTTTACCTTTTTTAAGTGCTTGATATGTATTAGCAAAGGTAGGATCTGCATCATACAGAGCACCCCAAGTGGCAGTCTCATGTCCGCACAGGTCAAGAACTATTGTGAGTGTAGTAATTGGTGGATGGCTCAAATAATTTGTAGCTGTATTTGAGCTCCCCTTTTTTTGTTTGATTATCAAGTGGAATTGCTTAAGATATGTGGCCCACTTTTGGTGCCTCTCATTTCAAAGTTTGCTTTGCATCTGGATGAATTCCAATGGTCTGTGGTCAGTGTGGATGACCATTTATTTCTCTAAGATGTAGTGTTTCCATTATTTATAGGCTTACACAATGGCATAGAGCTCCTTATGATATGTTGGATATTTCTAGACTGTATCAATGAAAGTTTCAATATGATATACAACAGGATCGCCATGTTGCATGATGATAACTCCCATGGCATATTCAAATCCATCTGTCATCAACTCAAAATGTTGATGCAAATCTGGCAAGGCAAGAACAGGGGCTGAGAAAAGTCTATTATTCAAATTCTCAAATGCCCTTTGTTGTATTTCACCCCACTAAAATGTAGCTTTAGCTCCTCTTTTAGTCACTTGGGTTAGTGACCAAGCAACATGTGAAAATCCAAGAACAAACCTATGGTAGAAATTTTTAAGACCCAAAAAGCTGTGAAGCTCTGTGATGGTCCTTGGTGTGGTCCATTCTCGAATAACTCAAATCTTTTTTTGATAAACATGGACCCCTTCCTCATTCACAACATACCTAAGATACTAAATTGTTGTCATCCCAAATGTGCATTTGTCAAGATTTGCATACAACTTGTGCTCCCGAAGGGTTTGAAGCACCTTACGAACATGTTGCAAATGTTCTTCCCATGTTATGCTATAAATGAGTATGTCATCTAAGTAGACAACCATAAATTAGTTGGTGAAGGGTTGTAAGATGTCATCCATCATCCTCATGAAGGTTGCAGGTGCGTTAGTTAATCCAAAAGGCATAACCAACCATTTAAAGAGCCCCTCCTTAGATTTGAATGCAGTATTCCAGACATCAATGGGATTGATGGGAATTTGGTGATAACCAAATTTGAGATAAATTTTGGTGAAGAAATTTGCACCATAGAGTTGGTCCAATAGGTCATCAATCCTAGGGAGAGGATAGTGATTCTTCATAGAGATTTTATTCAGGGATCTGTAGTCAATGCAAAGCCTCCATGTTCCATCTTTCTTCAGTGCCAAGATAATTGATCTACCACAAGGTAAAGAGCTTGGCCTAATGTGACCCTTTTGGATCAATTCTTGAATCTATCTTTTTATCTTATCATTCTCTAAAATTGATCTGTGATGCATATGACTCTTGGGCAAAGGTCATCCTAGGATCAAATCGATAGAATGTTTTACCTAGCAATGCAGTGGAACACCTGTGGGTGACTTGAATAAGACATCATATTCTCGTGTGATTCATCCTATCTACTTTTGTTGTTTTATTTATTGTGTAGTCAAGACTACAACGTCAGCCTTCTTGGATTTCTATGGTTTGACCACCATGAGAACAAATTGCTTTATTTTCTCCACCAATATCTTGCATTGTTTAGCACTAATCAGGGAGATAGATGTGGGAGGTGGTACCTCTGGTACCCTATAGCACCAAGTTCCAAGAGTGAGGGTGATCCTTTAGGTTCATGATTCATAGATGCCATGTCGCTCATACATGAACAGCTGACCAAGGAGTACATCAAAAACATCTAGATTGACCTCATCACTGAAGACTTCATTTTGGAATGGTTTTATAGCATATGAAAGAAGACACTGCTAGGTGACACGGAGGTCTCTCCCTAGGCTCAACCATCCAATACTATAGGGCTTTGGATGAGGCTTCATGGATAGATTTAAACTTTTCACAACTTTAGCAGAGATTAAATTATTTTGACTCCCACTATCAAGAATGAAATGTAGAGGCTTACCTTTTACCCATAATTTAGAGTGAAACAATCTTTCCTTGTCATCTAGTCTTTCCTCACGGGTCTGTGATGAAGAGATGATGGTGTCAAGCTCATCATCTACAATTTCTTATTTGTCCTCTTCGACTGTGGGTTGTGTATGAGGCAGAGTAGTATATGTTGAGTATTATAACTCATAAAGTAGTGACTTGATGGCTCGACATTCTCCTTTGGAGTGAGTTCTAGTTTTGTGGTAATCACACCATTTTCCAACCTTCCCATTCTAGGATTTCTTATCCTGAAACTCCTTTTGCTTCCAATTTTGGCCTCATGTTTGACCTTCCTTGTCACTTTTCCATTTTGAGGGTTGACTCTTCATATTCTTTCTACCATGCTTCTGTTCAATCTTCACTACGAATTTGCATGCCTCACTGAGGGTTTCCAAATTGAAGAGTTCCATTTACCCCCATATGTACCATTGTAGTCCACCACAATATTTGAGAGTCTTATGTTTCTCACTTTCTTGAATGCCCAATCTTGCAGACAAAAAATGGAAAGTGTCTGTGTAATCTTGAATAGATTGGTCCTTACCTTGGCAAAGTTTTTGCCACTATTTGTACAGATCATCATATGCTCCAATGGGATAGTATTCTTCTTTCACCACTTCCACAAAATCATCCCAGGTAGGTTCCACCTCAAGGCCAATCTCATCTGTACTGAACCTCTCTTTTTACACTTCCCACCAGGTTTTCACAGGCAGTGATGATTTCAAAAAAGCAAAAGTAATCTTTTCTCCATCGGTGAACTTATTTACAGAGAAGTAGGAAGATAGTTGATCCAAACAATTTTCTATTACATCAGCATTGATTTTGCCTTCAAATGTAGGAATATCAAAATTTACCTAAACCTTCAAGGATGTTGAGGCACTGAAAGGACATTTCCTGGATGAGCATCCAAAAAGTGGAGCCGCAGAGCCAGGATTTCCCATCGAAAGTATTTGAAGAATTTGGGAAAATTATTGTAGCATCTACACTTATTGCCATTAGAGGGATTCATTCACCATTTCCTTGAAAGGATCAAATGTCTCGGTGTCATTTGCCATTTTAAGTTATTTGGAGTGAACAAGTGGAAAATTTGGAAGCTCTATTGTTTCCCACCCAAGCTTCTTGTACCCTCACCTCATCCTCGAGATCATACACTCTCAAGACAAACTGCTCTGATACCACTGATCCAAAAATCAGAATTTTTGGTTGATAAATATTTCAATAGCATAGAAATAACATAGTAAAAATGAATTCTCTGAGAAGAGATGTAGTATTACTCAAGATCGCAATACAAATATATGCTTATCTCTGGGAAGAGATTTTTGTCTTCACATTTTAGGTTACCTCTTCATTTATACACATTTTGAAAGCATGGGGAGGATGTGGAAGGTCACCAATCTTGAGGGAGATTAAGTGGTTTGACTTTTAAGATTTAAAACAATACAAAATTTGATGAATTACTATTTTTAGAAACATACTATTTTCAAACTGCACTACAAAAATTGAAATTTAGGGCACTTCCATTGAGTTTTCTAGGGAAATATTTCATCAATCAAATATCCATGACATCTCATGACGTTCTCCTCATTATTAGGTTTCCAAAGGTTCAAATAGTGAGTCAATTGGAGCTACAGTGCAAAAGTTATGGCTCTCGAAAGTTTCATCATCAATTGGGGTGGAACTGTCACCCGAATTATCACCTAAATTGTTGCCTAGATCATTCCTCCCTCCTTGAAAAGCAATGTCCCCCATTGTGTCAATGTTCTCCATCAGGTGTGGTAGTTGTTTCTTTATTTGATTCTCTATGAGCCACTCACCTTGATGGCTAAGCTGGCCCCTTTTGGGCACTCGATAAAGCAGAATAGAGCATCCTCTTGTTGTCTTCATCCAGGTATCCACAATTTGATCCTCTTCCATTGGAGCAAAACTCTATGGATCAGGTTCATCAATGTCTAGTTTTTTTGCTACAACTGAAGTGTTTAATAGAGGTGGGTGTTATGGTTTGAGGAGCTCCACATTGAAAATTGGATGCAGGCCAAGGTAGGCTGGTCAGTTCAACTCAAAAGCATTTTCTCCAACTCTTCTAGTGATGGAGTAGGGACCATATTGTAGAGGCTAAATCTTTTTGTGTGGGCCTACAAGTCATTCCTTTTGAAGCCGTTACCAAACCTTGTCACCCATAGCAAAATGGTGTGCAATCCTATGTTTGTCATGGTGTTGTTTGTACTTTTGATTCATCTTCTCTAGGATGTCATGAACTTGTTGTTAGATGTGTTGCATTTGTTTAATAAAATTTCTTGCTTTTGCTGCCTTAGATCTTTTATGAGGTGTGTATTCCATGGTGGAAAATGGAACAATTATATCAATTTGTGCCATGGGTTGAAACCTAAAACAAACTTGGAATGGACTATGTTTGGTTGAGCTATGCAGTGCCCGATTGTATCCATGTTGTATGAAAAGAAGTCCCTCATCCCATGTGCATGGATGTTTGGAGTGATACATCTGAATCATGAGAACAATCAAGTGGTTTACTACCTCTATTTGACCATCAGCCTATGGAAGGAAGGCTATGGACTTCATCAGCTTAGTATCCATCATCTTCTATAGAGTGGACCAAAAGATGCTCAGGAACCTATTATCTCGATTTGAGACAATGGACTTGGGGAGACCAAAATGGAGCCGCACATGACTAAAATATAGTTGACCAGTTTCCTCAGTAGATATATTTTTCTTACATGCAATCATGATAGCAATTTTTGAAAAATGATCAACTACCACAAAAATACAGTCTTTACAATGTTTTAAAGTGGGCAAACCTAAGAGAAAATCCATTGAGATGGATTCCCAAGGCCTAGTCAGTTCTGGCAATGGTGTGTACAATCCTTGCTTCTTATTTGTTGGCCTGGCTATTACACATGGGGTGAAATATTTGAGATATCTTTCCACATCCTTTCACATATGGGGCCAGTAGAAGTGTTTTTGAAGCACTGCCAATGTCTTTTCAATACCAAAGTGTCCAGCTGTCCTACTGAAGTGTGCTTCCCATATCATCTTTTGTTGCTCTACAATTGGAACACAGATGTGCCCCATATGATAGAGGACATTATCTTGAAAATAGAAATCAAAAACATGTTTACCTTTTTTAGGTGCTTGATATGTATCAGCAAAGGTAGGATATGCATCATACAAAGCACCCAAAGTGGCAGTCTCATGTTCACACAGGTTAAGAACTATTTTGAGTGCAGTAATTGGTGGGTAGCTCAGACAATATATAGATATATTTGAGCTCCCCATTTTGTGTTTGATTATCAGGTGGAATTTCTAAAGATATGTGGCCCACTTTTGGTGCCTCTCATTTCATAGTTTGCTTTGCGTTCGGATGAATTCCAATGGTCTGTGGTCAGTGTGATGACTATTTATTTCCCTAAGATGTAGTGTTTCCATTATTTGTAGGCTTGCATATTGGCATAGAGATCCTTATCACATGTTGGATATTTATTGACTATATCAGTGAAAGTTTCACTATGATATGCAACAAGATGGCCATGTTACATGATGACAGCTCCCATGGCATATTTAGATGCATCTGTCATCAACTCAAAAGGTTGATGCAAATCTAGCAAGGCAAGAATAGGGGTTGAGAAGAGTCTATTATTCAAATTCTCAAATTCCCTTTGATGTATGTCACCCCACTAAAATGTAGTTTTAGCTCCTCCTTTAGTCACTTGGGTTAGTGACCAAGCAACAGTGAAAATCCAAGAACAAACCTGCGATAGAAATTTGCAAGACCCCAAAAGCTGTGAAGCTTTGTGAGGGTCCTTTGTGTGGGCCATTCTTGAATAACCTAAATCTTTTTTGGATCAACATGGACCCCTTCCTCATTCACAACATACTCGAGGTACTGAATTATTTTCATCCCAAATGTGCATTTGTCAAGATTTGCATACAACTTGTGCTCCTGAAGAATTTGAAGCACCTTACGAACATGTTGCAAATATTCTTCCCATGTTCTGATATAGATAAGTATGTCATCTAAGTATACAACCAAAAATGAGCTGGTGAACAGTCATAGGATGTCATCCATCATCCTCATGAAGGTTACAGGTGCGTTAATTAAGCCAAAAGGCATAACCAACCATTCAAAGAGCCCCTCCTTAGATTTGAATGTAGTCTTCCAGACATTAGTGGGATTGATGGGAATTTGGTGATAACCAGTTTGAGATCAATTTTGGTGAAGAACCTCGCACCATGGAACTGGTCTAGTAGGTCATTAATCCTGGGGAGAGGATAGCGATTCTTCATAGAGATTTTATTCAGGGCTTAGTAGACAATGCAAAGCCTCCATGTTCCATCTTTATTCAGTGCCAAGACAAGTGGGCTACCACAAGGTCAAGATCTTGGCCTGATGTGACCCTTTTGGATCAATTCTTGAATCTATCTTTTTATCTCATCATTCTCCAAAACTGATTTGCAATACACAAGACTGTTAGGCAAAGGTGATCCTAGGATCAAATCGATAAAATGATTTACCTAGCAATGCGGTGGAACTCCTGTGGGTGACTTGAATAATTCATCATATTCTCATGTGATTCATCCTATCTACTTTTGTTGTTGTGTTGATTGTGTAGTCAAGACTGTAACATCGGCCTTCTTGGATTTCTATGGTTTGACCACCATGAGAACAAATTGCTTTATTTTCTCCACCAATCTCTTGCATT
This sequence comes from Torreya grandis, assembly GCA_037957365.1. Taxonomy (NCBI): domain Eukaryota; kingdom Viridiplantae; phylum Streptophyta; class Pinopsida; order Cupressales; family Taxaceae; genus Torreya; species Torreya grandis. Next base: position 3,846,814 of record JARHVA010000517.1, on the reverse strand, counting down.
GCTTAGCACTAATCAGGGAGACAGATGTGAGAGGTGGTACCTATGGTACCCTATAGCATTATGTTCCAAGAGTGAGGGTGATCCTTCAAGTTCGTGATTCATAGATGCCATGTCTCTCATACATGAATGGCTAACTGAGGAGTACATCATAAACATCTAAATTGACCACATCACACAAGACTTCATCTTAGAATGGTTTTATAGCATATGAAAGAAGACACTAATGGGTGACACGAAGGTCTCTCCTTGGGCTCAACCATCTAATACTATAGGGCTTTGGATGAGGCTTCATGGATAGATTTAGACTTTTCACAACTTTAGCAGAGATTAAATTCTTTTGACTCCCACTATCAAGAATGAAATGCAGAGGCTTACATTTTACCCAAAATTTAGAGTGAAACAATCTTTCCTTGTCATCTAGTCTTTCCTCACGAGTTCGTGATGAAGCGATGATGGTGTCAGGCTCAGTATCTACAATTTATTCTTCATCCTCTTCGACTGTGGGTTGTGTATGATGTAGAGTAGTAGATGTCGAGTATTGTGACTCAGAAAGTAGTGACTTGATGGCTCAACATTCTTTGGAGTGAGTTCTAATTTTGTGGTAATCACACCATTTTCTAGCCTTCCCCTTCTAGGATTTCTTATCCTGAAACTCCTTTTGCTTCCAATTTTGGCCTCGTGTTTGACCTTCCTTGTCACTTTTCCATTTTGAGGGTTGACTCTTCGTATTCTTTTTGCCACACTTATGTTCAATCTTCACTACAAATTTGTATGCCTCACCAAGGGTTTCCAAATTGAAGAGTTCCATTTCCCCTCGTATGTACCATTGTAGTCCACCATGATATTTGAGAGTCTTATGTTTCTCACTTTTTTGAATGCCCAATCTTGCAGACAAAGAATGAAAAGTATCTGTGTAATCTTAAACAGATTGGTCCTTACCTTGGTGAAGTTGTTTCCACTGTATGTACAGATCATCATATGCTCCAATGGGATAGTATTCTTCTTTCACCACTTCCAAAAAATCATCCATGGTAGGTTCCACCTCAAGGCCAATGTCATCTATATTGAACCTCTTTTCTTACACTTCCCACCTATTTTTCATAGGCAATGATGATTTCAAAAGAGCAAAAGTAATCTTTTCTCCATCAGTGAACTTATTTATAGAGAAGTAGGGAGACAGTTGATCTGACCATTTTTCTACTACATCAACATTGATTTTGCCTTCAAATGTAGGAATATCAAAATTTACCTAAACCTTGAAGGGTGTTGGGGCACTGAAAGGACGTTCCCTTGATGAGGAGCTAGGAAGTGGATCCGTGGAGCCAAAATTTCCCATCAAAAGTATTTGAAGAATTTGGGCAAATTGTTGAAGCATCTATGCTTGTTGCCATTGGAGGGCTTCATTCAACATTTCCTTGAAAGGATTGAATGTCTCGATGTCATCTACCATTTGAAGTCATTTGGAGCAAATAGGTGGAAAATTTGGAAGCTCTGTTGTTTCCTACCCAAGCTTCTTGTAGCCTGACCTCATCCTCAGGATCATACACTCTCAAGACAAACTGCTCTAATACCAATGATCCAAAACTCAAAAGTTTTGGTTGATAAATATTTCAATAGCATAGAAATAACATAGTAATAATGTATTCTCTAAGAAGAGATGTATTATTACTCAAGATCACAATACAAATATATGCTTATCTATGGGAAGAGATGTTTTTCTTCACATTTCGGGTTACCTCTTAATTTATACACATTTTTAAAGCATGGGGAGGATGTGGAAGGTCACAAATCTTGAGGGAGATTAAGTGGTTTGACTTCCAAGATATAAAATAATATAAAATTCGAGGAATTACTATTTTTAGAAACTTACTATTTTTAGACTGCACTACTAAAATTGAAATTTAGGGCACTTCCATTAGGTTTTTGGGGGTCAAACTTCATCAATCAGAGCTCCATGCTATCTCACAACATTCTCCTCATTATTATCTTTCTAATGGTTCAAATAGCGAGTCAATTTGAGATATGGTGCAAAAGTTATGGCTCTCGTAAGTTCCATCATCAATTGGGGTGGAACTGTCACCCAAAATGTCGCCTAAATTATTTCCCAGATCATTCCTCCCTCCTTGAAAAGCAATGGTCCCCAGTGCATCAATATTCCCCATTAGGTGTGGTAGTTTTATATTTATTTGATTCTCTATGAGTCACTCACCTTGATGGCTAAACTGGCCCCTTTTGACCACTTGATAAAGCGGAATAGAGCATCATCTTGTTATATTCATCAAGGTATACACAATCTGATCCTCTTCCATTGGAGCAAAACTTTGTGGATCAAGCTCATCAATGTCTAGTTGTTTTGATACAATTGAAGTGTCTAATAGAGGTGGGTGATATGGTTTGAGGAGCTCCACATTTAATATTGGATGCAGGCTAAGGTAGGTTGGTAGGTTCAACTCAAAAGCATTTTCTCCAACTCTTCTGGTGGTAGTCTAGGGACCATATCGTAGAGGCCAAATCTTTCTGTGTGGGCCTACAAGTCATTCCTTTTGAAGTAGCAACCAAACATTGTCACCCTCAACAAAAGGGTGTCCAATCCTATGTTTGTCATGGCATTGCTTATACTTCTAATTCATCTTCTCCAGGATGTCATGAACTTGTTGGATGTGTTGCATTTGTTCAATAAAATTTGTTGCTTTTGATGCCTCAGATCTTCCATGAGGTGTGTATTCCATGGTAGAAAATGGAACAGCTATATCAATTGGTGCCATGGGTTGGAACCCAAAACATACTTGGAATGGACTATGCTTGGTCGAGCTGTGCAGAGCCCGATTATATCCATGTTTTATGAAAAGAAGTCCCTCATCCCATGTGCATGGATGTTTGGGGTGATACATTCAAATCATGTGAACAATCAAGTAGTTTACCACCTCTATTTGACCATTAGTTTGTGGATGGAAGGTTATGGACTTCATCAGCTTAGTATCCATCATCTTCCATAGACTGGACCAGAAGATGCTCAGGAACCTGCTATTTAAATATGAGACAATGGACTTGGGGAGACTAAAATGGAGCCATACATGACTAAAATATAGTTGAGAAGTTTCCTCAGTAGATATATTTCTCTTACAAGCAATCATGATAGCCATTTTTGAAAAATGATCAACTACCACAAAAATACAGTCCTTATCATATTTTGAAGTGGGCAAACCTGAGAGAAAATCCATTGAGATAGATTCCCAAGGCCTGGTTGATTCTGGCAATGGTGTGTACAATCCTTGCTTCTTATTTGATGGCTTGGATATCACACATGGGGTTCAAGATTGAGATATATTTCCACATCCTTTCACATATGGGGCTAGTAGAAGTGTTTTTGAAGAACTGCCAATGTCTTTTCAATACCAAAGTGTCCAACTGTCCTACTGAAGTGTGCTTCCCATATCATCTTTTGTTGCTCTACAACTAGAACATAGATGTGCACCATATCAAAGAGGACATTATCTTGCAAATAGAAAATAGAAACATGTTTACCTTTTTTAAGTGCTTAATATGTATCAGCAAAGGTAGGATCTACGTCATACAGAGCACCCCAAGTGGCAGTCTCATGTCCGCACAGGTCAAGAACTATTGTGAGTGCAATAATTGGTGGGTGGCTCAGATAATTTGTAGCTATATTTGAGCTCCCCTTTTTTTGTTTGATTATCAAGTGGAATTGCTTAAGATATGTGGCCCACTTTTGGTGCCTCTCATTTCATAGTTTGCTTTGCATCTGGATGAATTCCAATGGTCAGTGGTCAGTGTGGATGACCATTTCTTTCCCTAAGATGTAGTGTTTGCATTATTTGTGGGCTTACACAATGGCATAGAGCTCCTTATCATATGTTGGATATTTCCTTACTATGTCAGTGAAAGTTTCACTATGATATGCAATAGGATGGCCATGTTGCATGATGACAGCTCCCATGGCATATTCAAATGCATTGTCATCATCTGAAAAGGTTGATGCAAATATGGCAAGGCAAGAACAAGGGTTGAGCAGAGTCTATTCTTAAAATTCTCAAATGCCCTTTGTTGTATTTCACCCCACTGAAATTTAGCTTTAGCTCCTCCTTTAGTCACTTGGGTTAGTGACCAAGCAACATGTGAAAATCCAAGAACAAACCTGTAGTAGAAATTTGCAAGACCCAAAAATCTATGAAGCTCTATGAGGGTCCTTGGTGTGGGCCATTCTCAAATAACCCAAATCTTTTCTAAATCAACATGGACCCCTTCCCCATTCACAACATACCCGAGGTACTAAATTGTTGTCATCCCAAATGTGCATTTGTCAAGATTTGCATACAACTTTTGCTCTCAAAGAGTTTGAAGCACCTTACGAACATGTTGCAAATGTTCTTCTTATGTTCTGCTATAGATGATTATGTCATCTAAGTAGACAACCACAAATGAGTTGGTGAAGGGTCGTAAGATGTCATCCGTCATCCTCATGAAGGTTACAGGTGTGTTAGTTAAGCCAAAAGGCATAACCAACCATTCAAAGAGCCCCTCCTTAGATTTGAATATAGTCTTCCAGACATTAGTGGGATCGATGGGAATTTGGTGATAACTAGATTTGAGATCAATTTTGGTGAAGAACTTCGCACCATAGAGCTGGTCTAGCAGGTCATCAATCCTAGGGAGAAGATAGCGATTCTTCACAGAGATTGTATTTAAGGCTCAGTAGTCAATGCAAAGCCTCCATGTTCCATCTTTATTCAGTGCCAAGACAATTGGGGTACCATAAGGTGAAGAACTTGGCTTGATGTGACCCTTTTGGATCAATTCTTAAATCTATCTTTTTACCTCATCATTCTCTAAAACTGATCTGTGATACACAAGACTATTAGGCAAAGGTGATCCTGGGATCAAATCAATACAATGTTTTACCTGGCAATGCAGTGGAACTCCTGTGGGTGACTTGAATAAGTTATCATATTCTCCTGTGATTCATCCTATCTACTTTTGTTGTTATATTGATTGTGTAGTTAGGACTGCAACATCAGCCCTCTTGGATTTCTATGGTTTGACCACCATGAGAAAAAATTACTTTGTCTTTTCCACCAATCTCTTGCATTACTTAACACTGATTAGGGAGACAAATGTGGGAGTTGGTACCTCTGGTACCCTATAACACCATGTTCCAAGAGTGAGGGTGATCCTTCATGTTTGTGATTCATAGATGTCATGTCACTCATACATGAATGGCTAACCAAGGAGTACATCACAAACATCTAGATTGACCACATCACACAAGACTTCATCTTGGAATGGTTTTATACCATATGAAAGAAGACACTACTGGGTGACACGGAGGTCTCTCCCTGGGCTCAACCATCCAATATTGTAGGGCTTTAGATGAGGCTTCATGGATAGATTTAGACTTTTCACAACTTTATCAGAGATTAAATTTTTTTGACTCCCACTATCAAGAATGAAATGTAGAGGCTTACCTTTTACCCATAATTTGGAGTGAAACAATCTTTCCTTGTCATTTGGTCTTTCCTCATGGGTCTGTGATGAAGCGATGATGGTGTCAGGCTCAACATCTACAATTTCTTCTTCATCCTCTTCGACTATGGGTTGTGTATGAGGTAGAGTAGTAGATGTCCAGTGCTGCGACTCAGAAAGCAATGACTTGATGGCTAAACATTCTTCTTCAGAGTGAGTTCCAATTTTGTCATAATCACACCATTTTTCAGCCTTCTCCTCCTAGGATTTCTTATCCTGAAACTCCTTTTGCTTCCAATTTTGGCCTCGTGTTTGACCTTCCTTGTCACTTTTTCATTTTGAGGGTTGACTCTTTGTATTCTTTCTGCCATGCTTCTGTTCAATCTTCACTGTGAATTTGGATGCCTCACTGAGGGTTTCCAAATTAAAGAGTTCCATTTCCCCCCATATGTACCATTGTAGTCCACCATGATATTTGAGAGTCTTATGTTTCTCACTTTCTTGAATGCCCAATCTTGCAGACAAAGAATGAAAAGTGTCTGTGTAATCTTGAATAGATTGGTCCTTACCTTGGCAAAGTTGTTGCCACTGTATGTACAGATCATCATATGCACTAATGGGATAGTATTCTTCTTTCACCACTTCCACAAAATCATCCCAGGTAGGTTCCACCTCAAGGCCAATGTCATCTTTACTAAACATCTTTTTTTACACTTCCCACTAATTTTTCACATGCAATGATGATTTCAAAAGAGCAAAAGTAATCATTTCTCCATCGGTGAACTTATTTACAAAGAAGTAGGAAGACAGTTGATCTAACCAATTTTCTACTGCATTAGAATTGATTTTGCCTTCAAATGTAGGAATATCAAACTTTACCTAAATCTTGAAGGGTTTTGGGGCACTTAAAGGACATTCCCTGCATGAGGAACCAAGAAGTGGAGCCGCAGATGCAGGAAATCACATTGGAAGTATTTGAAGAATTTGGACAAATTGTTGTAGCATCTATGCTTGTTGCCATTAGAGGGATTCATTCACCATTTAATTGAAAGTATCAGATGTCTCAGTGTCATCTGCCATTTGAAGTTGTTTAGAGTGAATAGGTGAAAAATTTGGAAGCTTTGTTGTTTCCCACCCAAGCTTCTTGTAGCCTGACCTTGTCCTCGGGATCATACACTCTCAAGACAAACCGCTCTGATACCACTGATCCAAAACTCAGAAGTTCTAGTTGATAAATATTTCAATAGCATAGAAATAACATAGTAACAATGAATTCTCTGAGAAGAGATGTAGTATCACTCAAGATCGCAATACAAATATATGCTTATCTCTGGGAAGAGATGTTTGTCTTCACATTTTAGGTTACCTCTTCATTTATACACATTTTGAAAGCATGGGGAGGATGTGTAAGGTCACCAATCTTGATGTATATTAATTGGTTTGACTTCCAATATTTAAAATAATACATAATTCAAGGAATTACTATTTTTAGAAACTTACTATTTCTAGACTGCACTACTAAAATTGAAATTTGGGGCACTTCCATTGGGTTTTTGGGGGTAAAAATTCATTTATAAAATCTCCATGCCATCTCAATATTTTATCCTCATTCTTATCTTTCCAACGGTTCAAACAGTGAGTCAATTGGAGCTACGGTGCAAAAGTTATGGCTCTCGGAAGTTCCGTCATCGATTGGGGTGGAACTGTCACCAGAATTGTCGCCTAAATTATTGCCCGGATCATCCTATCAATGGTCAAGGATGATTGTAGAGGTTGTGTGAATGAGTGAAATTTACTCAATTATTCATTTTGTTCATCTAGGCATAAATGGATCTGTAGCAGAAAAATTTGAGGAGGTATTTTGATTTCATCATATCTCACATGTTTGAGGGTTCTAGGAGCTACACGATCTATGGATGGATTATCCTATGTGAGGAAATCACATGGTTTAAGTTTTAGATCATGAAACTAAGCGTAACCAAATTTATTAAGGTGTAAAGTTGGTCCCTTAGATAAAAGTGCACTAAATTCCAACACTTAGTCAATTTGAAATGGTAGATCTAATGGTCCATGTTTCATCACATCGAAGATCGATGGTGCAAAATGAATCTAAGCTCAACCTAGTTATTTGTCTAAGTTCAAGAACAAGTCAAGTAAGTAGTTTTATAATAACATATTTTACACATAAGAAAGTTTTAGGAATAAATGGTCATATGGATTAATTTATTATTATTCTTAGTTTATATGATGAAAATTTTATAACATGAGATAGATCAAAGCAAAAGATATGCTTGTGAAAATTTGGCCTTCTAGGAGAATAAAAATGGTCCCAATACTTAGTCTATTTTACATGAAGTTAAAGATCAAGACCAGATATAGCATATCCAATGGTTCATGGGTAGATCATACATTGAAGATCTACAGTGCATATCAAGTCAAATAGACATCAAAGTGTTTGATGTTTAATGAAGTTAAAGTCTAAGCTATTTGCAAAAGATTGAGAAAGTGTGTTCATTCCAAGATGTCTGGAAGCAATGAGATAAGGACAAGTGTTTAAAGTTTAATGTCAAGAAAAGGTAAAGAAAAATATTCTTCCAAGATACAATAGTGAGTAGGTGTATGTCATAAAAATAGATCAATGGTGCGTATTGAGCGATATGTTTTCAAAGTGTCTAATGTTTAACATAGATAAATATCAAGCTAGGTACGGGAAATCAATGGAGCACATTAAGTAAAATAGTTAAGACAAAGATCCAACAGTGCATGATGAAAGGTAAAGGTAGAGATAATTAAATAAATATTGATGGAGAATGTTTAATTTGAGTATGTGAGGGAATGAGATGCATTTTAAAGTGGTACTAAAGTTTAGCTATGACTATTTGAATTCAAATATTTGAATTTAATAAAGGGAAAGAACAAGTGTTTGGTTTTTCAGGCCATCTACTTTTGATGTAGTTAGAAAACTTATCTCATGGTGTAAAAAGTGAATTTGTAAGAGAACCATATGTTTCATATCTAGTGAACCTATTTAAAAAGTCTAAATGTTTATACAGTCTAAATATATTTGAGCTTTAAAATTAACTGTGTTTTTGACTATGTTCTACAAGTGACCTTGAGAAGGATAAATGAGTTCATGTTGATGATATATCGATGTCTCATGATGAGTTATTTATTGGATAGAATGTTTTAGACTTAATAAGGATAATATATGTGTTTTAATCTGAGGTTTGAAAAATCTATATTCTATATGAATAAAGTATGTAGAAGCTGAACTATGTCAGTTGAATGTAGTGGCAATTTGAGTGACCATCTTGCAGAGGTAAGTTGAAGGTGTTCTGAATAGAGTTGAAGAAGAAAATAAGCATGTAGATGTTCTATAAGTCTCTAAGTCTTATGAGAATGAATTGGTTTTCATGGTATTCCTTTTATTATATATGGAGATTTAAAATAGTTTGATTATATTTTGATTGTATATGACTAGTTTGAGTGGTCATTTTGTGTATGTTGGTTTGTGTGCTTAGAACATGTGTTGATGTGTCTAAAGAACATGGAGGTATAGATAAGGTATTTAAGGTTTCAGCCATGTTATCTAATCCTATGTATATGTGAAAAATTTGAGTAGTTTTTTTTATAAGCTTGAGACTATTTTTTTTGTATGAAGACCTGAAGAGCTAGGAGGCCTAATTGGTAGGTCCAAGTGTAGATTTAGTGTTCCATATGGCATAGACCCATGTGGGAGTTATAAAAGGGATATTGGAGATATGTTAGATATTTTCAAAGTATTATTAAATTATGAAGGTGGTCCAAGTAGTCTCACATGTAATGTGTGAGCATGAAGGCCTAATGGTTTTAGGTCTCACCAAGACCTAATGGTGTTTTGGGGGTAATAAGGCATTGGTCAACCTATGGAATATGTGGTTATTACATGTAATGTGTATGAGGACATATTTAAAATGTGGAATAATTGTGTTAATCATCTTTCCTAACCAAGATGGATTATACCAAGAGCATGGTATAAGTACAAGGCCTATTTGGCATATTAGTTAGTTGTGTGAATGTGGAGCTAAGTGAAGGAGATAACCTTTAAAATAAAAGATACTAGTTAGTACAGACTAGTAGAGAGAAAAGAGGATTAGACATGCTTGTTTGATCAAGGTGATCATATGGTTCATTGGACCTAATAATCCTGGAAGAGGTAGAGTGAGTGAGTATGCTCAAGAGGCTATTTAAGATAGTGTGTATGGTGAGCGAAGGCAAGGTGAAGGTTATGTGTACCTAATGGATGGTTTGAAGTGTATATTAGGTTGATGATGGTTTTTATGACTTATAGGCTATATTTTTTATGTCATAATAGTACTCTTTTAGGTTTGAATATTGAAGTTGTGCGAAGAGGTTTGAGTGTGTATATGGGGGCAATTTGAGTGAATAAGGAAAAATATTGTGGCACACCTATGTGAAAGGCATGTATGAGATAAAGAGGGATTTTATGTAGGGGTTATAAAATTAGAGATCCATCATTAGGTATTAAAGACATCAATTCTAATGTGGAGGTGTTTACTTCATTGGAGGGTCTAAAGGACCCAATCTTCCATAGAGGTAGTTGCTCCTTGTGAAATAGGTGTTTCACTAAAGGCCTTTGGTCAAAAACACTCGACTAAGGTTTTGTGTCAGAAGGACTTAACCAACATATTTTCATAAGTAATTTATCATATTAGGGGTAGTTTCTCCTTGTGGAACAATTATTTCACTAAATCTTGGTAAGAAGGACTTGATCAGTCTCTAGTTTTTACTACCTTATAAGACAAGTAGTCCAAGTGTTTGCAAGCTTGAGAGTGGGTTTTATTCTCCATGAGGGTTTCCAACGTATGTCATGTGTTATTTGTTTGATCTTACATTATTTTTCTTATTCATTACTATGAATTATGTGTATGTCTCATGAATGTATGTATTGAATGATTAAGATTTTAAAAGAATTGGAATTGAAATTGGATTATCTGGGCTCACTAATTTACCCCACCTCTCAATGATTATACCTCTAAAAATTAGTATCAAAGTTGGTCCTTTAGATTAAGTTTAAATATATTGAAGGAGATCCTAAGTAGGTACAAATATGGCCAAGTAGTTTAATAAATTAAATCAATAGTGGAAGACTATGATCAAGGCACTTGAGGAACAGATATGTACTTTGAAGAAAGATGTTAAAGAGGATAAGAAGGTTATCAATGACCTCAAGTTTCATCTAGAAGATTTCAATGAAAGTTATTCAAATGAAGAGGACATCATGCATGATTAAAAAAAATTCTATGATAGTGAGGAAGAAGAAGTGGATCTAGGAGTTGAGCTCATAAGGAGGAATTACAAGATGAGATATGTGATCAAAGGTCTTGAAGCACAAGTTAGTTCTCTTGAGGGAAGTTTGTTAGGCTAGTCTGAGATAGATGAGAAGAAGTTTCAAGAAAAAATAAAGTCTATTGAAGTGCAAGCATATAGATTGAAAGACATGGCTAACAAGACCAAAGATGATGAAGAGAAGATCAGTATTCTTGAGGATTAGTTAAGGACTGCAAGTGAATTCTGAAAGAATGAGAAGATGAGTACACTTAGCTAAAGATTGAGATGAAGTCACTAAATAATGAGCATGATATTATTTTAATCAAGTTGGATAAGCTGGAAAAGAAATATGAGAAGCCTGAATATGTCAAGGAGATTGCAATCTTTGAAAGCAATGCAATAAGGTCTATTAGACAACCAAATGCTTTAAGGTATGCTAGTTTATTCCATGGTCATTATTATATATGTAATAAGTATGGTAATAGAGCTAACAACTATAGAAGGAAGTCAGTCAAGTATGGACATTAATGGAGCCTTGGAAGAATGAGTAATTGGTCATGGAGAATTCATAACTCAGATCAATTAAGAGTCATGTTGAATGAAATTATTTGCTATAGTTAAAATAAAGTAGGACATATTGCTAGATTCTACAAGAATAGTTTAAAGAAGTACTCTGATCCTAAAATTCAATCAATGGTGTTGACACCCAAGATTATGATGGATAATATTTATCAAGGTGGACTAACTACTACAACAAATAAGGAATCAGATATGAAGAAGATACAGGGCTGTAAATAAAATTTATCTTCTATCTAGATAGAAAAATATGATCACAATCATTAAGTAAAAAGTATGAATGATCTTATTTTTTTATATTGTCATAAAGTTGGGCACATTTCTAGGTATTGAAAGAATAGGTTGAATGAGTTACCAAAATCAAATAAGGTGTATGGAGCTCTTAGTGTGCAAGGAAGAGGTGACAAATGGGTATGGAAACCTAATCCTATTAGAAGAGATCACACTAAGACCAAAGATGGTTTGTTTGCCATGATAGACATGAAGGAAAGTCAAGAGTTTCTATTGACAACATTTATTGACAAATCTAAAGAAAAGAATGAAGTCAAGTATTCATTCAAAGTCAATTAGGATTGAAATTTAGATGAGATTATGGAGATATGGGACTCTCTAAAGTTTTGGGACTTTTAGTATCTCTATGTTAAATGGGTGTCTCACTCTAAGCTTCAAGAAGACACTTTACAGAAAGAGGAATCATGGTGGATGTTTGTTGGGTCTTGATTAATGTTTCAAGACAAAGAAGGTCATGAGAAGATATGTTGGATTAATATGAAGGAATTTGTTGATTAACAAACCTATGTGTCAAGATGCTCTTTGGTTGATTAGTTTGCTCTTAGTTTTTGAAGAACTAGCCCAAAGGATGAAAGGTAGTGACTTGAGAGTTTGATGTCTACAAACCTGAAGGTGTGTGTTGATGATGCTAATGACTTAGTTTTGGTAAATGGATCTAAGTGAAAATTATTTGGAAAGTATATAATATTTTCATTAGTTTGTGACATGATTTTAACGCATGGTTGAGCCCAGTTTAGTGTTTTTTGTCATGAAAGAATGTTTATAGTGTGTGCAAGGTCTACAAGTAACGAATGGTAGTTTCCAGGTGTCTAATTAAGGGTTATGTTGAGTAAAAATATTTTATTTCATTAAAAATACTAAAGATAAGGTTGATATGGAGGATGAGGAGAATGTGTTGTCTTATCTTTGATATCATGAATAAGGTCTCTAAGTTTTATAAATGATAAGCTGTGTATGCCATGGATTTAGGTGGAGCTAACTCAAATAGCTTGAGTGGATTGAGGAGATGTGCATAATGTTAAGGGTAACATATGTGAGATGTTCCAATTATGGTGGAGATTTGAAGAAGTGTGCTACAGATGTGAACTCAAGTATGTTGATATAATGACTTGATAAAACCAAGTAAGTTGCTTTGACAATGTATTGAATCCTTTTGCATAAACAAATGGGGAGCTTTGTAATTTTTTAGATTCTAAGATTAGAGGACTATATGGAGGCCATTATGTTGATTCATAATTATTGGAAATGGTCTAAATATGCTCAAAGAAAAGGTGCCTAATCTTAGGTGACTTACAGGGAGTCCCTCTTAATGTTTTGATGGTAAGTTCATGTAGTTTCTATTGTTCATGTATGTTTCATAGAAACTATGTATGATCAAAGAAGAGTGTTGTCATGGAGAATGTTTGAGAAGGTCAAGGTGATAATATTTTTACTAAATGTTAAGGGGAGTCTGTATCATCTCTTAGAGATGGTCTCTTCCTATTATTGGTCCTTGATGTCTTTTCAGGTCTATAGGATCATAAATTTAGCCCACTTTGTCATTGTGTCAAAGGCAGAGAAAAAACTTGAAGAGAGAGATAGAGTCTGAGCATAAGCTTTGTATTGATGTTTGACATCAATGATAAAGGGGGAGATTGTTAGAGTTTTGTCAATGATGTCTTCAAGGTGACCAAGGATGTTGATGAGGTGTTATGTGTGTTAGAATGATAATGACAAAGTGTGATTCAATGTGCCTTAGAGCTCCTATATTGTTATTTAGTGTTTGATTTAATGAGTTGATTAGGGTTGAGTATGGTGATTTGAGATGTGAAAAGGGTCCTATCAGTGGTCAAGGATGATTGGAGAGCTTTTGTGCATGAGTGAAATTCACCTAGTTCTTCATTTTGTTCATCTAGGAATAAATGGGTCTGTAGTAGAAAAATCTGAGGCATTTTGATGTCACCATATCTCACATGTGTGAGGGTTGTAGCATATGATCCATATATGGATGGATTATCCTATTTCAAGAGATCACATGGTTCAATTTTTAGATCATGTAAATAAGTGCATCCAAAGTTATTAAAGTGAAAAGTTGGTCCCTTACACAAAAGTGCACTAAGTTCCAACACTTAGTCAATTTGCAAAGGTAGATCTAATGGTCTGTGTTTTATCACATCAAAGATCGATGGTGTGAAATGAATCTGAGCTCAACTTAGTTATTTTTCTAAGTTTAATAACAAATCAAGTGAGTAGTTTTTTAATATTATATCTTACATTTGAAAACTTTTTAGAAATAAATGGTCATATGGGTTTATTTAGTATTATGCCTAGTTTATATGATGCAAATTTGAGAACATGAGATGGATCAAGGTAAAAGATATGCCTATGCAAAGTTGGACTTCTAGGTAGATAGAAATGGTCCCCATACTTAACCTATATTTCATGAAGTTAAAGATTGGGATTAGATGTAGATCCAACAGTTTGTGGGAAATCATACAGTGAATATCTACAGTGTGCATAGTCAAAGAGGTCAAAGTTTTTTATGTTTAATGAAGTTAAAGTCCATGATATTTATATAAGATCAATGGAGCATGTTCGTTCCAAGATGTCTGGAATAAATGAGATGAGGACAAGTGTTTGAAGTTTAACAACAAGCAAAGATAAATAGTGAGCTTCTTCTAAGATCTAACAATGAGTGGGTGTTCATACAAATAGAGATCAATGGTGCGTATTGAGTGAGATGTTTTTAAAGTGTCTGATGTTTAACATGGACAAAGATCAATCTACGTATAGGAAATTAACAGGGTGAATTAAGTCAAACAATTAAGATAAAGATCTAATGGTGAGAGATGAAAGATAAAAGTCAAGCTACTTTAAGAAATATTGATGGTGTGTGTTTAATCTAAGTATCGAGGGCATGAGATGATAACAAAGTGGTTGAGGTTTAACTATGACCGTTGACATTTGAATATTCAATTTTGCAAAGGGAAAAAACTAGTGCTCAATTTTTCATCCATAAATTTTGATCTAGATAAAATTTATTGATGGATTACAATAAAGTTATAAATGACTTTAAGCCACATCCATTGAATCTAGTTATAAGGTCTAAATGTTTGTAAATTCAAATATATTGAGCTTAAAAGTTGATTGTGTTTTATAAGTGACCAAAGAAGGATAATTGAGTTCATTTTGATGATATCTAGATGTCTCATGATGAATTAGATATTGGAGAATTTTTTATACTCTATAAGAAACATTTTTGTGGTAATTAGAGGTTTGACCAATCTATATTCTATATGAACAAAGACATATAAGTTGATTGTCTTTGTTAAATACACTGGCAATTTGAGTGGCCATCTTTCAAAGGTATGTTGAAGGTGTTATACACAAATTTGAAGAATAAAATGAGCATGTATATGTTATATAATTATTTAAGGATTATAATAAGTCATTGGTTGTCATGATATGCCTTTGATCAGATATAGAGAGTCAAAATAGATTGACTATATTTTAAATGTATATGACCAATCTAAGTGGTCATTTTGTGTATGTTTTTTTTGTGTTTAGAACATGAGTTGATGTGTCTAAATCATGGACGTATATATGAGGTAATTAAGGGTTCACTCATGTGATATAATCATATGGATATGTGAAAATCTTGAGTAGTTAATTCAGAAGTTTGAGACTATGTTTTCTGTGTATGAAGACCTGAAGAGTTAAGAGACCTAATTGGTAGGTCCAAGTGTGTAATTGGTGTTCTATATGGCATGGAACAATGTGGGAGTGAGAAATGGGATATTATAAATATTTTTGATATGTTCAAAGCATTGGTAAATGATGAAGGTGTTCCAAGTAGTCTCACATGTAATGCGTGAGTATGAAGGCCTAATGGTTTTAAGTCTGACCAAGACCTATTGGTGGTTTGAGGGTAATGAGGCATTGGCTGACCTATGGAGTATGTGATTATTACATTTAACATGTATGAGGACCTATTTCAAAGGTGTAATAAGTGTGGTAAGCATCTTCACTAAATAATATGGGTTATATTAAGAGCATGGTATAAGTACAAGGCCTATTTGGAATGTTAGTTAGTTGTGCGAATGTGGAGCTAAATGAAGGAGAGAACCTTTGAAAGAGAAGGTAAAGGTTAGTAAGGACCAAAAAAGAGTGAAGAGGATTATACATGCTTGTCTAATCAAGGTGATGAAGATTATCACATAGTTCATTGGACCTAATAAGCTTAAAAGAGGTAGAATGAGTGAGTATGATCAAGAGGTTGTTTGAGAGGGTAAAATATGGTGAATGAAGGTAAGTTGAAGGGTGTGTGGGCCCAATGGATGTATTGAATGGAAGAGTATGTTAATGATGGTGTGTATGACCTATATTTCATATTTCATATGTCATAATAGTGCTCTTGCAGGTTTGAAGATTGAAGTTATGAGAAGAGGTATGAGTGTGTAGATGAGGTTAGTTTGAGTGAAGGAGAGATATTATGGCATGCCTATGTGAGAGACATGCATGAGATAGAGAGGGAGTTTATGTAGGGGTTAAAAATTAGAGATCCATCATTAGGTGTTTAAGACATAAGTTCTAAGGTGGAATTTTTCACTTCATAGGAGGGTCTAAAGGACTTGATTAGTCTCTGGTTTGTAATACCTTATAAGACAAGTAGTCCAAGTGTTTGCAGGATTAAGAGTGGGTTTTATTCCCCAAGAGGGTTTCCCACATATGTCACATGTTATGTGTTTGATCTTGCATTATTTTTCTTGTTCATTGCTATGAATTATGTTTATGCCTCATGAACATATGTATTGAATGATTAAGAGTTTGAAAGAATTAGAATTGACATTGGATTATCTGGGCTCACTGATTCACCCCTCAGTGATTATACCTCTAACAGTAAAATCAACCCTCTTAGGTAAAAATTAGTTTATCAACTGATCAAATCTAATATATTGGGACACATTATTAATTCATTAACCTTCTTTCTTTGGAGAAATTCTCTCTTTTTATTTTTATTCTAATTCTAAGCTTTATAGCTTTTACCCTCGTTTTGGCAATTCAATGTGTGAAACTTGTTTCAAGATTGATCATTCCCTAAGCTTAAAAATATCTCCCTCTTTTGGGTATGCCACAGTGTGTTTCTTTTATTTTAGGATGCATTCTTCTCACTGCCCCCCCTTGAGCCCCATTATATTCTATTCTATTTTGAACAATGGGAATCAATATGTGCCAGCATTAGCTCATATGGATTTAATCTCTTACATGGGTTAATTTCACACCCTCTCTTTATAAAGAGTCCATCCATCTCTTTAATTCTTGCATGTGCTCTTGATGGGGCATCATTGGTCACTAATTATTTCTTCAATCATTATCTTCCATCTTTTTCTTAACAATTTTTTCATTCTTTTAAAATTCATTACTTCATCTAGTATCTTGCAATGCCTTTTTAAATATGGGAAAATATATACACACCAGTTTTATCACTTTCATGTCTAAATGGTTGTTAAAATTACTTCTTAAAAGCAATACAAATTAATTCTAGAAACCATTTAAACACTCAGATTCATTTGCACACATCATGTGCAATTCCTGATTCATGTCAATATGTTCCTAAATAGGGATTTATCCTATATTTAATCATCACCTTATTCTAATTCATCTCCAATAATTTTTGACCTAAAAATTGAGATTTTACAACCACTTGTATAAGATAACCTTGTGAAAATTCATAAATGGTAATTAACCTGATCATAGGTGCTTAATTTTTTAAATCCATTTAAAGGCATAGTCAAAATGTCCATGGCTAATTAGTGAATTTCTATTTTTATAAATTCATAAAATATAGATTGATGAAATCATCATGACATCATAATAAATATTTGAAATGGTGACATAATGCATGACATCACCCTAAAAGTTGTCAAGCACTCAAATTACAACTATCAAACAAATATCTAGATTTGCAAGTCATGCTTATTAATTATAGCATTTAATACCTTGAGCCTCCAAAATTGAATAGATTTATGGCCACACATATTTATCTCAAGATGGATGATCAAAAATTTATTCCTTCATTTCTAAAAATATGTAAATATAAGGGTCCTCACTCATTCCTATAATCTCTTTTTATGTAAACTTATTATGTAGAATTATCTTCATAAAGCTTCAATTATAGAAACTTACAATGCATAAATTGCTATAGATAGGCTTAATTTATTCACATCAATTGAAAAATCTTGTGGATATTAATCCATTAGTGCACTAGTATGTGATGGATCCTCATGCTACTCTTCATTGACAAAGACTTGGAGCACCAAATCTGAGAAAAAGCATGCTTCTTGATCACTCTTGGAGGAAGATATCTACTTAGAAGGTTTGATTGTATTCATTTCTTAATTATATCTTTGAATTTATTAGAAAAACCCCTTGAGGGAGTAGGATTTATAAGTTAGGTCTTTATGCTTATTTTGGAGATTTCTTGACTTACGCATGACCTAACCATGTCTTATAATCCTACTCTACACTAAACACTTATCCACTTTCAAGTTATAGGTAAATTAGATTACATACTATTTCAAGTGTATAATTTTCATTCTCTCTTTTCAAAATTCAAATTTAAAGTCTTAGATTTTCACCTATCAATTATGGAAAATAAATACTTTTATTGGTATTATTGTAGGTTTTGCATTAAGACATGTTACACAATCAAGCTTTGTGTCAAAATATGAAATGTGTAGACACACTTAGATTTGCATCTACTTCACTCTAGTAATTTTTATTGTTTTCATCACTATAATAAATTATTATAAAATGTAGACACATAAATTTAATCATTAAGTTCTTAACATTATTTATTCTTGACATCCTTATCTTTTTTAGTCTATTCGACATCTTTCTAACTCCTAATATATAAAATATCATTTATTATCTTCCAAACACTAAAATTATCATACAAACTTCATTATTTAAACCCCATTCATCCCTAATATTATTGCATGCACCAATCATACCATTTTTAATAGTCTATGTCTTTCAGGGATAGGACCATGTTAGGCTAGATAGGGTTGTAGTACAATGTTATCTCCTTGTGTGGCCTTATCCCATAGCAAGACTTTATAGCTTAGTTTATCCTTATCCCATAGTATGGACTTGTACCCTAGCACATCCTTATCCCATGCACTCTAATGGCCACTTTTTAAAATTGAGACATTTTACAATGGTTCTCTCATGCACTTTTTAAAATTGATTAGTGAAAATATTATAAATACTCCCTTATAAAATCAAGTCAAGGAATTCACTTTAATACACATATCAAGATGATTTTAAATTACTCTACATTGATAAAAAAAAAAGGTAACTATTTATTTCAATTTCACTTATACTACATTCTAATGGTCATAGTTCAAGTCTAAATATCATTTATCATAGGTTAAAGGCATCCATTATCAAGCATCTCAATCAATCTTCTAGATAATTTCATGTATTTTCAAAATCATAGATCATAAAATAAATCTAGGAGAGATAAGTAAATTAGTTTAAGACTCGCTTGGGATATTTAAGAAACATTCATATTACTTGAGGGTTTCTAAGGTAACTTGGTTATTCTCATTACACATTGCCTCCCTTTTTGCATAGTATCTTTATTGTGAATGACTAGGGTTTTTATTGTACATGTCTTTAGCACATTTATTTGGCCACCACACATAATAAAAAAACCCTTACAATAAGTTGTATAGACCCAGATCAATAAATCAATTGCAAAATCAACCAAGATGTGGCCACAGTCATTAGATAAGGCTAAAATGTGGCCCTATGATCCTAGTGTGACCTTATCCTTGCATAGTTTATAATTATAATTTCAATTGAGACATATCAAATGATTATTTTTTATTAGTTTAAAGTCACATACAACCAACATAGTCAACATTAAATTTGTTTTAGGTAGGTTTGCAGATTCATAGTCACTTTTACTATTTTTAGTAAATTATAAATTATGTAAAATTTTGTAGCATATTGTATTTTATTATCAGATTTATATATTCTAGAATTTAAAAATTTAATAGTTTAATTCTATTATTGTAATTAATTAAATTCAAAATAGATTAAATAATTAGGTTAATAAGGGTGATGTTTACACTTATACCATTACAAATTTTAAGCAAGGAGTCAAAACATGGATGCTCTTAATGAATAGGTTATATGGGGCATCAATAATTGATAACATGAAAAAAATTATGGGGCCATAATATGCCTCATTATAACAATATTTTTCCTTCCATAAGTTATCTATAATGTGGATTTAAATTTAATCTTTAGAACTTATAGTTTTTTTTATCGATGCTAGAGAATTTAAAGGGTCCCTAGCCCTTATACCATATTATTTCAAAAAACAAAATAATCATGGATTAATGGTCAAAACCATCAAGGCATAGAGCCACCTAAAAATAAAAAATTCCCCCTAATTGGAAGTAAAAAATTACTTCAACTTAAGAACCAGATTGATCAAATCGAATATTCATAACTACTTTGTTCATCATTCAAAATTATCCTAGTTGGAGAGTTAAGAATCTAATGTTCTCTTTTCCCTTTTTTTAACAAATTTCATTCATCTTCATCCCCTAATTTGATATAATTTAAATTAGGGTATGGTCCTTTCCTTATTATTACTACTAACAATTTCATTCTTATTGACATTATCAACATTATAATCAATAGGCTCAGTGTTTTGAGTTGTTTTTACCAATGATTTTAACTTATCATTTTTTACCCCTTTCAACCTCTCTATAACTACTTCTAAGAAAACTAGATTAACTACCATAACTTCTACTTGTTCTTTATTATCCCCCTTACCCCAATTATATTCACGCTTACGCTTAACTTTTTGGTAGGAATTAGAGAGATGCTCAACTTGAAAAAAATTCTAACTTCTAAAGGAGATTTCTTCAAAATCAAGGGTTTGAATACAGCTCCTATTTTCCAAATGTATCTCAATTCTTTCAGGTATATCCTAAGAAATATCTAGACATACCAAAATTATAGAAAAGGTAGTTCAAAGAAGATGCCATGAATATTCATCAACTTTCAACAAAACACCCAATGTAGATCCAATAACTGAGAAACCCATTTTAGACTAGAATTGAAGTGGAAGATATGGCAATCTCACCCATATAGGTCACAAAAAAATATTTTTGATCAAAGGATTAAAATTAGGAGATCAGTGTTTCATAAGTAAAATATGATTATCAAAGCTCCAAATTTTATCCTGAAAAATCTTATTTTGATCAGCTATTGAATAAAAAGTATCAATAAAGAAACCTTTGGCACATGGAAAAATTTCCATATTCTCTTCCAAAAAATATCTCCATGAATTCAAAATTGATTTATGCAGGTAGGCAAGGGATGGATAGAACTTATCAAAATGGTAGACTAAACCCCTCTCCAAAAACCATTCTTCTCCTACCAAAACATCTCTAGATCTTGATTTTTAAATTTGACAGTAAATAATTTATGAGAAGAAACCCTACCCTAATACACAAGGGAGGATGCATGTTCTTCAATAGACTAAGTTGAGCGGTTACTACCCTTGCTTAAACCTGGCAAAGCTTACCCATTGAATGTTTTAAACAAAGGCCTCCTAAAACCTGCTTTTGTCACTGACTTTGCTTGCAACCCTAAGCTCAAATATTCTATATTTGTTAGGATGTGGAGCTAAAAGCTTCAACTGGTGCAAACAAGGAGGAGGTTGCTGAGTTCTAGGGAGACTGGTGTCGGCAGAGTGCAGTGCAGAAGGAAACTAACATCGGCAGAAGGTCGGCCGACGTCGGTCACCTCCAGGCAAACAGGGACCGATGTCGGTCACCTGTGGTGGTTTCAGAACTATTCATTGCACAGATAGTTAGTTCATTGAACTGAGAGTTTGCATGTAAAGACTAATTATAGTCTTGAGTTGCGTGTCTAATTATTGTAATTAGGATGGTCTAATTATTGTAAGCATGAGATCTATATATGGACTCATGGGCTGTATTGTTAATTAGTGTAGCTAGAGAGTAAGAGAGCAAAATAAGCTCCTTCTGAGAGAGGAGAGCAATGGTGTGTTCCTCCTAGTGCCACAATACCAAGGTGGGTGCTGGTTTGGAGAATTAAAAGGGTTCTTCGTATTTGTATGATCTTAGTCAGTAGGTGAGCATGGCTTCTTTTAGAGATCTACAATGGTGAGTAAGGTCTAGTGATTTACAGGTAGCAGCAAAGAGCAGGGGATCTACTTGGAGTATGGTTGTGTACTTGGTGTACTGGCAGCGTGTTACTGACTGGTGGAGGTGAACATCAATTCTGTATTGGAGTTGATTGTTGGGACCGAGAGAGAGAGGGAAGAAGGTCTTGAGGTGTGGTGAGCCTTTGAGGTGGAAGAAGAAGTGGCATCTTCTTTATTGTATTTTCTTCTGAGTGATTATTAATACAATTGTGTATTGTCTCTCATATTCCTGTGTTGTTTCATATTTCTAGTTACTTATTGATTCTGGTTAAATTCTGTGTTTAGTTTCTAATACAAGAAGTAATCATATGTGCTCTATTGGTGGAGCAAGATCCTGACAAGTGGTATTAGAGCTTGGTTGTAGGTTCAAGAGCTGATACCATCAAGTGGTATCAGAGCTTTTGGTTGGGTTGACTAACAGGTGGTTTCAGATCTGGTAGTGTTTTTTATTACAAGTCACTCACAGGGGTTTCAGATTGAGTGGGAGTATAGCAATGGCAGAAGAAAGTAAGCTATGAATGGAGAAACTGAATAGCATGAATGGTCTGATTGATGGAAAGAAGGAGCAGGTAAAGGGAGATTGTTGGTCGATAGAAGATCAGCGTGTAGAAGCAGATGTTGCAGGTGATGTTGCATAGGTTGCTCTGGATAAATTAGAATCTTTGTTTACAGGTTCTTTTGCCTCTTTCCATGCAGCCTAAAATAGAGCATCTTTTCATGAGCATGTCTTTGGAGACTTTGGAGAGATTTATTTAGGGGTTGGAGAGCCTTGTCAGATTATTGACAAAGGGGAAGTGAAGCTGAAATTGCAGACGGATGACACACAGTGGTTGAAGGAGGTCATGCAGGTACCAGTCTTAGAGATGAGTCTAATTTTTTCAAGAAATTTGGGTGATGGGAGATGCATTGTAACTCTCACAATGGATACACTTGAATTAGATGGTGGTAAGAAAGTAGGTATCCTTTATCTATCTACTTATATTACTGATTCACTTTCTGTTACAGAGATGTGGCTTTGTAGGCTTGGTCACATATGTAGGAGGGGAATGCAAGTTTTTAGGCGGAGGTCAGATGTCTTTGACAAGCTAAAGAACTGGAAAGCCTTGGTGTTCATGGAGGAGATGATGGACAGAGATCAACATTGTGGACTGAATTATTCTGAGTAGGGCTGTGTTGATTTGAACAGGGTTTTGATCCATGGAGAGCTCACGGGTAAAAAGTTATCACTCACAGGCAAACATAGGTACCGGTGTTAGTCAGACAGTAATCGACGTCAGCAGTAGGAAGATCGATGTCAGTCATGTAGGAATTGACGTCAGCAGAATTGATATCAACATCGGCCAGGAAACTAACGTCGACAGTCAGGGTTAGTGCAAGGAACTGACATTGGTCGATTGCAGACTGGGAGATGGCCGAGATCGGTCACTGGAACAGATGGTCGATGGAAAGCAAGATGTCAACAAGTCTCAAATGCTCATATGGAGGTCAAAAAGGGTAAGTGAACCTCATATTCATTATTCACCTTCTTTATATTGCTTATTGATGATCAAGAACCAGGAAGGCGTGAAGAGGCAATGCAGGTAGAATCCAGATATAGTGGGAGCTTGGCATGGATGACGAGTGAGTCCTTGGAGAAGAACCAAACAAGTATTTTTTGGTGGAGTTGTTAGCTAGAAGTAAGCACTGAGAGACGACATGGATTCCCAAGTTAAAGAAGAGAGTGGATGGATATGTGAGACGGAAGGCCAAGGTATATGGTCTTGAGGGAGCTACAAGATAGTGGTACAGGTTTTGACAGGTGGATGACAAAGCAGAGCTTCAGTCAATGTCAGTGTAACTATTGTGTTTGTCTTACCAGGTGGATGATGAGTTGCGACATTATCCATATACTGTATGTGGGTGATTTGCTAGCAAGTTTGGACATACAGGGATTTGCTGAGCTAAGGGTAAGGTTAGTTCAGAGGTGTGTCATGAAGAATTTGGAGCAGCAAAATTCTTTGGCATAAGAGACATGGAGATTTTATCTCCAGTGGGAGCTGATGTGAAGACAGTGTTGGTGGGGTTCATGATGCAGGTTACAGAATCAGAAAGCACACCAAGCGCTGGACAGTTCAAGCTTAGCTTGGAACAGGGTTCATAATCACATGAGGTCTAGTGTAGACCTGAGTTTTCCCAAGCAGTGGGAGTTTGTCAGAAAGTTTGGAGCCAATTCAGGAAAGAAGTACTGGAGGGCAGTTCAGTGGATTCTTAGAGGGACCAGCAGCAGGTGCACATGCTTTGCAGGGTCAAGTTCTTTTCTACAGGTGTTTGTAGATGCAGATGTGGCAAGAGATTTGGATGACAGGTAGAGCATCACAAGGTGTGTGGTGGTTGGTCTTCAAGATTAAGCTTGAAGAGGGATACAAGATAGGGAATAAAATTAGATAGTGTATAGGTACAGGTATAGTTGCTACTATTTATCTCCAAGTGGGAGATTGTTAGGATGTGGAGCTAAAAGCTTCAACTGGTGCAAACATGGAGGAGGTTGATGAGTTCCAGGGAGACCGACGTCGGCAGAGTGTAGTGCAGAAGGAAATCGACATCGACAAGTGTGAGCTGAAGACAACTGGCATCGGTAGGAGGTCGGCTGACGTCGGTCACCTCCAAGCAGACAGGGACTGACGTCGATCGCCTGTGGTGGTTCCAAAACTGTTCATTGCACGGATAGTTAATTCATTAAATTGAGAGTTTACATGTAAAGGCTAATTATAGTCTTGAGTTGCGTGTCTAATTATTGTAATTAGGATAGTCTAATTATTGTAAGCATGAGATCTATATATGGACTCGTGGGCTGTATTTTAAATTAGTGTAGCTAGAGAGTAAGAGAGCAAAATAAGCTCCTTCTGAGAGAGGAGAGCAATGGTGTGTTCCTCCTAGTGCCACAGTACCAAGGTGGGTGCTGGTTTGGAGAATCAAAAGGGTTCTTTGTATTTGTATGATCTTAGTCAGCAGGTGAGCATGGCTTCTTTTGGAGATCTATAATGGTGAGTAAGGTCTAGTGATTTGCAGGTAGCAGTAGAGAGCAGGGGATCTACTTGGAGTATAGTTGTGTACTTGGTGTACTGGTAGTGTGTTGCTGACTGGTGGAGGTGAACATCAATTCTGTATTGGAGTTGATTGTTGGGACCGAGAGAGAAAGGGAAGAAGGTCTTGAGGTGTGGTGAGTCTTTGAGGTGGAATAAGTGGCATCTTCTTTATTGTATTTTCTTTTGAGTGATTATTAATACAATTGTGTATTGTCTCTCATATTCTTGTGTTGTTTCATATTTCTAGTTACTTATTGATTCTAGTTAAATTCCATGTTTAGTTGCTAATACAAGAAGTAATCATATGTGCTCTATTGGTGAAGCAAGATCCTGACAATATTGACATGCACCTACTCCACCAAACCAAGTGCTTCCATTTATATGAAGGGATTGAAGGCATTGGAATCCCTAGTAAAAACCATTAACGCATGAGAATCACTCACCTTCCAACTAGAAATGTTGTAAATGAGAACTTATAGTTTATTTAAGGTTAAATACAAGATATTTAGCTTGTCTATTATTTGTAAATATTATTATATAATTTGTTAAATAATTTATATAAAAGAATCATAAATATTGTATATGTAGGATATAATAGTCCATAAATGCAGACACAATATTTTAAACACCTAAATACCAAGTCAATAATAATTTTAGAGAAGATTAAGAGTCTTATAGTGCTCCAGAGTCCCATATGAGTTAGTTCCTTACTTCCACAATCACTCCTAAGTTAGCTTATAAGTTCCTTAGTAGCTCTTGATATCTATATACTAACTCTTAAACTAGCTTTAGAGGTCACCATCCTGGCTCCAAAAGTCACAAGTCTAGCTCTAGAGGTCACCAGTCTAGCTTTAGAGATGCACAAAATTAACTCCAAATATATACAAAATCATAAAACTAAAATAAAAGAGATCTAAAGATGATTACTAATCTATTCTTAGAAAATCATTTCTATAAAATCTATTTATAGTATTTTCAAAAACATATGTTTGTAGAAATAATAATATATTTAATTGTTCTTAAACATGCTAAGAATATATTAGTATTTTTATGTTTGATAGAGTAGTGGAAAAATAAAAATAAAATATGTTAATATTTCAATTGATTCTTTCCAGCAGATTAAAATTTGTTTGAAGAAACCCAAATTTGATCACAATAGATTCTCTCCAATAAACTAGAATATAGTGGATTTGTGAATATAGCACGTCCCACTATTTTATCCTTGAATAATAGGTCTTAGTATTATTCTACAAGTAATATATGAACTTAATTTGTTGTATTGTTAGCTTAAAAAAAAGAATCCATTACAACTTGATTTGTAGGTTCTTGGGAAATTCATTGAATAAGTTGTATTATAAATGCACCCTTGTCAATTATCATTGATATAACTTGAGAGTAGAATATGTAACTCAATTATACTATATTTTTTTGAATAATAAATTTGAACTTCCTAAATTTTTAGAATTATTATTTTCTAGTGCTTTTCTTAAAGGAAGAAAAAGGTTCCCCTCAACCTAAGGAAGAACGACATATTGTATTGATATTTATAGATTAGATTTATTTTTATTTTATTTCTATTTTTGAGTATTACTTTTATTCTCATAATATCATATAATGTAAAAATTAATTGGATCCATAGACCAACAAATATTTAATTTCCTTTTATTCAAAATATATTTCAATTCATACAATTTCAATTATACAAGTGTGTTTCCTTTTTGAAAACTATGTTAAAATTATGAAATTTAAATCTATGTAAGTATGTTTCAATTCATGAAAATGTGTTGTTGGAAAGAACTATTACCTAAAAGTATTTTTTTCCCTATTTCATATAGCCTTGAGACACCAACCCTAGATTGATATAACTTAATAAAGTTAATTAACTGAAGAGGATTGTTGAAACTCATCATTTTAAAACAAACTATCAAAACTCTTTAGCCAAGATCTCTCCAATGGCTCATTACCATGGCCATTAATGCTTCAGTATATACTTAGAAAAAATCAATTGACAAAATAATTTTTATACTAAAATCAAATATGCGAAAATATTATGAAACATAAATAAGCATGTATATTACAATGAATAACACTTGCTTATATAGGCAAGGCAAAACAATATGAAATTTAAACCAATCAATGTAGGACTAAACCCCACATAAGACAAAACTAGGTAAAAATAAATACCTAGGACCTAGCAAGCATGAGTAAGATACTTTAACACCCCCCTATAGTGAAGTTAGGAGATAAAAATAGATGATACAATGTGAAGTCATGTGTCCCTATGGATGCCAATCTATCATGCTGGAGCACATGGATGTCGAGTCACTATAATTGCCAAGTTGATGTAGGAATGGTGTTGAATACGAGGATAATTAAACACAAATATTGTTCTCTAAATTATTATGTAGAATAATGAACCTGAAGAATCATCACTTGAACACCCTCTAAAATGATGGTAAAAATGAACACAAAGACTAGTGGAGTCACCACACTAATGTCACTAGTGGGGATACCACACTAGTGTCACTATAAAAATCACCAAGAAGGCCATGAAATCAAGTAAAAAATACTCATATGAGTTTTGGTAAATATAGGACTTAAATAAGATACCCATGTATAAAAGAGAAATCCAAAAACACTCAAAGGTGAAAAACACACATATAACTCTCATAAAGTGGAGAAAAAGAGAGAAAACCCATAGGAAAAACTCCCCCAAAAGAGAGAAAAGAAGAATAGAGAGATAGAAGCCCCCCAAAGATGATGCTAAGGAAGTACATACTCTAATTACTCTCAAGTCACATAAGAATTCAATCTTCACGAGTGGTCTAAATCCACTACTTGATCACAAAAACAACTAACACTAGGCTTCACCAGAATATCTTCAATCAAAAAGATTGTCAGTGGTGATGAAAGTAAAAAAAAAATACTACATGTGTAAGGAATAATCAACATCAAGAAGCATAATGTACATCACACCCCCTATACTACTAACTAGGTGGAGTGATGAGAAAAGTTTTGCACAAGTGGTCCAAATCCACTACTTGAACACTGAACAAGCCGAAACTATATACACCAGAATAGCTCCTTGTAAGGAGACTCTCAACTATCAAAAAAAGGTGTTGAAAATATAGATAAGTCTTTCAAATATGATGGCCCATGTTGGTGATGGAAATGATAAACAACTGATGAAGTGAAAAGGTGCTCAAAATAGAACACACAAATGCATGAATGTAAACAAGGCTAAATCAACAAACCCCCATGGCACTTTATAAATCAATATGAGAAAAATATAACCCATACACCAAAAAATACCAAATGAAGACAAGGAAAACACTAAGCTTCACCAGAATAGCTCTAAACAAGTAGAATATCAAGCTGTTAAATAATCTATTAAGAGAGGTGCTCTAAAAATAAGGGAACAAAAAAGGTGTGTCTCCATAGAAGACAGTGAGGTGCTAAGAAAGGGGCTTCAAGGAGACATGACATAACTACAAATGTGTCAAATTACTAATGCATGTCGTGGGTTGATGGAAGAGTGTTGAAAATGGAGAAAAGAGCCATGATATATGCAAACATATCAAAAAAAGGATCAGTAGCCAAAAATAATAATGTGCAAAGCACATGCAAAAAAGGACATCAGGCTCAGTCCAAAATGTATTCGAGATAATGTGTGCATGAATTAAAATAGTAGAGCCCATATCATAAGAAACCCCCTAGTAATGATAATGCACACTCAATAATAGGACATCAAACTCAACTAAAAATGCATCTATGAGTGCAACAAATGATGATAATGTAATCCAGAAGAAGCAAGAAGGAAGTTTGTGTTTCTTATGAGGAGGTCTAACCTCTTGCCAGACTAGACCTTACCCTCTGATCTATGATAAATTAAAATAGATATAGTACATGAAAAATAAAGAATATTCTTCCAACAAATTCTCAAAACATAGAAAAATGCATCACCACTAAAATGTCACCACACAACATAAGCATAAGGCAACATAACCAATGTGAAGAGACCCCCCAAGAATGTGTTACTTTGTATTTTAGTGAGTTTTATAATGCAAATAGTCTTAATGCATGGGAAATTAAATATTATTTTTTGTAAAAAAAGGTACTCAATTTCGAGTTACCAATCAAAAGTTATTAAACAATTATGTTCTCATCAATGAGGTCTATTTAATAAAAATTTACACTAAAAGATTAAAAAATATATTGAAGCTAAGGTGTACCTATCATTCCAACCACTCATTGGAACTAAAATAGAACCAGTAATCTCATCAAGTCAATAGAAGTCAAAGAAAGTCCATCCAATGACCTCTATGCATGTGTGAGTGAACTAACTTCCTTTTAAGGAAAAAAATATAGTGATTTAACTTAGAGAAATATTAAACTAGTTGTGTTAATAGGATAAAGGAGTGATTACTATTTAATTATGCTTTGGAAAGTGTCTTTTGCTTATGAAACCCTACAAAATTCAAGCAGGATGTTGGTTCCAACACACCCCCCTCCAACTTATATTTTATCATATGACAATATGTGATGTACATTCTGCTTCTTGGTGTTGAGAGTTCCTTACACATGCAATACTTTTTTTTACTTTCATCACCACTGATAGTCTTCTTGATTGAATTTATTCTAGTGAAGCCCAGTGTCAGTTGTTTTTGTGATCGAGTAGTGTATTTGGATCACTCATGTAGATTGAGTTCTTTTATGACTTACATGTACTTAGAGTGTGGAATTCTTCATCATCATCTTTGGGGAGCTTATAGCTCTCTATTCTTCTTTTCTTTCTTTTAGGGAGGAGTTTTTCCTATGGATTTTCTCTCTTTTTCTCCACTTTATGAGAGTTATATGTGTATTTTGTATCTTTGAGTATTTTTTAGATTTCTCCCTTGTACATGGGTATCTTATTCAAGCACTTCATTTTTTAGAACCCATATGAGGATTTGTTAATTGAATCCATGCCCTTCTTGATAATTTTTATAGTGACACTAGTGTGGTATCCCCACCAATGAAACTAGTGTGGTAGCCCCACCAATATTTGATCTCAATTTTCACCATCTTGTTAGAGGGTGTTCAAGCAATGCTTTCATAGGTTCATCATTCTACCTAGTACTTTAGAGTGTAGTGTTTATGTTTAATGATCCTCATATTCAATACCATTCTACATCAACTTGGAAGTTACAGTGACTTGACATCAATATACTCTAACATGATGGATTATCATCCATAGGGACACATGACTTCACACTGCATCCTTTATTTTTATCCCCTAGCTTCATTTGAGGTGGGTATTAGAGTATCTTATTCATTCTTGCTAGTCTCTAGGTATTTGTGTTTACCTAATTTTGTCTTATGTGGGGTTTGGTTCCACATTGACTAGTTTAGATTTCATATTGTTTTTCTTTGCTTATATAAACAAGTGCTATTCATTATAATCTACATGTTTATTTATGTTTCATAATATTTTGCATATCTCATTTAAGTATAATAATTATTTTGTCAATTAGTTTCTTTTGAGTATATGCTAAAGCATCAATAGATATGGTATTGAGACATTGGAGGGATATTAGTTGAAGAGTTTTGATAACTCTTTCATGACTGAGTAATGGTTATTGGAGATGGCTCTAATTACCATGAAATAGTTATCAAAACTCTTCAACCAATATCTTTCCAACGCTTCATTACCAAAACCATTGATGCTTCAACATATACTCAAAAGAAACCAATTGATAAGACAATTGTTATACTCAAATGAGATATGCAAACTATTATGAAACATAAAGAATCATGTATATTATAATGAATAGTAGTTGCTTATATAGGTAAGGCAAAACAATATGAAATCTAAACTAGCCAATGTGGGATGAAACCTCGTATAAGACAAAACTAGGTAAACACAAATATCTAGAGCCTAGCAAGCATGAGTAAGATACTCTAACAATTTTTAGCATTATTTCCAGAGACATTGGTGTTATTAGGAAATTGTCACAATTGAAGTTTTCAAAGTGTTTGAATCCCTTTCTTCATAAAAGATAAAATTCATTTGGGGTGAGAATAAATGTTTTTTTAGTTGAAGTAAGAGAAATGTTGATAGGAACTCTAATATTAGAGATCAATTTTGTTTTAAAATATTTAATAAATATCTCTTTTATTATTCTTCATCTTCCTCTTCTTTTCCCTCTTCCTATTTTGTACTAAAATCTCTAGTAAAGTTTCCAAAGAAATTTGCTTTCTTCATAAATCGAAGGTAGTGAAACATGATAGAGATTATTCCATAAAATAGTTCTTCTACAGAATAAAAATAGATTCTAAATAGAGACTTAGCATCTACCCCACCCTGACCTTACATTTTTTTTTAGATATTAGCCCTATGTAGAAGCCACAATGGTTATAATTTTTTTACGAAGGTACAACAATAACTGCTTATGTAGGGAGGATGAGGGATACATAATTGGTTTCTATTTACTAATAAATGGCTTTCCTCAAATCCTTAATTCATGAGATGTAACGAATGATGCCTAAAATAAATCCTATCACATAAATAAAATAAGAAAGCAATAACACATTTAATTCTCTAGATAGAACAATATATAAGGAGGTAAGTCAAATTATTAGCATGCATGACAACTATTGTAGACACCCTATTTTGGCCACAACTATGTTCAAACCAGACTTCAAATTGATTTTTATTAAACAATGCAAATTAAGCCTAGGAATCACTAAATGTCCCAGTTTCATTTTCATAATATACATTAGTGCTTAGATTCATGTCAATGCATTCCTATTTGGGTTATTATCCTGTACACAATAGTAACTTCTCATGAATTCATCCCTAGTCAAATCGTGACCTAATAAAAATTAGTGGAGATCCAAACACTAATTAAATCATGCACATGCAAATACACAGACAAATTTATTTCTATAATATATCTCACACGATTAATTAATCATCCAGGATATAGTACATATTTATAGGAATAACATCCTATAACCTCTCCTCAATATTCTCTCCCAAAATCTCTCACACAAATCCTATAGCTAAACACACGATATATTGTTATAATAATATAAACAATATATCCTAACTTATATATCTATTATCATAATATTGTTTTAGATTAAGGTAAAAATAGGCTTTGAAGGGGCCCCAAAACCCTTTTATAGGATCGAAAATGATAAAGCATAAACATGCACCAGGAGAAGCTTTCCTGAAACCTACTAAAAAGTAGCATCTACCTAAGGTAAAATAGGGACAACATCAATGTCCATTTTAAAACCAGCCCCCTAATTTCCAAGTAATGATTTAATAACTATTTTTTAGGGGTAAAATCCAAAATAGTTATCTGCCTCCCATCAGCAATATTCTGCTTACTTTCTAGCTCTCTGGTTTTCTTTATGAATCTTCTTTTAGGTTTGTTCAGAGAACCAACATCCAATTTCACCTTTAAAAGCTGCTCGTCTCTTTTTTTAGATTTATCCAGAGTAGAAGCAAGATGTTTCACCTTCGTTTGCTGATCTTTTTTGTTGATTCTGGTTTCTACTCCCTTAGTATTGGTCTTTTTTCAGCCCTTTTCCTTTGGTTTAGAAAATGCTTTAAGTTTTCTCCATTATCATTCACAGGAAGCTCATCCAAAGGGAAGTCATTACCAACCTTAATCTCCCTAGACTGAGAAAAAAGAAAATCTCTCTCCTCTAATTTATTTTCAACTTCAGCCAAAACTTCTTCTTCCTCTAGCCCTGCTTTGCCATCTACATCTCTCCATCGATCCTCTACCCTTTGGTAGAAAATGATTTGCTTTGATAAATCTGTCAACTCATCTATTCTTTATGTAGGTATTATGGTTTCTGATTGCAGTCCATTTTCTTCTGTCTCAGAATTTTCTTTCTCAAAAGAAATCTCTATATCTGCCTCAACAAGTGGGCCTTTAGGATCTTCGAGAGAAGGCTCTTTACCTGCCTCAACATGTAGATATTTAGTTTCTTCATTATCCTTTTGTTCTTGTCGCTGATCTTCTTTGGGTTTCCATACTTTCTTTTGTTGGACCGTAGTCTTTTTTCCATCCATAACACTACTAGGATGAATTTTGCTTTTGGAAGGACAATTTTTTACCCAATGCCCCTATTTCTTACATGCATAGCAAGAGTTGGGCAGATCTTCAAAAAAAATTCCTTGAGTTTTTTTACCAAACTTGGATATTAAATCAACTTTTTCTGGGAGATGATTCAAATCTGTCACTTTAACATACAACCTGGTAGTTTGAAGTTTGGTTCTAGTTGTCGTAGCCTTATCCAATGTCACAAGTTCCCCAAAAGGACTGGTAATACCTTTAAAAATGTCCTCATGCCAAAACTCTAAAGGGAGTCTAGGAAGTCTCACCCAGATGGGAGTTGTTAAGAAAAAAGAATCTGAGAAATCCATATTCAGCTCCCATTTTTTAATAGTAAGAGAACATTTTCCAAAAGACCATGGTCCTCCACACAAAACCATATTCATGTCTTCTTTACAGTTGAAGGTCAATGAGTAGAAACCATTCAACATTGGTGCAATAACTATCTCTCCTCGAATAACCCATTTCCTTTTAACCATTTTTGTAAGAGATTCAAGATCTAGTCTTGCTCCTAAAAATTTACCCACTAAGGTGAAATCCATGGAGGACACAGAAAAATCTATTAAAGGATCTAGAATAAAAACATCATACTCACCTTTCTCCCAACAATATTTAGTAGTCACTGGTGGGAAAAGGGATTTTCCAGTGGGTATCTTGCCAAACAGAGATGACCACGTCCTTTGTTCAGAGTACCCTACCTTCAACCCTTATGAGGATTTTTCCTTATTAAAGTCACTATTATTTTTCTCCTTTTCAATCTCCTACCCCAACACTGCGGGAGGAGGATCCAAATGGGAGCCACAAATTCCACATAAATGATCAGCTTCACTCAAAGATTTTCCATTATTTACATCAATCACAAATTCTGACCCAATGTTCTTCTCAACACCTCCTTCAGTTCCTCCTGGATCTGTCCCTCCTGCCTGATTCTCCACAACCAGTTTCCCATTTACTTACAAACTAGCATTTTCTAGATCTGAAAGAGCAGCTCCTGTCTGCAGACCTACAAATTCAAATTCTTGGGGCACACCCAGCGCGCCCATTGTGTCGCATGCCCACATTGCATCAGATCTACTTGATATTATCATAATATTGTTAATATAACAATATTTCGATATACAAACTTACCAACTATATTTACCTTTTCAGCAACTGGTAAATATCAACCTATTTACTATTTACCATTTTGTAAATACTTAATTTCACCTAATGTGAAAACTATTCCCAACATTCCCCCCTCCATAGTTTTTACATGGTACAATATATCTTTATTTTTTGATTTTAGCATGATCCACCTTTGTGTGCTCATGATCTTCTTTGCATACATGTGTCATCACACATTTATTTCATCACACTCATTTACAATTGGTTTTCACAAGTTCACCAATAACCTTCTAAAAGGGTTTTCATAGGTTCACCAATAACCTTACAAACTAGTTTTCTCAAGTTCGCCATTAACTTTACAAAATGGTTTTCTTAAGTTCACCACTAACCTTACAACATGGTTTTACTAGGTTTACCACTAACCTTTCATCATGATTGCTACAATGCTTTTTAGATCAAAATTATCCAATGTAAATATACAAAAGGTTTACATGGAAATATCACAAGTGAACAGGTATATAATTCAATTCTTATTTGCAACACATAGTAAAAATGTAATATAGAAAATAATTAAAATCAACACACCACACACATCACCAAACCATTAATGTCACCACATCATTGGTGACTAATGAAATGTCATTAAAAGACCTCCATCCTCTGTGTAGCCTCTAGCCTCTAGTACATCATTGCTCATTCAGTCGACATGTCGATGAGATGGTTTGATTATTTTGATAGGTTCTCTATTGGTTTCTTCCATATAAATTATAATAACCCCCTTATTTCATGGATGTCACGTACAAGTGAAAATGGATTTGTAAGGCAATTTTTCTTTATTTTTATAATTTTGGCTCTAAAGGACTTTTGACAAAATGACTAACATAAATAACTGACACTCTTAACACATTTAAAAAATGATTCATTTTTTATATGACTTTTGAGACAAAAACTTAACAAATTGACACTTTTTATTTTTAATTTAATACTAATATTGATATTAATAATATCAACTACTTTGACATACAATAAAGACTCTTTTAAATTACTTAATGGATACATGACTAATTATATTATGTTGGCACTTTGGACAAAATACCAAATATCAACAAATGACTCTAACTTTTAAAATCATATGTTAAAAAAACCTAGACTCAAAACTTTAATTATTAAAAAATAATTTAGCATTAGGAGATTAAAACTAAAGACTCAATGACCTTGATGTACATTACTTTGACACATTATAAAATGTTTTAAAAAACCTTACTACTTAAATGGATCAATATAATGCTAAACAAAAACAATGATTTGACTTTACTAATACATGAATCTTTAAAAATGACTTTTATAATTGATGCAACTTTAACTAATTGAAAAAATGACCAAGAGAATGATCTGATGTAGCACATGGACTGGTCATCCCAATGCATTAGCAAAAGATCAAACAGCTACACACTTGATAGCATGGAGAATGATCTGAGATCAAATTTGGTGACTGGGATGACATGTTTACATCTTTGAATATATTAAAGACTTTAAATTAGATACCCAGTTTGAGGCACTTGTTAGGTTGGAAGTCGATCTTGTTTTGTTCCAAACTATTGAGTTAGGCAATCATGTTGGATTATGAAATTTGGCGTGATTATTTAACATCCTCTTTGCACAATATAATTTGGTAGGTGTCAACAATAAGAACTGAGCGATGCAAGGATTATGCTTAATGAGTAGTAGGCATATTTATATATTAACAAATCAAATACTTGCATTGATAGGCACAATTTTGAGATAAAAGTTCTTTCCTATGATTGCCACTTCTTTATTAGGTTGGATCTACTCATCCAATGCCTTCAATGTATAGAGAAACATATTAGGCTAATCAAATCCAATGTGCAGTTCAATGTTCCAATTCATTTCAATTATATTTGAATGCAATGTAGTTGATCAATCAAAACTTAGAATACAAAGTATGCAAAACCAATGTAGAATAAATGTGCATTACTAGCAAGCCCAACTAGTGAAGAATTCTAAGTGGCATCTATTTCCAAAATAATCTTTTGATAGTGTACTTCCAGATAAACTCAAATATGTTAATGCCACTAAATGAGAGGATGAACTCTACACACACCTATTTATCCTACAACTACAAGGATTAGCTCTTAGAGGACTTCATGACTTGGGGCAAGAAATGGATACAAAAATTCCCCTTCATAGATTTAATAGGCCATAATTATTCCCACTCTGATACTATTGATATAAATTGATGGAGAGATGAATACTAATTAAATCATGCACACGTAAATACACAGACAAATTTATTTCTATAATATATCTCACACTATTAATTAATCATCTAGGACATAGTACATTTTATAAGAATAACATCCTATAACCTCTACCCAATATTATCTCCTAAAATCTCTCACATAAATCCTATATCTAATCACATGATATATTGTTATAATAATATAAGTAAATAATAATATAAGTAATATATCTTAACCTATATATCTATTATCGTAATAGTATTAATATAACAATATTTTGATATACAAACTTACCAACTATATTTACCTTTTTACCAACCGGTAAATATCAACCTATTTATTATTTTCCATTTTGTAAATACCTAATTTCACCTAATATGAAAATTATTCCCAACATGACCTAAAAAATTGATAGATTGGCCTTTTGACCCATTAAGTAGGGCACTTAAGTAATTCTTAAAAATACAAAAACCCTAAGTAGAATTAATTAACTAATCAAATTTAATTAATTGTTTAAGTGAAACTTCTATGTAAAATTAGTGAATATCAATTTTCTAAAAAATAAATTCTAATAAAAATGAGGTTATGATGATGTCATCATACTCAACGTCAAGGAACTAGAAATATCTCCATTAAAGCCTTAAATTCAAAAATGGAGATCCGTGCTTAATAAATGGGATATCTATCCCAAATATTAATTTGTAGTCCACTCGTTAACCTAACCACAGTTAAATCTAACCTAACTACACTTAAATTAGATTTAATTGGAGAACCTATATCTATAGGTGCTAAGGCCATTATTTAATAAACTTCTTTGTGTAGAGTTATAATGTTAAATTGTTAGGAGAGGTGTTATCCACAAGACAAATGCATTGAAAAAGGACTATATTGCATATAAAATATGAGAACCAACACACTTACACACCAATGAATGAACATCATTTGATAAGGGAGGTAAATATAGTTTGTTGATTTTATTTTTTAGTTATATTTTTGCTTGGTTTTGTTATTGCTCACCCAAATTTGAAGGCAAGTAGTTGTTAATTTCATTGATTTGTTTGATATTTGGTTTCACAATTCTACTAACAAGAGAAAACTAATAATCTCTTTTTTAATTCTATGTTACAACTGTTAGTGTAGTATTTTTTCCTTCTTTCGATTTTACCTACATGGTTGTTAGTCAGATTGCTTAGGGTTATCAAGGTCATTAAGAGAAATACACTTAATGTATTTTATAATTGTGAGTTGAGTTGTTACCTTTATGGTGACCTATATTTCACTATATAATATACCTTCTTTGTATTTTTTAGCCATTCAATCACTTAATGAATATTTATAAAGCCCACTTTTACTTTGCATTGTTCTCATCTAATCTTAGGGTTTTCTTCCAATCTATGACATTCAAATATCTTGGATTGATCTGATATGGTATCAGATCTTTGATCTAACGATGATTTTTCCATTTCTAAAATCCTCAGTGAGATCTTTCTTACTAGCATTCTTGTTGGTTTTCATGATTTTTAGTGGTTTCATAGGTTTTTTAGGATTTCATGAAAATTATATAGTTGAAGTCTCCAATCATAAAATGGATAACTCCATCAAATTTTTAAGGCATTAAATCCTTAAAATTGACTATAAACATGACTTAGATTTGTGATAGTGATTTTCAACTATTTCTAGAAAATTTCAAAGCTTTTTCAGTCATTTCACATATATCCATACATCAAAATTATCAAACCAGTAAATATTTATTGGTTTTTTCAAGTTCTCAAATGGGCCTCTCTTAGTTTTTATTAATTATACCAAATCTATAGATTTTTGTGTTTTCTAGTTTTAGTAGAGTTTTCAACCCTTACAGGTATTTCTAGCAGTTTTTTAGATAATCACCCTTTAGTAGACTTTCACCCCTAATTGAGCACATAATGGACCTAGAAACTCTACTTGAAAACCTTGTAGATTTTGATGCCTCTGCTTACATTCCCTATAGATCTTGACAATCTTGCTCACAAACCCTACAAACTTGGATGCTTTTGTTTGCAAGCCCACTAGACCCCAATGCCTTTGATAATGCAATTGTCAGATCCTAATGCCTCTATAGCATGCATGTCAAAACTTGAAAACTGGTTAACATACCTATCATAACTTGATATTAGTGCCAACAACCCTTGTAGATTCTGACCACCCCTTCTACATGTTGTGACATCCAAAAGGTCATCAAATTTAACCAAGTGAAAAGTGATACTATTCATTTGAATTTTGGAGGCATTTTTGGATGATGTCACTCCAACATCAATAATAAATAAAGGTATGGAACATTTACAAAATACATTATCCCCTAGTCATATGGGAAATAAACCCCTGGTCACTTCCAACCCAAAAGTGATTAACTTTTGTTCCTAAGGGCCTTACACTTTTTTTTGAAAAAATAATTCTAATTTTTTCTCAAGTTTTTTCTCTAAAGGGCCTTAAGTGTTTTTTGGAATTTGATTCAAAATATTTTCTACCACTATTTCTACCTAAATTTTTCATGCAAGCTCATTTTTTGAAACAACTATAACTTTTAATCGATAACTCAGAATTGAGTGTCATCTTATATATTTATTTTTTATTTTTTTGTGCTCTACACATTGGTGGTAATATTGGGTCCACTATAGTTCTATTCAAACTAACTATTTTAGACTCTTTGATGCATTATCGACTAAGCTTGACATCCTTTCAGTTATTTCATACTTACATATTTCTCAAGATGCATTCTTAGTTATGCCCAATGTTTATACGTACATGACTATATTTAAAAATTTAAGGATGGGTCACTCTAATAGTTGTAAATAGGTACTATGTGGTGTTTTGAATTTCTTTTTCTGTATTTCTTCTTTACCTTATGTGACATCTTTTCCTTCTACATTATAGATTCAAGTCCAATAAGTCTGCTCACACCTTTTAATTATAATGAATAAAATACAAAATGGAAATTATTTTTCAAACCAAAGGTTACCATAAAATTATAAGGGGAATTGAGACTAAACCTTTAATAATAGAATCAAAAATTAAATGGTTCAACCCTTGTGATAAATTCTATCTACTATTTCACATAGAATCTACCAAAATACCTACTCAAGTGTGGAACACTCTAGGAATGTATTTTTAAAAGTAAGATGTGATAAGAGGCCATGAGATGGAGAATGAGATCATAAATTTAAGCCCAAATGACTATGACACCCTATAGGACTTCACCAAGTTTAGAATTCTGAGGTTGTAGTTGAAAGAATGTGGAATTGACAAGAAAGACAAAAAACTTGTTTTGTTGATACTCTCTAAAATGTGTTCATACTATTATATGTTTATGTTCACTTTCCATACCACAAAAAGTGCTCTTGGATATTTATGGAATATGTATTCTTTAAATGCATTTGTTTTTCACTTAATTTTGGATAAAGATAAGTTCATAAAGATGGGCATAGTGAAGTCTTTAAAATCTCATGCACTTTTTTCTAAGAAAGAGAAGGATTTAGAATATAGAGAGAAGAAACAAAATACAAAATATCAAGATAAGGATGTAAATATTACCATAAATTACAAATCAAATAATGATACCTATTATTCTAGTGTTAAGCTTAAGAAAGATAGGATCAAATGTGGGTTTCAAACATGAAAGAATGATGAAATCAAATATTTAAAGAAGTAGTATGACCAACTAACTAATATGCTCAAGAAACAAAATATTAGTGTCCTTGATTCTAACAATTAGAGTTCATCCACCCATGAATCCTCTAAGGAAAATGACCATGGTAAATAAAATTCAAAATATAATGGTAATAGGAAAGAAAAGGGAAAGGCCCTAGTTACTATTTTACCTTTGATTCCTACATGGGTCATTGACTTTAGTTCTTCACATTACATTGCCTCTTTGAAGATAGAGTTTAGTTATTTGAAACCATGTGACATTCCCTCTATACAAATGGGTGATGGCACTTCTAAAAATGTTCTTGTGAGAGGGTATTTTGAAGTGAGTGGTTGAATGTTCAATAGTGTTTAGAGTTTTCTCTCATTTTCAACTAATATTCTATCAATTTATTAGATTTCTCACCTTGGTCTGAGCAAGCAAGTTGATTTCACTCCAAATTTAATGTATGTTTGAGAGTTATATACTGACACTATATTTCCAATGGGTATGGCTGATCATCGCACTATACTATATAACTTCTCACACTTTTCTCTTGGCTTTGTTTTAGATTCTTCTTCTTTGGAATCATTGAAACTTGATGACATTTATAAGC
The DNA here is from genome assembly GCA_037957365.1 of Torreya grandis. Lineage (NCBI taxonomy): Eukaryota > Viridiplantae > Streptophyta > Pinopsida > Cupressales > Taxaceae > Torreya > Torreya grandis. The sequence continues at coordinate 3,806,080 of JARHVA010000517.1, read as the reverse complement.
ATGGACACATTTGTGATATTATTGACTCTTCTTCTAACACAGATGGATAAAATAGTGATGATGATACACCTCCATCATCTCTTTATCATCTTCTAAATATTGAAGAGTTATTTCTAGATCAACCTTTCTTTGGTCCACTTTAGACATTACAGGGGAAAGTACATTGATCCAAGACACATCAAATATTAGGTATTTTTTCCATAGTTTCAAGGCATTTCATAGTCCTTATTAGCCTATGTTCTAACTACACCTTCATTTATTAGAGCAATTATCCCACCTACCTTGCATGAGAAGAATAATTCCTTGTATAGGAATCACATCTTGGTTAAGGATCCATCATACGCTTGGCAGACATATTCAATGTTCCAGGGTGATCCACTCTTCATTGCATCTACTTCTAATCCACAATTATTTTTTTGAACTCTATTATAGGATATAATATGGATACAAATAGTTGTATACTCTAGTGGGGTTTTATTATCTCTCTTTTCTTCTATGCTTTCTTTTTGGAGAGGATTTTTGTCTTATGGATTTTCTCCTTTTCTCTTTTGTATAGGAGTTACATTATGTTTGGGTACCTCATTAGGGCTCATTTATAGGACCTAGTTATTATACCCACCTAATATATGCTTTAGGGGGATGTTAGTGTAGTATTTTTTTTTTTCTTTTAGTTTTACCTACATGGTCATTAGTCAGCTTGTTTAAGATTATTAAGGTCATTAGGAAAAATACACTTAATTTATTTTCAAACTATGAGTTGAGTTGTTACCTTTATGGTGACCTAATATCTCACTACATAATGTAATCTTGTGTACTTTTAATCCATTCAATCACTTAATGAACATTTATGAATCCCACTTTTGCTTTGTGTTTCTCTCACCTACTCCTAGGGTTTTCATGCAATCTATAACATTCAAATATCTTGGAGTGTTTGATGAGTACATGCATGATATTAATTTAGGAGAGAGGATGATGAGTAAATATTTACACCTACACCTATAGCTATTTTTGATATTAAACCTATAACAACCTTATATAAACTTATTGATGAAAATGGACAAGAAATAATTGTCTCTTCATATATTAGTACAGAAAGGAAGATTTTTACATCTGATCATGCTCTTAAAGAAGTTCAAACTGATATTTCACCTCTTGGCATGCTGATCTAGCCTATAGTAGTTGATCTAATTTCAAATCATGAATCGATGGCTAATCATGTTTTTACACCAATTGATAACGCACAATAATATACATGAGTATATTTTGATACATTTCATGAAATAATTTATCCTACAATAAATCACATGGTTGTTTGTGAGAATCAATGTAAATCAATGAATAATATATTCATGACTCTATTTATTGGTGAATATCAATGTTTAGACACATCCTACATTGGAGGTTAATGGATACTAACTTTTATCAACTCCTATGCCTATACACAAGGGATATAAACTTCCAATCATTGATATTATGTATGACGAATGGGAATATATATAAACACCAACATATTTTAATGGATTACATTTATTGACTTATCTTTTTAATGGTAAAATCAAAAATACACCTATATTTACTCCTACATTCATTGGTGAAGACATTAAAACAATGGTAACCATTCATACATTTATTGGTAATAAATTTATAATTTTATTAACCTATTCTATGCATATTTTAAAATAATCTCAACCTAAAATAGTTTGTATTTCACATGAGGAAGGGAAATAAGTAACATCCATTATTGGAGATTACAAAACTATTGTAGATTGTAAAAAAATAGTAAAATTATGATGTTTCTAAAATGATTAAAAGATGGAGAAAATGGGATAAAATTGGTTCAACAATGAAGAATTAGATGATTTTGGGAAGGGAAAATTATTATTGCAATGCCCCTTGACCCCATGGGGAATGCTGCTTATAAACCCCTACTTTTGAATTCCTAGGTTAAATAATAAATTATGGAAGGAACTGCACTAAAAAATGTTGTTGTTTTAATGAATTTTTCTTCTAATTAATTTAGCTCACATATTTTGTTTTCATCAATAGATCAAGAGAATATACTTACAAAATTCTTATAAGGAGAGAGTATTTTTCATGTGAAATTAGGAAAGGAATACGTGACCATTTGTTTGACAAATAATGTTGAGTGTGAAATTAAAAAAGAGTCATATGTAAGTATGAAAGTTTTAATTTCAACTCAAAGATATCAAGGGATACCAAAATGAAATCCAGGTATGAATTTGTGTTATTTTTTATATCAATATAATTATGTTTTCATGTCCCGTTATTGGATTTACATACTTAAACATTATTAAAATCATTTCCAACAACTAATTATTCAAATTTTCAAATATCAGAGTCATTCATGTCAGCGTCAACTCCATTTTTAATAAAATAAAATTTGTTGGTTTTAACCAACACCCACATCCAATAATTGGTTATAGGCTTCTTAGACAAAACTGGTCCAACCTTTCTTTATAACGTCTATTAGTTAAATATCTTCCTACACATTACCTTAGTAATATGATGACTTAATAAATGTATAATAATGAAATGATAAATTTTCCAATTGATAAAATAAATTTCATCCATATTCAAGGATTGCATAGACCACACCCATAACCTACCATAGTAATAAAATCCATCCAAGATAGTTATGTAGGCCATCCAGTTTTAATAAATAAATATACCCCTAAACCATAACTATTCATAAGAAAATATGTATTGTTGTTTCTAAATTTTTGTTGGAAGTAGCTACTAAGGGGAGGGGGTGGGGGGTAAATTAGTTTCTTAACAAATTCTATTCAATTCCATTCATCTTTCTACGAAGCATTCATTCACATAAAGATCAATGCACACACAAATAACCACATAATCATATCACAAGAGAACACAAGATATATGTGGGAAACACTCTTGGGGGATAAAACCCACTAAAAATTGTATATAGGCTACATTATTCTAATGTCAATATCTAAAATTTAGTGAAGCACCAACTTCACAAGGAGCTCCAAACCCTACCTAGTTAAGCACCCACTCAGCATAGTCTTCTGTAAGCTCTATCTTACGATCCAACTACCTAGGTAAATTAACACCAACAAATTCACCTCTGATTTATAATAATTTTAGAACACCTATTCATAATCTTCAACTAATTATGACCTCATTTTCTTTCACTCTTTACCCTTCCATCTTACAAAAATAGCCTCTTAGGCCTTATTACTCAAACTACCTCTTTTAGGCTCATTAGGTCCATTGACTTGGTCATCCACCTAAATAAGATATGTTAGATGAAAATGTATGATATTATTCTCCTCTGGTGGTTCTCACTGACCTGTTCCTCCTCTTTAAAAAATCTCTCTCCTTCATTTGTATCCTTTATTTTTTAACTCTTTCAAATAGACCGATTAGGCCTTATTTTTATACTCAACTTTTCCTCCACCCATATTAGTCAGCCAATATCCTTAAAATACTTTATTAAACTTGTAATATATAATAATACACGTTATACATGGTAATAAATCACTACTTGAGTCAGTAATAACCCATAGAGGCCCAAAACTTAATTAGGTCTAGTTGAGACCTAAATGAATTAGGCCTTCTCTAAGGCACACATTACACTCAAACCCATTGGACCAAATTTTTAATTTAAAAATGATTAAAAAATTATAATATAACTTTAATATTACCCTCATAATCTCTCATTTTTTCCATAACACCTTTTATTTAATTTCACTACTTAGACCTACCAATTAGGCCTAATTGTCTTTTAGACCTTCTTACTGCCAAAACTTTGTCAACCATATTTGAAACATACAATCCATTTTATCAAGAAAAAAATTAAAAAAATTCATTAATATATCATCCATTACCTATAAAATATCACCATGTCCATTGGACATCACCACACAGGCCAATAGGCCTCAATAATTCTCTTGTCACAAGCTTACTTAGAACTGCCAATGCATATTTAAACTCAGTCATTAAAATTTAGGCCAAAATCACACTTTTATCAAAAAAACATGTAAAATATATATATTTATGGATACCTCATGACCTCAGGGTCATTATGATCAATAATATAATCTTCAACTCAACCTCTGCAGACTCTAAATCTTCTTTGTAAGAAGCTCATTTAGAGCTACCAAACACTACTAATACACAGTTAACAAACTTTGACTCTCCACACATTATTGATCAATATGTGTTAATATAATTGAATTAATATGATCCTTATTTATCTTAATAACATATTAATATTCATTTTATTCTTAAAATTAGGTTAGAGGACCTCCAACTCATCACTCCGAGATGACTACTCAAATTACATGTACCTCAAGAACACAGTCATGTATAAGTTCTTGTTTATAACTTGTAAGGAAACATTCATGAAATATAAATCCTATTAATATTTTATATAATTATTATATATCACTCCAAAATTTATATATATCAAACTATAGAAGCAATCATTGGTCTTACAGACCAATCTCTCTGGTTACTCTATTACTATCTTAACACAATCTGCTCAGCCATTTTGGCTTCCATATATCAACACCTTAACCTATATATCCACATTAAATAGAGAATTAATAGGTCATATACATTTAAAAACCATAAAAATTTACATTGGATGTACTGAATCTTGGCATAGAGTCTCGAACACTTCACTTCCCTTAGCACATCAAGAACTACCAAACACTAAAAATGTTCAGTCATTAAAACATGACATTATAACACATAATAAATCATAAAAATGATATTAAAATACATTTAAAATATCATAAAATATCCTTATATAACCATCCAAAACAAAAATCATATGCTTTAATGGAAACTTTGCTCTTGTAGAACATTCTCACTGTCTTAGGTTTCACTGTCTTGACTCACACAGACAAGTCACTTTATGTGCACCTTATATCTTATATGTGAGAATAATAAAAAATTTAAATGCAATTTAAAAATATGTATATTATTTAAAAAACACCCCAAACAAATGGATTCATCCCTATTCACCAAAAACTCATCCCTAAACACATTTTCACACCTGCGTAGTTTTTCTCATTATTTTCACTATTAGCCATTTTAGCGATAGGTCATCTTGGGTGAAAAAATTAATTGAAACATAGGGTATAAATAGATAAAAAATAATTTGGTCATTAATAATTATTATTGGAATTAAATCTCCATCAAATTTCATGCATTGACCTGATCAACCCTGCCTATAACATCAAATTCTTTAGACACAAGTAGTTTTCTATAGCTTTTGCTCACTACCCTGACACACCTTTGCCACATGGAGATTCCTATATGAATCATATACATTATCCAAACATAAAAACATATTTTAAAATCCAATATATTCCCTTTCAAATAATGTTTCTCTAATTGGGTCTCTATAAGTGTTTTAAGATGGTTTTAGACCAGTTAACCTCCTTAACAATTGTTCATACAGCTCTATCCCCCAAATGCCAAACTAATTCATGGATATATTTCTTAGGAACCTTCCCCATATATCCAAAAATTATAAATACACCATGAAAATTTTACACATGCCAATTAGCATCTAAACTTCCTTCTCGAGCTCTCATCTCTTTATTATGCATGCACAGGAGACCTCAAAACATGATTTCTTATCTTCTCCTTTAATCCATGACCTAAAAATTCATCAACATGATTGAAAAAACCTATAAAACCTTTATCCATGATCTCATGTGATATATTTAATTTATAACTCAATTTTACCCTCTATTTGGACCTCATTAGGTCTCTATGCATGTTAGGTCTAGAACCACCAGTCATACTTGGATCTTAAAAACACTTGGAAACCTCTTGTATTAATACCAAAACCTCATATCTATTTCATATTAAATAATAAAATTATAATATTATGACTCTTACCTTGGAATCTGATCCTCATCCTTCATTTGGCCTCACTATGTGTCTTGGCACACTAGGCCTTTAGTTGCAAGTCACTTTAGGTTTGAAGTATGACCCTCAAAACTCATATTCACTCTTAGACAACCTATCATGTTCTCACACATTTCTAACCTTATTATCATATATCTCACACTTATCTTCTCAACATGATACTAGACCTTTTCCATCATATTAGGTATATCATGTAAGGGTTATGCCTCAATACCTGACTTTGTTGCCATTATAGATGTGCTTTCCACCTCACTCATATGTTTTACCTCTTATTTTCACACTATAAGTCTCATATACCTTAATATTATCATCATCATCATGCCTCATCATGCCTCTACAAGCTTTGTCCATGCTTAGGAACTAGTCTAAACATAGAAGCCTACTAGGTTCCAAATCTCTTGAAGATCATTATGCCACTATAGACACATTATCATGTCATACTAATCTTAAAATAATGCCACATACCACTCATAAGTATCATCTCACTCACTTTATCATACTTCACTAAGAATTCCTTCTTTAACACTCAAGATATACTTCTTTTGACACATATGACATCAATGACAACTTGCAATAATATCCCCCTTTGTCATTGATGGAAAACACTCTACCATAATATACCATTATAATTTCTCCTCAATATATATCTCCCTAGCAATTCTTTCTCCCCCTTTGACATTAGTGACAAAGTTTATATAATTTTCTCACACTATCATCTACACACAATCCATTGATACTATGACCTAATCATTTTACTAAGCTTATCAAGCTCCCCCTTTATCCATGTAAACTTATCATAAATATTTTCAAGCCATATGATTTATCTCCCCCTAACTCCATGTATACTTAAAAATAAAAATCAACTATTTATAATATATTAAAAAAATCATTTGCTTACCTTCAAATAGGCTCTTTAGAGCAAGCTTCCTCTTTCTTGTGGTCTGCAAACTCAGAATTGTATGTCTTCCTTAGACCTATGAGATATCTTGTCAAGGTACACTCAATATGTAGAATCACATTTCAAGACTCCTTATTCTTCAAGTTACTTCATGCATATACTTGGACTCTTTTTAACCCTCTTGAAGACTCCATTATCCCTCATGCTACCAATAGGTCTCATGGAGACCTAATTATCACAAAACATTGTCCTGAATAAATGAAGCATAATCTTCCTTAAAATACTCATTCAAAGTGACAAACATCTATCACACCAATAAATCTTCCATGATATACAAATAAGGACATATCAATCATGTCAACTTACTCCTTCATAACCTTATGATCATCTTGATGAATAAACACCACTGAAACCTCTAAAAAACTCTTCAATTAGACTTAAAGAATCAACTTTGCATACCTATAGTCAATACCTTGATATGATCACTTAGAACTTGTCATTTTCATAACATTATAAACATCTTCATGTTATTTGCAACATGAAAATACATTCCTTCATGACCTTATGAGGTCACCAAGACATCAAAAAACCATTTCAATCCATGGCATAACTTCAATGATCACCATAGCTAGCTTCTTTTCATGTTATAGGGCATAATCATCTTCATAACTTATGTGAATACTCTCAGAACACAAATAACTTGTCATTTCACTCTTTTATCAACATAATACCTTGGATCTTCATGAATAACTTTCTCTACCTCCAATGGCATTAGTCATATAGACAAATATACAACTCTCTTGATCAACAATTCTAAGTCTTGCTTCGTAGACCTCACCATGAGTTTAAACATGCATTATAAGATGTCATCAACTTAGGGTTTGAAGGCACTAAAAGACATAAAAGCCTCGTCTCACTTTCCTATGAGTATTAAGCTCATTCATCACTTTTGAGGTCAAAACTAATCAATTAAACTACTCATACAGAAATAACATGACCTAAATAATACCTCAATTGACATAGATCAATCACCTTAATGGACCAAAAACACTATACAACTCAAACAAGTCACCCATGTCTACCATTCACAGATACCTTAAGAATACAATCATTTTAATTAAGTTTGTCAAGCTCAAACCTATGTGGTCTCAATAATACCTTCAAGTTCTCTTCTTGTTGTCTCATTGATCATGCTCAAATGATATAGATACCTTATTACATACTCAAATGTATTATGTAGATAGGAAACTTTCACAAACAAGGCATAATCACCAACCTTATCTTCTTAGACCTGGAAAATATTCATTTCATGCTATAGGAATAATAATATTACAAACTTTAAACTTATGGTCAATACCCCTACCAAGAATTGTATTGGTCTTATAGACCAATCAATATCTCTCATTAGCCTCTACCTACCAAGACACCTGCACATACATATACCCTCTTATCCATGTACTTGTTACATCATATTATATTATTCACACTTGTCTACCACAATGTTCTTACAACTCATTCATATTTTATAGGGTTTGATGAATTGACTTTGATAACTTTCCCTAAGCCTATAGCTCCCTTAGGGACTATTACTACTCCTTTTTCTTCTTGTCAATAGTTCTATGCTCATTTTACTTATATAAAAGGCTATGATTTTTAAAGAAACTCTCATACTCTATTTGATGACTATATTGACATTTGATATCTCTTTAGGATGCCATGCCCTCATAATCAACACCATCATTTTATAACATTCTACTAAATACCATGAATCCATCATAGACCAACACCAAGCAACCTCCTTGTGTTTTAGCAATGCTTGATCTCATATTATCTCCTTTAAGTTTTTAGGCCATATAAAAAGGACCTACTCTAATACCAATTATTGTAATTGGATACTGAGATGGGAGTGAATTAGTTTCTTAACAAATTCTATTCAATTCCATTCATCTTTCCAAAAACATTTATCCAGATAAAGATCAATGCATACCAAACACACACATAAGCATATCACAAGAGAACACAAGATATATGTGGGAAACCTTCTTGGTAGGTAAAACATAATTAACCATGCATATAAAATATATTCCTATAATGTAAATATCAAAAATTTAGTGAAGCACCAACTTCACAAGGAGCTCCAAATCCTACCTAATTAAGCACCCACTCAACTAGTCTTCTGCAAGCTCTATCTTATAGGGAGGCTCCGACCCTAGGTAACTTAGCACCAAAAAATTCACATATAGTATTTTATCATATTATAACACATATTTATAATCTTAAACTAATGATGACCTCCTTTTCTTTCACTCTTTACCCTTCTATCTCACTCAAATAGCCTATTAGGCCTTCTTGCTCAAACTACCTCTCCCAGGATCATTAGGTCTCCTGACCTGGTCGACCACCTATAGAAGATATGTTAGATGAACATGTAGTATCCTCTTCTCATTTTATTTTTATCAATTACCTACTCCTCATGTTTAAAAAATCTCTCCTTGGTTTGTATCATCTATTTTTTAATTCTCTCAAATAGGCCAATTAGGCCTTGCTTTTATACTCAACTCTTCCTCTACCCATCTTGGTTAGAAAATATCCTTTAAATAATTTATTAAAATTATAATATATCATAATACACTTTATATATGGTAATAAATCACTACTTGAGTCGATTATAACCCATAGAGGCCAAAAACTTAATTAGGCCTTCTCTAAGGCACACGTTACACTCAGACCCATTGGACCACATTTTTACTTTAAAAAATTATAATATCACTTTAATATGACCATCCTAACATATCCTTGGTCCCAAATATATTTTCTTCAATTTCACTGACCTACCAATTAGGCCTACTCGCCTTTTACGCCTTCTTACTACCAAAACTCTATCAACCATACTTGAAACATACAGTCCATTTTCTCAAAAAAAAAAATTAAAAAAATTATATTAATATATCCTAAATTACCTATAAAACATCACCATGCCCATTTTACATTACCACATAGGCCAATAGGCCTTAAAAACTCTCTTGCCACAAGCTTACTCAGAATTGCATGCATACTAAAACGCAGTCATGAAAATTTAGGCCAAAAGCACACTTTTGTCAATAAAACATGGAAAAAAATCATAATTAAAAATAACTCATGAACTTATGGTACTTATTAGTAACAATATAATATTAAACTCAACCTTTGTAGACTCTACATCTTCTCTGTAAGAAGCTCACTCAGAGCTACCAAACACTTCCAATACACAGTCAACAAAATTTAACTCTCCACACCTTCTTGAGAAAACTAAGTGAATATAATTTCATTTATATGATCCTTATGTATCTTAATATCATATTTATATTCATTTTATTCTTCAACTTAGGTTAGAGGATCTCCAACTCATCACTCCTAAATGACTACTCAAATTATTTGTAGCCTCCAAAAACATAGTCATGTATAATTTCTTGTTTAGAAATTATAAGGACACATTAATGACATATAAATATCATTAATAGTTTATATAAATCTTATATATCACTCAAAAATGGATATATATCAAACTATAGAGGCAATCATTGGTCTTATAGACCAATTTCTCAGGTTATTCTATTACCATCTTAACACAATCTGCTAAGCCATTTTGGCTTACACATATAAACACCTTGACCTATCTATCCACATTCCATAGAGAATTAATAGTTAATATCCATGTAAAAAACTATAAAAAATTACATTGTATTCATTGGATCTTGTCATGGAGTCTCAAACACTTCACTTCCCTTAACACATCAAGAACTACCAAATATTGCAAATGTTTAGTCATGAAAACATGACATTATAACATGTGAGAAATCAAAATAATGATTTTAAAATACATTTAAAATATTAAAAAAACCTCATTATATGACCCTCCAACAAAAAAATAATATGCTTCAATGGTAACTTTGCTCTTGCAGACCATTCTCATTGTCTTGGTTTTCACAGTTTTGACTCACACAGACAAGTCACATTATGTGCACCTTATAGATAATATGTGATAATAATAACCATTTATCAACAAAAGTAAAAATAGGTATATTTATTAATCAAATACCCCAAAAAAATGGATTCATCCCTAGTCACCTAAAACTCATCCCTAAACACATTCTCATACTTGCCTAGTTTTTCTCATTGTTTTCACTATTAGCCATTTTAGCAATAGATCATCTTGGGTGACAAAATTAATTGAAAAATAATATATAAATATCCAAAAAAAAAAACCATGATCATCAATAATTATTCTTTGCCTTCAACCTCCATCAAATTTCATGAATTAACCTAATCAACCCTACCTGTAAAATAAAATTCTTTAAAAACAAGCAATTTTGTATAGCTTATGCTCACTACCCTAACACACCACTACCACTTGGATATGCCTGGAGGAGTCCTATACATTATAAAAACATCAAAAAATATTTTACAATCCATTATGTTCCCTTTCAAATACTTTTTCTCCAATTGGGTCTTTATAAGGGTTTTGAAAGGGTTTTAGACCAGTTAACCTCCTTAACAATTATTCATACAACTATGTCCCCAAAATGACAAAATAATGATTTTAAATCCTTTTTATTACCATTTAAAATCTCTCCAAAAATTATCAAGACACCATGAAAATTTTACATGTGCAAATTAGCATCTAAACTTCCTTTTTGAGCTCTCATCTCTTTATTTTGTGTGCATAAGAGACCTCAAAACATGATTTCTTGTCTTTTCCTTCAATCCATGACCTAAAACTTCATAAAAATGCTTTAAATAACATATTATATATTTATCCATGATCTCACATTCTCTATTACCTCAAAAACTCAACTTGACCCTCCATTTGGACCTCATTAGTCCTTTATGCATGTTAGGTCTAGAATCACTAGTCATGCTTAGATATTTCAAACACTTATAAATATCTTGTAATGATCCCAAAACCTCATCTATATGTCATATTAAATCATACCATGCTCATACAATCACACTTACCTTGGAATCTAATCCTCATCCTCCATTTGACCTCACTAGGTGTCTTGGCACACTAGGCCTTTAGCTGTAAGCCACTTTAGGTCTAGAGTATGACCCTCTTACCATTGTATATGATCTCAAAACCTAATATAAGCTATTATAAAACCTCTCATGCACTCACACAATACTAACCTTATTCTCATATATCTCACACTTCTCTTCTTAACATAGTACTAGACCTATTCCATCATACTAGGTCTCTCATGTAAGGGTTATGTCTCAATACTTGACTTTATTTCCACTATAAATGTACTTGCCACCTCACCCATATTCTATACCTCTTATTTTCACATTATAAGTTTAAAATACCTTCATATTATCATCATCATGCCTCTACAAACTTTTTTCATTCTTAGGAACTAGTTTAGCTAAACACACAAGCCTACGAGGTTCCATATCTATTAAAGATCTTCATGTCTATATAAACACATTATCATGTCATAATAAGATTAAAATAATAGCACATACCACTTATAAGTCTCATCTCACTCAATTTATTATACTTCACTAATCATGCCTTCTTGAACACTCAATATCTTATATTTCCTTTGATACACTTGACATCAATGACAACTTGCAACAATCTCCCCCTTTGTCATTGATGGGAGACACTATACCATAATAGACCATTATATTTTCTCCTTAATATATATCTTCCCATCAATTCTTTCTCCCCATTTTACATTGATGACAAAGTTTATATACTCTTGTCATAGTGTCATATACACACAATCCATTGATCCTAAGACTTGATCATTTTACTGAGCTTATCAAGATCCCCTCTTATCAATATAAACTTATCTTAAATATTTTCAAGCCATATCAGTTATCTCCCCCTACCTCCATGTATACTTGAAAATACAAATAAATTATTTATAATAGATACAAAACTCATTTTCTTACCTTCAAATAGGATCCTTAGATCAAGCTTCCTCTTTATTGTGATCTATAAACTCAAGGTTATATGTATTCCTCAAACATGTGAGAGCTCTTTTCAAGGTACACTCAACATGTATAATCAACCTTCAAGACTCCTTATTATTAAATTTACTTCATGTATTTACTTGGACTCTTTATAACCCTCTTGAAGACTCCATTATCCATCATGCTACCAATAGGGCTCATGGAGACCTAATTATCACAAAACACCATCTTGAATAAATGAAGCATAATCTTCCTTAAAACACTCATTCATAGTGATAGACCTCCATCACACCAATGACTCTTCCATGATATGCAAGCATGGACACATCAATCATGTCAACTTACTTCTTCATGACCTTATAGTTATCTTGATGCATAAACAACACTGAAACCTCTAAGAAAATGTTCAATTAGACTCAAAGAATCAACTTTACATACTTAAAGTCAATACCTTGATATGATCACTTAAAACTTGTCATTTTCATAACATTGTTAACATCTTCATGTCATTTTCAACATGACACTACATTCCCTAATGACCTTATGAGGTCACCAAGACATCAAGAGACCATTTCAATCTATGACACAACTTCAATGATCACCATAGAAAACTTATTCAAGATTACTATCTTCTTGTCATGTTATAGGTCATGACCATCTTCGTAACTTTTGTGAATACTCTCAAGACACCAAAAACTTGCCATTTCACTCTTTGATAAACATAAGACCATATATCTTCATGAGAAACTTTGTCTACCTCTAATGGCATTTGTCATATAGACCAATCTATAACTCTCTTGATCAACAATTTTGAGTCTTGCTTCTTATACTTCACCATGAGCTTAAACATGAATTACAATAATGTCATCAACTTAGGGTTTGCAGACACTAGAATACTTAAAACCCTCATCTCACTTTCCTATAAGTCTTAATCTCATTTATCACTTTTAAGGTCAAAACTGATCAAGCAAACTTCTCCTACAAGAATAAAATGACCTAAATAATACCTCCATTCACTTAGATCAATCAGCTTAAGAGACCAAAAACACTATATAACTCAAAAAAGTCACCCACATCTACCATTCACAAAGAACTTAAGAATATAGTCACTTTAATTGAGTTTCTCAAGCTCATACCTCTATGGTCTCAAGAATACCTTCAAGCTCTCTTCCTATTATCTCATTGATCATGATCAAATGATACAATCACCTTCTTATTACACACTCAGATGTATTGTGAAGATAGGATACTTTCACAAACAAGGCATAGTCACCCACCTTCTCTTCTTATACCTAGAACATATTCATGTCATGTTATAGTAATAATCATATTTAAAACTTGAAACTTATGGTCAATACCTCTACCAAGAATGGTATTGATCTTATATACCAATCAATATCTCTCATGAACCTCTGCCTACCAAGACACCTGCACATACCTATACTTTTTTATTTGTGTACTTATTACATCATGTTATATTATTCACACTTGGCTACCACAATGTTTTTACAACTCATTAAAATTTTCTATGGGTTGATTAATTGAATTTGATATCCCCCCCTAAGCCTATAACCCCCTTAGGTACTAGTACTGCTCCTTTTTCTTCTTGTCAATAGTACTATGCTCATTTTACTTATATGGAAGGTTATGATTTTTGAATAAACTCTCATACCTTATTTGATGACCATATTGAAATTGTATCTCTCTTGATGATGCCATGCCATCATGATAAACACCATCATTTTATAACATGATACTAAATACCACGAATCCATCATAGACCAAAATCAAGAAACCTCCTTGTGTTTCAGCCATGCTTGATCTCATATGATCTCCTATAGGCTATTAGGAATTCTCAAAAGGACCTTATATAATAAAAATTATTATAATTAGATACTAATATGTGGGTGAATGAGTTTATTAACAAATTCTATTCAATTCCATTCATCTTTCCAAAAAGCATTCATTCACATAAATATCAATGCATACACAAAAAACCACATAAGCATATCATAAGATATATGTGAGAAATCCTCCTAGGGGATAAAACCCACTAGAAAATGCATATTTAATAGAGTCCTATTATTTAAATATCAAAAATTTATTGAAGCATCAACTTCACAAGGAGCTCTAACCCCTACCAATTAAGCACCCACTCAACTAGTCTTCTGGAAGCTCTATCTTGCAAGGAAGATCTAACCCCCTAGGTAAATTAGCACCAACCAAGTAATATATGATATATTATCATATTAAAACACATATTTATAATATTTAATTTATTATTACCTCATTTTATTTCACTCTTTACCATTCTATCTCAATCAAATAGCCTCTTAGGCCTTCTTGCTTAAACTGCCTCTTCTAGGCTCATTAGGTCTACTGACCTAGTCATCCACCTATAGAAGATATGTTATATGAACATGTATAATATTATTATCCTCTAATTTTTATCAATCAAATTATCCTCATCTTTCAAAAATCTCTCTCCTCTGTTTGTATCCTCTATTTTTTAACACTCTCAAATAGGCCAATTAAGCCTTGCTTTTATACTTAACTCTTCCTCTTACCCATCTTGGTTGGCCAAGATAATTAACATATTTGATAAAAAATTTAATATATAATAATACACATTATAAATGGTAATAAATCACTTATTTATTTGTCCATAACCCATAGAGGCCAAAAATTTAATTAGGCCTAGTTGGGACCTAAAGGAATTAGGCCTTATCTAAGGTACACATTACACTCAGACCCATTAGACCACATTTTACCTTTACCAATGATTTAAAAACATATAATATAAATTTAATATTCCCATAATAATATATCCTTGGGTCCCCAACATCATTTATCCAATTTTAATACGTGGACCTACCAATTAGGACTACTCACCTTTTAGGCCTTCTTACTGACAAAAGTCTATCAACCATATTTGAAACATACTATCCATTTTCTCAAAAATTAAATTATAATAATTATATTAATATATCCTAAATTACATATAAAACATCACCATGTCAATTATACATAGCCACACATTCTAATAAGCCTCAAGAACTCTCTTACCATAAGCTTACTCAGAACTGCTAGTACATATTGAAACTCAGTCATGAACATTTAGGCCAAAATCACACTTTTTTCAATAAAACATGGAAAAATTAATATTTATGGACAAATAATTACCTTATTTTAATTATTATCAACAATATAATCTTAAACTCAACTTCTGTAGACTCTAAATATTCTATGTAAGAAACTCACTCAAAGCTACCAAACACTTCCAATATAAAGTCAATAAAATTTGACTCTCCAAACCTTCTTTATAACTTTAAATGACTTTAATTAAATTAATATGAGCCTTTTGTATCTTAATAACATATTCATTTTATTTTTCAAATAAGGTTAGAGGACCTCTAACTCATCACTCCCAGATGACTACTCAAACTGCCTGTAGCCTCCAAAAACATAGTCATGTACAAGTTTTTGTTTATAAATTTTAAGGACACATTAATGACATATAAATATTTTTAATAGTTTATATAATTCTTATATAACTCTACCAAATTGATGTATATCAAAATATAAATTTAATCATTGGTCTTACAAACCAATCTCTCAGGTTACTATATTACTATCTTAACACAATCTGCTAAGCCATTGTAGCTTCCACATATCAACACCTTAACCTATCTATCCGAATTACATATATAAATAATATTTAATTTACATGTTAAAAAAAAAGAAAAGGTACATTTTATGCATTGAATCTTGTCATAGAGTCTCAAATACTTCACTTCCCTTAGCACATCAAGAACTGCCAAACACTACAAATGTTCAATCATGGAAACATGAAATTATAACACTTGAGAAAGATTCATAATGATATTAAAATAAATTTAAAATATAATAAAACCTACTTATATTACCATACAACACAAAAATAATATGTTTAAGTTTCAATTTTGCTCCTGCAGATCATTCTCACTGTCTTAGGTTTCACTATCGTGACTCACACAAACAAGTCACCTTGTGTGCACCTTTTAGCTTATATGTGAGAATAATCACCACTTATTAAAAAAATTTAACCATATGTATAGCTATTAAAAAAATAATCCAAACAAATTTATTCATCCATAGTCACATAAAACTCATCCCTAAACACATTCTCACACTTACCTAGTTTTTCTCACTGTTAGCCATTTTAGTGATAGGTCATCTTGTGTGACCAAATTGATTGAAAAAAATATATTAATAGCCAAAATAAACACCATTGTCATATAAAATTATTATTGGCCTTTAACCTCCATCAACATTCATGCATTGACCTAGTCAACCCTACTTGTAACATGTAATTCTTTAGAAATAAGCAATTTTTTGTAGCTCCTGCTCACTACCCTGACATGAAACTACCACTTGGAAATTTTGGAGTAATATTATAAATTATAAAAACATAAAAAAAATATTTTCCAAACCATTCTATGCCCTTTGAAACATTTTTTCTCCAATCAGGTCTCTATAAGGGTTTTGAGAGGGTTAGTTAACCTCCTTAACAACTATTCATACAACTCTATCCCTCAAATGAAAAAATAATGATTATAAATCCTTCTTAGAAACCTCCCCCATATCTTCAAAAATTATCAATACACCATGAAAAGTTTTCACATGTCGATGATCATCTAAACTTCCTTTTCAAGCTCTTATCTCTTCATTTTGCATGCATAGGAGACATCAAAACATGATTTATTATCTTATCCTTCAATAAATGACCTCAAAATTCATAAAAATGATTGAAAAAACCTATCATACCTTGATACATGATCTCATGTGATTTATTACCTTGGAAACTCAACTTTACCCTCTCTATGGACCTCATTAGGTCTTTATGTATGTTAGATTTAAAACCACCAATCATACTTGGATCTTGAAAACACTAGGAAACTTCTTGTACTGATCCTAAAACTTCATCCATATGTAATATTAAATAATACCATGATCATACAAGTACTCTTACCTTGGAATCTGATCATCATCCTCCATTTGGCCTCGCTAGGTATCTTAGCACACTAGGCCTTCAACTTCAAGTCACTTTAGGTTTGGAGTATGACCCTCTAACCACTATAAATTCTCTCAATAGCTCATATAAAGTCTTATAAAACCTCCCATGTGATCACACACTACTAAATTGTTTCTCATATATCTTACACTTCTCTTCTCAACATACTACTAGACCTGTTCCATCATACTAGGTCCTCTTATGTAAGGGTTATGCCTCAATACCTAACTTTGTTTTCATTGTAGATGTACTTTCCACCTCATTAATATACTCTAAATCTTATTTTCACACTAACAGGATCAAATACCTTCATCTTATCATCATCATGCCTCTACAAGCTTTCTTCATGCTTAGGAACTAGTATAAACACATAAGCCTACTAGGTTCCATATCTCTTAAAGATATTAATGCCACTATAGACACATTCTCATGCCATACTAAGCTTCAACTAATGCCACATACCACTCACAAGTCTCATCTCACTCAATTTATCAGACTTCACTAAGCATGCCTTCTTGAACACTCAAGATCTCATACTTCCTTTGGCACACATGACATCAATGACAACTTGCAATAATTTTTAGTTTTCATGCATGCTTGATTCAAATACCTTAGTAAATTATCAAAATTATGCAATAAATTCATCAAATAGAAGGTTTTTAAATGATCCATGTTCCTAAATAGATTGTTAACTTTTTGTTAAATATTATATTTATTTTATCATTCAAACTAACATCTAATGATAGAGTGAAAAAAATAGGTATTAATGATCATATCTTTGAACTCTTTGGTGTGCTAAAAAACTATAATTATTTTAAAATTTAGCTAAAGATATTTTTGAGATCAATCACAAGTATGTAAGCAAAGAAATGCAGATTAATCATCTTAGTTATGTTTTATTTTATCAAATAGATTTTAAGCATTTACATGATAACTAAGAAGTAACATCATGTCACCTCAAGATCACTTACAATTTGAAGATTTTATAGCATATTGGGAGACTTTTCTTCAAATTTTTACACATAGTTTGAATTTTGTTAAATTTATATCACAAAATGATAAATTCATGAGTATAATCATCTTTTCAGTTGATTTAGATGTTTTGTAGGATATGGAATAGCCAATTCCTAAATTATCATCATGTTATCATTTCTTGAAAATTCAAACAAAATCAACAATGAAAACCTTTAGGTATTGTCAATGGTATTGGTTAGAAAATCAATATATTAGATGACTAATACTATTGAAAGAGCCTTGATCAGAAAACTAGTTTGTTGGTTGATCAAGAGAAAAAAAATCAAAATAAAAGAAAAGGAAAATTTGAAAAACTAGCAAATTGCTATTTTTTCCACAACAATAAAATTTCACCTAGCTGTAATAGTAATAAAAGATTTACCTCATTGGCTAACTTGTCTACTTTATTTTAATATATTTGACAACATTTACAATAGAGAAGCAAAAACAACTGAAGGAATGGCAAAGTTACTTAATCTACTATTTTTATTTTTTAAAATATATTTATAAGTTCTATTATTACAAATAGATCCACTTTTACAATTTCCCAAAGAATAAAAACAAACATTGTATCTTTCTAGTTGATAACCAAGTGGGAAAAAAATGTTGTAACTCTTTGAATTCAGCAAAAGAATGAAATATATATGTGTTGTAAAGCTAGGCCTATGAGCATAGTATCCTTGAATAAAACAACAAGAGAGATTATCTAAAACTAGGGAGCTACTATCCCTAACCAAATTGAAGTGGGCTTGAAAAGACTAAATTCATTATCCAAATATTGACATAATGCAAAACAGAGTGATTGGATAGATTTACATAGAATATGACTTGAGCAAAATGCTAAAAATCATGACTTTAGGACAAGAAAAACAACAACATGCATGAGCTTAATTATGGGAGAGATGATGAGGCCATAATACACCTCATTATAGCACTATTTTTTCTTACATATGTTACCTATAAAGTGGATTTAAATGTAATATTTAGAAATTATAGTTCATTTAAGGTGAAATAGAGGATATTTATCTTTTTAATTATTTGGAAATATTTTTTATCTAATTTTTTAAACATTTATAATAAAATATCCACAAATGTTTATATGCATGCCATAATAGTCCATAAATGCAAACATAATGTTTTGAGCACCCAAAGTACCAAGTTAGGAATAATTAAGAAGAAGACTGAGAGTCTTACAAAGCTCCATAGTCCCATTTGAGTTATTTTCAAATTTCCATAGTAGCTCCTATGTTACCTCTCAATTTTTTCAATGGATACTAAGATATTTATATGCCAACTTTTAAACTAGCTCCAGAGGTCACCAACATGGATCATATAGTCACCATTTTGGCTCTAAAGATGCACAAAATTAGCTCTATAGATCTGAAACTTTAGAAATATAAAAATAAAGATCTCTAAATATGATTAGTATCTAAACGTGGAAAAAAATTTCAATGAAATATATATATATATATATATATATATATATATATTAAAATAATAATATATTTATAACAATCCAAAAATCTTTGGAATATATTAGTCTTTTATTGTTTGAGATATTAATGAGAAAAAGGAAATCAAATATGTCAATATTTCAATTGATTATCTCAAGTAGAATAGAAGTTGTTGGAAGAAAAATAGTGTTTATCACACTATATTCTCTCTAGTAAACTAGAAGATAAAGGATTTTTGAATCTAGCACTTCCCACTATTTTAACCTTGAATAATGGGGATTATTATTATTCTTTGAATAATATATGAACATAATTTATTGTATTGTTAGTTTAGAATAGGAATCAGTTACAAACTAGTTTTTAGATTGTTAGGAAAGTCATTGAAGAACTTTTATTATAAATACAACCTTCTCATTTATCATTGATATATATTGAGAGTATAATATGTAAACTTATTATACTATATTGGATTGAATAATAATTTGAGGCATTTGAACACTTCCAAAGTTTTAGAAGTATTATTTTCTAGTCCTTTTTCCAAAGGAAGAGCAAGGGTCCACTCAACCTAAGGAATAAATACATATTATACTGGTATTTCTAAATAAGATTTATTTATGTTTTATTTTCATTTTTAAATATTTATTTTATTCCTAAAATATCGTATAACCTACAAACTAATTAGATCAATAAACCAATAGTTGTTTAGTTTCTTTTTATGCAATGTGTATTTCAATTCCTATAATTTCAATTAGAAAGTGTGTTTTTCATTATGGAAAGTGTGTTTAATTTATGCAATTTAAATTTATCTAAGTATGTTTTAATTCATGCAAGTATTATATTATAAATAACTATTACCTAAAATTATTGTTTTCCCTATTTCATATATCCTTTACACAACAACCCTAGACTGATATGACTTAACTAAATAAATTTAATTAAATGAAGAGGATTGATGACACTCGTTAAAAAAATTGGGTGCCTCTATTATACATGATAATAATTGATATGAAAATTTTGATTTTGATTAAAATTAATGCATATAGTTTGAGTCAACATCATAGATAAGTTTAATAAGGTTACAACTTTTGCATGGTATCATATCTTATATACGTTTGTTATATGCAATGAGATAGGATTAACTAATAACTATCCTACCCAAAGATATAGAATCAGAGAAGTTAAATCAATTAGATCCCATTGATACTTAATGAAATTAGGATATGACCAATGGATATACCAAATCTAATAATGGGAGCATCTACAACATCATGTCAAGATAAATGGTTCCAAGCCACTAGAAAATCAACACAATGCAATATCTCTAACTAGGTCACTATTTAGTAAGTAATCAAAAATCCCAATCAAGCAATGTAAGGGAAATGGTTAAAAATATATTAAAAATGGGTAAGGATCCATGGTATGCAAATGGGGGCCTAGGCTATCTAAGTTGGATAGATAGAAATTATGAATAATCCTATATCCACGCTAAGTTTAAGTGTAGAGATAATTAAAATAAGGAGATACACATTCATTAACCAAATAATTATACAACTTCTATCTATCAAAATGAAAGAGGTAGGGTTAGAATATATTTACCTTAAACAAGACCTATCGAGTCTCAATCTCCCCTTCCCCAATGGTGTTTTGCTAAATACTTTTTTGGTTGTAAGGATCTCAATGGTTGAATCAATATTTAGGATAAAAATACTCCTCTTCTTGCATCCAATATTCATCAAGACGGTATTTTCATTCCAATACAATGTCTAAGAAATGACTCCTCCAAATGTAGACTTAAAAAATAAGTGTGATAAATAATTATTGAAAATGAATGTTTCTCCCTATTGGAATAAATTGATGACTTGTATTTATAGTAGTGAACAACCCTAATCCATCCAAAATATTTATTATACATTATTAGCCAGCTCAATTTAGTATAAAGTTTGTTGACTAACCTCTATCTACGTTGGCCAAGCTGACTAGTTGTGAAGCATGCACTAGTACTTTTAGAACTACATGGATCTATTAAATAAAGTTAGGACATAATAGATCATGGTTATAAATACATCAAACATGCCAACATATTAGTAAAATATAAGTCTTGACATATTTATAGGATACCAGATGGAAGGGGATATATTAGGGGATAAAATCTTGGGAATATAAAATGGATGTAGGGATAAATAAGCAATAATGTCTCTCATAAAGCACCATTGGTTTTCCCACCCATTTCCTAGTGCATTGTTTAAGGCATGAACTTAGAGAGATTGAAACTTTACATGTTTTTTCAAGAGATAAAGTGACAGCAAATGATAAAGTTTAAAAATATTAAGTGTATATATATGACCCACCCAAAGCTCCTCACATGTCACTAGGGTGTAACATGGGATGGTGCTTCAATAAAAATCATAGCAACACAATAATTGAATTAACTTGAAAATGAAATAATGAAATAAGGTTGAAAAATGAAATAATTAAAATTAACATATACATACCTTGAGTTCCCTTTATTTTTAAATTTTTGGATGTTTTATTTATAGTCTTGATCATGGAGGGTATAGTAACTATATTGGACAAACCTTACGGATACAAGGATATTAAGTAAAGAAAACAATCGCAAGAAGGTTAATGTAAATGGAAAACTAGTAATACATATTTTAACAGTTGTAAAATTGGTAAGCCTAGATGACAAAAGCTCAGTTAGGACTAGAAGACCAAGAAATATGAATAACAAGAGGAAGGGAAAATTAGGTAACTAAAAATCCAAGGATATCAATGACTAAAATACCCAATAATGTATCCAAAATAAGAAAAGTAACAATCCATATCAAACTTAAGGATTTTATGATTATGTAAACAAAATCAATGAAAGATAAGTAACAATCCATACTCAATCAAAGATGAAAAATTGGGAAATGATTAATGTAAACAACATTAGTGAAAGAGAATTAAAAATCCATACTCACTCAAATATGGAAAAAAATAGGAAATGAAAATGCAGGAAATGGGGAAAATGGCCCTCAAAAAGGTGAATAGAAAATTTAAGGTCCTAAAAAATTACTAAGGGAAATCTGAGAAAGATAAGAAAATAACCAAGAGAGCATCTTGCAAAAAATCAAAGATGCAAATTCTATTTTAATGATACATAAACTAAAATTACCATATTATAAACATGTTTAAAATAGATGGAGAATATGAAGTATAAAAATTGGGAAAATAATTATAATAAAACAAACTATCAAGGGGGGAGTGAAATGGGTGGTGGGGGAGAGATGACAATACCAAGGTGAAAATATACTATTTATCAAAAATAACACTTCCAATCAAGTTAGCAAGATTAAAAAAAATTGACATCAATGACCTAAAAATGAAAGTTTGGGCTAATTAGTGAAGAATAATTATCATCCCATGAAGGCTAGATAGTATGAATGAAATGCAAAAATGGAATTACCTTCCCAAAACATGTTCCTCATTACTCAAAACCCCTTATAAATCCATCATTATACTATTAATATTGGGTACTTATGTGATAAAGTAGGTGGCACTATGAGTATATGTTAATGAGACCTTTTTCTCTAGACTATTGGTATATCACACCCCAATGGACCTTGGCCCTATAATGAGGAAAACTACAAAGTTTGAGATTCAAATTAGATAGAATATATGCCAAATATTGATCATGTATTTTGGTGTGATTTAATTTTAATATTATATTTTCCTTTTGATCATTACCTTTTCTATTTGATATGCATTTTAACTATATTTTATTTTTATATACATCCTCCTTATGGATTTATAAAACTAAACATGGGTGATAAAAATGATAATCATAATAGAGCTTACCCTTGGTGAATAGAGAAGAAATCCAAAGGACTATGGTTCTAATACTCGTATATTTGCATGTTATAAGAGAGTAAAATATTTAAATTGACCTTGGTGTGCCCAATGGGGATAGTGAACTATAGGTGATGATGGAAATGATCATAGAACAATTGGGTTTTATGAAGCACAAAAAATATGTATTGAAAATTATATAATGATAGGTAGGCATGAATCATCATCCTAATAATAAATGGTATATGTGAATTAACACATGAAGATAGACTATTAAATTTTTACCATAAAATAATATGACTGATTCTAAGTGTAGGAAAACACTACTCTCAACCGTTATCTTATCTTTTGGGGAAAATATTTAGATAGAGTTGGGAGTAAAAATAATCTGAAAAAAGTGGGTATTTGTGAGGAGGGCCTTAACTAAGGTCTTACTGTACAACTCACAAACTTAGAGGCTAAGAGGCATAATTAAATAAATAAGTCAAAGGGTACATAAGTTAATAAATATGATTAAAAAACTCGTAAATATTTTAAAATTATTTGGATTATAAGATGGGTGTTTATGAGGAAAGGTCAGGTCCTATCCATGGTCTTACAATACAAACTCATAAAATCAAAATCAAAATGATGTAAAATAATACAAACTATCAAAGGACCAAAGATATAATCCAAGTCTAATGTGTAAAAGACCAAAAGGTGTAAATAACTAATGTCAGTGCTTTACTACATAAAATAAGGTCTTAAGTAGAACATGAAATAAATGTTAGTTCCACATCATATATTAAACTAACTATAAGCATGAAATTAAAATTTACCATAAATGGAAATCAGTACAAAAAGTAAATTTTTGATATACAAATGAATATAAGTAAAGCATTTCTTCAAATAATGAACATTGGTCGATTCTTTAAAGATGCATCTTTCATTGATTTTTAATCTATAAGTAACAAGTCCAATAATGATTTAAATAATTAAGGGCCCCACCAATTTTGTGTGTACTTTCCTTCTTTGTCTTGGGTATAATCTAACTTAAGCATTAAGTCACTGATGTTGAATTTACAAACTTTAACTTTCTTTTTATGTTTTTTAGGGATGTGGGATTTATATTCGAAATTATGTTTTAACTCATCCATATATCACTCATCAATAAAACATAAGTAGTGAATATTGGATTCATGAAGATATTCATTAATAATGATGCCATGAAGATAAATTTGCAAGGAAGGTAACTCCATTTTTAATGGTAATAAAGCTTTGGAGTTGTAAACTAAAGATAAAGGAGTATCCCCAGTTGTAGTATGGATACTAGTATAATAAGCCTAAAGTGTAGGGAAAAGCTTGAGATGTCAATAAAAATGAGAATCCCTAATAGTATTTTAAAATATCTTGTTAAAAAAAAAATTAGTGGCTTTAGCTTGACTCTTACACTTAGGGTGGTAGGGTGTGGAAAATTTGTGCATTATTTTAAATTTGACACATTTGTTTTATGTATTTATTTTTAAAGTTCCCACCATTATTAGAGATGATGGTGTGATGAATTTTAAAACAACATATGATTTTATTAAGAATGAATTTGTAAATAGTGTTGGGTGAATATTTTGTCGACCAATTGGTGAACAAATTAGGTCTCTTCAACCATAGCATAGGGAGATTGGTCGGCCAGATGTGCAGGTTTACTACATCGCCAGGGGACAAATCTCTCCTCTCATCAAGGGAAGGTTCCCTATAGATATGAGGGGGATATATACTATATATATATATATATATATATATGCAAAAAATAATACTCAGGGGTAGGATAAGCTATCCATCTCTCTTTTTTTAGAGATGATGTTAACAAATAGAGGAGAAAATCCTAGTGAAAACACTGAAGGCACTTCTCTTTTTTTAGAAGTGTTCTTGCAGGAAATAGCAGGAGTTCTTTTAGGTAGTAAAAGTAACTGGTAACCAAGGGCGTAGTAACTAGCAGACTAAGATGTAGCACAAAGTCTCCACCTCAACTACCCAAGAGTGAGATACGAAGGACAATGAGGGTACAAAGTCAACCCAAAGGTCCTTTACAAAAGAAAAGAATACGAAAGATAATGAGGGCACAAACTCATCCCAAGATCCTTTACATAGGAACAGAAAACAAACACACACTGAAGACAACTATGAAAGCACAAAGTCTAAAAGTAATTGGCTTTAGGACATCTTCTGGGTTACTTCCATTAGCTCTACTTGCCAAATTAAATAAATAATAACACATTCAAAAGACAGACATAAGAACAATCTCCTAAAATGATACAAGCTACAATAGCACAAAGTCTGCAAACAACTTGCTTTCTCATTCAGATAAAATGATATGAACAATAATCTGAGCTCAAAGTCTCAGTATTCACCTTTCAATTTGGGTAGAGTTTTGCTTTTGGTAACGGGAAGATCTCCTTAAAATAATAAAAGAGATTGCAATATATACCTGCTAAAGCCTTTGAACTTGTTGAACCTGCTAATTTCAAGCATGATGAGTCCATAGAAACATATCTACAGTGTTCATAGTTTTAAGCCTGCATAGTCCATAGATTTTTGGAAAAGCTTTGAAAAATGAAGGACTTGAATGGTCAAAGAAATTTTTGAAAATGGGAGAGATGATTTTGGTCTATTGAACCAAAATAGTTCATATGTTGTCCCAAAAATGAGTGATATTTTTGGGGGACAACAACTAGCTCTAGTTGGGGAACTTCTTTCAGTTGAAAACTTGGAACAGCTAAGGGGAGTAGAAACCAGAATCTCCAGTGCCTTTGAAGTATGCCATTGGGATATAGAGTCATGCTACCAAAAAAGAAAGGCTACAAATAATGAAAATGAATAACACACAACAAAAACAAAGGCTATACAAATATACATATGTACACGTGAACTTATCTGATACTTCAAGAATTGAAGTGATTCAGACACTAGCCATTGTGAGACAATGAAAATGGTGTTCTATCTTGATAAACCAATAGGAAACCATTTTGTCCACAAAATCAGTGATGGGCAAATGGAACTCTCCACCAGGAATCACATTTTCTATGCACTCCTTTTAGCTCTCTCTTCTTGCTCCATGGCAAGATGTGGTCCTCAATCTAAAAACTATAACTCCTTGCTCTCTTGGTGAAGAATTCCTTTTGTTGACTTCAGAGTACAACAGTATGGTCCACTACCATAGCTTGTTGTTTTATTGGTTTAGTCCAGCACATGTTTTGATTGTCAGCATTAAACCCCTGATAAACCATCAATTCAACATCTCCTTTGGCATGAAGGAGTTTGACATCTTCATCCTGAGCAGCCTCCAATTTGAGTAACAGATATTCGTACTTGGTAGTGTTGTTGGTGTTGCTGAACTACAACTTGTGTGAAAGAGGAAGAATATCTCCTTGAGGAGATATCAACACCATCCTAGATCTAGCACTGGTAGAGGAATTATTTCCATCAAATTCTATGATCCAAACATCATCATAAACTGATCTTCTATCAGATTTATCTTCATTGGAGACAAAAGATCCTTTTTCATCTATACTGCACCCTACTGATTCTTCTAATGTTTTGCTTGAATCAATCTTTAGATCACCACCTATAGGACTTTCATTAGCTAAAACATGAACATCCTTTGTGGATAAGAAGTAATTACCCCTACCTGAAGACTCAAATAGAATTTGAGCTTCAGGTGTTGATGTCTGAGTGACTGGGATGGGCATGTTCCTTGGGAGATCATGAGTTACCTTTCTATTCTCTTGTCCTACAGGGATGGCTGTATTCTTCACACACTCCACCAACCTATCCAATTGCTCAGGGTTGGTTTGTAGAAATTCAAATTTAGTCATTTGAATTTTAGTTTTCTTGGCATGGTCGACTATGTCAAATGACTAAAATGGACTAGGAAGAGAGGATGGGAGTTCATCCTTTTGGTTTTTGGGAGGGGGAGGACTGGCCTGTGAATTTGAAGTAAAAGGTGTAGGAATGATTGATGTATTTACCTTTTTAGTAGTCATTGGGTCCTTTGGTTGGAAGGACAGAGTGGTTCCCTGCTTAGCAATTAAAATTATAGGCTAAGTCCATTCCTCTGTTCTTTCTTTATTAGCGTGCTGACCGGGTGAACACATTGTATGATCCATCAAACACTTCACCTTTACTTCTGGGTTCATCTTGATAATTTAGGAAACCAATGTGGGAATCACCAACTAATTCTTCTTGATCCTCCATGAAGGGATCAACGTCATTTTCTTTCTCAAACTCAGGTTGGAAAGAGAAATTATGTTCTGTTTCCAAATATCCAACTGCTGAGTTGGTTGGAGGTGCTTCAAGGGCAAGGTTCCTCTATGGGGGAGGAAGATAATTTAGCTATCCTTGATTCTTGGTAGCATTGCCTTGATATGCTTGATTTTGAAATGTCCTCCTTGGCATATCCCAATTAGGGAGAGCAAACATACCTTGGCCATTTGCCTTTTCAAGGCTAATAGTTCATTTGCCAACTTTTGCACCATTTGATCAGTATTGGTTGAAGGTGGATACTCAAAATATGAAGAGGATTTACCTCTGTTAGGATCTCTCCTTATCTTTCATACCAAGATAGAGTCATCTTCTAGCTTAGTAGCCATTTCTTGAGCAGCCTCAAGGTCTATGTGTATAGCCCATCTCAACAGAAAACTCACTTCAGGCAGCTGCAAGTTGATGAAGAAACACTTGAGATTCTGAGGTGTCAACTGGGCGATCATGGGAATCTTGTGCCTCAGCTTGTTGAACTTGGTAATGAAGTCCTTTATAGGTTCATGGGGCTCCTTCTTCATCTGTGTGAGCTGGGCCAGCAAGGCATGTGCATCTTCTATGGGTTTGAACTTGGCTTCAAATTTAGCTTTGAGTGTATCCTAGTTGGTCACTAATCCAGCCTAAAGGTGGTAGAACCAGTCTACAAAGTGCCTTGAGTGTCTCCACAAAGAGCCTAACTACAACATCCTCAAATTCCACTCCTATTATGCCATAGGCTATGTTGAAGGCTGTAATGTGTTCATCAGGGTGAACTCTCCCATCACCAAAGAATTTGGGGAATTTTTTTCTTGAGCTGCATGGAAGTTCATGCAAGGGTGGAGTAAGATTTAATGGGCCAAATGAGTTACCCCAGGGGCCTTGAACTACCATGATGGGATTATGAAAAAGAGGGATAACAAATCTGGGTAGCGTGTGGATAGGCAAAGCTCTGCTAACAGTAGAAAAAATAGTTCTACCTTGGGCTCTCTAGCTTCTTGTATAGCATGGGGTTGGCAGATTGTAGAAAAAAATGACAAAGAATTGGCCTACTTCAGCTTGAAGCTTGAGGCTTCAAACTATGAATTCTATCCCAGTGGCTCTAGTTTTATAGACCAGATAATATAATAGAGATGGAGGAAGATGGTAAGGCTATAATGATAATGGGTAAGACACAAAATGGAGTCACCAGAGAATACAATGGATAAGGATAGGAACTGCTTGTTCAAATCCCTAGCGGAGTCGCCAAAAAACTATTAGGTGAATATTTTGTCGACCAACTAACTAGTGAGCAAAATAGGTCTCTTCAACCATAGCATAGGGAGATTTTTTGGCCAAATGTGTAGGTCTACTACATCACCAGGGGATGAATCTCTCCTCTCATCAAGGGGAGGTTCCCTATAAATATGAGGGGGATATATACTATATATATATATATATGCAAAAAATAACACTTAGGGGTAGGATAAGCCATCCATCTCTCTTTTTTTAGAGATAATGTTAATAAATAGAGGAGAAAATCTTGGTGAAAACACTAAAGGAACTTTTCTTCTTTCAGAAGTGTTCTTGCAGGAAACAATAGAAGTTATTTCAGGTAGTAAAAGTAACTGGTAACTAAGGGTGTAGTAACCAGTAGACTGAGATGTAGCACAAAGTCTCCACCTTGACGACCCAAGAGTGAGATACAAAGGACAATGAGGGTAAAAAGTCATCCCAAGGTCCTTTACACAAGAATAGAATATGAAGGATAATGAGGGCACAAAGTCATCCCAATATCCTTTACACAGGAATAGAAAACAAACACACACTGAAGACAACTATGACAATACAAAGTCTAAAAGTAACTAGTGTTGATGCTGGAAATTGCACCCTATTGGCAGGAAAATGGATTCCTGCCCTCTCCCTGTAACATGGAAACCCCTCTCTCGCCTGTGGGATGGCGAAGCAGGAGAGGAGAGTCTCTAGGTATGGGCTAGTTCCCTTTGATGTATCTTGCTTGTTTCAGGTAGTGTAAAAATATGGATATATAGATGTACTGGGGGGGATGAAAAGGGAGAAGAAAATACATGAAAACAAATAGCCTACTCTAAAGAGGTGATACACCAAAAATGAAAGTGACCTTCCCACATCCACACTCAGGACCAAACAAAACATACATACACTCAGATTTGGCAGAAAAGACCAGGTCTCTGGGATGACAGGGAGGTTCTTATGGAAAGCACAGGAAATAGGGACTCACCAAAGTGCTAAGAAATACACACTATAAGTGACCTCACTTGTTCTATACCTCCAAAATAGAACTCTACTCCTGACAGCAACAGACAGTGGCACTTTGTAGATCACAGGTTTGCTGGTGTTGAACCTGTGAGAGCATCAAGAGACAATGACTGAACACATATTAACATTCAAGGCATACTCTGCACAATCCATCCAAATAGAGGTGAAAACTATCTTTTATTGATTCAGGTAGAAAATTTGGAGAGCTGTGCTCTTTACAAAATTGGAGAAGATCCTGATAAAATGACCAAGTCTGTGTATTTATATGGGAATTGGTAGCCTTAGTCTTCATTGGGAAGAGAGAAAACATTGTAGATGACATCACAAGTCTGCCAAGACCATGCTTGATGCCTCATTTTACATGCTGGTTTTCTCCTCTAGCGGCTGGGCGGGCCTTTTCCTGTGTTTTACAGGCCTTTTTTACCACCTGATGTTGTGGGTGGTAATTTTACCACCCACTGTCGTGGACTGCATGCGGGACTTTTGCCGACGTTGGCCGATTTACTGCCGACCGCGGTAGTTTTGCCGACGTTAGTAGAATTAGCTACTGAGCGCGGCAGTTTTGCTGACATCAGCCGATGTTGATGGCTTCCTTTTCTCTGCTGGCTACTTCACACGACAATTTTGCTGCCCATTGCTTGTGTGTAGGCGGTCTCTTTTTTCCCGCCGATGTTGTGGGCGGTAATTTTGCCACCCAATGCATAAAACTTGAATTTTTATGGGACTTAGACAATTGAACCGTTGACTTGAACTTTTTTCGTTGAACTGAGCATGAACCTGAAGATGGACTGCAACCCAAAATTGACTGGCTTTGCGAAAGCAAGTGTAGAAGGTGACCAAAATTTTGCCAGAGGGGCAAAATTGGGTCAACAAATTGGCAACTCCCAAGGGAAGCATGCCTGCTATGTTTAGGACCCAGTTGACTTTGAATACCATTAGGCGCAGAGTCAAATGTAGCTTGAAAGAATTAATAACAGCCCAAAAGATCACAGAATCAAAATATACAGAATTTACCCCCACACGTAAAGGGAAACACACAAGACTAAAAACAACTAACTGTGCAAACTGCACTTAGGAAAAATAGGGGAAACTACAACGAAAACTATGTACAGCCGAACCAAAATTCAGTGACAATGCTTCAGATGTATCTCGTTGACTGGGATATGCAATTCTTCACCATCCAACTTGGAGAGCTAAAATGCGTTATGATGCTTGCACTGAGTAATCATGTAAGGACTGCTCCAGAGGGCATCAAATTTTGCATGTTTTTCAGGCTTAGCTCTATCTTCATCCCATTTTAGGACAATGTCTCCTTTGGCAAAACTTTTTGATGAAGATTTCTTGTTGAAATGTCTTTTCACCTATTGTTGGTGACTGATCATAAAGACCATGGCCCGATTCCTTACCTCCTAGAGCTCCATTAGTTCACACAATCTGACCTCCATGTTGCTTCCTTCTTCTAGCTACAGCTGATGAGTGAGGTCCAGTGCTGGTAACTCAAGTGAGATAGGAAGCCTTGCTTCCCTTCTATATACAAGCGTATATGGAAAATTTCTGATTGATCTCTTCAGAGTGATTCGATCGGCCCATAGAGCTATTTTCAACTTGGCGTGCCAAGTTTTTTGATTTTCCTCCATGGTCCTCTTTATAATCCTGATCAAATTTTTGTTAGTGGACTCAGCCAGCCCATTCCCCTATGGGTCGTAATTTGACGAAGTGCTAAGGTATATACCATACCTTAGTGCCCATTCACTAGTTTTGGTTCCCAAAAAAGCCAAGGCATTATCTGAGATTATGGTGGTTGGGACCCCAAACCTTGTCACTAAATCCTCATAGAAATCCAGGACTATGCTTTCATTCACTTCCTTCAAAGCAATGGCTTCCACCCACTTGGTGAAATAATCTATAGCAGTCAAGACCCATTTGTGTCCAGCACTGGAGGGAGGATTGATCATCCCTATGAAATCCAAGCCCCACTGCATGAATGGTTGTTCAACTTGAATGGGTTGTAGGGGCATGGTAGCCAATTGCTACTTTCTGTCAAAGAGTGCACACTTCTGGCACTTCCTTACCCAGGCATGGGTATCCTTGAAGAGAGTGGGCCAGAAATAGCCAACTCTCATTATTTTTGCTGCTGTGGTCTTAGGGGCGAAATGGCCGCCTGCTGGCCCATCGTGAAACTCAGCCAATACCTTGTCAGCCCGACTAGGGTCAATGCATCTCAGGAGAACCCTAGAGAGATCCTTCCTAAATAATACTCTATCAATCAAAACATAAGGAAGGGACTGAAGTTTAAAATACCTTCTTCCAACCCTATCGAGACCCTGTGGACATTCGCCTGTAAGAAGAAAGCACCTCATGTCCAGCGTCCAATCTCTTATGATATCTAGTTCTTCTGCAGTGGCTGCGTCATGGATCATCAAGCTGTCTTCACCCTTTTGTCTCAAATTTGTAGCTAACTATTCACACAGGCCCCTTCCTCTCACCAACTTGGCAATTTTGATGTCTATGTCATACTCCATCACTTTGGTGATCCATCTCGCTCTTTTCTCGTTTAAGTCTCGATTGGTCAAGAAATCCTTGACGCTAGGATGTGGAACCATGAGATGGATCTTGCTGTTCAACAACATATATCTGAATTCTTTCAAGCTGCGCACTACTGCCAGGACTTGCTTCTCTATGTAGGTGTACCTAATTTTGAAGTCCTCTAACCCTTGGCTAAAGAAGGCGAGTGGTTGCTCGAGGTCATCACTATTTGCTTGGGTAAGCATAGCAGATATTACTTCTCCATTGCTGAAGGTATAGAGATTAAGGTCTTTGTTGAAGTTGGGGCTGATTAGAGCGGGAGCCTGGGTCAAAGCCTGTTTGATAGCTTCAAAGCTGTCCTTTCTTGGCGTTGTCCACTTGAATTCTTCACCCTTCCTCAGCATAGAGGTTAGGGGTTTAACTATTTCATCAAAGTTTGGAATGAACCTCCGAATGAAATTTATCCAGCCAAAGAAACTCTGTAGGCCTTTCTTGTGCTTTGGTAGGGACATCTCCAGTATGGAGTGGACTCTCTCGGGGTCAATAGACAAACCTTCTTTGGACACAATGTGGCCAAGAAGTTTCCCCTCATGAACAACAAATACACATTTCTTTGGATTTAGGGAGATGCCAAATTCCCTGCACCTCTCAAAAATCTGCCTGAGGTGCTCCATATGTTGTCCCGCCTCCTTGGAGAAAACTATTATATCATCGAGGTACACCAGCACGTTCTTATTTATCAAACCACTGAAAGCCATGTCCATGGCTCGCTGGAAGGTAACACCAGCATTGGATAGCCTGAAAGGCATCTTCTGGTAGGCGAACGTTCCCCATTTAGTGGTGAAGGTGGTTTTGTATTGGTCACAGCCTCGCACTAGAATCTGATTATATCTTGAATAACCATCCAGGAGGGAGAAACGTTCAGATCCGGTTACCTTTTGGAGAATCTGCTCCATGTTCAGGAGGGGATAATTATCCTTTAAAGAGACTTTATTAAGGTCTCTAAAGTCGATGCACAGCCTGATCTCCCCATTTTTCTTTCTAACTGGAACCAAATTAGCCAACCATGAGGAATGTTTGATCGGAAATATAATGCCGGACTCAATCAACTTGACCAATTCTTTCTGCATAAGGAGCTCAATTATCAGATTAACAGGCCTCTACTTTTGTGTAACTGGTTTTGTGCCTTCATCTAATTTAATAGTGTGTTGGGCGAGTCTTGGATCAAAACCTTTCAAGTCGCTATAATTCCAGGCGAAGACGTCAGCGAACTCCTAACACAGCAGAATGAAAGCTTGCCTTTCTTGAAACGTGCAGACCTTACCAAGCGCCAGCAATTTGTCCTTGAAGATTTCAACTTTTTCATAATTCTCCTCTTTGGTAGTGATGTATGCTTTGTCATCTCTTAGTTGGTCCTCTCCATTGAAAATACTTTCAAGTGTGACCAGACCCTTAGGGAGTTTATTGTTCTTCAATTGAACAATCTGATTTCCATATTGCTGCTGCAATTTCACTTGATTGTGGACCGTGAACTCAGCTTCTTCCTGCAAGAAGAGAGCTATCTGTTGGTCGCTTTCGAAGACCTGCCAATTTGTAACATTGTCTGGAATTGAAGGCCGAACCACCACTTTTAAATGGCGTGAACCACAACCCCTGCTTATTTCTTTTGAAACATCAAATTGGGCACCAACATCTGCTAGCCTGTCAGCTTGCTTATTTTGTTCCCTAGGAATCAAGGTAATGTTAAGAGCAAGAAAGTCCTCCATCAAGTCCCAAACTCTGTACTTGTAAGACTTCAGCAAGGAGTTCTTGGTTAGGTTCAGGCCTCTTATTTGGTTCACAATTAATTCACTGTCCCCTAGGATTTGCAACTTCCTGATCCCTTTCTTTCTTGCCCACTCAAGTCCATGAATCAAAGACTCATATTCTGCAACATTACAGGTGCAAGAGAATTGGAAACGAAAAGCTGAAAAGTACCTTTCTTTAGAAGGGGAAACTAACATTGCCCCACCACCAGCACCCAGTTTACTTTTGGAACCGTCAAAGTACAGTTGCCACAGGCTAAGGTCTTCTTTGTTCTCCTTCATTATATTGGGCATGACGGTGCTTTCTTCATGCAAGCAATAGATGCCAAGGTATGCCTCCTCAATAAACTTATAAGGATCGTGCTCGAAGTTATCGCTTCCCCACTCATCTAAGAGTAGATCTATGACTCCTTCAAGAGCAGAAGATGAAGATCGGTCTATCTGAGACTCTTCTGGATCGATGATAGTGTAACTGACATTCACTACCTTGGGTGAATAGGGATCTAGGTGGTCCTTGTAGAGTGGCTCAGATTCAATTTTCACTTTGGTCCCGTATTTGGTTCTAAAAACTAGATACGACCAATTCACTGCTAGATAGCCACCTATCTTGGACGTAAAGTCCCTAGACAAATAGATTGCAAAATATGGAGGAACGTCTGCTACCACTATATCATGGGGAATTGAGAATGTCAGGCAAGCATGCAGTTTTAAACTCAATCCTTTCAGGATTCTGACTATCTTTGTAGGTGTCCCATCTAGTTGCAAGACTCCTTTGTTCATTGCTTCATACTTTAACCCCATCTTATCAGCAATGCACTTGGGCATTACTAAAGTGCTGGCCCCACTATCAATTATGCAATTATGTACTAAGAAATCCCCCATGATCAAAGATACATAAAAAGGGGGAGTCCTTTCTTCTTTCTTTACCTGATCTGAAGCAAAAGGCTGCCCATTCATCATTAGGACGTTGTTAGTGTCTGTCGAGACAGCCTGTCGATCTAGCTCACGCAATTCTTTCTTCAGTATGTCCCTTTGTCCTGGAAGAGACAATGAATCCCATAGAGAAATGTTCACATGCAATTTCTTCATTTGGTCAACTATATTAACTTGGGGGCTGATTCCCTTCGTACTTTCCTTTGGGTTGATCCCAACTGGAGCTGTAGACTGGGAGCTAGAGGTGCAAATGGTTGTCTAGAAATTGGGGCCCTTTGAAATGGGTGTGGTGGAGGATTCGTTGCCACCTGAGGGGAAGCTTGCGCTTCTCCAACTGCTCTTCTTTTAAATCTCGTATTGGCTGCAATGCAATCAGCTTGATTGCCTGCAATGCCTCCATGATTAATTACACAGAGCTCACCCTCTTCGTGATTTATCAGGGTAGAATCTGGCTGAGTTTGATTATTATTCATGCTGGGTTGAGCTGGAAACTCAAAAAATTGGGAAAAATCAGCAGCTTGGTTTTTTGAATTCTGAAAGAAATTCATCATGTCATTCGTATGGACAACTTGCTCTTGACCATGTCCCACGGTCGAATAGCTAGGTTGTTCCTGCACTAGATTGTTCTAAGTAGGAACCATGGCTTTAGATGATGAAGAGGGGCCTGAGTTATAATTTTGATAAGGCTTGGTTGTAGTGAGCTACCCTTGACCTTGGTTATAATTTTGAAAGGGGGGTCTAGGGGCATGGCCATAATTTTGATAACCCTGGTTTGGCTTGTTGCTTTGAGATTGCTGTCTTTTAAGGGCAATAAGTTTGTTTGACATGCTCTGTAACAGGCTCTTAACTTCATTAAATTCATTTGACAGAATGGAAACTGGCTTCTCAATGCTAGGCACAAGGGCTAATGTGGGCACAATGGTTTGTATAGGGGGCAGCATCTCTGGGAAAAGTGGCATGTTAGGCCTAGGAGCGATCTTTTCGGCTTGTACCAAGCAATTCTCAACTGCTATGGCGATGTCGTAAGCAGCTGGCAATATGTGCCCTCCCATAGATTGTATCATAACAAAAATATCGCTATTCAATGCTTTTAAATAGTACAAAAAAGCATAACTAGGAGTCGGCCTTACCAGGACGGGAATTCTATCCCAAGTTTTTTGAAACTGCATGTTGAAGTCCTGCATATACTCGTGTGGAACTCTTTTTATAGTCGTCAGCTGCTCAGCAAGAGAGAGGCCGTCACTTTTCTCCCCAAAACAACTAGTTAAATGGGTGCCCAATTCATTCCAAGAATGTATGGAATTTATAGGCAAGGTTCCGTACCAATCAAGAGCCTTCCCTTTCAGAGACAAGGCTAGCAGTCTGATGGCAATATTTTCTTCTGTTATATTGTGAATATTGCAAAGGTTGGCAATATTCTTGATATGCTCAACCACTGTAATAGGTCCCACTCCATTGAAAGAAGGCACATTTTTTAGAGCTATTCCTGGAATCAGATCATAGCGTGGGAGGTTTAAAGGGCTTTCACTGCGAAAAGCTGCAAAAGGCAATGCCATGGTCGGAACAGGCTGTAACTGTCGCTGAGCTGGGTTGGTGCTCCTAGCAACAAGTCTAGGAGGATTTACTAGTGGATAAGGGCGAGTTCTTTTAAACTTGAGCCTTTTAACAGAGTTTAAAGGTAGCTCAACGAATTCAAAAGGGACCCTTCTTGAAGCTGACCTTGTGGTAACCTTTGGCATAGAAGTTTAAGTGATTGGTCTTAAAATAAAGAACTAAGCTCTTACCAGTGGAGTCGCCAGATGCTGGAAATCTTTGAAATGACTATAGCAGGACCAGCATCAATCTCAAAATACTATTGCGTTAGAAACTGATAAAATTACTGTCCCACCAGGCGTGCCAAAACTATTGACGCTGGAAAGTGCACCCTGTTGGCAGGAAAATGGATTCCTGCCCTCTCCCCGCAACATGGAAACCCCTCTCTCCCCTGTGGGATGGAAAAGCAGGAGAGGAGAGTCTCTAGGTATGGGCTAGTTCCCTCTGATGTATCTTGCTTTTTTCAGGTAGCGCAAAAATATGGATATATAGATGTACTGGGGGGAATGAAAAGGGAGAAGAAAATGCATGAAAACAAATAGCCTACTCTAAAGAGGTGATACACCAAAAATGAAAGTGACCTTCCCACATCCACACTCAGGACCAAACAAAACATACATACACTCAGATTTGGCAGAAAAGACCAGGTCTCTGGGATGACAAGGAGGTTCTTATGAAAAGCATAGGAAACAGGGACTCACCAAGGTGCTGAGAAATACACACTGTAAGTGACCTCACCTGTTCTATACCTCCAAAATAGAACTCTACTCCTGACAGCAACAGACATTGGCACTTTGTAGATCACAGGTTTGCTGGTGTTGAACCTGTGAGAGCATCAAGAGACAATGACTGAACACAGATTAACATTCAAGGCATACTCTGCACAATCTGTCCAAATAGAGGTGAAAATTATCTTTTATTGATTCAGGTAGAAAATTTGGAGAGCTGTGCTCTTTATAAAATTGGAGAAGATCTTGATAAAATGACCAAGTCTGTGTATTTATATGGGAAGTGGTAGCCTTAGTCTTCATTGGGAAGAGAGAAAACACTATAGATGACATTGCAAGTCTACCAAGACCATGCTTGATGCCTCATTTTGCGTGCCAATCTTCTCCTCTGGCAGTTGGGCAGGGCTTTTCCTGTGTTTTGTAAGCCTTTTTTGTCGCCTAATGTTGTGGGCAGTAATTTTACCGCCCACTGTCATGGACTGCATGCAGGACTTTTGCCGATGTCGGCTGATTTACTGTCGACTGCAGCAGTTTTGCCGATGTCGGCTGAATTAGCTACCCAGCGTGGCAGTTTTGCCAACATCGGTCGATGTTGACGGCTTCCTTTTCTCCGTCGGCTACTTCATGTGGCAATTTTTCTGCCCATTGCTTGTGTGTAGGCGGTCTCTTTTTTCCCATCGATGTTGTGGGCGGTAATTTTGCCACCCATTGCATAAAACTTGAATTTTTGCGGGACTTAGACAATTGAACCGTTGACTTGAACTTTTTTTGTTGAACCGAGCATGATCCTGAAGATGGACTGCAACCCAAAATTAAATATCTTTGCAAAAGCAGGTGTAGAAGGTGACCAAAATTTTGCCAGAGGGGCAAAATTGGGTCAACAACTAGCTTCAAGACATCTTCTGGGTTAGTTCCACTAGCTCTGCTTGCCAAATTAAATAAACAAGAACACATTCAAAAGACAGACATAAGAATAATCTCCTAAAATGATACAAGCTACGACAGCACAAAGTTTGCAAACAACTTGCTTTCTCATTCAGATAAAATGATATGAACAACAATCTAAGCTCAAAGTCTCAGTATTCGCCTTTCAATTTGGGTAGAGTTTTTCTTTTGGTAACGATAAGATCTCCTTAGAACAATAAAAGAGATTACAATATATAGCAGCCAAGAAAGACTTGGCACTTTGTTTCATGGGGCAGCCCTTGTTGCATTCAATGCTTTGAATACGTCTTTAGTTCTATCAGGGGACCATGTTGGAATAGGGCAGCTGCCTTGACTATGGCATGTTAATTCATCTAATATGTCTCCTCCTAAGCATGGGTTGTCTGGTCTTCTTTCTAACATCTACGCAGCTGTCCAATTTGCCATTACTTCCAGGAAGAAAAATAGGTCACGTCCTTGATTTGGTGTGCTTCAAAAATCTAATTGATCCACTGTTTCACCTACTAGAAATAACTCCCCTAAAGATATTTTGGCCTTTCCCTCTTTCTGCTATGATTTGAGCCCTCAGGCTATCATTTCCCCTTTCTAGTTTTGTCTTTTCATGGCATTTGAGCTCTCAAAGCTATATCCTCAACCTTGCTGGCTCTTTATGCTCTTCCATCAATGGTTCTTCCCTTTAGCATTTTGGCCTTTAAATGCATTCAATTTTGTCATCCTCCTTAGCAATTCCTTCATGTCTTTCCCACTTGCTTTGGCTACTTTCTATTGATCTCAACAAATGACACATGGCATGTTCTACTGTGAAACAAGGGAGGACACGTGGCAGCATCCACTTACTTTATCAACTCACCTAGGGCCCACCACAGTCTTTACAAAATGAAAGGGAGAGACCGTGGATGTTGACACTTGGTGGCTTCTGTCAAGATTTTCAAGGGACATGTGGCATGTTTTGCGTAATCTAGCAATCACACAGATGATGACACTTGGAGTGCTCCGCTCTCAAGCTTTTTCCTTTTGGGCATTCCTTTAGTCAGGCTTATTTCCTTCAGACAAAAGTCTGAAGGAATTCCTTCAGGCTTTGCCTTAGTCATTTTCTAGTAAAAAATACTTCTGAAAGAATTCTAATGGCTCTTTCACTTAATAATTTCCTTCAGAGAAAAAGTCTAAAGGAAATGTTCCCTGTTATCCTTTGAACAAATCCGAAGGTATTCTATCTTTTTTGTCTTCTCTTTGACCCTTGAACCACTCTTGTCTGCCCTCTACAAGGGCACTTGCCTCTAGTTCACTGCCCTCTACAAGGGCATTTATTCCTTTGGCTTTGTGGCAGCCCCTTGAACCTACCAATTAAACCAACCTTGGTTCAATGGTTCAATTGGTTCAATATTTTTATTTGGCTAAGTCATTTTGATATTTTGAACCAAATGCGTTGAACCATTTGGTCGTTGAACTTGTTGAACTGATGAACCAAAATGGTTTAAGGTTCAATGGTTCAAGCCTTTATTTTTTGTTAAGTGTTCACAGCTATGGAACCTTGAAATGGTTGAACTTTGAACCTTGACAAAGCGCTTAACTCTTGCTGATGACATTGAACCTTTGAACCCATTGAACCCATTAAACCAAAATGGTTCAAGGTTCAACGGTTCAATGGTTCAATGGTTCAATCCTTGCTTAGAAGCTTGCCGATGAACATTTTTTGGTTGAACCAAGGTGTTGAGCCAATCCTGAAAATGACAAAGTGTTGGAAACTTTTTCTTTTGATTGAACTCACCTACAGAGCCTTTGAACCTATTGAACCTACTAATTTTAAGCATGATGATTCCATAGAAACATATCTGTAGAGTTCATAGTTTTAAGCCTGTAGAGTCCGTAGATTTCTAGAAAAGCTTTGAAAAATGAAGCACTTGAATGCTCGGAGTAATTTTTAAAAAGGGAAGAGATGATTTTGGTCTATTGAACCAAAATAGTTCATATGTTGTCCCAAAAATGAGTGATATTTTTGGGGGACAACAAATAGTAATTCCATTTAAATTTACTAGGGGCATAACTTCTACCCATTTATTAAAAAA
The DNA here is from genome assembly GCA_037957365.1 of Torreya grandis. NCBI lineage: Eukaryota > Viridiplantae > Streptophyta > Pinopsida > Cupressales > Taxaceae > Torreya > Torreya grandis. The sequence goes on along the minus strand of JARHVA010000517.1, from coordinate 3,764,802 downwards.
CTATATGGCATTAATGATGACTACATGATCAAATTGAGATCTTAGTAATTTAATAATGAGTTCCAATCCCCATATGTAAAATGGAAAAGGAGACTCCAAGTTTTGAATATTGGCTAGAGGAGATTGAATGATATCATCATGAAGTTAACAAGGATTATAATTTTTATTGAAAGTGATGGCATCATTTTCAAGAGTATGCTAGAAATATCCCATGCATAGGTATTTTTAGGTTGTAGTGTGTCTGCTAAAATCAACACTACAAATTCCCCCATCTTATTGCTCAAGGAGGATTGAATGAATTTCATATTGAGTAACACCATGGAGTAGGGTACCTTCATCACTATGATAATAAAGAATGTCATAAATAAGGACATATTTATATGTTTGCCTATAAATTTAATTATTTTCATGAGAGTTAGCCTCTGGAGGATAGGTATGACATTTGATAAATTGTATTATGTCTCTATACCATGAGATTTTTCAATTACTAAGAGCCTCAATGTGACAAATAAGATAATCATCTTTGGATGTTAAGCTATAATGTGATTTTCTCATATTGATGAGAAATTATGAATCATGAAGTGTTTGATGAGGGTGAAAATAGAAGTTGATGAAGTAAGAGAATCACCTATAATATTTTATTCTTGTGGGATTCATTTAATAGTTAACAAGGTGATTTTATTGGAACAAGTGAAACTAATTTGATGATTTGTGATGAGTTTTTCACTTTTACATTAGTAATCTCCACTGACTTGATGACATATGAGTTGTGAATCTTGTAAGGCATGCAATTATGTGATGTTTAAGTTAATAGTTGATTACATGCCTAAGATGTGGGATTATTATTCAACCATGTTATTAGTGACTTCTAATTTTAATAAAAAAGTTAGAGGAATAATTTTACCATGAGGGTTAGTTAAGATATATCCTTCCCCATCTCCGTTAAGGCATTTGTCTCTATCAAAGTGAAGGGTCCAAGTGTATTCATGCAAGCTAATTGCAACCTTTGGTAGTTATTTTATGATGACTTTAAGTTTGGGTTTGAAGGTGGAAATTTCAATATCTTCAAGGGTTTGTGCTCGAGATCAGAAGTGAAATTGTTGAAATAATATTTAAGAGAAATAGCTTGATTAATACCTTCAATGTATAGTATTTCTTCATTGGTAAGAGTGTCCTAAAGGTGATTACTAGTTGGTGTAGGTATGGCATCAAGTTTATTAGTGATCACTTGGCCTTTGATTGATTTTTGTGCAATTATTCTTAAGTTAAATTCCATTAAGATTACCATCCATTTTCTAGTTCTATCCCCCATAAGAAAGCTTTGGATAAAAAGTGATGAAGGGTGTCAGAATAGACAATGACATAGGTTTTTTGATAAATCATATAGTGTCAAATATATGTGGTTTTAAAATAAATAGAGATATAATCATGTTCCACTTTCATGTAATGGGTCTCATAACCTATCAAAGCATGAATAATTTAGTACATGGTATATGTTCTACCTATTTTATCTTGTTGAGTAAGCATTGCCCCAATTGATATGGGGTATATGAAGTATAAATTATGAGTGAACAATCATTGGAAGGTGTTTGAAGGTAATGAGGATGAATTGTTCATTCCTTCATGTTATTAAAAAATTTGGCATGCATTGGTCCATTCAAGAACAATACCTTTCTTAAGGAGTGAATTTACTAAATAGATATGGTATGCCATTTCGAGAATAAATCGATAGATTTTCTTAAGCTTTCAAAGATAGGTATGAATGTATGGAATAGAGTGAGGAATAAGACATTATTAAATATATTTGATTTTAGTTGGATAAACATAAATCCCTCATAGATAAACAATAAATCCTAAGAGTTTACTAGAAGTGATGCCGAAAACACATTTTTAAGGATTGAGTCTATCTTTTTATTCGATGAGTTAGTCAAAGATAATATCAAGATCATGAAGATAGTTTTTACAATGTTTGGATTTAAAAATAATATCATACACATAATTTTATACTATTTTATGGATGAGATCATGAAAAATATGGGTCATTGCATGTTTGCATGTAGTGCCAGCATTTTTAATACCAAAGGGAATTTTAATGTAGAATTAGGTTTTCCATTCAGTGGTGAAGGTGGTTTTATGTTGATCTTTAAGAATGATGTGAATCTAATTATATCTTGATAAATCATATATGGGAGATAAAATTGCATATCCAGCCATAAAATCAATAATATATCAATTGATTCTAAGTTGAGATTATGAAAGTTGATATAAATCCAAATTATCATGGTAGATTTATTTCAAATAGGAATACTATTGGATACCCATTCTAAGTAATCGACAAGTTGGATGCACTTAGAATGTAAAATCTTGATTATTTATTTATGGCATAGGGTATAAATATTAGGAGGAAATATGTGTTACTTTTGACACACTAATTTTGCATCAGGATAGGTGATGATATTATAGACAACGATACTAGCGTTAATACTAGACATGTCTTCATATGACCAAGAAAAAGATTTTATAACAAAAGATAATATATTTATCATATTATGTAGGATGAACTTGCTTAGAGATAAGAATGGGTCTAGGAGAGACCACGATGTTGTAATTTACTAAAATAATTTCCTTGATAAGCATGGCATTCCCCTCTTGAAAATGATATGGTGTTTAAGGAAGTTTGGAATTAGGATGTATTTTAGGATCGATGTTAGCAATAAAATTATTGAAGTAAAGATCATTTTTTTTTATAATGGTCAAGCTTATGGTGTTGGTGAGGAAGTTAAGGCTCTCAAGCATGGATTAATTCTAAGATAACTTCATTTTTTGGAATCATGGGTAAAGGTCCATAATCTTTGGCATCCACTTTAAGATATACAATCTTATCACCTTTGATATCAAACTTAGAATGTATTTGTCTCATATCTATAGAATTTACATATAAGATAAATTTAGGAGGTGAAGTAAGAGGTAAATATTTTTAACGTACAATATCATCCTAAATAATACACTTTGGGATAGAAGTGCCAGGTTAAATTGTATCATTTTATTTGATGAAGTTAATAGTTACAATAATGGTTTGATTGTATTGGGCTACCTAATAAATTATAATATGGATGGTGAATATGAGGGTATTTTATTAGCACTTGATGATACCTAGCCAATGAATTCTAGGACTAAGGTTGGACTATATCAGATTGGTTGATATATTCTAAAAATTGAGAGATAAATGAAACAGTATCAGGTTGGATGATAGTGTTTAGATTGTGTGGAATGGTATCAATATGGATGATTCTATCATATGTGGTAATAGTAAGGATTTATTAAAAAAACATGGAGTGTATACCAATGGTGGATTATCAAGAGGGATGTAAGATTTTATTTCTAACCCAATAACAATATAGACAGATGATATATGAATAACATGAACATCATGGTTAATGGCATGCATTTTGGATAAGGAATTTTTATAATGCATTATATCCAAGTCTTTTGATTGGGATTAGGACATAATTTATGCGTCACCATAATATGGAGAAAAGATACATGCATGATAAGTAGGTTGATTAGTGTCAGTAGGGATGCCAATATTAAAAATACCTATATTACCAAAAATTATGGTGAGAGGATCTTTAAGACCTTTGGAAACCTCATATTCATTACAAGTGAAATAATCTTGTGTGTAAGAGACTTCATGAGCGTTACATGGGGGAGTAATTTTAGTAGTATCATGAATTAGAGAAATAACCCTATCTCATTGAAGAAGAGAAGGAGGGAGCCATTCTAATATATAATGAGGTAAATAAACGGTATTACAAATGTTTTAAAATTTATTAGGTTCATCATCATCAGTATCTACTTGAGTGACATGGAGGTTAGGATGAATTTTGGTGAGCTTAGGAATAGGTGGACTACTAATATGAGTAGTTGTGGGCATGTAATATTGATATTTTGGATTTGGAATTTGAATGCTCCAAGGGTTTGGATTTACCTCATGCTTTTAATTTTTTCCATTATCAATAAATTTTATGTATTAGCTATCGAAAGAGATGATATATCTCATGCAATGAATCCAGATATGGCTTAAGATAATGTGGTAAGAGAGTGGAAGATATAGAACCATAATCGTGATGCATATAGTTTTGGGTCTAATGGTGAAAAGGAGAAAAATATAACCAAGAGGCTCTTGATTGGTTTTATTAAATCCAAAACAAGTGAATTGAATTTTCTTAAGGTTTTCTTTGGGGTTTCCAATTTTTTATAGTGGAAAAAGAGAGGTAAAATTAATTTTTAAACCTTCATCCACCAATAATTTTCTTAGTAAGGTATAATTGATTCCAATCTTAATGAATAACATTGGGTCATCAGATCAAAAAATAATTTCATCATTAATCATGCCTTCCTCAAGAAACTCTATGAAGGGTTTCTTAGAATAATAAAATGGATAAATGGTTTTAATATAATTAAATTTAATAACTATAGTACCTTTGAAATAGGTATATCGGAAACAATAGATGAGGGTTCTTTGATGTCTTGAAATTATTGCATAAGTAACTTGTGGTGATAAGGATAAGTTCTTAGCTTCCATAAGGGGAAATTATAAAGGCATATATTTAATCTCATATATATAATTCCATTTTTTTAGAGTAAAAACTATCATGATACTTAGGTTGATTAGAGATGATGTTCTTAGAAGGGATGGAAGAACTAGGTTGAGGCTCCAATTATAGATTTGGATCATTACTAGTGGGTTATTTTGAAGAGGAAGTAGGATTAGTTGTAGTATATTTAATAATTTAATCCTCACTATAGGGATTATTATTTTTATTCACTATTGGAAGTATCTAATTAGATTGGGGTGAATCATTTTCACAATAGTGACCATTCAATTTCATTTACCATTCCATGAAACATACATTCACATAAGAGATAAATGCATAAGCATACAAGTGAACATAAGAGATATGTGAGATAAAATATTTGGGAAAAAAAACCCATTGAACCATGCACATTTAATACTATCCTATAATTACAAGATTCAACATTTAGTGAAGCACTCACTTCACAAAGATCTCCAACCTCTACCTAGTTGAGTACCCACCCAACTAGTCTTTTGCAAGCTCTAACTTACAATGAGGCTCCAACCCCCTAGGAAACTAAGAAAAAAATAATATAAATTTAATATATGATCATATTTAACACCTATTATTTACTCTTAAACTGATTATTACCTCCTTTTTTTTACTCTTTCTTCTTCACTCTCACTCAAACAACCTCTAGGGCTCACTTGCTCAATATGCCTCTTGTAGGCTCATTAGGTCCATTAACCTATGTGTCCACTTCAATAAAATTTAAAATATATTAATGACTGATATTATTAACCCTCTAATGGTCCTAAATTACCTACCTATGCTCCTTTATTTATATATTTTCTATGCTTAAGTCCACATACTCTAAACTAGTCCAAATATGCCAATTAGACCTTGCCTTTATACCACACACTTCATATAACCTATATTGGTCAGACAATATCCTTAAAACAATTTTATAAAACTTAAAATAGGTTAATAAACACATTAAATATGATAACCAAACACTCTATATGTCAGTTATATCCTATAGAGGCTAAAACTCAATTAGGCCTAATAGAGACCTAATAGAATTAGCCCTTCTTCAAGGTACATGTTATCCTTGAACTCCTTGGACCATATTTATCTTTAAAAAATGATTAAAAAAATTAAAATATCAATTTAATATGACCCTCATAATCTCTAATTTGTTCCTTATTACTTGTAACTCCATTTCACACCTTGAACCTATCAATTAGGTCTACTCACCTTTTAGGCCTTCACACACAGAAAAGTCTATCTCTTATAACTAAAGCATAAAATCACTTTTATAAAAAAACCCACTTGAAAAAAAAAATTAATAAAAAATTAATTACTTCAATAACCTATTCATTTCCATTGGATTCCTTCACATAGGCTCCAATCATAAAAAATCACCTTTATAATAGGTTCACTTAGTTCTAGTCAAACATAGTCAAAGTACAATCAATCATCTTATCTATCCAAACTTGAATATGAACACAAAAGGAATTAAAATTCATTATAATTAACATTTTATAATTCATTACATCTTAAAACTCATTTTTTTCCTTATCTCAAGTCAAACAACTTCAAACTCACCTCTTAAAATTGACCACTCAGGCTGCCTATAGCCTTTAAAAGTAAAGTCATGAACAACTTGTTATTTTCACTTGAAAAAACACTTTAATAACACATAATCCACATAAATGGTTCATATTATGTCTATATATCATTATACATCATTTATATCTCTTGTTTTCGCATCAACAATTGGTATAATAAACCAATCTCTTAGACCACTCTCACACTATGCATACACAGCTAGACAAGCCTTTTTGGATTTCATGGTTAAATAACTTAACCTATTTATTCATATCCCATGAAAATTTTACGGTCTATTTATGTATCAAAACACAAAAATATTTCCATTTTATGTATCACCTCTTGTGAAGGGACCTCAAATACTTCATCTCACCTAGCATACCTGAAGCAGTCAAACTGGCCCAAAACACAATCAGTGAACATGACATCTAAAACTTTTTAAAACACTTAATTGATCTTAAAATTCATTAATTTTATCCTTAAAAATACTAATATAAAATAAAATCACAAATTTATGGAGGTTTAATATCATATTAGGAACACATGGATTAACTTCTAGAACACACACCTTCACAATTCATCTTACTCAAACAAGTCACTTTGTGAGCACCTTCTAGCCTATGTATGAGCACCAAAAACACTTACCAAAAAAGTGAAAAATAGTAATATGTATTTAAAAAATACCCCAAACCATTGGATCCATTCCTATTCATCTACACATCATCCCTAAATAGGTTCTCACTCAAGCCTAGTTTCTTTCACTGTTTTCACTCTTTATAGATTTAGCGATAAGATAATTTCCATGATAAAAATTGACACAGAGGATGAAAATTTTCAAAAAAAACTTAATGGTCTAAATAAAAATTCTTTACCTTAAACCACCAATGATTTTCATGTGTTTACCTAGTCAACCCTACCTGTAGTATCAAAATATTCATAAAGAAGCACTTTTATGTATCTTTTGCTCACTACCCTAACATAACATTATCACCATGAGGTTCTTGTAGGATTCCTATACAACATAAAATCATCAAAATTGATCAAAAAATCCATTATGAGCTAAAACCATTCACATCTTTCCAATCACTCCATTATGAGGGTTTAAAATCACAAAAACCTCCTTACCATCTTAACATTTGTTCATAAAGCTAAGGGCTTGGTTTCTCTACAAAATGATTCTAGAAGCTTCTTAGGACCCTTCCCCAACTACTCCAAATGGATTAGGTCACCATGCAAAATTTACACGTGCCAATGAGCATCTCAACTTCCTTCTCAAGCTCTTCATCTCTTCATTCTAAGCACTCAAGAAACTTTAAAACCACTCTTAGTTATTTTATTACGAACTTATGACTTCAAAATTGGTATACACCTCCAAGAAAACATAATAGATCTCTATCAACACTCACCTTTTCCATATTGTACTTATAATTGATCAACCGATCTCATTTATTTAGGCTTACCTAGGCTTGCATACCCTTGAGATCACCAAGACACTATTCATGCACCTTTATCTTCATTCCTTGACCTATACATACATAGATACACTAGATAAAACTTGGTATATCATGAACAAAACTCACATTAGCTCAAAATTCACCAATCTTGTTTAAACTAATTCATTAGGCTATCTAGGGTCATAAGGCTAAGCCTGGATGTAAGCCCTTAGTGATGCCTTGCTATTGTAACTCACTCTTAAGAGTGATGAATTGACTCTATACTTCATACACATGCTCCAAAATTACCATGTTCAATCTAAATCTCATGATATTCTATCTTATCTCTATCTTGTTTCTACAAGCCATCACCATGCCTAAGTAATGAACTCTCTTCAAGTTTCCTTATTACCAAACCACCTTGATCTTTTACAAGACCACTCTTATAGCTTAAAAAAATATCACTACACATGAGAATATCTTACAATCCTATCATATCATTCTTCATTAATCAATATAACTCAAACCACATGGATCACCTATCAAGCACACAAGGCCTTCTTATCACTTCATGATATCATCTTTAATCAACCACCACTTTATCATTACCTTTGACATCAATAACAACAATTTTTCCAACAATATCCCCCTTTTTCATTTATTAAAACCTCATTTTCTCCTTCTCCCCCTTTGACATTAATGACAAAGTGGACTAAATAGAAACTAAGCTCCCCCTAACATCATACATGCATTCAAATATACTTTAGGTGGTCAAGATACTCACCTACCTTTGATGCACATGGATGAACAAGTATTCCTCCTATGACATACACATCTTTTTAATCTTATTCATGTAACAAACATATACCTTCTTATTCTTTTACTAGGTAGTTTGTCTTTAGATTCTAACTCACTCTTGCTTACCTGATCCTTGGACCCATTTACTTACAAATCTCACAAGCTTCCTTTATTCATGCATGAATATTTGGTGCATTTTCAAAGTTTTGACTTTGTTTGATCAAGTCATCATATCAACATTTTGTGACTTATCTTTTCATATCTATAACAGACTTCTCCACATGGGCTTATGAAACATAGTGCTTCTTCAACCACTTGACTACAACCTAGGAGCAATGGTTTTGTCCTTTCATGACTAATTTAATATTCTTAAAAAAAATTCAAACTTTATGAGTTAACTACCCTTAACTCTATGCTTCACCTAGATTGTGACATCTTCAACATGTCTTCTTAACGAACTAGGTCTATAAAACAACTCTTCAAACACTATTTACATAGTTAATACCCTCATGGGAACACAAAATAGGTTGCATAACTTCATTGGATCTAGTAGATACCAAAATCAAATAGTTTTATCTCCTCAATTAACCACCAATGAGACTCTATGGCCCATCTCTTTAACACTTTATTAGCCCTCATACTTCCAATAGTTCTTATGAAGACCTACTATGAATAAGTTCACTCTTTCTTGCTTAACTTTGTCTTCTTAGATCGATTTGAACATCTGAAGTAAGCATGGATAAATTTAATATGGATCTCATAACAACAAACAAATTCTCTTTAACCTCCACAATCCATCATGGCTTAGAACTTCTTCAAAACACTTTTATGGAAACGCACAGTCATATAATTCTGAATGAGAAACTCAAAACTTTAATCACCTTCAGATCACTGTTATCTTCATGGCATACACAAATTTTTATCTTGACTCTTATAAAACCATAGAAAATAACTTTATACCATAATTACGTTGATCTTGAAGACCAATCTTCAACTCACAATCCCTTATCCTGAACTTGTCATTTTGGACACTACCTTGCACTCAAACATGCATCACAAGCATAATGACTATTGAAGGAAAATTTTCATAAGATCCACCTTGATAATTTTTTTAACTTGGATTTTCACCCCTTGAGTATATTCCTAGCTATCCTCATCCAATTGGCACAATGGAAACATATCTCTTGATGTGGGTAACAATTTATTGAGATGAATCTCTAGAAGGGCTAGTTCCCTTTATGCATTCTTTGAAACACTTTCTTACCTATAAAATTTGCATGAAAAAGGTTAAAAATACAAAATAAAAAAAGTAAAGGTGATTAACCAATATTAAATTTCCTCCTATTGACTTAACTTATACTACTTAGAGCTAAACAAAGTTTCTTTTATAGAAAATTCACAACTCAAAATGGATTGTCACATCAATGTTTCATATGTTGGGTTCAAGAGGTAATTTAATGTTTAGGAGGGTAATGGATGATTAATTTACGTAATAAATTCATGAAACACTTATAAAACACACATACACTTAAAATAGAACACTAACAAAGACCTACAAAAATTACTCTTCTGCACATTTGGTAAACAATCAAGGATAACATACTAGAAAATATGACCTTCTACTAGAGAAGACCAATAAAATTGAAATAACACTAAATTGTAAAAAATTTAAGTAGGAAAATTTACATTTTTTATTAATTTAATATACATTAAATTTTTTTAAAAAATTAGGGTTTCACCAACAACTAACAGAGGCTACTAAAAAGAGCCAAAAGAGTCAATATTTATAGCCTTTGAGAGAAGAACAAGACAAGGGAATTCTAAAGGTTACTTGGACACTTGTAAATCTGAGAAAGGGGGTTAAAATTTCATGATAAAGAGATATGGAATGAACCATGTAATTTTATGATGACCAAGTGTCCATACAAGTCATGAAACTTATGAAAAGTGGCATAAAACTCCCAATCCTAGCTCAAAAAACTACTTTCATGATTTAAACCTATTTGAACATCCCAAAACTAACTAGGGATAGGTATAATTATTATAATGAGATGTAAGGCCTTTAGGCATGCCTCTCCATTCATTGGTTTCATTCCTACTCATTTGGAAACTCTTGGAAGGAAGCCATCACTACCTGCAATCTAAAAAACTCTTTTTTCAGTCACCCCTCACCCTTGTTTTCAACATTAGCTTTATTTTTCCATTAAAATACATTGGAGGGAGTGAATGACACTTTTAAATACTATCCATGTCCTTATACTTCTTAGGTACACCTTAAAATTCTCACACTTAGAGATTTCACCCTTTTCACCCTTGTATGCACTATGCTAGTTTTGACTAGCTGAGATGAAAGTTATTGTTTAAATAATTATAAGATTTTATTAGGAATGAAATGACCATGAGAGGTTATTAAATTTATATATCATTCCTCAAAACTTTATTGCATCTTATGAAACCTCCTATAACCTGTAAAACACAAAAATGGTCAAAAATAACCTATTTTACACATTGTCCATATAATTCATCTTGGTGGGAGATAACCTAATGGAGTCCTCTAAATTTTCCAACATATTTAATTTCCAAACTATGTCATTAGGACAGCTTTCTAAGCTTTTTTTCTCCATTAGGTCTTGACTAAGGGTTTAGTAGGGTTTTAGGCAATTTTTGGTCTTAAACTTTGTTCATAAACATTTGATGTTGGGCCTACCACTAAGGTCCATAAACTTGATGATAAGGGACCCTGATAACCCCTCCAAATACCTTTGGTTCCCATGCAAACCATTAAAGGAAAAGTAAACAGTTGAAGACACCCAATCGAGCTTATTTTTACCTTTCTTGCATGGTTGTACTCTTTCTAGGATAAAATTAGCTTTCCTGTAGGTTCCTCTGCATAGCACAAGTTCAAACATGTCTATTTCCACCTCCTCAACATTTCTCAATCAACTAGATATCCCTCCAAGAGTTATAAATGAATATGGACCCCCAATTGGTTCTTGGTCCCTTGAAGGCCTAAAAAATTTAGCATATACTTTGCAAGTTTGAGCTACTTGAGCTGATATTTCATGTTTTTGATGGTATCTCATGATTATTAATGCTTCATTAAAACTTTTATGATCACCACACAACCTCCCAATCACTCTTCTTCTTCCTTTTCTCTCATTCACTAACTAGGCCTAGTGAAAGCTTGCCTAGTTGGACTGTGTATAGGGCATACTTGGGTCATATTGGGAGTTCTGAGCATAAATTAGTGTTCCTTATCATCTATTTTACTTACATACACCTCATTATATTTTTATTTATGTTCTCAAATCTATATATCAATCCCTTTTCCCAATTTGTACTCACTAACTTGTTTTACTAAAACCTGATTTTCCTAGACTGGCTAACCTTTGAGACAAAATAGTGAGGTATGACCCTCATCCCTAAGGAAAATGGGTATTTTTGGAGTTTTAAAAAGTATTGGGTATGATTTTTACCATATGTTTTATCTTTATTATTTTATTTAGGTGTCCAACCATCTCAAAATGCCCCAAAAAGGCCTCTAAAAGCTCATTTTCTTGTTTTTCCCTCAAATCCTCCTAAGAATGACCTCTCCAAACTAAAACAATGATTCTAAGTTTTTTATATATTTTCCTTATTATCAATTAATTATTATTAATATTTTCATCCTTCCATAAAACTTCTCTTCAATGGATTCTTCATATTTACTTATTGAGCAAACATGGTTTCCTAACCTACAATATGGATTGTTGCCCTTTAGCCAAGTAAGGAAGGTAGATGGTCATATTTTAAGAGTATTTGGTTTATGAACACACTTTTTTATTATTAATAAACCACTTTTCATAATTTATAATCCTCTTCCATCTCCCTAGACAAGTTTATGTCTTACCTTGCTTTCACTAGCTTACACCTTATTATAGGTGTTTACAAGGGTTTTATGGACCTATTTAGGTGTGTATTATCCATTATTTATAGCTTATGAAATCACAAAATCTTCATTGAGGTAGTCACACATTAATTCATCAAGTCAAACCTTCTATTTTTCCTTCATATGAACTTTTAGTTACAACTGATTGAGTTTTCCCAAGATGACTGAGAAACCTTTAGTCTAACTAGTGAAGGTGTATTATGGGCTTCAACTAAGGTCATTCATGATGTTTATAGGTATCTCTTTGAATCCCTATAGCTCAAAATTTTCATTTTTGAACTAGTAATCTTCTTTGAAGGTCTAAAGACATCACTTTAGCATCCATTTAGGGTCACGATCCTAACTAAGATACTTTGCCCTATTGTAGGTCTTGCCTATAGGTGTTTATGCTTCTATTTGGCTTGTCCATGATGTTAAAAGACTCCTATTGAAACCAATTGAGGTCACACAACATTATTTTCCTCTTTAAATTAGTCTAAGTATCCTACAACCACACCTACACATTCATGCTAGTTTACTTCTTATTGACTAAGACACTCTACTTTTATTGATTCCTATAGGTGTTTATTACTTTAAATGAGTTTGGTTATGATGATTTAGAACCTCCCTTAAACCACTTTTTCTCACAAAATTCATGATTAATTATGCACTCATCTTTGAAATCCCTAAATCATCATGTGGGTATCAATATTTGGGTCATTGTTCTATACCCTTCTATAGGTGTGTATTCTCATACAAGGGACACCTGTAGACACTCATCAAGCTTGGAAATCATGCATCAACCTTATAGTGATGGTATCCATGTCATTTATATACTATTCCATCTTTTGAACCATCTTATCCATGATCATTTTTCCTATTTTATTCTTTATATGCTAAAATACCATTCAAGCTTTTATATTTGTAGACATTATTGCAGGATTTCAATGTGTTTTAGGGAAACTTTGAGGTATTCAAATTCCATCTTGCATTGAATTTCTCCTTCCCACCTTTGGCAAAGCTATTATCTACACTAGAAGCTATAAGATTAAAATCTTTAGATAATTTTAAATCCTTGGCAAGCATGTTATGAGGGGTCCACAAAAACCCCCTTGAGCTCTATTTTGACCTTTTAGGGAAAGTTTCCCATAATTCAATCTCTTGTCTCTTCAACATGATTACACACTCTTTTGTCCCTTTGATAGTTCAAACAAGTTTGAAATAGTAAAATTACATACTATAAACCAAAATAAGGCTTCCTCCATGTTTCAATCCTTCACACAAGAATCCTCAAGGATCTACTGGTACACCTATAGATGAACATTCTTACACACAGGCAATGCTTCTTTAGTTGTCATAGAATAAGTTGAATGTATTGACAATTATTTTCAATAGTTCAAGGCATACCTTAATTCCCTCAGATTAACTTTTCATATCTCAAAAGAATTGAAACCAATACCAAGGCTTTGATGACATCATCATGAGATGTTTGTATGTGAAAATGAGATAAATATGGATAGTGAGTGTGGAAAAGAGAAACAAGGTGGACAAAAAGGCCTAATGAGCAACCAAACTCATTTTCAATTTCTTCAAATGCATGATTTAAAACAAGGAAACATTAATACAAGTTCCAAAACATCCTTCCAACATGAAAATCAATTGCAAACATCTAGAATAGAGCAATCATGAGCATCAAATGACTGTTTTAGCATGGTGAATGAATTTGTGAACACACTTACACCTTTTCCAAACATTTCAATGAAATATTTCCATGATGGATTTAAAAACTGATACACCATGAATACAACTCTAGGAACAAGATGAACAAGCCCATATGTGACTGCAATTGAGGTTAGGCATGGAGATGACAATGGAAAATGACAAGATTACAAGCTACCCAAAACATGATATGGTGAAACTAAAAAATTTAATGAGGTATTCGTATGACCATGATACTTTTGTAACATCATTACCCAACTACATGAGACCCTTATAGGAGAACAACACTCTAAAAATAAGAACCTTGACTAAGACTGCACATGGTGACACCCTCATATATCATGGACTAATTTTCTAATCCAAACATTATGAAACATGAAAATAAGAATGGATAACATCTAAGGAGGTATCCACCATCTTATTTAACAAACATAACCAACTATTTCATATGTATTTGACCAAAATGAAGCAAAACCTATAGGGTGCATGAAATAACTACCAAAAAATTACAGTCAACTTCATGAGGATGTTTCATGAATCAAAAGCCACCATTATTCAAAATATTTATATTTAAATTAAGGTATTTTAGTTTAATACAACATTCTAGATGCATTTGGCTTGAAACCTATTGAGTTGTCCGTACTGAGCAAAAATTTGAAGGTCACTTTTGTGTGTCTAGAAAACCAAGAAAAGAGTAAAATGGTTTTGAATTTAAAATGAAAATTCCAAATAAAAATAAATGTATAAATATATTTTATCAAGATTAAGAGGCCTTCTATGATCTTTTCCCATGTGGCACACGTCCCCATGGGCCGTGCAAGTGCCATTTTCTCCTTTTTCAATTATTTCTTGGATTTTAGTTAAGGAACCTACAATATTTTGATATAAATGAAATACTTGATAGTTAAACTGACCTATTGGATAATTATAATAAAAAAGGACATGTGTGAACCTTGTAAATTGTGCTACTTGCATTAATGAACCTTAAAATCTCATTAAATGACCCAAAATGACAAATTAGCTAATGAAACCATGATTAAGGCTATAAATGCATTATATAACATTAATTGAACTATAATATAACCTATTAAAAAGGTTTATACCCCTAAACATCTAAAAACCCAATATTTTTACCTATAGGGGTCCAAGTTTGACCTAAAAGTTAAACTTGGTCAACAAAATGATGACTCATAGGGGTAGCATGCCTACTATACTAAAGACCAATAGCCTTATCCTATCATGGGCCAAAGGATTCAATGAGTTATTGAAGACAAATAGCAAGTAATTTCTTGAAACACACAAAACAACCATAACACACCAAACAAACATAAGATAAAGCAAGACACAAACAAGACTCATAGATGTGCATAAGCACTTAGGGAAAATAAGTAAAACAACAACTATGTACAAGGAGATAGGAGAACATTAATATCAATGTTTGAGATATATCCCATTGACTGGGATATGAAGCTCCTCTCCATCCAACTTCAAGAGTTAGAAAACATTGTGTTGCTTACATTAGGTGATAACATAAGGGCCACTCCACAAAGCATCAAACTTTATGTGTCTTTCAAGTTTATCCTTATCTTCATCCCAATTTAGAATAATTTCCCCTTCTTGAAATCTTCTTTTCATGGCCTTCTTGTCAAATTATCTCTTTGTTTAATCTTGGTGAGCTCTCATAGTTTACGTAGTTTTATCTCTTGTCTCTTCAAGCTCCATCAACTCACACAACTTGACTTCCATGATTTCATTCTCCATCAACTTCAGTTGATAAGAGAGATCCAAGGGTGGTAACTCAAGTGAAATAGATATTCTATCCTCTCTCCCATAAACAAGTATATATGGTGAATTTTCAATTGCTTTTTTTAGGGTGATCCTATCAGCCCAAAGAGTTGTCTTTAACTCAGAATGCTAAGTTCTCTCGTTCTCCTCCATTATCCTTTTGATAATCCTAATTATATTATTATTAGTAAACTTAACTAGTCCATTCCCTTGTGGATAATAGTTGGAAGAAGTACTAATATAAATGCCATATTTCAAATCCCATTCACTTGTCTTCATTCTAAGGAAAGCCAATGCATTTTTTGAAATTATTGTTGAAGGAACCCCAAAACTTGCCACTATGCCTTCATACAAGTCCAAAACTAAACTTTCATTTGCAACCTTGAGAGCTATAGACTCCACCCATCTTGTAAAGTAATTTATAGCAGTCAACACCCACTTGTGACCAACACTAGAAGGTGGGTTGATTATGCCTATGAAATCTAGACCCCATTGCATAAAAGGTTGGTCAACTTGAATTGGATGAAGAGGCAAGGAAATAAGATTTTGTTTACCATAAAAGAGAGCACCTTTTTGACACTTCCTTACCCAAGTATGGGTGTCTTTGAACAAACTAGGCCAAAAATATCTAGCTCTCATAATCTTAGCAGCTATAATTCTTGGAGCAAAGTGACCACCAGTTGGTCCATCATAAAACTGAAGCAATAAATTCTCAACCTGATCTGATTCAACATACCTTAATAACACACCTAAAAATTCATTCCTAAATAACACTCCATCAATAATCACATAAGGAATAGATTGTAATCTAAGGTACCTTTTTTTAGCTCTATCTAGACCTTGTGGACACTCACCGGTTTGAACAAAATGGATCATATCTTGTGTCCAACTTCTCATGGATGAAGTTGAAACTATTATAGGGTCATCATGAAGTGATTAAAAAAAAAAAAAAAAAAAAAATTCCTTAAAATCTAAATCAAGGTGCTCGCATAACCCCTTCCCTTTCACTAGTTTGGTTGTCTTGATTTCTACATCATACTCCATCACTTTTGTGATCCAACCAACCCTTTTTTCATTCAAATATTTTCTCAAAAGGAAATATTTGACACTATAATAAGGTACCAATATGTGAATATTTGTTTTATATAACATATGCCTAAACTTATTTAGACTTCAAACAACTGAAATTACTTTCTTCTCAACATAGGTGTATCTTACCTCATAGCCCTCCAAACCTTGAGTAAAGAAGGTAATAGTCTACTCCAAGTTCTCTTCATTTGATTGAGTAAGCTTGGAAAAGATTACCTCCTCATTTCCAAAGTTATAAAATTTTAATTCCTTTGAGAAATTAGGACTTACAAGAGTTGGAGCTTGGGCAATGGCTTGTTTAATCTCTTCAAAACTCTCCTTCCTTCTTCTTGTCCAAGTGAACACTTCATATTTACTTAACATAGAGGTTAGTGGCTTGAATAAATTATAAAAATAAACAATTAACCTCCTTATGAGATTAATTTTACCAAAAAAAAAATTCAAACCTTTCTTGTGTTTGGGCAAAGCCAATGCCAAGATTACACTCACCCTTTTAGGATCTATAGATAGGACCTTCTTTGAGATAATGTATCCTAAAATTTTACCTTCATGGATAGAAAACACACATTTCTTTCAGTTAAGAGATATTCCAAAATCTATAAATCTTTTGAAAAAATTTCTAAGGTGATTCAAGTGATCCTTTGCATCCTTAGAAAAAAATGTGATATCATCAAGATACACAAACATAATGTCATTTACCAGTCCTTGAAAATCCATATCCATTCCAAGTTGAAATGTAGCTCCAGCATTATACAATCTAAAAGACATTTTTCTATTATCATATGTACCCCATTTGATACTAAAGGCTATCTTATATTGATCACTTTCTTTCACCAAAATTTTAATATACCCAAAATATCCATCAAGGAGAGAAAACCTTTCACTGCCTGCCACAACTTGTAAAATTTGCTCCATAGAGGGGAGAGGATTATGGTCCTTCAAGGAAACTCAATTCAAGTCTATAGAATTAACACATAACCTGAATTTCCCATTCTTCTTCCTAATAAGGACTAAGTTTTCCAACCAAGAAGAATGCTTAATAGGAAAAATGATTTTGGACACAATCAACTTAGTAAGCTCCTTCTTCATAAGAGGCTCCATCTTAGGATTGACTAGCCTTTGTATTTTCTTGATAATCTTAGCATTCTCATCTATCTCTATGGTATGTTGAGCTAATTTTGGATCAAATCCCTTTAAATCACTATATTCCCATGCAAAGACATCAAAAAACTCATTTCATAACTCAATGAAAGCATGTTTTTCTTCACTAGTATATACCTTCTAAAGTGCAATCAAATTATCCTTGAAGGTTTGTACTTTATCATAGTTTTACTGATTAGTAGACATTCTTACCTTCTCTTTCTTCAAATGATCATCATAATTGAAGATAATTTCAAGTGTGACTAAGCTTTAGGAAGTTTTTTTGACTTTAATTGTACAATCTGCCCTCCATATTGTTATTGTAGTTTGGATTGATTCTTGGAAGAAAATTCAACTCCCTCTTGTAAAAACGTGCTAGTTGTTGGTCACTATCAAACACTTGCCAATTAGTGACATTATCAAGTATAGAGGGCCTTAAAATCACCTTGAGATGTGTCCAACCTATCAGCATGTTTGTTGTCCTCTCTTGGGATAGATTGGATATTCAATGCTTTGAAATCCTCCACAATATCCCACACTCTATGATTACAGGACTTAAGAAAAGAATTCTTAGTCAAATTTTGGCCTCTTACTTGGTTCACAACTAACTCACTATCACCATACACTTATAAATCTTTCACACCTCTTTTCTTAGCCTACTCAAGGCCATGAATGAGGGCCTGATATCATGCTAGATTACAAGTACAAGAAAAATGAAATCTGAAAGTGGAATGGTACCTTTCTTTGGATGGAAAACCAACATTTCTCCACCACCTACCCCAACTTTGATTCTAGATCCATCAAAGAATAGTTTCCATAAACCATCCATGTCTTCACTTGAATTCATCAAGTTTGTCATGAAAGAGTTTCTCCTCATGAATGTAATACACTCCAAGACCATCCTCCTCTATGAATTTGTAAGGATCATGCTCACAATCTCAGCTCACCATTCATCTAGATACAAATCAGAAACTCCATCAAGAGAATAAGTCAGAGATTGGTCCATGTGAAGTTCTTCCTCATTAAAAATTACAAAATTGACATTTACAAATTTAGAAATGTAGGGATATAGATGATTGTGATTAACAGGCTCTGATTTAATTTTTACTTTAGTGATATACTTTGTCCTAAAAACCATATAGGAACAATTGGATGTTAAGTATCCACCTATATTAGCTATAAACTCTCTTGACAAGAAAAGAGTAGCAAAGTATGAAGGTAAATCTGACAAAACCACATCATGAGGGATAGAAAAAGTAGGACAAGAATTTAAAATCATATTTAAATTCTTGACTACTCCCAAGGTCTTTTTTGGTGATCCATTCAATTGTAGGACTCTTTTAGCCATTGGTTCATAGTTGAGGCCTAGTTTATCCGCTATTGATTTGGGCATAACTAAATTACAAGACCCACTATCTATGATGTAATTGTGAATTAAGCAATCAATAATTATCAAGGATAAATAAAAATGAGGATTCTTATCATTTTTCTTCACTTGTTCATCAATGGGCTGAGTTCCATTCACCAAAACAACATTCTCACTCCTAGCTAATCCAATTTGTTTACCTAGTCTTTATAATTCCTTTTAAAGCATGTCCTTTTGTCTCAATATTGTCAATAAATCCAACAAGTAAATATTCATATTTAACTTCTTCATTTGGTCCACAACATTGATAGAAGGATTGTTCACCTTGAAAGGCTCTTTGGAAGCAATAGTACCTTATGGAGAAGCTTGTGAAGGTGGATGTGTAGGAGAAAGCCCTACATTCTAAAACTTTTGATTTTACTACACCTTAGGGGTTGATTTAGACCCATCCACCATTAGAGATGATGTAGGAGTCAAAACAAGTCCTTTATTATCCCCTTGTGTCTCTTTAACAACCCTCTTCTTAGATCTACTGTTAAAAGCCATATTAGTATTCACATTACTTGGATTTCCTAAATGGTTGATAGCATAAAAATCTCCCTCCAAATGATTTATAAGAGTAAAATCAGATTATGTTTTCCTATTTTCCATTCCACTTTTCATTCAATTTTGCATTGGTACCTCAAAAGTGGAAACTCGAAATGCTTGACTACCTTGCATTTTCATGGATTGACTAGGCATTTCATTGGCATATGTAACTTGGCCTTGATTTTGGTCATAGGAAGGATAGCATGGTTTTTATTGAAAAAATCTTTTTTGAGTGGTAATAATAGCCTTGGAACATGATCGGTCATTAGGATTATAACTTTGGTAAGGTCTATCTTCAGTAATTTGACCTTGTCCTTGAGCATTACCTTGAAAAGGAGGCCTATTTATTTGCCCAAACTGATTATAGGACTGGTATGGCCTATAAATTTGAGATTGCTTCCTTTTGATGGAAACCAATTCATTAGTGACACTTTGCATCAAAATTTTAACTACATGGATCTCATTGGTAGGGCAATGGTAGACTTTTCTTAACTATTAGGCAAAGGAGCCAAGGTAGGTAATGCAACTTGACTAGGAGATTGTAAATCAGGGAATAATGGAATTGGTGGTCTAGGAGCTACCTTCCCTACTTGAACAAGATAATTCCTAGCATTAATGGCTATGTCATAGGTATCAGGTAGTGTATTCCCACCCATGGATTGGATCATCATGGCTATATCACTATTAAATGCTCTTAGATAATACAAAAAGACATAGTTTGGAGTAAGTCTCACAAGGGCTAAGATCCTACCCCATGTATTTTGAAATATAGTGCTAAAATATTACATAAAATATTGTAGATCCCTCTTAATAGTGCTCAATTTCTCAGCTAGTGATATATGATCACTCTTCACTTCAAACCTATTAGATAATAGGTCTTCTAGTTCATCCCATGAAGCAATGAAATTATGAGCTAGAGTCCCATACCAGTCTAAGGATTTCCCTTTAAAAGACAATGCTAATATCTTGATGGTTACATTCTCTTGAGTGATGGTATGGATGTTTCAATATTTTTCCATGTTCTTAATATGCTCAATGGGAGTGGTAGGACCCTCTCCATTAAAATATGGAACACT
Organism: Torreya grandis; assembly: GCA_037957365.1. Classification (NCBI taxonomy): domain Eukaryota; kingdom Viridiplantae; phylum Streptophyta; class Pinopsida; order Cupressales; family Taxaceae; genus Torreya; species Torreya grandis. The sequence goes on along the minus strand of JARHVA010000517.1, from coordinate 3,743,713 downwards.
CTTAAGGGATACTCTAGGAATTTGGTCATATTGAGCAAGATTCAAAGGAGATGATCTAGTGAAATCTACAAAAGGAAAAGGCCTCTACATATTGGAATGTGGCTTATGTGTATTAGGGGTTAAGCTAAGTATAAATTTGAAATTCTTAAACACCAGCTCTCTTGAATAAGGATGAGTATTCACAAACCTAAATCTCTTAGCAGTATACAAAGGCAATTTCACAACTAAAAATGTACACCTTTAGTAGCAGACCTAGTGGTCACTTTTATCATGTAAATTTAGCACTGATCATCAACCAAAGAGTTTAAAAATTTAGTGGAGTCACCAAGTATTGAATGTACATGTTCTTGGAGCTAAAACTATACCAATACCAATACCAATCTTGGACAATCTTCTATGACTTAGAGTCCCACCGAGCATGCCAAAAACTGATGTCACTTAGAGTTTTATCCCATGAGGAGATGCCTAACTCTCCTCATCCAAGTGGCATAATGGAAATATCTCTTTTTTTGGGTAATAATTTGTTGAGATGAATCTCTAGAAGGGCAGTTCCCTTGATGCATTCTTAGAAACACTCTCTTACCTATCAACTTTGCAAGAAAAGGCTTAAGAAGACAAATTAAGAAAACTAAAGGTGATGCACCAATATTTAATTTACTCTTATTGATTGAACCTATACACTTAGAGCTAAACAAATATTCTTTCACAAAAAACTCATAACTCAAGATGGATTATCACATCAATGTTTCATATGATAGGCTCAAGAGGTAATTTAATGTTTAGGAGGGTAATGGATGATTCCTTTGTGGAATAAAATAATAAACCACTTATAAAACACACATATACTTAAAATAAAACACTAAAAAAGACCTACAATAATTACTCTTCTACACATTTATGAAAAATCAAGGATAACATGCTAGAAAAGATGACCTTCTACTTGACAAGACCAACATTATTGTAATAACACTCAATTGTATACCATGTAAGTAGGCAAATTCACTTTTTTTATTGCTTCAAGAGACATTCAATTACAAAATTGGCTAGGGTTACACCATAAACCAATGAAGGTTGCTAAAAAGAGTCAATATTTATAGCCTTTGAGAGAAGAGCAAGACAAGGGAATTATGAAGGTCATTTGGAAACTTTTCAATTTAATAAAATGTGTTACAATTTCATGAGAAAGAGGTATGGAATGAACCATGTAATTTTAGGAGAACCAAGTGTCCATAAAAGTCATGAAACTTATGAAAAGTGGCATAAAACTCTTAGTCCTAACTCAAAAATTGCCTTCATGATTTGAACCTATTTAAATGTCCCACAACTAACCAGGGATAAGTTTGATGATTAAAATGAAATTAAAGGCTTTTAGGCATGCCTCTCCATGCATTGGTTTCATTCCTAAGGAAGCAATCATTGCCTATAGTCTAAAAAACTCCTTTTTCAGTCACCCCTCACACTTGTCTTAAAAATTAGCTTTAGTTTTCCATGAAAATACATGAGAGGTAGTGAGTTACACTTTTCAATACTATCCATTTCCTTAGACTGCTCAAGTACACCTTAAAAAGCCTCACACTTGGAGTTTTCACCCTTCTCACCCTTGTGTCCACTATGCCAGTTTTGATTAGCTGAGATGAAGGCTATTATTTGAACACTTTGAATTTTTCCATGGTATGAAATGACCATGAGGGATTAGAACAAGTCTATATCCTTCCTCCAAACATTATTACATCTTTTGAAACCTCTTAAAACCTAAAAAACACAAAAAATAGTCAAAATACCCTATTTTACACACTATCCATACAATTTTTTACAGTTCATCTTGGTGGGAGATAGCCTGAGATATTCCTCTACATCATCCAATATATTTCATTTCCAAACTATGTCATTAGGATAGCTTTCCAAGCTTGTTTTCTCCATTGGGTCTTGACTAAGGGTTTAGTAGGGTTTTAGGTAGTTTTTAGTATTAAGCTTTGAAATTGGAACTACCAATAAATTCCAAAAAATTGATGATAAATTAATTTTATAACCCCTCTAAATTCATTTGGTTCCCATTCAAACCCTGAGAGAAGAAATGAACACTTGAAGACACCCCATCGAGCTTGTTTTTGCCTTTCTTGCATGCTTGTACTCTTTCTAAGATAAAATTAGCTTTACTTTAGGTTCCTTATCATAATAAAAGTTAAAAAATGTCGATTTAAACATCCTCAACATTTATTAATCAACTATATATCCTTTCAAGAGTTATAAATGAATATGGACCCCCAATTAGTTCTTGGTCCCTTGAAGGCCTAAAGGGTTTAGCATGTACTTTGTATGTTTGAGCTACTCAAGCTGATATTTAATTATTGGGATGATATATAATGCTTATTCATGCTTCATTAAAACTTTTAGGATCACCACATAACCTCCAAATCACTCCTCTTCTTCCTTTTCTCTCATTCACTAACTAGGCCTAGTGAAAGCTTGCCTAGTTGGACTATGTGTAGGGCAGATTTGGATAATATTTGGAGGTCTAAGCCTGAATTAGTGTTCCTTATCATCTATTTTAATTACATACACCTCATTATATGTTTCTTAAGGTTTCCAAATCTCCATATCAATCCTTTTTTCCATTTTATACTCACTATCTTGCTTTGATAAACCCTGATTTTCCTAGACTGGCTGACCTCTGAGATAAAATAGTGAGGTATATCCCTCATCTCAAAGTAAAAGTGGGTTATTTTTTAGTTTTTCCAAGTATTTATTATTATTATTTTTTAAAGATTTTTTATCTATATTCTTTTATTTACATGTCCAACCATCTTAAAAATCCCAAAAAAGGCCTCTAAAAGGCATGTTTTCTTGCTTTTCCCTCAAATCCTCCAAAGAGTGACCTCTCCAAGATAAAAAAAAATTATTATATTTTTTTTAAATATGTTCATAATTATAAATTAATTCTTATTAAGCTTTATATCCATCCAAAAAACTTCTCTTCAATGGATTCTTCATATTTACCTATTGAGCAAGCATGGTTTCCTAGCCTACAATATGGACTGTTACCCTTTAGCTAAGTAAGGAAGGTAGCTGGTCATCTTGGAAGAGTCTTGGGTTTGTGAAAACACTTTTTTATTATTCATAAACTATTTTTTATCATTTATAATCCATTTCCATCTCCCTATACAAGCTTATGTCTTACCCTACTTTCCTAGCTTACACCTTGTTGTAGGTGTTTACAAGGTTTTTAGGGACCTATGTAGGTGTGTATTAATAATTTTGTGTATCTTATGAAATCGCAACATATTAATTTAGGTATTAAAACATTAATTCATCATTTCAAACCTTCCATTTGTCCTTCATATTCACTTTTGGTTATAATTGACTTAGTTTTCCCAAGATGACTGAGAAACCCTGAGTCTGACTGTTGTAGGTGTGTTATGGGATTCAACTAAGCTAATTATTGATGTTTAGAGGTCTCTCTTTTAATACATATAGGTCAAAAATATGATCAACTCATTCTTTCTATTCTCGACATATCATATACAGTGGGACTTGTCTCTAGATTTATGCAGGAACCTCATGAGCTGCATTGGAAAGCAACTAAGAGGATCTTGCATTACATACAGGGTTCACATAGATACAGGATTCATTATAGATTTGTCATAGAGGTTGAATTATTTGGATATACAAATTCAAACTAGGCTAGTGATTCACAAACTCACAAGTCCACTTCTGGTTATAGTTTCTCTCTAGGTTGTGGTCCTATCAGTTGGTCTAGCAAGAAGCAGAATGCTATTGCTATATCATCCACAGAGGCAAAGTACAGGGGAGTTGTTAATGCAGCTACTAAGGCTATTTGGCTTCAATGGATACTTTTTGAGTTTAGCATTCCTATCAGGTATCCCACCATCATTTATTGTGATAACCAGATTACCATTTAGATTTGTAGGAATCCAGTTCAGCACCAGTCGACCAAGCACATAGAGACTCACATACATTTCATTCGAAAGCTTATTCATAGTCAAGTCACTGAATTTATATTTTTCCAATATTCAAAGTAGGTTGTAGACATCTTCACCAAACCTTTCACTAAGAGCAAGTTCATTCATCTATGAGCTCTTCTTGGGGTGCGGTCCATATCTGCAACAACATCATCTTCAGGGGGGCCCACTAGCCTCTTCTTTATTTTATGTCTCTCTTTTGGGGGGGGGGAGTTTTTTCCTACAAGTTTTCTCCTTTTCTCTATCTTATTGGAGATTGCATTTGTACATGGGTACCTCATCAGGCCTTGTTGCCGAGGCCCATTTTATATTTCCACACTGCCCACCTAAGTTGTGCTTATGGGGGGGTATTAGTGTAGGTTTTTATTTTTCCCTATTTTTTAATTAGGGAAATTGTATTTCTTTTGCTTACATGGAGTTTTCCTACATTTGTGGGATAGGCTAGCTTATGTGGAGATGTGTGTCATAAATGTGTCATAGGTGTCATAAGTAACTCCCTTGATGGGAGTTACTTCTCTATTCTTAGCACCTTGTCACCACCTTTCATGGAGGAGTTACAGTCTATTCTTGGGGTGCCTTGGCCACTTTTTGTGGAGGAGTTACTTACGTTCTCTCCTATATGTATTCTTCACTTTGGCCATCTCATGTTAATCAGATTTTTGTTTTCTCAAACTAAGTCTTCCTCCTCCAATGTTAAACCTAAGAAGAAGAAGGTTAAGTGTGCCTATTGTAAGAAGATAGGGCATGATGAACACAAATGCATGAAGAAACAAATAGATCACCTAACTCATCTTCTAGAGAAGCAAAGTAATAATTTTATAATAAACTAATAGAATAACCAGACACATGATTACCGGAGTGGCTCTGATACCATATCTGAGTTGTTGCCAGAATCCAGATAATGCGAATGCAATGGAGACATGATCGCACTAGATGAATAGATGCTAAAGCAACTTGAATTTATATAAGAAGATAAATTGCATAAGACAAAATAGAGAAAACCAAAATATGATTAACATGATATGGCAAAGTGAAGAATACATATAGGAGAGCATGTATGTAACTCCTCCACAAAAGGTGGCCAAGGCACCCCAAGAATAGACTGTAACTCCTCCATGAAAGGTGGTGACAAGGTGCTAAGAATAGAGAAGTAACTCCCATCAAGGGAGTTACTTATGACATTCTTATGACACATCTATGACACACATCTCCACATAAGCTAGCCTATCCCACAAATGTAGGAAAACTCCATATAAGCACAAGAAATACAATTTCCCTAATTAAAAAATAGGCTAGCTTATTTTGAGATGTGTGTCATAGATGTGTCATAGGTGTCATAAGAATGTCATAAGTAACTCCCTTGATGGGAGTTACTTCTCTATTCTTAGCACCTTGTCACCACCTTTCATGGAGGAGTTACAGTCTAATCTTGGGGTGCCTTGGCCACCTTTTGTGAAGGAGTTACTTACGTGCTCTCCTATATGTATTCTTCACTTTGGCCATCTCATGTTAATCAAATTTTGGTTTTCTCCATTTTGTCTTGTGCAATTTATCTTCTTGTATAATTTCAAATTACTTTAGCATCTATGTGGTGTGCACTTGCTTCATCTCATGTGATCACATCTCCATTGCATTTGCATTATCTGGATTCTGGCAACAACTCTGATATGGTATCAGAGCCACTCTGATAATCATGTGTTTGGTTATGCTATTAGTTTATTCTAAAATTCTTACTTTGCTTCTCTAGAAGATGAGTTAGGTGATATATTTATTTCTTCATGCATTTGTGTTCATCATGCCCTGTCTTTTTGCAATAGGTACACTTAACCTTCTCCTTCTTAGGTTTAGCATTGGAGGAGGAAGACTTAATGTTGTTTTTGGTAGGATTGTTGTTTTATTTATTTTTTCTTGTGCAATTTATCTTCTTCTATAATTTCAAATTACTTTAGCATCTATGTGGTGTGCACTTTCTTCATCTCGTGTGATCACGTCTCCATTGCATTCGCATTATCCAGATTCTAGAAACGACTCTAATATAATGATGTTTAGAGGTCTCTCTTTTAATACATATAGGTCAAAAAATCATGTTTGAACTATTAATATTCTTTGAAGGTCCTAAGACATCACTTTAGAATCCATTTAGGGTCACTATCCTGACTGAGATAATTTGCCATGTTGTAGGTCCTACCTGTAGGTGTCTATGATTCTATTTGGCTTGTCCATGATGTTGATAGACTCATATTTAAACCCATTTAGGTCACACAACATTCTTCTCTTCCTTCAATTAGTTTAAGTGTCTTACAACCACACCTAAACATTCATGCTAGCTCACTACCTATTGACTGAGACACTCTGCTTTTATTGATTCATGTTGGTGTCCATTACTTCAAATAAGTTTGGTTATGATGCTTGAGAACCTCCCTTGAGCCATTTTTTATAAAAAAAATTCATGCTTTATTCTTAACTCACATTTGAAAGTCCTAAATCATCATTTGGGTATCAAGATTGGGATCATTGTTTTATACCCTACTATAGGTGTGTATTCTCCATATAAGGGACACCTATAGACACTCATGAAGCTTGAAAATCATGCATCAACCTTATAGGGATGGTATCCATTCCATTTTTATACTATTCCATTAGTTGAACCATCTTATCCATGAGAATTTGTCTTATTTTCTCCTTTATATTCTAAAAGACCATTCAAGCTTTTATACCTGTAGCCATTATTGCAAGATTTCAATGTCTTTTAGGGAAACTTTGAGGTATTAAAATTGCACCTTGAATTGACTTTATCCTTCCCACCTTTGGTATATCTCTTATCTACACTAGAGGCTACAATATTCACCTCTTTAGATAGTTTAAAATCCTTTGGAAGCATGTTATTAGGGGTCCATAAAATGAGCTAAATACGGACAGTGAGTGTGGAAAAGAGAAACAATGTGGAAAAAAAGGCCTCATGAGCAGCCAAACTCATTATCAATTTCTTCAAATGCATTATTTCCACCAAGGAAACATTAATAAAAGTTACAAAACATCCTTCTAATCTGAAAATACTTGCAAACATCTAGAATAGAGCAATAAGGAACATCAAATGACTGTTTTAGCATGGTGAATGAACTTATGACCACACTTGCACCTTTTTCAAACATTTTAATTAACTCTTTCCAATTCCTAATGTCTTTTAAAACTGATACACCATGAATAAATCTCCAATAACAATATGAACAAGCCCATAAATGTGATTGTAACTGAGGTTAGGCATGGAGATGACAATGGATAATGACAAGATTGCAAGCTACCCAAAACATGATATGGTTAAACCAAAACATGTAAGGAGGTAGTCATATGACCATGAGACCTGTGTAACATCATTCCCCAACTACATGAGACCCCTATAGGAGAACAACACTCTGGAAACAAGAAGAATCTTAACTGAGACTACACATGGTGAAACCCTCCTATAGCATGGACTAATTTATTCATCCAAACATTATGAAACATGAAACTAAGAGTGGAGAACATTATAATGTGGCATACATAATATTATATAACCAACATCACAAACTAATTCATACAGATTTGACTAAAATGAATCAAAACTTATAGGGTGCATGAAATAACTATCAAAAAAGTATAGTCAACTTCATGAGGATGGTTCATGAATCACAAGCTACAATTATTTGAGATATTTATATGAAAATGAATTTATTTTAGTGTAATACAAACTCCTAGAAGTGTTTGGCTTGAAACCTCTTGAGTTGTTTATACTGATCAAAACCCTGAAGGTCACTTCTATGTATCTAGAAAACCAAGAAAGGAACAAAATGGTTTGGGATTTAAAATGACACTTCCAGAGTAAACTAAGTGTATAAATGAGTGTTATCAATATTAAGAGGCATTCCATGATCTTTTCCCACATGGCACACTTCCCCATGGGCCATAAAAGTGCCATTTGCTCCTTTTTTTAGTTGTTTCTTGGATTTCAGTTAAGGAACCTAAAATATTTTGATGTAATTGACATGACTAACATTTAAATTGACCTCTTAGATGCTTAGAAGGAAAAAAGGTAAAATTTGTGCCTTGAAAATCATGCCACTTGCATTAATTACCCTTAAAAGTACATTAAATGACCCAAAACGACAAATTACCTAATATAAACATGACTAAGGCTATAAGTGCATTAGATAACATTAATTGAACCATAATATAACTTATGACAAAGATTTAAACCCCTAAACATCTAAAAAACCAATTTTTTAACCTATAAGGGTCCAAATTTGACCTAAAAGTCAAACTTGGTCAACAATATCTTCATTCACCTTGATCAATCTTCTTGAGTGCCCAAGGTCACCATTCAACTTAGCAAGTCACACTAGTTTTCCATTTAGAGAATGTTGAGATACAATCAACTTCTATGGTGCTTTTCTTATACAAATGCACATTTTCAGATTTCTCAATGAACCAAACCTTGTCATATACTTTGTTTCCATTTTCTATGAGCCTTCTCCATGCATAGGTATCCAAAAACTATTCACTTTTACTTAGAAAGCTCCATTAGATATAATAACCTCATTAGGTCTCATGACGACCTAATAAAAATAGGACTATCTTTAAACATGTCTTCAAGGTTCTTTTGTCTATCAGCATAGGTTTGATTTTAAACTTAGCTTCAACAAAATACTTGCTCTTCAACCTTGATAATACCATCATGTATACCTCTATGTAAACCTCAAACATGATCTTCACAAGCTTATCCATTACTATAAACAAGATGAACATTGTCATTATCACACTTCAAGCTACTTAGGATCACCTTCAAGTTATTAAGCTTCCTCCAGAGGACCTACTCTGATACCAATTATTGGATGTAGCTATTGAGATGGGGATGAATCAGTTGCACAATAATGACCATTCAATTCCATTTACCATTCCAGGAAACATACATTCACATAAAAGATCAATGCATAAGCAATCAACTACACAAGCATACAAATTAACACAAGAAATATGTAGGAAACCCTTTTGGGGAATAAAACCCACTGAACTATGGACATGGACTACTATCCTATAATGAAAAGATTTAAAATTTAGTGAAATGTCCACTTCAGATGGAGCTCCAACCCCTACCTAGTTGAGTGCCCACCCAATTAGTTTTATACAATCTCCAACTTACAAGGAGGTTCCAACCCCCTAGACAACCAAGCACCAACTCAGCTACTTTGAATCTCTGATCATCTTAAAAACCTATTTCTAAATCTTCAATGTTAGGAATATAGAACACAGAGAAATATTAATGAATTAAGGATGGAAATAAAATGCAAAAAACATAACACAATAGAGACATAGATTTAACATTTTTTTCACTCAATATGGGCTACATCCATACAAAAATAACCAGTCCTTATTATTCAATCCAAAAAATGAAGGTAAAAATGTGTAATGCATCCACTACAATATCCTCTTCACTCATACATAGTATGTTTCCATGATTACAATGCCCTCATATCAAAAGAGGGTTACATATTAGGGGGAAAAATGCACAAATATAATTTTTATTGTTAGATCTACAACCTAATAGTGAATATTCCAGATTTACTACAAAATTAAAATATTTTACAATGCATTTTTGACAAACTTTTGCTTCAAGGGAACTACCCTCAAACCCCTATTAGTGGGGGATTTCAAGTAGGTCACCACCCCCCTAGACCCCATGGAAACCATATTGGAGAGAGGGTGGGGCGGCGGGGGGAAGGCAGGGAGGTGTTTCCCCCACCACACCCCCCTGTCAGGAACTGGGCATTATAATAAGATCAGGCTCCACCATCCAATAATCTCCCACTTGGAGACTGATTGTTGTAACTACACCATTACAACTCTTCCTTGGACTTTTCTTTGAACTTTTACCCTGGCATATTTCTCATCTTCCTTGTTATCCTTGAAGACCTATTAAATTTGAACAACTCTCCATATTCTCTTTAGTGACTACCTTTGTTAGCATATCTGTAGGATTCTGACTCATATGGATCTTTTTCAACTTCAATTAACCATCCTCCAAAATTGAATGAATGAAGTGATACCTAAGTTGTATATGTTCGGTTCTTGAGTGGATTGTTGAATTCTTTACTATATGAATTGTTATATGATGCCTCTATAGTTAACAAAGCAATTATCTTCTAAAAATTTTAAATCCAACTAACTGTTATGTCACCAATAATGAATGCATAACCTATGGTATTCCTCTTACCATCTAAATATATATCCATGTTTGCATCAACATATACATGCAAGGTAACATTTGACCCTTCATAATATAAATTTATATCAGTGGTCCCTCTCAAGTACTTGAGAATCCACTTGACTGCATCTCAGTGCTCTTTTCCTAGATTATTCATTAACTTGCTAACAACTCCCACTACATGAGCATTTTCTGGTCTAGTGCACATCATAGCATACATTAATCTTCTAACTACTGAAGCATAGGGAACTTTGGACATGTAATTGATTTTTTATTAAATTTTAAGACATTGTTCCTTGTTTAATTTTATGTACCCCCCCAAAGGTGTACTTACTAATTTTACATCTTGCATATTTAACTTGACTAACACCTTCTTGATGTATTCTTCTTGAGACAATGTCAATTTTCTATTTTTCCTATCTCCTATTATTCTCATACAAGAGATTTGCTTTAAAACACCCAAATCCTTCATTACAAATGATTCTAATAGTTTTATTTTGAGCTCATGTATATCATGCATGTTAGACCCTACAACAAGCATGTCATCTACATACAATAACAATATAATATAACTACCATTATCTAATCTCTTAAAGTAAACAAGTGGTTAAAATGATATCTACTATAACCTTGTTCTATCATAAACATGTCAAATTTTAAATACCTTTGTCTTGGAACTTCTTTTAAGCCATACAAACTCTTCTTCAATCTACACACAATTTTCTCCTTACCTTTGACTTTGTATCTATGTGGTTGCTCCATATATATTTACTCCTCCAAATCACCATTAAGGAATGTTGTCTTCACATATAACTGTTCAAGGTGTAAATCTTATACTACTACCAAACTTAAAATAGTTCTTATAGAAGTCATTTTAATTACTAGAGAAAATATTATATCAAAATATATACCTTTTTATTGTGCAAACCCCTTTACAACAAGTCTGGCCTTGTACCTCTTTTTGCCTCCATATTTTTCTTTCAACCTATAAACCCATTTAATCTGCAATGCTCTTTTACCTATAGGCAACTGAATCAAATCTCAAGTTTGGTTATATACCAAGGAGTCCATCTCCTCTTTCATGCCTTGCTCCCACTTTATGGTTTCTACCTACATTGATTCTTCATAGCTTTATGGCTCACCACCATAGTCAATAATAAATAATAAAGTAAAGGAGAGTATCATTCATGGAGTCTACTTAATCTAGTAGATCTTATAACTAGACTTCCAAGAGTTTGAGGTATGTGTTGTTTTATATGTTGCACATTCTTATTTTTTTGTACTTTTAGAATTTTATTTTGAGTGATTTCATCAAGTACTGCATATCTAGTATTTTTCTTATTTATTTCCCTATAATTGATCTTTGTACATGACTTTCTCATTATATTCCTTATGATTTTATGATTTTCAAAATCCCATAAATAGTAACCAAAATCATTAAATCCATATCCAACAAAAGTACATTTCTTGGATTTTGCTTCAAGCTTGGTTCTATTTTCTTCATCAATATGGACAAATGCTTCACAACTAAAAGTCTTTAAAAAAGAATAATCTACCTTTTTACCTATCCATACTTCTTCTAGAATGCCACCATCCAAAGGACTTGAAGGCCCTCTGTTTATTAATTAAATAATAGTATCCACAACATTTACCAAAAATTATAAGGGCAACCCTACATATAATATCATGCTCCTTACACACTCCATGATTGTCCTATTCATCCTTTTTGACACACAATTTTATTGTGGTGTTCTTGGAACCATCTTCTCTCTACAAATCCCATGGAATGAACAATAATTATGAAATTCCTTACTACATTATTCACTTCCATTATCTAATCTAACACACTTCAATTTATTTCTTGTCTCATTCTTAACCAAATCTTTCCATTTCTTGAAAGTATCAAAAACATCAAATTTTATTTGTATGTAATAAACCCAAGTTTTTCTAGTTGAATCATAAATAAAAGTAACATAATAAGAAGAGTCACCAAGGGATAATACCTAAGCCAATCCCCATACATCTATATGCATAATCTCTAACTTTTCATCCTTCTTTGTCTTCTCAACTCTGAGAAATTTAACTCTCTTCTATTTTCTATACACACAGTGCTCACATAAATCCAAATCCACTTCTTCATATCTGGAAATAAATTATTTGAGTGGAGAAATTGCATCCCCTTCTCACTCATGTACCCAAGTTTGTGGTGCCATAATTTTATATCCAATTCTATATAATCTAAAGCAATAGAAGAGTCAACATTGCAATCAAATAAATATAATTTACCTACTTTCTCTCTTTTGTATATTACCAGTGATCCTTTAGTGACCTTCCATGAATTTTATACAAATGTAACTATGTATCCCTCACTTCCCAAATGCCCTAATGAAATTAGATTTATTTTCAACTCAAGAACATGCCTCACCTATTTCATCAACCATTTGTTTCCATTCTTTAATTTTATTTGTATCTTACCATTTCTTACAATTTGACAAGGTTCACCATCACCTAAATAAACCTGTCCAAATCACCTTGAACATAGTCTTGAAAATATTTATTATGGGGTGTAGCATGAAATGAATCCCTTGAATATAACACCCAAGAATCATTAATGTTATCTAAAAAAAGGATTAAAATATCTAAAATATCTTGTAACACATCACTTGCTTCATTTTCTTCCTAATTTTTATCTTGTTATCCATCTCCGTGTTTTCCTGTTCAAAACTAACAATCTTTCTTCATGTGTCCTTTCTTCCCATGAATCCAGCACACCAAAGTTATGATAGATATAAATCTACCCTTCTTAGACTTACTACGCTTTTATGGGCCCTTTCCTCTATCCTTTTATCTTCCCCTATTATCAATAGTCAAACCATTACCTGATGTCTCACCTATGCTTTTCCATCACATTTCCTTGATAAAAATAACACCAATAACATCATCAAACTTTAAAGTGTTTGAATCAGAGAAAAAATTACTCACAACTATGACCAAGCCATTCTATTTTTCTAGCAATGAGCATAGAATCAAAAAAGCCCTAACCTCATCATCAAAATTTACTCTTATAGAGCTTAACTAATTTATTACCATGTTAAATTTATTTAAATGATCAGCAATAGAACCACCTTCTAACATTTTCAAATTAAATAAATTCTTCATAAGAAATACCTTGTTGGAGGCTAAAGGTTTTTCATACACTCTATCCAATGCCTTTATCACATCCACTATTGTCTTTTCTTTTGAAATATTGAAGGCCACCAATACTAAAAAGTATAGTCATATTGTTCTTAGTGCCTTTCTGTCAAGAACCTCTCAATATTCATCCTTCATAGTTGCTAACTTCTTTGCTATTCCACCCAATGGTATAAAAAGATCCTTCTGATATATATAGTCATCCATTTTCATATTCCATAGCTGGTAGTTTTGGCTATTGAAATTCTCAACCTTAAACTTTCCTTCTTCTACCATTGCTCCCACTTGAACCAGGAACCCTCTTTTCTTGCAAGTTTATCTACCAAATAAACCTTCAGATCCGATACTAGTTGTTAGGAATCTAGAACATAGAGCAATATTAATGAATTAAATATGGAAATAAAATGTGTAAAACATAACACAATAGAGACATATATTTTATGTTGTTCACCCAATATGGGTTACGTTAACACAAAAATAACTAGTCCTTATTATCTAGTCTAAAAAATGAAGGGAAAAACATGCAATGCATTCAATGCAATATCCTTTTCACTCACACACAATATGCCACCATGATTACAATACCCTCATATCAAAGGAGGGTTACATATTAGGGGAAAAAATGGACAAACATAATTTCTACCATTAGATCTGCAACCTAATAGTGAACGGTCTAGATTTACTATGAAATTACAATATTTTACAATGCATTTTTAACATGGTGACCATATTAGGGGCATTGCCCCCCACACCCCCTTGTTAGGAAATGGGTATTATAATAAGATCAAGATCCACCATCCAAACATTTCCCACTTGGAGACTGATTGCTAAAACTCAATCACTAAAAATCTTCCTTAGACTTTTCTTTAAACTTTGACCCTAGAATGTTTCTCATCTTCCTTGTTATCCTTAAAGACCTATTGAAGTTGAACAATTCTCCAACTTCTCTTTAGTGACTGCTTTTTTTAGCATATCTACAAGATTTTAACTCATATGGATATTTTTCAACTTTAATTAACCATCCTCCAAAATTGAATGAATGAAATGATACCTAAGTTGTATATGTTTGGCCTTGAGTGGAATGTCAAGTTCTTTTCTAAATGAATCACACTTTGGCTATCATTATACAACCTAAAATATTGCCCACCCACACCCCCTATTAGGAACTAGGCATTATAATAAGATTAGGCTCCACCATCCAACATTTAACTAATTATGACCTCCTTTGTTTTCACTCTCTCCTTTTCACTCTCACTTAAATAGCTTTTAGGGCTCACTTGTGTAATATGTCTCTTCTAGGATCATTAGGTCCATTGACCTATGTGTCTACCTACATCAAATTAATCAGATATGCATGATTGATATTTTTCACCCTATGATGATCCTTGATGGCCTACCTCTACTCCTTGATTGAGCTCTTCTCTATGCTTAAGTCCACATACTCTGAACTAGTTCAAATAGGCCAATTAGGCCTTACCTTTATACCACACACTTCATCTAACCCATATTGGTCAGCCAAGATCCTTAACCCACTTGGATCACACTCAAAATAAGTTCATACACATGTTACATATGAAAACCAAACACTCCATAGGTTGTTTATAACCTATAGAGGCTAAAACTCAATTAGACCTAATAGAATTAGCCCTTCTTAAAGGGACACATTACCCTTAAACTCCTTGGACCATATTTAACTTCTAGAAACACTTTAAAAACTTCATATATCACTTTAATAGGTCCCTCCTAAGCTCTAATTGGGTCCTTATTAACTAGAACTCCATTTCACACCTTAAAGTGTTAAGGTGTGGAGCTAAAAGCTTCAACTGTTTGCAGACACAAGAGAGGATGCTGAAAAACCAGAGCCACCAGCATCGGCAATATGACCAATGTCGATCAAATGCAGTGGAGAAGGAGACCAGCGACGGCAGGGAGTTGGCCGACGTCGGCAGCACCAGACTAGCAGGGACCGGCGTCGGTCGCCTGTGCAGTCCAGAATTGCTGTTAATGAACAGTCAGTTAGTTGAATCGAGTGTTTGCATGCTAAGGGGCTAATTTAAGTCACGAGCTGTGTGTCTAATTTTAGTAGTTAGAGTTCTATTTTTGTAAGCATGGGATCCGATTTAAAGACCCATGAGGCATGTATTGTAATTATTCTAAGGCAAGTAAAAGCATTGAAGCAAGCAAGGTCAAGGAGATCTACAGGTGTAAGGTCAAGGAGATCAGCTGAAGCATTCAAGGAGGGATAGTAACTCAGGCTTTAGAGTTGTTGTGTTGAGCAAGAGAGAGAGGGAAGAAGGTCTTGAGGTGTGGCAAGCCTTTGAGGTGGAGGAAGAAGTGGCATCTTCCTTATTGTATTTTATTCTAGTAGTATTTAATACAAGAGTGTGTACTGTCTCTCAAATTCTTTGTTGTCTCATGTTTCTAGCTACTTTATCATTCTGGTATAATTCTGTGTTTAATTGCATATAAGAAAGTAATCAATTGTGCTCCAGTTGGTAGAGCTAGAGATCCCCTAACAAGTGGTATCAGAGCTATGGTTTGCAGGAAGCAGGGTATTGTTTTTGATTACAGGTCATTCACAGGGTTTTTTGATTGAGTGGGAGTTCAGCAATGGCAGAAGTAAGCAGGCTACGAATGGAGAAGTTTAACGGCAAGAATTATCAACATTGGAGGATGCAGATTGAGGACTATCTATATCAGAAGGATTTGTACTTATCGTTGGGTGGGGTTGCATGCAAGCCCACAGATATGAAGGATGAAGAATGGAACGTTCTTGATCGGAAGGCTCTCGGTTCCATAAGGTTGAGCCTTGCATCGTCTGTGATTTCCAGCTTATCACAGTGCAAGACAACGGAAGAGTTGATAAAGTCCTTGGCTAATTTATACGAAAAGCCCTCGGCTTCTAATAAGGTATATCTTATGAAGCAGCTATTTACTTTGAAAATGCAGGAAGGTGGATCGGTACATACTCATCTCAGTGATTTCCATGGTTTGGTAAACCAACTAGCTTCAGTCAATATTGTTTTTGATGATGAGGTAAAGGCTCTCTTGATTTTATGTTCTTTGCCTGAAAGTTGGGACGGTATGGTTATGGCAGTAAGTAATTTTGCATCTGCTTCTAAAATCTTAAAAGTTGATGATGTTTTGAGTGTGATCTTGAATGAAGGAATACGCAGGAGAAGCACAGGTGAATCATCAAGGAATGCTCTAAGTGCAGAAAGCAGGGAAAGGCAAAGGGAGAAGGTTGAGCAAGGGAAATCAAGGTCGGGAAGGAGATCCGAGTCCAAAGGTATTACCTGTTGGTTTTGTGGAAAGAAAGGACATACAAAGGAGTGTTGGTTGAGAGATAAAGAGAATCAACATGCAGGTATGGAAGAAGCAAAGGATGCAAATATTGTGATGCAGGATGCTCTCATACTTTCTTCAGATAGTCAGGTAGGATCATGGATTTTAGATTCTGGTTCATCTTTTCATGCATCCCCAAACAGAGATTTGTTCTATGAGTATGAACAGGGAGACTTTGGAGTTCTTTATTTAGGGGATGGTACACCTTGTCAGATAGTTGGCAAAGGGAAAGTGCAGCTGAGATTGCAGATTGACAACACATGGGTGTTGAAAGAGGTCATGCATGTTCCAATTCTGAAGCAGAGTCTGATTTCTGTAGGAAGGTTGGGAGATGAGGGATGCACAATAACCCTCACAATGGATTCTTGGAAGGTTTCCAAGGGAGCACTTGTTCTAGCAAGAGGTAAGAAAGTAGATACTCTTTATCTATCTACTTGTATTACTGATCTACTTCTGGTGTAGATTCAAAGATGTGACCTAATAGGCTTGGTCACATGAATAGGAAGGGAATGGAAGTTCTTGATTCAAAAGGTATGTGTTCAAATTTGGAAAGCACAGATACAATTCATTGTAGAAAGAGGAAATTTGATGCTTTTGACAGGAATAAAGAAGCCTTGGTGTTTATGGAGGAGATGAAGGACAGAGATCAGTCACAGGGGCTGAATAAATCTGAGCAGGGCAACATGGACAGAGGTTTGATCCAAGAAGAGCTCGTAGATGAAAATTTCATCACTTACAAGAACACACAGACACCGATGTTGGTAGCTTGGCACCAACGTCAGTCATCCAGATACCGACATCGGTCATGTGTAGACCCGTAGGGTCGATAGGTTGAACTGGAGAAGTCTAACGTTGGTCATAAGGACTAACGTCGGCAGTAGGGATGCCGGCGTCGGCCAGGGAAATGACGTCGGTAGTCAAGGTCAGTGCAGGGAACCGACATCGGTCAGGAGCAGACTGGGAGATGGCCTAGATCGGTCATTGGAACGGATGTTGGGTGAATTAATAAGTCTTAAACACCCATGTGGAGGTCAGGAAAGGTATGTGAACCTCATATTCGTTGTTCACCTTCTTTATATTGCTTACTGATAGTCATGAACTAGGAAGATGGAAGAAGCAATGCAGGTAGAATCCAGAAACAGTGGGAGCTTGGCATGGATGAGGAGTGTGAGTCCTTGGAGAACCAAACAGGTATTTGTTGGTAGTGTTGTCAGTTGGAAGTAAGCACTGGATAGAGGGATGGATTCTAATTTTAGAGAAGAGAGTGGATGGACACATGAGATAGAAGGCTATGGTATATGGTCTTGTTTAGGCTACAGAACAATGGAGGTTTAACCATTGTATTTTATCTTTACCAGGTTGGATAATATTAGCTACATTATCCTGTTACTATATTGTGTTACTTGTTGCAGGGTTTCATATATAGGGAGTTTTTTCTGAGCTAAGGCTAGAGTTGGTTCAGAAGTATGTCATGGAGAATTTGGGAGCAGCAAAATTCTTGTGGCATAAGAGACAGGTATAGCATCACAGGTTTGCGTGGTGGTTGGTCTTCAAGAGTGACGTTGAAGAGGGATACAGAGCCTAAGGAACAAAATAGATGGTGTACAGGTACAGGTACAAGTTGCAGCTGTTTATCTCCAAGTGGGAGATTGTTAAGGTGTGGAGCTAAAAGCTTCAACTATTTGTAGACACAAGAGAGGATGTTGAAAAACCAGAGCCACCAGCATCGACAGTATGACCGACATCGGTCAGATGTAGTGGAAAAGGAGACTGGCGATGGTAGGAAGTTGGCCGACGTCGGCAGCACCAGACTAGCAGGGACCGGCGTCGGTCGCCTGTGCGGTCCAGAACTGTTGTTAACGAACAGTCAGTTAGTTGAACCGAGTGTTTGCATGCTAAGGGGCTAATTTAAGTCGCGGGCTATGTGTCTAATCTTAGTAGTTAGAGTTCTATTTTTGTAAGCATGGGATCCTATTTAAAGACCCATGAGGCATGTATTTTAATTATTCTAAGGCAAGTAAAAGCATTAAAGCAAGCAAGGTCAAGGAGATCTACAGGTGTAAGGTCAAGGAGATCAGCTAAAGCATTCAAGGAGGGATAGCAACTCAGGCTTTAGAGTTGTGTTGAGCAAGAGAGAGAGGGAAGAAGGTCTTGAGGTGTGGCAAGCCTTTGAGGTGGAGGAAGAAGTGGCATCTTCCTTATTGTATTTTATTCTAGTAGTATTTAATACAAGAGTGTGTATTGTCTCTCAAATTCTTTGTTGTCTCACGTTTCTAGCTACTTTATCATTCTGGTATAATTCCATGTTTAATTGTATATAAGAAAGTAATCAATTGTGCTCCAATTGGTAGAGCTAGAGATCCCCTGACATAAAGCTATTAATTAGGTCTACTCACCTTTTAGGCCTTTACACTTAGAAAAGTTTGTATCTTAGAACTAAAGCATATAATTAATTTTATCAAAAAAACACTTGTAAAAACACATTAATATATCATTAATGAATTTATAAACCTCTCCATGTCCATTTGACTCCTTCATTCAGGCTCCAATCATCTAAAATCACCTCCATAACAAGCTCACTCAGTTCTAGTCAAACATAGTCAAGCATCTTGTCTCTCCAATCTTGAATATGAACAAAAAAATAATTAAAATTCCTTGACATGAACCTTTGATACATCATTGATGTCTTCAAAATCTTTTTTTCCTCAAATTAGGTTAAACAACTTCAAATTGACTTATTCAAATTGACCACTTAGACTGCTTGTAGCCTCTAAAAGTACAGTCATGAACAACTTGTTATTTAAACTAGAAAAAGAATATCATAACATATAATCCACTTCCATGGTTATTTTTATGTTTCTATATAATTATCCATCAATTATATCTTTTTTCATGGTATCAATCATTGGTCTAACATACCAATCTCTCAGACAACTCTCACAATGTGGATACACAGCTAGACAAGCCTTTTTGGATTTCATGGTTCAATCACTTAACCTATCTCTTTAGATCCCATAAAATAGTATGTTACATTTAGGTATCAAACCAAGACAATATTTCCATTTTATTGATAAACTACTTTCAATGGACCTCAAATACTTCATCTCACCTTGCATACCTGAAGTAATCAAATTGGCCCAAAACACAGTCGTAGTGAACATGACATCTAACACTTGTGCAGACACTTCCTTGATCTTCCAATGCATTCATGTGATCCTTAAACATAATAATATCAACTCCAATCATAAATTTATGGATTTTTAATATCATATTAAGAACATGGATCAACTTTTGGCACACACACCTTCACAGTTCATCTTACTCAAACAAGTCACTTTGTGAGCACCTTATAGCCTATGTATGAGCACCAACAACACTTACCAACCAAGGGAAAAATATTAAAAGGTATTAAAAAATACACCAAACCATTGGATCCATTACTTTTCATCCACACATCATCCCTAAATAGGTTCTCACTCAATCCTAGTTTCTTTCACTATTTTCACTCTTTGTAGATTTAACAATACGATAATTTCCATGATCAAAATTATTGACATAGAAGATGAAAGTTAAAAACTAATTTCATGGGTCTCAATAAAAATTATTGACCTTCAAACACCAATTATTTTCATCATTAAATCAGTCAAACATGCCTATAGTATCAAAATATTTATAAATAAGCATTGTTTTGTACCTTTTACTCACTACCCTGACACACCATTACCACCTTGAGGAGTCTTCTACAAAATCCAATCATCAAAATTGATCAAATAATCCATTCTGGACCAAAACCATTCACATCTTTCCAATCTCTCCACTATGAGGGTTTGCAAGTACAAAAACCTCCTTACCTTCTTAATGTTTGTTCATAAAGTTGAGGGCTTGGTTTCTCTAAAAAATAATTATAGAAGTTTCTTATGACCCTTTCCCAACTACTCCAAATGGATCAGGTCTCCATGCAAACTCTACATGTGCCAATGAGCATCTCAACTTACTTCTTGAGTTGTTCATCTCTTCATTCTAAGCACTCAAGAAAATTCAAAAGCACTCTTAGGAATTTTGTTGAAAACTTATGACTTCAAACTTGGTATACACCTCCAAGACAACATATTATATCTATTTAAACACTCACCTTCTCCATATTATACTTATAACTAATCAACCTATCTCATTTGGTCAGGCTTACCTAGGCTTGCATACCCTTGAGATCACCAAGACACTTTTCATACACCTTTATCTTCATTCCTTAACCTATAACTGCATATCTATACTAGATAAAAAAAATTATATCATGAACATAACTCAAATTAGCTTAAAATTCACCAATCCTTCTCAAACTAATTCATTAGGCCATCTAGGGTCATATGGATAAGCCTGGATGCAAACCCTTAGTGAGGCCTTACTACTATAGATAACTCTTTAGAGTCATGAACTGACTCTATACTTCATACACATGATCCAAAAGTACCATGCTCAATATAAATCTCATACTATTATATCTTATCTCCATCTTATTTCTACAAGCCGTGGCCATGCCTAAGTAATGACCTCTCTTCAAGCTTCCTTGTTACCAAACCACCTTGAGCTTATACAATACCACTCATATAGCTTATAAAACATCTCACTACACCTGATAATATCTTACAAGCATATCATATCATTCTTCATTGATAAAGACAACTCAAACCACATGGATCACTTACCAAGCACACAAGGCCTTCTTGTCACTTCATGATATCATCCTTCATCAATCACCACTTTGCCATTACCTTTGACATCAATGAAAACACTTTTTCCAATAGTCACATGGTATTTATGAGTAGGCTTACAAAGGTAATTAACCTTTGTCATGTTTACATATTTTGAGTTACGTTAATACTAGTCATAGTTGGTATCAATAACATACACATTTTTCATTGGAATGTTGTCCATTAAGATCTAAAGGAATTTTGAGGATTTTGATTTATTGATTTGTAAAAGGATTAATTTTGAGAAAATTTAATATATTCATTATGGTGAACCTTTACCATAGTATCATGATCAAAATATTCTCCCAATATGAGGGAAACCCAAAATTTTGGAAGAGTATGACATGTCTCATGAGAGTTGCAACCATAATTTTTTTTAGGATATACCATGATGGAGGAGAATTAGTGGTATGAATGAAAGGTTTAGATAGAGATAACAACTTCCTCATTTATGACACACTAAAGGGTGGGTGGGATCGAGTTTGAGTATCTACATTGGTGGTTCCTATTTTGTTTTGAAGAGGCTTGAGTTAAGAATTGTTAATGGTTATTGCAAAGTTTGGAAAGATTCTATTATAAGACTGTATGAGGTTTAAAATTGAGTCATTATGAAATCTTGTCTTTTTGATTGATCAAATACCTCGTATAAGGTTTGGGGAGAAAATATCCTAACCTTGTATTGAAAAGAGGCTTGAAGAATAGTAACAAAGAGTTTGAAAATATTATCATCACTCAAATTATGGTCTATTTTATGTGCTAAAGACTTTTATCATTTGATAAAAGTATGAGCAGATTTGTTAGGAAGTTGTTTAGTATGGATGAAATAACTAAGGCTATTTTTAGGAGGATCGTTATGTTGAAATTTCCTAACGAGAGCACTGACTAAATATTTTAATTGAAGAATGGAATGTTTAGGGAGTTGGTTAGACCATTTTAATGCATCTCCCATGAAATTTTTGACAAGAATTTTAGTACTATCCAAGGGGTTAGTTTGTACCCATTCCCTATACATATTACCAAAAGATTTAAGTAAAATAATTGGATCTTTAGTCCCATCATATGCGATAGTTGAATAAATATTTCCAATATTTATTGACATAATTAAGGGTGTTAAAGGTTTATTTTGAATATGTTGTAGCATTTTATTATGCATGGGAGGTTGAGAAATGATATTTCCATTAGAATCTCTAAGAGGAGGAGTAAAAAAATATATTTACATTTTGAGTATTTTGGAATTATTAGTTTTTACATGACATTCATTTGTTTAACCATTTGTGAAAGTATTTGAGTTGTATCAATATGAGTATTTTTACTAGAAGTAGTATAAGGAGGATTATCAGTATTGATATTTGAAGTGGGATTCCAGTTATTTTTATTAGGAGGAGGATTCCCAAGATTGATATTAATTTCTCCTACTATGAATTAAGGATATTTAGATGAATTATAATTTTTTTTAGGAGTGTAAGTGGTATTGTTATGAAGATTTATATATATTTTAGATTTATTTAGATCATCATTTTTAGTTATTTAAACTATGTTACATGTAATGGATATAAATTTATTTTTAAAACACTTGCACCATGAAGTGTTATGTTTAATGATGGACAAGGTAGGTAGGAAAGAGTGACCCTATAAAATTTGAGTGGGTTGAGGTTATTAATAAAAATTCTACTAGGTGAACTCATGATGACTGATTGGATTATAAATCTAATTAAGAAATGTGATTTTTATTGGAAACAAATTCTATAATTCAATCTGATGTAATTGGTTATTATGTTGGTAAAAAAACTATATCAAACATGTCAATGTAGATTAGGAGAAAATGTGGTATTGTTGGCAGTTGCACAGATCAGGCTAGATCGATATACTCAATGTAGTTGGTTATGAACTAGAATATTTTTAACTTTATTGTGATACTTGATTTAGTTAGGTTAGGTAAAAAATAAGATATCAAGTTATGGAAAATAGACTATATCAAGTTGTTTGATGTAGTCTTGTGGGTAAATGAGGATACCAGGAAATAGACTATATCAATTTGTTTGATGCAGTTAGGGTAGTAAACATTAGAGACTAGATTAAGTTGGTTAATTTAATATTCACATATATATAATGATATTTATGTTGGACAATTTATTTACCCCACACATAACAAAATTGTATCGATGTTTGTCAATATAGTGTGCAAAACTAAGTACAATAATAACCAGCAATTTAAATTTTTTTTTTTCAATTATTTTATGAAATTGGGAGCAAGTAGATGTAATAAAATGATTTGAATTATTTAAGGCTCTCTTAAACACTAACTCATCTATTAAATAGTGTCATCTTAATGTTTTAGAGCACTGACTATGGAGGAAGTACCATGTTTATATCCCACTAAACCCAATTTAAAAGGTAATCTAATGGTAACTTTATTGTGCTAACTTTTAACTATTTCTCTACAAAAATCAATAAAAATTAAATAATATGCATTTTTGATATGTTTTGAGGCATGTGGAAACTATATATATATATATATATATATATATATATATATATATATATATATATATATATATATAATGGTTATAGTATTAGGGAAATCCCCTCATGCCACAATGTTTATAAACAATATAAAAATGATTCTAAATAGAATATCATGTATCCTTTCATGATAGTAACTAAGTAGTTTGAAAATAACCAAAAAAAAAATTAAAAAATTACCATTGGAGTACGAGGAATAGTGTCACATCAGTTAGACAAGCCCATAGTGCCCTATTGTCCTCTTAGTGCTAACGTATCCTTAAAGAACAAATATCCTTGAGACATGCTTAGCAGAGGTCTATGACCTGAATAGGGACAAATGTAATAGAAATAGGGATGTATGTATGACTATTTAAATGTTTAAAGATAGAGAAGGATCTCACATATATAAGTTAGCAAAAAAGTGAATGGGCCAAGCAAAGCTAAGGATATTAATAATAAGTATTGTCAAGTACTTAATGATTAATTTTGAGTGTCTACACTTATGAGTATTGAAATAAAATTTAATTTACTCCCTTCCTATGGGACATCAAAGATGTTTTCTTATTATTTAATTAATGAATCTTTATCTAAATTTGATCAATGAAAATTTTAAACCCAAGGTGCCCTTCCACACATTGAGGAATCATCGAGAACATTCCATCAAATTAGTTTATTTTAGAATCATTAGGGTTTTTTGATAATTATTTTACATAGAGAGCTTGAAATATAAAGCTATATGTTGTAACTAGAAACATTCAAGGTAAAAGGGAAAGAAGACTTGGTATGTAAGTTGAATAACTCCTTATATGGCTTGAGGCAATCACCTATAATTTAGAATCAAAAGTTCAAAATTTATGAGTTTGGACATGGGCTTGTATGTAAAAATGTTAATCCTTGAGTTTACTACAAATAAGAGGGTGATAACTTTTTTATCATAGTCCTTTATATGGATGACATATTTTGTAACAACACCACTAAGTTAGAAAAATAGATATGTGATTTTTTTTTAATTTAACACATATACCAAATATAGATTACACCATGAGAATCTATAGATATCATAAGAAATACACAAGGTGATAATAACAACAAGTATAAAATATCACATAATACTAATTTTTAATATCGTGCGAGTACATGTCATAATGCAAATATAGAAAGTAATTGCATTAACTCAACTACAATTGAAACAAGTCTATAGCCAACATCGTTAATTTACAGTAACAATTAATTACAACTCTTCGTGACAATACTCAATGATAAATACAATATAATATAGTGTACATATAGACACATGGCTTCTTGGAGTATGAGTTCCCTAGACTCTCTAATATCTATGGTAATCTTAAGTGTTATCTCAGTAGTAGTAATGGTGTGGGGAGGGAGAACATCATTCAAGATATTTTCCATATCAACCATAGACCAATGATCACCTATACTAATCCCATCAAGGAATGACCCTCTCTTTATTATGGTTAGATAGTGATGGCATGAGAATCTAGAGACACTATCAAGTACCCATGTGTTGTATGATTTTATACTAAACATGCAGTGTATCATAGAAATCTATTCGATTGCAAGATATCACACAAACATGTGAATCACACTTATGAATTGATAATGTCTCAATAAACATACTTTGACCCAAAATTTTATAAATAGTAATATAAAATTAATCTATATATCTATTAATTACATGCACACCACTTGATCAAACTGCCTTCATCTAACATTGCAATGCCAGTAATCTAGTGAAGTCTATCTCACTCCTTAATCTGTATTAAAAATTTAGATTGGTTAAAGATAATTCAATCACAAGATTCAACAACTTACATCTTACTATCAAATGCATCATATGACATGTTATACAAAGAAGTAACAACAACATATATTTAAACTATCAAACATATGCATGATTATTTCATTATCTTTTATCCCATACTATAAATAATGATTACATATATATTATCCAAGTAAACATATAATTTAAATAATATAATTGATTTCTAGTTATCTACTCCCTATGGCAACCTATATTACCACAATCCAATATTTTAAGTCTTAACTACTAATTTTTTACAATCAATCATATGAAGTAATCTCAAACAAATGGAAATGCAAGTGTTATAGAAGTAACTATATATAACAAATCAAGTCATCATTCTCACATAACACAATAACATACCAACACATCATTTTCTACACTTTCAAAATTTGTATGGATGCATACATAAGTCTTACCAACACATACTATCCACAATAATAACCAACATGTATACATTAAAATAGTCAGATGTAGATATGAGTTTAGACATAATAATTATAATAAGTACCCCTTGGATACAACATACTTTTATATTATAGTACCTTATGATATATCATACTATCATAGGTTCACAAATACATAACAACACATAAACCAAACTTATGATTTTTAAAGACTCAACTACTTTATGTAGATAATAATAAAAAAACAATAAACAATTATACCACCTAAGTATATTTCATATAAGCATACCAAACTATCACAACCTATAAACATGCATCATGATGTACCATTATGCACTATGTGTAATTAAATATTTAAACATAATAACACACTCATAGTATGTAATGCACACAAGTGTTCCCCATTGAATACATATGACTAATAGTCTTTCAAATTATTAGTAGTGAGTCAGATATTTCATATACTCATTATGACTTTTTCTTTCTAATGACTCATTTACTTTTAGGAGACTGTTACAAAGGTTATAGTTCCTGATTCTTTAATAATTTTCATGAATTATTCAAATCATCTAATGAATTACAGGTATAATCCCTATATATTAGCACTTGCATATCCTAGTGTGCACCACATGTAGGTATTCTAATGATATGAAACTTATAAACCACTATTTAGTAATTTTAAGTAAAACTACTAAGATTTAAAACCAAACTAATGAAGTAGTCATAAATATATAGAAACACACATTGCATAAAATAGTTAGTACACTCAAAATTTATTTTTCCTCAAAATCAAGAAACCCTCTAACAATCAATTTATTTTTAGGGGTTGATAAGCGATCATTTGCTAAGTTATCCATAAGTAATCTTGTCAATTTTCAATTAATATTCCACTTGATAATTATAGCATCCAAAATATATTTCAAGTTTTTATATATACTATTAGGCTTAATTACCCCTATTTTCTAAAAAGAAACATTTTGTTACTAGGCACAAACTCATAACTAGTTACAACATCAAATTCTATGTCATGGTTTTTCATATAAAAAGTTATCTTGATATTTTGCACAGTTTACCTTATTTTACTAGGTTTGTTTTATTCACCTAGAGTACTTGTTATCTTGAACAAGAATGTTTATAAATAAATGCACATTATTTTCATACAAATGTAAATCATCCATTAATGACTCTATAAGTGAAATAATTTGCTATGATTTTAGGCAATATACTAACATCACCTATTTAATTGAAGTTTGAACACTTCTAAATGAGAATTTTTTATATTTTTACAACTATTAAAACAACATCAAATTCTTTCTAAAATTTGTATTATAACCATCTCATTTTATTATGGCACTAAAGAGTCCATCTCATGCCCAAGGATATTAAGTGTTATGGCTAGAAAATTTAGCATATATCTATACGCCCTTAGTTTAACAATTGTAATAAATCATTTTTTTTTGCATAAATATATACTTACACTTTTTCCTCTATAACCAAACCATGACTTCTCAATCACATGCCTAAAGTCCTTTAAATTTAGCAAATTCTCAACTAATTCCTTTAGTCTTATTTTAGATATGGCGACCCCACTTAAAAAAAGTATTCATTAGTTGCTTACTATATTTCCATCAACTTAAATATTATTTCATACTCATTTAAACCAGTGTCACTAAGATACTTAGAACAATATAAAGCGGCATTAATTTTTCTGATAGTCATTACATTATATATATATCTATATATATCTATATATATATATATATATATATATATATATATATATATATATATATAATGACTCACAAACATTTAACTAGATGGGATAGGGCGATGCCTTATTCAGAGTAAACAACAGATTTATTTTCCACTTACCATGGTATGATCTACCCCAAACGTCCAAATTGATTTCACTAAAATTTATTGGAATAAAATTAAACTATTGGTCTTTAAATTTCCTGATGTATAAAAATTATAA
This sequence comes from Torreya grandis, assembly GCA_037957365.1. Taxonomy (NCBI): domain Eukaryota; kingdom Viridiplantae; phylum Streptophyta; class Pinopsida; order Cupressales; family Taxaceae; genus Torreya; species Torreya grandis. The sequence continues at coordinate 3,715,501 of JARHVA010000517.1, read as the reverse complement.
ACCTTATAATTTTAACAAATTTATTTTAACATATTTTAATATTGGGATTCATAAGCTTATTGTTACTAGATTATTAGAAATATGAATCCATGATATAAATATCCATGATTATTATAAAGATCCATATGTATAAAGATTTAATATTATAAAGACTTGGCTTATAAAGATTTTCCGGTATTAAATCTAATTTAATTTTATGCCTTATATGACTTATAATTGGTTTATAACTCTGGTAATATCTAAATATATGACTTATATGACTTATAATATTTGCCATATTATAAAGACTTGGCTTATAAAGATACCAAAATTATATGGCTTAATATTATTATATTTAATTTATAAATTATTATCCATGTGAATCGAAAGCATCTTGTCATTTGAATAAATTTGATTTAATAACCCATATTATAAATATTAAATCTTTATAGTAAATCTAGAAATAAAGATACTAGATTTGGTATACCCAGATTTGGTTTATAAGCTACACATGGATTTAACTTAAATGAATTATAACTTAAATGAATTATAATTAAGTGGCTTAATTATAATCTGAGTCATATAATTCATATTTCTTATTTCATATAATCATAATCTTTTTTTGTTATGCTACACACAAATTTAGATATAACAAAAGATCTGCCAACCTAAATAGACACCTTAACAAAGGCAACCAACAAACTTAGTTCAGTGCCTTGGTTTACCAAAAAATTAATCAAAATTCTATGAAGTCCAAAACTATGTTTTCAAGGTCTAATTTTAAGTATTATGACTAAGTTTAAAGTTAAATATTTACCAAAATAGCAAATCATAAGTTTAAAAGAAACTAGTGTATACATATTTATTTTCTATATAAATTTAATCATAACCCATGTGTGCAAAAGACATCATCCAATTGTTTAAAACACACACATACAAAAGATTGAAATTCTAATTACAACACCCACTTGGGATTTTCTCCCTTCCTATCTGAAATTACGTCTTTGCTTCTCTTCTAAGCTTCTCTCCAAATGTGTTCCCTTCTTTTTTCTCCAATGCATAAAACTATGAAAAATTCTCCTTCATTGTTTCTCTTAAATAGAAAATAGATGCTAAGCTCTTTTTTTTCCAAGATTTTTGTTATCGACTTTCTTTTTCTTTTATCTTTTTGCTTTTGCTAATTTTAAGATCCTTTAATTCTTTTTTTATGTTTTTATACATTTTTAATTTATTTTTCTCCTTTTTCTAATTTCAATGTTTTTCTCTTTTATATTTTAATATGAAATTCTAATTTCATATTAAACCAATTTAACATTTAATTATGCTTTAGCAATGTAATGGTAAAATCATAAATAATAATCCATATTAAATTTTACTTTATTAATTTTGTCTTTACATATATTAGTGATACATTAGGCTAAACATACAAGAGACTTTATTCCTACAATTTCTCTACTCAAGTAATCATAAAAAATAACAATTTAAACAAACACCAAAACAATCATTTTTAAATGCATTTTCTACCATGATTAATTATTACAGTGTGTGCAGGGTTTCTCTAGCTCTCTATCGACCTGTGATGTCTCCATCTACATTATCCTCTCCGATGATGCTCTCCCTCTGATATATTTGAGGGATGAATTCTCTTACATCCACCTCACAATACATAGATAATTAGATCATATCACATGATAATCATAAAGTAATAATATATAACTAAAATAATATATTAATATGCTTAAAATGTGATCACATGCATTATCTGACTCACAGTATACAATCATGTATCATCATCTAACTAAAAAACATTCTACTATCTCATAATATAATAAATATCGAGATTAGTCAGAAATAGAACCAAATCTAAGTTGTTAACTGTAGATATCCATAAACACTCTAGCAAATTTACCCAGCAAAAAATCAGGATGTAACATCCTTTCTCCCTAAAGTTGATCATCATCCTCGATGACTCTTATTCAAATATAAATTCTAAATTAAAATATTATCTAGCAAAGCAATAGCATGATATACAATATCAAATTAAATAAATAAATAAAAACTTACCTAATAAACTCACCATAGTTCCTTCAAGTTATATTATTATAGAGTATTGGTCCCACAAGACCTTACTCAATGACATCTCCTAATTAAGCAAACTTGATTGAGAGTATTACTTGTATACACATAATATTTTTAACTTTTATCAAATATTAATGCTTTACATCTTGAAAGAACCCATTGAGACTCAATCTCTCTAAGTGCATGCCTTAAGGGGTGCACTATAAAAATGGGTGGACAAATCATTGATGCTTCATAGGATTGTTATTCCTTATTGCCACATATTACAAATCCAACCAGCTCCTAAAACCATTCCTTAAGCTATTTATCTTCACTTGCATATTCCTCCCATCTTTTTTCTCTTTCATCCCTCTTTTCCTCACCTTAGTACCTTTTTATCAATCAACTATACAAGGTCGACTAGGTCGACCCTGTTCATTTTTTTTATATTTTCACTTTGGAATTAGGTTGGTCGTTGGCCGACCTAGCTCAGAACCTAGTGAATAATTGACCAAAATTATACAAATTCAACTAGGTCGACCCTATCAGTCTATATTTTTAGAAGGGTTTAGGTAAATATCTACGTATAAATACAAGATCATTTTATCATTATTTCAATATGCAATCAAGAGTTATTATTCACTCATACTTCTTTACAATCTTCTCTTCCACTATTCTAATTGAGGAGTCTTAGCTTAGGGTTTTTACTTGGAGAATCTAGCCTTGTGGATAAGTATTTGATGATTTGGCCTTTCTTAGTGATCCTTATAGACCATAATAACCTCTCACAAAGCCCTTTTTTCCAAGGGAGAGATTAAGTCTTGATGGGCTCACATTCAAGTAAGTATTCTCTAACTTTGTTCCTCTCTTTAATAGATAGAAGTAACATAAGTATTGGCTTTGAATAATATTACTCTTCATATTCCATGTATTAGGGTCTTACTCATACTTAGCTTAATTGAGATTATCTTATACATGTTTTGATTATTTACTAACCCCTCATGTTGTGTCACAAGATTTGGTGAGCACTAGATTAGATTTGCTTTCTTATTATTATCAAAGGTAAAATATTAAAACCTAGGACCCCCTTAGATTTATTATGTGATTGTGTTAGATTGGAGGATTTAAAACCTTCTTTAGCATAGTGTAATGTGATAAGTGATCCTCTAATCAGGTCAAGCAAATTCTCATATTGGTCATGCTCTCACTTAAAAAATGTATTACCAATTAGAAGTGTAGGTATGTTATATCTTCTCTGAGTTAGGATTGATTTACAGACATGTTGCATTTATGATTGCATACATTTTGGTGAATCTGATGTGAACTAACCCTTATAAAATTTATTTACTTATTTCATTCTTTTATCATTATTTTTATCATATATTTTCCCTATTGGGTCAACTACATCAACCCAATTTTAATTTTTATGCACAGGTTTTCACCAATATAGTTTTCTAAATTTTTAGACAGCAAGTTCAGCATACTAGGTTGACCTAGTCGACCCTGTACATTTTTAGGCATCATGTTCAACATACTAGGTTGATCCATTCGACATTGTATTGTTCAAGCACTCAACAATAGACTTCTACAAAGTTGGATTGACCCAGTTGACCCTGTTATAAAAAATTTCAAGTATTTTTCAAGGTTCTTTGACAATAATCTCACTTCTCTACATCTTTAAATCACAAATGTTCTTTCTATCCTTTCTCTCTTTCCTTATATTCTTTTCTTTTCATAGTTTCCAATCTTTAAAATTGCCTTTATGTAGTCAACTGGATCGATGTTGTCGACCTAATTCTATATTTTGTGTGTTATTTGGATAATTGGATTGACTCTATCAACTTTATTCATTTTTAGGCCTTGCTTCTATATTACATAGATGACACTGTCGACCCTATTCTATATTATGTGTATACACTATTGATTATGTCGACATTGTACCATGTTTCAAAGTTGGAATTAATCCTTATATACTAGTAATTAACTCACACTTTCATTCCTTATTGCTTACATGCTTAGAAAAGAACACATAGTCAAATTAGGTGGTTTTTAATTTACCATTTAGTATCATTATTTTCTATTTTATGCACACATGACCAAATCATAAAATATTAACAAGAATTTTAATAATTGTCTACCCAAGGCCAGCTTACTTGAATTTTATCACCAAGGGGGAAGCTGACTTGGTTTTCTAGTCAAGTATAAATATTTGGTTAATGGTATATTTTGGCTAAGCATCCGACACCCTTATCATTGTGGTGTGTGAAGTGAGGAGGTGGGAACCAATACCAAGCATGTAGTATTGCCAATACATATCCCTTTCAACCCAAACATCTTAAAACTATCCTTAGATTAATTTTAGTTCTTTGTTTACAACCATCTTTCTATAATATTTAAAATAATAATCTAATAATTTAACAAATATTTAGGTTGACCAAATAGTTAGATTTACTTTCCAAGTTGATTGCTTGCTCTTTGCTCAATTGTATTTTGTATTGCAAAAACTTGCATTAACCAGTATTGGTATAATGTTTTATATTGTGTGCCTTAATTAGATCACCCTCATTGATCCAATTGATTCTTTATTTCCTTTTAATTCTTAATTTTTAAATTACTTACAAAATTATTCTTAGTAAATGGTTATTTTAGTCGACACAGTCTATTATAGACTTTCTAATTTTTTGCCTATTATACTAGGTCGATTCAGTCAACCTTGTACTTTTTTTAGCCTCTATTTACTATACTAGGTCAACCTAGTTGACCTTATATTATTGATATACCCTATTCCTTATGTTAGATTGACCTAGTTGACCTTGTACTATTTTCTTCCTTCTTTGTTTGTCGATCAAATTCACTATCTTTCTTTGTTAGCATTCTATTCATTTATTTTCAATTATAATGAAGTCTACTATCATAATATTCTTGTGTAGTTTAAATCCATTTAGATATTATATGAGATGTTCATTACTTCCTCTCTTTTCTTCTCAAGATCACCATCACTCTTGGGGTGTGTCTTCCCCTCCATCCATGACTTGTAACATGGTGCAAATCACACCACAAGATGAAGTTAATGGGACTGACCCTTTATATACTTACCAGGATACTTCTTATCTCCAAAATATTCAAACTAATATGGGATAAATTAACATAATTTTAATCAATAATCCCACTAATAATCCATCTTCTAATAACCCTTCCCCTAATACAAATTTAGGGAGTGCTCCTACCAACACCAACGTGCCTCTTGTTACAACTCAACTTCTCACCCTAGTTATCTAGCAAATGATCATAATACAAAATTCTAACATCAATCAAATGATGCAACTTCAAAAACATTTGATTAATATGGCTAATCAACCTCCAACTATCCATCCTCGAGCTAATCCTAATTATATTCCTCCACCTCTTAGAGATGCCTCAGGAAATGTTATTCCTCAACCCATAATGAATAACAAGATGCTTCAAACTATTCAAAATGAGCCTTTAGTCCCCTTATTATATCCATTGGTATTGGTATCATATCTCCAAATATCAAGTATGATGGGACTAAAGACCCTACCTTATTTCTTAAATCTTTTGGCAATCTTTACAAAGAGTGGATCTAAACTAATACCTTCATCACAACTAAACTCTTAGTCAAAACTTTTACTAGAAATATATTATAATGGTACAACTAATTACCCCAAACTTATATTTGACAACTTGAATATTTGGTTAATCCCTTAGTTAAAGAGTTTCAACACAATGATCTTCCAAAAAATTATCTTAGCCACTTCATCAACACTAAACAATCTCCCATTCAATCAGCTCATGAATTTATCAAAATATGGAAATAATTGGACCATAAATCTGATCACAACATGAATGAAGATATTTTTTTCAAACTCTTTATAACATCCTTAAATCTTTTTCTTCATTATAAGGCTCTAATCTTTGCTCTTCAAACACTTAATGAAGCTCTTGACCAAGCTAAACATCAATATTTTCTCATGAATCAATTTGAACCTAATCCTAAACTTTTAAAAGGATATTTTCAAACATCTACCAATTCTATTACTAGTAATACTTCACAAATCAAACCAAGAGTTTCCAAAACTGATATTCCTTCACCTTCTCACACACCTCTCTCAATTCAACAAATGAAACAATTTTTACCACCCTCTAAGCCTTTCATTTATCCCAATAATCCTTTCAAATAGTATGACTCTAATCTATTTTGTTGGTTCCATGTTGACATTGGTCATTCCCATGAGTCATGTAGAGGCCTCACTAAACTTTTTGTTTCCTATATGTATGGTGATCCATTTAATCATGAGGCCATGATCAACCTTCATTGTTAAGAGTACGCCACTACTTCTCAAAAATGACAAGTTTCTAAAGCTTCTGGTTCAAATAATCAAAAATATTTTTTCAATAGTCAATCTAATACCAATGAGGTTTGTGCCATTGATGTTGATTATGACCAATATCATAACAACTCTCAATCTGTTAACACTGCCAAGGTCAATTACCATCACAAGCCAACTAACAAAGATCCTGTTACTAAGCCTAAGAAGCCATGTTTATAATAACAACTTATTAACGATGCAACAATCACTAATCTTGCTTAAGAATCCCATGAGGAACCACCTCCTCCTTTCTATCCTCCAACCACATCTATTCCTTCCAAATTAAATTTACCTCCTAAACTTTGTGTTGGTTCTTCTAAATATCATTAAAATTTTCTTGAGGAATTCAACCTGATTCCTTGTAAGATTTCACTTATGGAGTCGGTTCATACTTTTCCCTATCATCATAAGTTCTTTATGTAACAAATCCAAGAAATTGAAGATCCATCCTATATTGATGAATAACCACCTTTTTTGAATCTAAACCCGCCAACATAAATACCATTAAAACTATGTGTTCCTCTTCTAAGCCTTCCATTGAATTCCTTGAAGAGGACATGATCAATGATGATTTTTTTTTTTGTCGATAATCCCCTAATTTTCATTAAAATATACATTAATACTACCTTAATCTATAAATTTATAGTTAATGAAGGTTTTGGTATTAATGTAACATTTTTGTGGCTTATCCAACAAGTTAGTTATAATAAAGATCATCTCAAACAAATTCATCTTACCTTTCATGGTTTTCATAAGATAAATCAAAATCTACTTGGTTACATTTGGATTCCATTAATTATTGGACCTAAGACAATTTAAACTAAGCTTATGGCCCTTGATTTACCCTTATCTTACAACATACTCCTTGGTCACCCATGGACTCATCGAATGAGGGTGATTGCTTCTTCTGATAGCCAACGCATTAAATTCTTACATAATGAAAAATGATACAAGCATGAAGCCAATCCCAACCCATGGAGTATTCAGCTTCCTAATCCCAAATCCCAATATTTTATTCCTATAATTCTTAAGAACAATAGTGTTCCTTTACCTGAATTCATCAACATGAATCCTGATTTACAAATTACTCTTATGGATTCTGATGATGATGAACCTAATGATTTGCAACATACTTAAAATACTACCAAGCTACCTCTATACATTTCATAGTGGATCCCTCTATTATTACTAAAAAAGCATACTCTTCCTCTTATTGATGACATCACTGATTTCACCCCTCCATGCAATGCTTAGGAAACTTCTTTACCAGAAGATGCCTTCACTTGCAATGATTTTGGAGTGGCCAAATTATTTCAAGACCTCTCATCATGTCTTTTCATACATTTAGTAATATAAGAATTACACCTTCTAAAAATCCCCCTGACTCTCAAGCATGTAAAATTTCTCCAACATATGATGACAATTCTATAATGGCCTAAGCTAAATCTTGAGACTTGGATGTTTATCACAATCAAAAAACCTTAGCCCAAATTCATGCTTTTAATCAGGATGTGCATACCATTTCTATAGATTATAACTCAAATCTTGAAGGTCATGTTCTTCCTGCCAATTCCCCACTTATTAATACTCCTTAGGTGGTAGAGAAAATTTTAGCTTTCGAACCTCCAAAAATTCCAACATCTTATTCACCACCTATTGATCCAATCATTACCTATAATTCTACCCTTATCACTGAATCCACCAACACTTAAATCCCATCTAATCCATCTACTTCTCCTACTCCCAAGATTATACTTGATGCCAAAGTAACTAATGTTCATTAGATACATTCTGAGTATGATATCCATGGTAATCAAATTCTATATCTTGAATTAGATGTTGAGTATTATGTTCCTCTTCCTATCTTGCCTAGTGACGAAGCTATTCTTGAAATACTTCATGTCTGAGAACCTCAACTTCCTTGATAACATCATAAACTTGATGATTTTAAAACTAAAACCCCTTTATTTCAACAACTTCATTACTATCATTGACCCCAAAGCTAATCCAATCTCTTCTTTACCTAATGCACCATATCAATTTCAAAATGGTAATGTCATGCTTCTCGAAGAAACCACTCGCATTGGATATGGTACTCCATCTTGTCCTAGACCAATTATTATTTCTCATGAACTCTCACCTATAAAACATGATAATTTCATCTTATTCTTTGATAAATATCATGAATTTTTTGCTTGGTCTTATGAGGACATGCCTAGTATTGACCCTAGCATTATCGTGCACAATATCATTACTTATCCTAATGTTAAACCTATAAATCAAAAGCAAAGTAAATTTCCACCTGAGGGTTTTACTCTATGTCACAAGGAAATCATCAAATTACTCGATGCTAAATTTATTAAACTAGAGGACTATTTTGAATGGGTTTCTAACATTGTCCTTGTTCAAAAAAGGGTCACTATGGTCATTCACATTTGTATCAATTTCTACAATCTTAACCTCACTTGTCCTAAAAATAACTTCTCTTTACCTTCAATAGATGCCATCATCGATTCCACAGCTGGTTATGAAATGTTATCTCTTATGAATGGCTTCTCAAGATACAATCAAATTCACATTACTCTTGAGGACCAACATAAGACTACCTTCACCATAGAATGGGGCACCTATTTCCATGTCAAAATGCCCTTCAGTCTTAAAAATGTTTGATACACTTACCAATGAATTATGACTCACATCTTTCATGACCTTATCTACGAAATTGTTGAAACCTATGTGGATGAGCTCATTGCGAAATCCAAAAATCATATGACTAATCTATCTGATCTTGCTATTATCTTTAATCATTTTCTTAAATACTAGGTTTGACTCAATCCTTACAAATGTGTCTTTGGTGTCACATCTGGAAAATTATTAGGATTCCTAGTCTCTCTATATGGCATTGATGTTGACCTTGCTAAGATTAGTTTTATCATTAACATGCCCATTTCTCATTCCATTCTTGACATTCATACTTAGGTAAACTTAGGGAAATTAGATGATTTATCCTTAAAATGGCTTATCACATACACTCTATCAATTCTCTTCTTAAAAAAGGTATTGTTTTAGAATGGATGGACCCATGTCAAAAAGCCTTTGATAACATGAAAGAGTCATTACTTCACCCACCTACACTTCATCCTCCTTTCAAAGATCAACTTTTTATTCTATATACTTCTTCCACACTTATTTTAGTTGGGGCAATGCTTTCCCAACATGATGATACTGAAAGAGAGTATGTTATCTATTACATTAGTCAAGGCCTTGTCGATTATGATACACGTTACACCAAAATTAAATGTGATTACCTCGCTATCTATTTTACAGCTAAAAAGATTCACCATTACATGTTTTATGAGACTAATTATGTCATCATTCATTCCTACCCCCTTAATCACTTCTCCAAATCTTTTCTCCTTGGAGATATAATTGGTAAATGGATGGTCCTCCTTATGTAATTTGATCTTTGTATCATCACTCAAAAATCTATCAAAGGGCAAGTCATAGCTGATCAACTTGTCATATCTCCTATACCATCTACTTATCCCCTTCAAGATATTCTTCCATATGATAATATCCTCTATATTGAAGGTCTTAATCAAGTTATTTCTCTTAAAGATTAATTTCATAAATTTACTACTGATCTTGAAGTGAATAAGCTTGATGAATCCTCTATCCCCTCTGACACTACTAAACCTAAAGTAGTTATCAAGGATCTTCCTAAAATTAATGTTGACATGCGTGAGGATACTTGAACTCTTCACTTTGATGGTGCTAAATGCCTTCAAAGAGCTGGGGTAGGTTGCATTCTGACAAGTCCTTTTGGTAAAATCATTCCTTTAGTTTTTCATTTCACATTTGATGTTACCAACAATATGGCCAAATATGAAGCTCTCATCTTAGTCATGAGAGCTGATCTTGATTTAGACATTCAATATTTGCATGCTTTTGGTGATTTTTAGTATATTTTCCACCAAGTCAATAGTGATTATCAATGCAAATATAAAAATTTCATTGCCTATCATCAAATTGCAACCACTCTTGCTAAGGATTTTATCTTTTTCACTATTGAGCCTATTCCTAGAGATCAAAATTCCATTTCTTATTCCCTTGACTCTTCATCATTTATCTTTCATCCACATCAAGTCCTTTCTGACCCTACCTTTCTTATCCAGATAAGAAAAGCTATGTCTTCAATTCAACCACCAAATTCACTTATTTGACACATTGAGATTGTTACCATTCAACAAAACCTATGGTATCAAGAAATTATTCAATTATCAAAACACCAAACTTATCCTCCTAACTTAGACTCTTGTGAAAAGACTCACATTCGTAAACAAGCTTTCAAGTATGTATTTCAACATAAGACTCTTGTGAAAAGACTCACATTCATAAACAAGCTTTCAAGTATGTATTTCAACATAACATCATTTATTATCACAATGTTGATTGTACCTTACTTCGTTATGTTATGCAAGATGAGGTCTCTCCTCTTCTTGAACAAGCACATGGGGGAATTTATGGTGGTCACTATAGAAGACATGTTACATCATGCAAATGCCTACATATGTGTTACTCTTGACTTAATCTTGAAAAAAATGCAATGGAATATGGTAAAACGTGTATTCCTTGCCAACTTTATGATGATCTAATTCATTCATCTCCATCTGAGCTTCAAAATATAGAATATCCTTAGTCATTTTTCACTTTGGGATCCTATCTCATTGACAACTTACCTCATTCCTAAGATGACCATGTATTTATCAACACTACTATCAAATATTTTACCAAGTGGGTAGAAGCCATGCCCCTTGTTAATGTTACCAGTCCTACCATTTCTAAATTTATTCTTAATCAAATAATTTTCCACTTTGGTGTTCTTCACACCATCATTTTTGACAATGGTGGTAATTTCAAATATAAATATGTTAAATAACTATGTGTTAAATTCAAGATCAATCACAAATTTTCTACGTCTTATCATCCACAATGAAATGGTCAAGTTGAGGCCACTAAAAAAAATAACAAAATTCTCCAAAAGATCATTCATGAAACCTGCACAAATTGGCATCTTCATATTTACCCTACTCTTTGGGCCCATTATACTAGTATACATACTACCACTGGGGCAATGTCATTCTCTCTAGTCTACAGTTCTCCCATTAGAAGTTGAGCTTCCCATTAAAATTTGAGCTTCCCTCTCTCCGTATATCTCTTCATATTATCATTCCCAATGAAAATTTTTATGAAGCTTTCCTTCATGCCCTTGATCTCCTTGATGAATCTTGTCTTTCTCCTTTATAACATAATCATTAATATAAGGCTTGTATTATAAAAAAATAACAAATGTGTTAAATTTTGCACATTTAATGTTGGTGATCTTGTCCTTAAATTAGACTACACCCATGACAAATAAGGTAAATACACCCAAAAATAGTGGAGGCCCTATTTAGTCAAAGATATTCTTGGTCCAAGTACCTACTACCTTCAAACCAATGAAAGCCATGTTTTCAAAGAGCCCATCAATGCATAATTCCTTAAAAATTACTTTGCCTAAACATTTCTCTTTTTTCATGCTTTCTATCTACATATATCTAACACTTTTTTTTAGGTTACTTACACAGGTCACTCCATCTACATCAGTTCTCTCTTATTACAAACTTTTAGTCCTTTTTTGGCCTTTTGGTTTTCCCCTTTCTCTCATGAATTGCATTGTAAAACCATGGATAGAACTCGGTCTTCCTCATGATGTAACATAGTCTTATTTATTTTCATACTTTTTTTTACACACTTTTTGACATCCCTTGGATTTTTCTTTTATGAGTTACAGTGTAAGATCATGGATAGGACTAGGCCCTCCTCACAAAACACCACCTTTTTGCTTACCTCATTTACTTTTTCACAGGCTTATTTTTTTCATCCCTTGGATTTCTCTTTTATGAGTTACAATGTAAGACCATGGATAGGACTTGGCCTTCCTCATAAAATTATCATTTTGTCATTATTTTTATAGGAAAATGTCTTTTTGATCCTTATTCTCAACTTTAGATTTTGCTTCTTTTGATAGATAGAATTTGCACAACAATCTATGTTAGCATGTTTTCCTCTATTTCCCTCATTATTATGATAATAAATCACACTTTACTATCATTGTATCCTTTTATCTCCCTTTGTCACATTTTTTTGCGATTTGAAGTAATTCAAATTGTTCCATGTGTCATTCTTCTTAATTTCTCCTTTCCTTTCACTCCACATTGGATAAAACAAGGTCAAAATCAAGATAGGAATTTTATTTCACCTAGATTTTTGAGACTCTTAGACCCCCTGCTCTTTAAAGTTCTCTGTATTATCAACCAAGTCCCAAGTATTCAAATGAAAGTTATCTTTAACACCCATGTTTAGTTTTTCAAATCCATATGGAGGAGGAATAAAAAAATCCATCAAGAAAGTTAAAAGCCAACTCATTTGAAATAAAAGGAAATGATATCTAAAAAGCACATACAAATATTAAAATTCAAAATTTCACCAAAATACGTGATTCCAAACATATCTCCTATCTCTAATCGAAGCTCAAACTCCAAAGTTGGCCTCACATAGAGCCAAGGTCTATTGGGGTGAGATGGGTTAGTATATTAGAATAGGAGAATTTAATAAACTCAATGGCATTACCTAATTTCTCATACAAGTACCCAATCTTTGCATTAGATCGATGGCTCTATAAGGGGTCTTGAGAAATAGGGAACACGTTATGAGAAGGTAGGTCTATTTTACTTTTCATACATATAGCCTTCACAAGATGATCTACATACTAACCTAAGACTTATGTAGATAAGAGAAGTTCTTCAAAGTCCTTAAGGTCAAAAGTCTTCTTATTTTGACAAACCTAATTTGAGTGTCTTGACTTCAATAAAGAGTTCATTTACCTTGTTTTTTCTTTCATTCTCCCATCCACCCATTTTTCCCCCCCTTGATAGGCAAATTGTGATTACAAATCTCTCTTTCCTTATTCTTTAATTCCTTTTTCTTCATCTCTTAAAAACATGCTATCACTAATTTGTTTCAGTTTTATCTATCCTTAGAGTGAAACATGTTTGAGCAACTATGTATTACTTTATCTACACCATAAAACTACATTCTTAGACATCATTTGCTTTCTTTTTAGCATTTATGATTTGTTTTACTACCCTTATATTATAGACACTTGAGTCTATAGCTTTTTTTCCATTGTTGCATGAGGTTGGCTTGTTAATTCTCACGCGACAATGTTATTTTCTTTTTTTATGCACCTTTTTCCATTGTTGAGTGAGATAAGAATTGTTATTGTTCACTCATCAATTTTATTTTACCATTTTTTTTATGATTTTACATTTGATATTTGATTACCATCATTTTTGACATGTATCCTTGGTTTGATTTGTTGAGTTTGCCTTTCTTAATTGAGGTTTACTTGTTTGAGTTTTTTTAGTATTTAGTAGCCTTGGATTTTTGGTTACTCGAGTTACACTTGTTTTGACTTGATCACTTGGTCTAACATATCACTTGTCACCCCAGCTTGCCAAATTCTCAAGTACATCCCATCTTCATAACACCAATTATCTTGGCTTTCCTTCATTTGTTTGTTTTTGATATTTAGTTTTGTATTCTTGGGTTTGTCGAAAGCAATCTCTACACCCTACATAATCAAAAATAATAACTTAGTAGACAATCATCCAATGATAAAGGTAAATCAAGGTACGCATTATATTCACTTTTTAGTTATTTTTATTTCTGTCATTTACTTTCAGTTATTTTATGCTTTAAAATACTACAACTTTTTTAGCATCAGCATTATGTGTGCTTATGTTCTTTTTTTAAGCACCATATTTGTTACACCTTAGTGATAGGTGATGAGCTTCAAGTGGGGCATATGTATACACATAATATTTTTAATTTTTATCAAATAATGATACTTTACATCTTGCAAGAACCCATCGAGACTCAATATCTCTGAGTACATGCATTAAGAGGTGCATCGGCAAAGGGGTAGGCAGACCATTGATGTTTCACAGGATTATCATCCCTTATTACCACATATTACCAATTAACTAGCTCCTAAAACCATTCCTTAACTTATTTTTCCTCACTTGCATACTCCTTTAGTCTTTTTTCTCTTTTCCTCATCTTATTACCTTTTTCATTCAGTTGTATAGGGTTGATTGGGTCAACCCTATTCAACTTTGAGATATTTTAACTTTAGAATTAGGTTGGCCTTTGATCAACCTAACACAGGAATTAGTGAATAATTGATCAAAATTGTACAGGGTCAACCCTGTTGGCTGACATTTTTGGAAGGATTTATGAAAAGATCCACCTATAAATACAAGATCATTTCATCATTATTTCAATATGCAATCAAGATTTATTATTCAATCATGCTTCTTTACAATCTACTCTTCCACCATTCTACTTGAGGAGTCTTAGCTTAGGGTTTTTACTTGGAGAATCTAGTTTTGTGGATAAGTCTTGGATGCTTTGGTTTTTCTTAGTGATCTGTATAAACCATAATAAACTCTTTTGAATCCCCTTTGGCCAAGGGAGAGATTGAGTCTCAATGGGTTCATAATCAGATAAGTATTCACTAACTTTGTTCCCCACTTTAGTATATAAAATTAGCATAAGTATTAGCTTTGAATAATATTACTCTTCATATTCCATGTATTAAGATCTTACTCACACTAGCTTAATTGCAATTCTCTTATACATGTTTTGATTTTTTACCGACCCCCTATGTTGTGCCACAAGCTTTGATGAATACTAGATTAGATTTACTTGTATTCTTATTAGCATAAGTGAAATATTAAAACCTAGGACCTCCTTAAGATTATTGCATGATTGTGTTAGACTGAAAGATTTAAAACCCTCCTCAGCATAGTGTATTTTGATAAGTGATCCCCTAATTGGGTTATGCAGATCCCCATATTGGTCATGCTCCTACTTAATGAATATATTTTAAATATGAAGTGTGGGTATGCTCTATCTTCTTTGAGCCATGATTGATTTATAGACATGTTGCATTTTTGATTGCATACAGTACTTTGATTCTATCATGACCACCCCAGGGTCTAGAATCATCAAGACAAGCCTATATACTATAGGACTAACCATTTCTATTACCTTGAAGGGTCCCACCTATTTTAGTGAAATTTTCACTAACTTCTTAAAAGCACACAAGATCATCTTGCAAGCCAAAATAAAATACCAGGGAGAGCTCCACAAAATATTTCAACCCTCAACACATCTCCCTAACCTAAAGATTGTTTTTCTCATTCTATAAAAAATAATTAGGGAACCTGGAAAAGATAATGTGTGGAATTTGATGTTATTTCTACTCCACATAGCTATAGATAAGTATAACATGTCAATATTATCATTTACTTAATCAGAGTTCTTGATAAGTACAACAATGAATAAGAATGGTAAGTATAAATTATACAAAAATCATGAAATACTCAGCCATATGGAATTTATATCCATTGTATACATGTGTATGGCCATATGACTGAATTTGACAAATTTCACCTACCAAATCTTAGATTCGACAAGTTCATCTATCAGTCTAACTCAGTACCACTAATCTAAGTTAATGTGAGTGTAAGTAGGATACCGTCCTATCACTTATAAATAATGTTCCCAATTCACCACTCTTTCCTTAGGTCTCCATGACCTAATAATCTTTAAAATGTGAACAATATTTCAAATAATCACAATTTTATGCTATCTAATCATTAAAAGCAAAGCTATATGCTAAATGATTCTAGATGTATCATCATACATACAAAAGAGATCATGCAATCAATCTGTAATTGTATTAATTTACTACTATTTAAACATATTAGTATCATATTTCATAGCTTAACCTATTATATTTTGTTCATGATTAAGAAGAAATAATGTCATAATTAACATAACATACATAGGCCAAGAATCACACATTTATTTCAACCTTATAGGGGAATAAACAAAGCATTATCTCTTTGCTTGCTCAACTAGCACATGACAAGTTAAAATTATATTCCTACCTCTATATTGACAAGATGTTTTAAACCTCCTATACCCTACTTGCTTCCAATAAAATTTATAAAAAACATTTTTTCAATACAACATGCCTGCAACAAAATAGATCAATATCAATCTAGTCAAGGGTGAATAATAACATAATAATTATAGTTAACTTATAATTCTTAATCCAAAATTTAATATATAATTTTGCCACTCCACGTGGTCTACAATCATAAGTAAATTAAAGTAGTGACTCTAAAGAGTCTCCAATTAAAAGTAGAGACATATCTTTTCAACACCTCCTACATACCTCCACTGAGTAAAGGAAAACACTGCAACTCAATGTTTCCAAAACACTTCCTACTTACCAAGTCTATAAGTATGGTATCTCTATCTATTCCCCAACCAGAAGATATAGATTACTAACCACAAAGATGTATCCATCCATTCAATCTAACAACTTCTCTCTTATCGAAAGTAGAAAACATTCTCCCACAAATTTCAAGGGAGTACAGTCAAACAACATTCAGAAACAATATATATTTAAGAGAATACTAAACCAACATCATCATAATAAGATTCCTCTTAATTGCATCATAATGACATCAAAAGAGAATGATATAATAATGACTCATCACTAATCTAACTAAGAGATATGACACTTCTTCCTAAACCACATAACTTAAATAGTTTCAACCAAAATGAGATCCCAACACATAGGGACTTTTAAACAAAACAACATTGTACTGTAATAAAATTTTCACTGCACTAGGTGGTGCCAAAACTAAAATTGGTCTTATAAAATTTTCCATTCCTAAGATTAGTGAGAGTAAGGCACAAAATTAAAACTCAATATATATATAGAGAGAGAGAAGTATTTCAAACTTAAAAACACTCATGACACAAAACATAAATGGTGAAAGTGACTCGATTACCAAGAAAGATGTAACACACTTGAGGTGTTCGATCTAAGAGATCAAACTATGGTAAAAATATTTTGTTCATAACTCATGAACTATACTATATACCCATCTATCCAAGACTCAAATATAGCCATCACCATTGGGACACTCAATAAATCAATCCTTCAAATAACTCAAAGGGGTACGAGTGCTCTTAAGGGTCCACAATCAATGGTTCCCACACACATTACATGAATGTCTTAAAACTAAAAATAGTCACCAATCCATACCAGATAATCTATCAAGTCTCAAAACTCCAATCATGGTGTAACATGGTTCTGCACTAAGGCAACACAATCCAAAATATTAGTGCAATACTTCATGTCACTAGGTTCACACTAGTGAACAAAAAGTCACAAAAATTCTAATGGACTCATTAGGTTCTAGAGTTCAATCCATAGCTTTGATACATGTAACCACCCTGCTAGATTAGATAAAGAAATATGTGACTTTTTTTAAAAAATTTAAAGCATATACCAAATATAGATTATACCATGAGAATATATAGAGACCATAAGAAATACACAAGGTGATAATAACAACAAGCATAAAACATTACATAATATTAATTTCTAATATCATGAGAGTACACATCATAATATAAATACAAAAAGTAATTACATTAACTCGGTTATAAATAAAACAAGTGTACAGCCACCGTTATTGATTTACAATAACAAGTAATTATAACTCTTCATGACAATATTCAATGATAAATGAAATACAATACAATGTACATATAGATACATGGCTCCTCAGAGCATGAATTTCTCAGACTCTCTAGTATCTATGATGATTTCAAGTGTTGTCTCAATAGTAGTACTATTGTGGAGAGGGAGAACATCATCTGAGTACTTTTCAACACCAACCATGGAACAATGATCTCCTACACTAATCCCATCAAGGAATGGCCCTCTTTTTATAGATAGGTAGATAGTAATAACATTTTAATCTAGAGAGACTAGCAAGTACCCATGCATTGTATGATTCTATACTAAACATGCAGTGTATCATAGAAATTTGTTTTATTGCAATATATCACATAAAAATGTGAATCACACTTATGAAGTGATAATATCTCATTAAACATACTTTGGCCCAAAGTTTTATAAATAGTAATATTAAAATAATTTATAGATCTATCAATTTCATGCACACCACTTGATTAGACTACCTTCATCTAACATTGTAATGTCGGTAAGTTAGTGAAGTTTGTCTCACTCTTTACTTTACATTAGCAATGTAAATTGGTCAAATACAATTTAATCATAAGATTCAACAACTTACATCTTACTAGCAAATGCATCATACAACACGCTATATAAATGAGTAACAATAGCATATATTTAGTCCATCAAATATATGCATGATTCTTTTATCTTTTATCCCATATAAAAAATAATGATTACATATACCATCTAGATAAACATACAATTTAACTATACAATTCAAACAATATAATTGATTTCTAATTATCTACACCCTATGACAACCCATATTATCACAGTCTAGTGTGTTAAGTCTTAACTACCATTTTTTTATAGTCAATCATATGAAGTAGTCTTAAATACACAGAAACACACATTTTATACAAGTAATAATATATAACAAAGAAATTCATTGTTCTCAAAGAACACAAAAACATACCAACACAACATTTGCTAAACTTTCAAATTTGCATGCACACATACATAAGTCTTACCAACAACACATACTATCCATAACAATAATTAGTATATATACAGTAAAATAGTTAGATGTAGATATGAGTTTAGGCATAATAACTATAGTAAGTACCTCTCAAGTACTTTTATACTATAGTACCCTATGATATCCCATACTATCATAAGTTCTAAACTATGTAACAACACATAAACTAAACTTATGATTTTGAAGACTCAACTAATTTATGTAGATAATAACAAGTAAATAATAAATAATTATACCACTTGAGTATATTGTATACAAGTATACCAAAGTATCACAATCTATAAACATGCATCATTATACACTAGGTGTAACTAAATATTTATACATAATAACACACTCATAGTATGTAATACACATAAATATTCCCCACTGAATACATATGACTAAAATTATTTCATAATATTAGTATTGAGTTAGATATTTCATATACCCATTATGACTTTTTCTTTCAAATAACTCATTTGATTTTAGGAGACTGTTCCAAGAATTATAGTTCCTGATTTTTTAGTAATTTTAATGATTTATTAAAATCATCTAATGAACTATATATATAATTTCTATCTACTAGCACTTGTATATCCTAATGTGCATCACATGTAGGTATTCTAATGCTATGAAATTTCTAAACCATAGTTTAGTGTTTTTAAGCAAAACTACTAAGCTTTGAAACCAAGATAATGAAGTAGTCATAAATACATAGAAACACATAATGCATAAAATAACTAGTACACCCAAAACTTTATTTTCTCTGGAAAAAAAAAGAAATCTTATCTAACAATTGGTTTATTATGAGAGGTTGATAAGCGATCATTTACTAAGTTATCCATAAGTAATCCTACCAATTTTTAATTAATATTCCACCCGAGAATTCTAACATTATAATATATTCCAAGTTTATATATATACTATTAGGCTTGTTTACCCTTATTTTTCAAAAAGAAACATTTTGTTACGAGGCACAAACTCATAACTAGTTACAATCATCAAATTCTATGTCACAGTTTTTCATATAACAAGTGATCTTGATATATCACATGATTTACTTTATTTTAATAGGGTTTGTTTTATTCACGTAGAGTACTTGTTATCCCGAACAAGAAGGTTTATAAATCAATCTATACTATTTTCATACAAGCGTAAATCATTCATTAATGACTCTATAAGCAAAACAATTTGCTATGGTTTTAAGCAATATACTAACATCACATATTTAATTGAAGTTTAAACACTTCTAAATGACAGTTTATTATATTTTTACAAGTGTTAAAACATCAAATTCTTGATAAAATTCATATTATAACCATCTCATGTTATTATGGCACTAAAGAGTCCATCTCACGCCAAAAAATACTAAGTGTTATGGCTAGCAAATTCAGTATATATCCATACGCCCTTAGTTTAGTAATTGTAACAACTCATTTTTTTTTTTTTTGCATAACTGTATACTTACTTTTATTCCTCTTTAACCAAACTGTGAATTCTCAATCACATGCCTAAAGTCCTTTAAATTTATCAAATTCTAAACTAATTCCTTTAGTCTTATTTTAGATTTGGTGATCCCACTTAAAAAAAGTATTCATTAGTTACTTACTAAATTTCTAGCAACTTAAAATATTATTTCATACACATTTTATACTTTCAACCAGTACCGCTAAGATACTTAGAACAATATAAAGTGGCTTTAATTTTTATGATAGTCATATAAAATATATAAATATATTTAATGACTTCCAAACACTCAACTAATTGGGATAGGGTGACGTTTTGTTTAGGGTAAACAATAAATTTATTTTCCACATACCACGGTATAATCTACCCCAAATGCCCAAATTGGTTTCAAATAAATTTATTGGAATAAAATTAAACTATTGGTCTTTAAATTTCTTGATGTATAAAAATTATAAAGCTTATAATTTTAACAGATTTTAATATTGGGATTTATAAACTTATTGCCATCAGATTATTAAAAATACAAATCCATGATATAAAGATCTGTGACTATTATAAAGATTTGTATGTATAAAGGTTTAATATTATAAAAACTTGGCTTATAAAGAGTTTTTAGTATTAAATCTAATTTAATTTTATGTCTTATATGACTTATAATTGGTTTATAATTCTGGTAAATCTAAACATATGACTTATATGACTTATAATATTAAGTCATATTATAAAGACTTGGTTTATAAAGATACCAGAATTATATGGCTTAATATTATTATATTTAATTTATAAATTATTATTCATATGAATCAGAGGCATCTTGCCATTTGAATAAATCTAATTTAATAATCCAAATTATAAATATTAAATCTTAGAAATAAAGATCCCAGATTTGATATATCCGAATGTGATTTATAAGCTATACACAGATTTAACTTAAATGAATTATAATTAACTTAATTATAATCCAAGTCATATAATTCATATTTCTTATTTCATATAATTCAAATATTTTTTTAATGCTACACACATATTTGGATATAACAAAAGATCTGCCAACCTAAATAAATGCCTTAACAAAGGCAGCCAACAAACTTATCTCAACATCTTGATTTATCAAAAAATTAATCAAAATTCCATGAAGTCCAAAACTATGTTTTCAAGATCTAATTTTAAATATTATGAGGAAGTTTAAACTTAAATATTTACTAGAATAACAAACCATAAATTTAAAAGAAGCTAGTGTATACATATTTATTTGCTACATAAATTTAATCATAATCTATGTGTACAAAAAACAAGATCCAATAGTTCCAAACACACACATACAAAGGATTAAAATTTTAATTACAACAACTATGTGGTATTTTCTATCTTTCTATCTGAAATTACATCATTGCTTTTCAACTGACTTCTCTTCAACGCTGCTCCCTTCTTCTATTTTCTCCAATGCATAAAACTAAAAAAAAATCTCCTTCATTCTTTCTCTTAAATAGGAAATAATGCTAATTTATTTTCCAAGAATTTTGTTTTTGGCTTTCTTTTTGTTTCATCTTTTTGTTTTTGATAATTTTAATATCCTTTAATTATTTTTTTGTATTCTGTAGATTTTTAATTTCTTTTTCTTTTTTTTAATTTCAATGTGTTTCTCTTTTTTTAAAGAAACAATTCTCTTTTATATTTTAATATGAAATTCTAATTTAATATTAAACCAATTTAACATTTAATTATGTTTTACTAATTTAATAGTAAAATCATAAATAATAACTCGTATTAAATTTTACTTTTATTAATTTTATCTTTACACATATTAATGACATATTAAGCTAAACACACAAGGAAATTTATTCCTATAATTTTCCTACTCAATCAATCATAGAAAATAATAATTTAAACAAATACCAAAATAATAATTTAAACAAATATCAAAATAATCATTTTCAAATACATTTTCTATCATGACTAATTATTATGGTGTGTCCAGGGTTTCACTAGCTCTCTATCGACTTGCGATGTTTTCATCTACATCAACCTCTTTGATGATACTCTCCTTTCAATATGCTTGAAGAATGAATTATCCTGCCTCTACTTTAGAACACATAGATAATTAGATCATATCACATGATAATCATAAAACAATAATATATAATTAAAATAATATATTAATATGCTTGAAATGTAATCACATACATTATCCAAATCATAGTACGCAATCATGTATCATCATCTAACTAAATAACATTATACTATTTCATAATAGCATAAATCTTAAGCTTAGTCAAAAATATAACTAAATCTAAGTTATTAGCTGTAAATATCCATAAATAATCTAGTAAATTTTCTCAGCAAAAAATCAAGTTGTAACATCTTTCCCCCCAAATCTATTCATCATCCTCAATGACTCTTATTCAAACATAAGTTCTGAATTAAAAAATTATTTATCAAAGCAATAACATGGTATGAAATATCAAAATAAATAAATAATTACGTGAAGAACTCACCATAGTTCCTTCAAATTGCATTATTCTGAAGTATTGGTCCCATGAGACCTTACTCAATGATATCTTCTAATTAAGCAAATTCAATTGCAAGTATTACTTACTCTGACTGATTCTGTCATGACCACCCTAGGGTTTAGAATCATTAAGACAAACCTATATACTATAGGACTGACCACTTTTGTTACCTTTAAAGGTCGCACCTATCTTAATGAAAGTTTCACTAACTTCCTAAGAGTACACAAGATCATTTTACAAGACAAAATAAATGACAAGGAAGAGTTCCAAAAAATATTCCATCCTTCAACACATCTCCCTAACCAAGAGAGTGTTTTTCTCATTCCAAAGAAAATAATTAGGGAACCTGGCAAAGATAATGTGTAAAATTTAAAGTTATCACAACTTCATGTAGCTCTAGATAAGCATAACATGTCAATATTGTCATTTACTTAGAGTTTCTAACAAATATGATGATGAATAGGAATGGTAAATATAAAGTATACAAAAATCATGAAATATTCATCCATATAAAATCTCTGTCCATTTTATAGATGTGTATGGTTATACGACTGAATTTGATAAGTTTGGCCTATCAAATGTTGGATTCAATAAGTTTGTCTGTCAATCTAATTTAGTACCAATAATATCAGTTAATGTGAGGCTAGGTAAGATACTATTTTATTATTTAGAACCCACATTCTCAATTCATCACTCTTCCTTTACGTCTCCATGGCCTAATGATTTTTAAAATGTGCACAATGTTTCAAAGAATCATAATTTTATGTTATCTGATCATTGAAAGAAAATATATATGCTAAATGATTCTAGATGTATCATCGTACATAAAAAAGAGATCATACAATCAATCCATAATTGCATTAATTTTTTATAAGTTAAACATGTAGACATCCAATTCTTAAAACCATTTATGTTAAAATTGTCAATCTTACTCAAATTGCACTCAAATAAACATTTTAGATAAAAATCCATAAAATACGTTAAATTATTTGAACTTGTCATTTACAAGTGCCACTTTAGGGTAAAGTATCCTTAAATAGGGTAATGAAATTTATGGGTCAGCTAAATTTGATCAATTCATTTCGAGTCAAAATGATGATTTCATCTTTTGTGCTCTGGATCACTCTTCTCCTAAATTTATTAGTGCATGCCACGTACCTTTGTTATTTTATGTCAAAACATCCTAAATGAAAATACAATTATAGCACATCTAATGTCACCTTATAATTCTTTCTAAGTCAAATTACAACTCAATAATATGATTTTATGACCATTTTGATTAATTGAGGGTCACTTTTCAAATAATTGCATAAATATTGATTAACATTGTTTAAGGCTAATTAATCCAAATCAAGAACTTAAATTGATTTTATATGAGAGTTGTGTTGGGTGAGAGGTGGAAGATAAATCCAAGAACAAACACACCTGTTCTAATTCCACCTGTTAGGATCTTGCTCCTCAGAAAGAGCACAGTATGATTACCAAATATAAGCAATTGAATATGCGGAAATAACCAGAAACACAAGTAACTAGAATTCACCAATAGCACAGAATATGAGAGACAATACACTATCTTGTATTAACACTATACAGAAAAGAATACAACAAAGAGTCGCCACACTCTTTCACCTTACAGAGATTCGCCACACCTCAAGTGTTCAGTAATTCTTCTCACACACACTCTCCTACACAAAAACGGTCCCAACAACCAACTCACACACAGAATTGGTGTTCACCTCACCAACCAGTCAGTAATAACCCTGTCGATACATCAAGCACTCTATAGCACTTCAAGCTGATCTCTCATGAACCTCCAACCTGCAATTCAAAGACCAAACTTACATGTAGATCCCCAATGAGCTTGCAACAACCTGCAACTCACAGATCTTACAACTAGAAGGAACTCTTCCTTTCTATCTCATGCTTTTTTTTTAAACTATACATGCCAATGGGTCTATAAATAGATCCCTAACTCAAACAATAACTTAGACTCTTAATTTAGACAATTGTCCTCGCAGCCCAAGACTCTAACTGGTCTCAACATGCAAACTCTTCGTTCACTTAACTAACTATCCGTGAAACGAGCAGTTCTGGAACACACAGGCGACCGACGTCGGTCCCTGCTTGTCTGGTTCTGCCGACGTCGGCCAAATTCCTGCCGTCGCCGGTGGCCTTCTGCACTGGTCTTTGCCGACGTCGGTCCTGCTGCCGACGCCGGTTCTCCTGGATCTCAGCAACCATTGTTCCACAGTTTGCAAAGGGTTGAAGCTTTTAGCTCCACAACCTAACAATCTCCCACTTGGAGATAAACAGCTGCAACCTGTACCTGTACCTATACACCGTCTAGTTTGTTCCCTTAGCTATGTATCCATCTTCAAAATCACCCTTGAAGACCAACCACCACAAAATCCGTGGTGCAAAACCTGCCATCCAAATCACCTGCCACATCCACATCTACAACCATGTAGAAATAAACCTGAACCTGCATAGCATGTGCACCTGCTACTAGTCCCTGTAAGAATCCACTGAACTGCCCTCCAATGGTTCTCTCCCGGATTGGCTCCTAACTTGTGACAACTCCCACTGCTTGAGAAAACTCAGGTTTAGTACATACCATGCACTCAACCTCATTATGTGAATCAAGACACCTGTTCTAGGAACTATCTAACCATCGGTGTGTTAACCGGTTTCACACAATCATCCTGAAACAAAGTCAACACATGACCTTCCATGTCTCTAGAACACACTCTTGCCAAAGAATCTTGCTGCTCACAGATTCTCCATGACAAACACCTGAACTAGCTTTACCTTTAGTTCAGCAATACCTGTATATGTAACCCTGCAACAAGCACATCATACAAAAAATAGGATAGTGTAGCTAATACTATCCAACCTGGTAAAGAGAAACATAATGAACAAACCTCCATTGCCCTATAGCTAATACAAGATCATATACCCTGATCTTCCATCTCACGTATCCATTTTCGCTCTTCTTTATCCTTAACATCCATTCGTCTCTTAGTGCTTACTTCCAGCTGGCAACACTACCCAAAACCCCTGTTTGGTTCTCCTCCAAGGAATCACATCCTCATTCATGCCTAGCTCCCACTGTTTCCTGGATCTACCTGTTCTGCTTCTTCAATAACTTCCCTGGTCCTATGCCATAAGTGAGCAACAAGTAGTGTAAAGAAGGGAAATGAAAAATTTAAGAACTTACTTACACCTTCAGTCCTCCATATGGGCGCTTGAGACTCCATGACAGCTTGCTGTCCACCCAAAATTCGTCTCAGTGACCAATGCCGGTCACATCTCAGTCTACAGCCGACCGATGTCAGTTCCCTGCGACTGCCTCCCTGCCGACGTCAGTTTTCCCTAGCCGACGTCGATTTTCCCTGGCCGACGCCGGTCTCTGTCTGCCCCGAGTCACCGACGTCGGGCTGCACATAGCCGACGTCGGTCCATGTCTGGACACTGACACCGATTTTCCTACCGACGTCGGTCTCTGTGTTTTTCTTATGAGACCTGACTTTTTCCTGCGAGCTCCTTTTGGATCAAACCCTTGTCCAAATCACCCTTGCTCTGCTCAGAATTCCTCTGCACCTTGTGCTGAACTCTGTCTGTCACTTTCTCCTTGAAAACCAAGGCTTTCCTGTTCTTGTCACTAACATCGGATTCCTCAAGAAACCTCACCTTCTTCTTCTGCATACAGAAACCACGATCCATGCCTTCCAAATCTGAAAGCATATCCTTTGACTCAAGAACCAGCATCTCCTTCTTATCTATGTGACCAAGCCTATCAAGCCACATCTCTGAATCTACAGCTGAAGTAGATAACCCAGAAAGAGAATCAGTAAAACAAGTAGATAGATAAAGCGTACCTACTTTCTTACCTCTAGCTACAACAAGTGTACCCTTGGTAACCTTCTAAGAGTTCGCTGTAAGAGTTACTGTGCAACCCTCTTCACCCAAACTTCTGACAGAAATCAGATTCTGCTTCAGAACTGGGACGTGCATGACCTCCTTTAACACCCATGTGTTACCTGTGTGCAGTTTCAGCTTCACTTTGCTTTTGCCAACAATCTGACAAGGCTTACCATCCCCTACACAAATTTCTCCAAAATCTCCCTGGACATACTCATGAAAAAATTCCCTATGTGGGGATGCATGAAAAGAGGCACCAGAATCTAATACCCAAGATTCTACTTTATCCAAAGAACATACCTGAGCATCCTGTGCAACGTAACCTGCAACATCTGCTTCTTCTTCATGTTCTTCATGCTGATCTGTACCTGATCTGCAATCTCTCTTTAAGTGCCCTTGTTTTCCACATTTCCAGTAGGTTATTCTGCCATACCTGGACTTGGATCTCTTGCCCATCTTCGACCTTGATCTCCCACGCTCTATCTTCTCTCTTGGCCTTCCTCTTCCTTCAACACTCAAAGCATCTCCAGATGATTCACCTGTGCTTTTCCTGCGTATCTCTTCGTTCAAGATCACACTCACAATATCATCCACTTTTAAGACTTTTGAAGGAGACACAGTATTAGAAACTGCCATTACCAAACCTTCCCAACTTTCTAAGTAATGAACACAAGATTAAGAGAGCTCTAATTTCATCATCAAATACAATATTGACTGAACTTAACTGGTTTACTAAACCATGGAAATCACTAAGATGGCTATGAACAGATCCACCTTCCAACATTTGCAAATTAAATAAACGCTTCATAAGAAATACCTTATTAGAAGCCGAGGGTTTTTCATACAAATTTGCCAAAGATTTCATCAACTCCACCGTTGTCTTACACTGTGATAAGCTGGAAATCACAGATGATTCAAGACTCAATCTAACAGATCCCAGAGCCTTTCGATCAAGAACCTCCCATTCTTCATCTTTCATATCCAAGGGTTTGCTAGCAACCCCACCCAACAGTAAGTACAAATCTTTCTGATACAGATAGTCCTCAATCTGCATCCTCCATAATTGGTAGTTCTTGCCATTAAACTTTTCCATTTGTAGTTGACTGCTTTCTGCCATTGCTCAACTCCCACTCAAACAGAAACCCTGTGAGTAACCTGTAATCAAAACACACTACCCAGATCTACACCAATCTGTTAGTATCCCAACCTAAAGCTCTGATACCACTTGTTGGGTGAGAGGTGGAAGATAAATCCAAGAACAAACACACCTGTTCTAATTCCACCTGTTAGGATCTTGCTCCTCAGAAAGAGCACAGTATGATTACCAAATATAAGCAATTGAATATGCGAAAATAACCAAAAACACAAGTAACTAGAATTCACCAATAGCACAGAATATGAGAGACAATACACTATCTTGTATTAACACTATACAAAAAAGAATACAACAAAGAGCCGCCACACTCTTTCACCTTACAGAGATTCGCCACACCTCAAGTGTTCAGTAATTCTTCTCACACACACTCTCTTACACAAAAACGGTCCCAACAACCAACTCACACACAGAATTGGTGTTCACCTCACCAACCAGTCAGTAATAACCCTGTCGGTACATCAAGCACTCTATAGCACTTCAAGCTGATCTCTCATGAACCTGCAACCTGCAATTCAAAGACCAAACTTACATGTAGATCCCCAATGAGCTTGAAACAACCTGCAACTCACAGATCTTACAACTAGAAGGAACTCTTCCTTTCTATCTCATGCTTTTTTTTTTAAACAATACATGCCAATGGGTCTATAAATAGATCCCTAACTCAAACAATAACTTAGACTCTTAATTTAGACAATTGTCCTCGCAGCCCAAGACTCTAACTGGTCTCAACATGCAAACTCTTCGTTCACTTAACTAACTATCCGTGAAACAAGCAGTTCTGGAACACACAGGCGACCGACGTCGGTTCCTGCTTGTCTGGTTCTGCCGACGTTGGCCGAATTCCTGCCGTCGCCGGTGGCCTTCTGCACTGGTCTCTGCCGACGTCGGTCCTGCTGCCGACGCCGGTTCTCCTGGATCTCAGCAACCATTGTTCCACAGTTTGCAAAGGGTTGAAGCTTTTAGCTCCACAACCTAACAAGTTGTTGAATATTTGTTTTTAAAAATTGGTTCTTATTAACTGTATCATTAGGTGACATCATTTCTTGGGAAGACATCTCTAGGCCATAAATATCAAGATTATGGGTCACCCATGCCTAGTTAATGCCTCTCATGCCCCTTTTCTAAGGTCATGATGAAGATAATTATAGATTTAACTCCAAATATTAGAATTATTCATGGCTACACATCTCAATCTTGAGATGGATGGTCATGGTTGATCCTGACCAATCTTAAAAATCTATAAATAAAGAGGCCATGGACATGAATTTTAAGCTTGAATATTGCAAAGTTATAATGTTAAAAAATTTCCACAATCCTTTGCATTTGATCATTTATTTTGTTTGCAAGCTTCATTGATATGCTAGTCTAGTGATTTGAAATCATGAGCCTAAGTTTTATGAAGTGTTCTTGAGACATTGGAGGAGTTTGTCACATTTGTTGACAAAGACAAGGATGCTTGATCAAGGGAGAACATGCTTTTGAGCCACATAGGTATGGTAAATCTATTTGATAAGGTAATATGATGTTGTTTTGTTTCATTTTATTTCTTGCTATCTTTTGTAATTCTCATATGAATAGATAGGCTTAATTTTTTATGCATTTTTCATTATTTATGGACTAATGTTTGACTAACTTGCTTTGTAATCCTTTCTACATCTTGGCACGCCCGATGGGACAAAACACATCTCACACATGAAGATCATTTTATATCTTTAAAGTATTCATTTGGGCCATTAAAACTCTTACAAATTGATTTTATAGCTTTATTTTTTCATTTTTAATTTGCCACGGGTTTACACAGTAACCGATATCGGTTAGTAAAACTGACATTGATTGGATAGCTATCATTGATCACATTGGTATAACCGATGTCAGTTAGATAACCGCCATCAATTAGAAAATGTAACTGACGTTGGTAATATAAACTGACATTGGTCACTGTATTTTGCTTAAAACACAGGCCTAAGAGCTCTTTTTTTTAAGTTCATTATTTCAAACTTAAAGAGCTTCAAGGTTAAAAGACATGTTAATGTTTTTGTTGTAGGACCAAGCTTGATATTTGCTAAAAACATGTTTATATCACATTTTGTGTGCTTAAAACTCAATTAGGAACCTTGTTTTGGTATTTAACAAAAAAATTAGATGTTTATGGTGAATATTTTCAAAGTTTGCAACTAAGACTAAGGGGTCAAATAAACACCACCTCAATTTTCAAATTTGGGCTTAAAAATGAACTCACATTTTCAAAAAAATTGTATTCACTTAATTTTTTAGATTCAATTTTTGTTTGATAAAAAGGGATGTTGCGTGTATGTTCTTCCATTTTTCTCCTTTAGAGAACCCTTGGAATCAAAAGCACCATTCATATTACAAGTAGCCTAGTCCAAGGCTTAGAAATAAAGTCATCTAAAGCACTCCTCAAAGTTTGGGTGACCTTGAAAACGACCCTAAAGTCTTTCTATTTTATGCTTTCTTTATTTTTATGCAAACTTGGCTTATAAGAGGGACATCATTATCTCCTACGTGTTCTTTAGGGAAGCTTTGCCCTGAGGTTTCACCTCCCAACATTGACTTCATTTGACCTTTAATTGGAGTTGCACACGGGATGTATCTACATTTGGACATCGCACTACACTGAGAAAATAGTAGGATGTAGTGGTTGTAAAAAAGACTAGACCTTTTTATAACTAGTTAATGCCATGGTCAGCCAATTTCCATGCTTGTTTTTTGCATCGTTTGATGTAAAATTCATTGTATAATTGATTCTTCTAGAAACGTTTGAAAGCTTGCTAGTTTAGTCAACCCCACATTACCGTACCCTTGCTAGGATTTGGATGATTATACTTAGTATATTTTAGTCATTATTTACTTGGTATGATTTAAGGCTAAAACTTGTTTGTTTATTCATAATCAATTTCAAAATCATGTATTTGAATTAATAAGTATAGCGTTATGTTGCCTAAATCATGTCAAATCTTGAACACTATTGATTGTTTGTTTATTCGAATGCCTATCCTCATCATTTTTTTTGACTTTGTTTGGGAAACACAACCTTTCCCCAAAAACCTTTGATGTTAGACATTTGATGTTAGGTTGTTTTATGTCAAATCTTATCACAAACTACTTTTGAGATGTAGCTTCACCCTTTCAACCAATGTTGAACCTTTTATCTTTTAAACATTGCTTTTCAAAAAAATTAGAATTTTAAGTCTTTCTTTTTCAAAACATTCTTCATAAAATGCAAATATGTCTAGCTACACTTGTGGTGCAATCATGGTTAATCCAACTTATGATAGAATGGCCACACAAAATGGCTTTTATGACTTTAGTCAAAACCCCTATGGTGACAATATAGTTTGTGAGACAGATTTCTATCCACTTCACAAAAATCAGTCATGGGAACACAATCAAGATCCAACTTATGATCTAAATCACGATTGGAATGATTGGGTTTATCAGGAAGACTTGGATGTTTTGTCTTGTGTAAGTAATCAAACTCCACAATGTACTAAAATCACCATTTTAGGACCCCATCCTTTGGTTTACATGAGAAACCAAACTAAGAAGCATCTAGTCATCACCATTTTAGGATCTCCTCCTTTGGTTTGCACAAGCAACCAAACTAAGAAGTGTTCAGTTGTTACCATTTTAGGAACTCCTCCTTTGGTTTGCACAAGCAACCAAACTAAGAAGCGTCTAGTTACCATTTTTGGCCCATCACCAGTTTTTGATGAACCTATTGTTGAAGAACGTCTATTTGATGAACCAATTATTTTTGATCCCTTCTTCAATAGTCTAATCTTTGGAGAGTCCATTATTGAACCATAAACCATTGTTCCTATAAAACCAAATGTTCCCCACTTCAAAAATTATATGCCAATCTTCGAGCCTAAATAAGAACCATTACCTCTTCAAAAGCCATCTTATGAGGATCAAAATGTGTTTAAAGTTGATCTTTTGTATCCAATTATGAACCAAAACTAACATGTTATTGTTGAAACACCTATTTGTGACAAGATAAACTGTGATAAGTTACCTGTTTTTAAAGAGCCTCATCTCTTTGACAAGCTAGTCTCGGTAGAGTTGTCTCTTGATCTTTTCCCACTCGTTGAAGAGTCTCACTTTGATAGACATGATTTTGTCAAGACGTCCCTTGAGCGACTCCCTCTTTTTGAGGGGCTTCACTTAGATGAGTCAGTGTATGTTGAACCCTTCCTAGATGAATCAATTTTTATTGAGCTCATTATGCCATCATAAGCCATTACTTATAAAAAATTTAGCATTCAATAGAACATTATCAAAACAACCATATCAGATGAAGAATCAATATTAGAATCAGGTTTCATTTTTGAACCAACATTGGATTTAGCATCAAAAATAGAATCAACATCAATTACGACATTGGATTCAGATTACCTTCAGAATCAGAGTCAAAAATAGATTATAGTATTGGTTGTTACAACATTGGTTACAATTGTCTTGCAAATCAATTTGAATATATTTTTGATCCTTCTACCATTTTTTAGGATGATTAATTCAGCATCGACACAAGTTCTCCTAGTATCTTCTATGAATATTTTTTTGCCTTTCACCATCACATTATTACTACCCAACATAGTCATTATATTGACATTCCACCTACCATAGTGTCAATCAGGACTGATATAATCACATTTTGTTGAACTGCATCCATGGTGACATATCATTTGTAGATATCAGGGGGACCAAGACCACATTCATTCAGAATAAGAACAATCTTCTAGTGAAACATTTTCAAAGGTGCTAGAAGATAAATAAAGATCAAACTCAACATCTTTTAGTGACACCTTTTTGAAGGCGCTAGAAGACAATCAAAGTCAAATGTTAACATATCTTTGTGAAACCTTCTCAAAGGTGCTATGGAATGACCAAAACAAATTCATTGGTGAAAACCTCATCAAGGCACCAATAGCTGAGCATAAAAGTTATTCATTATTTACTGAAGATAATATCAAAGATCAAATCAAAATAGCTTGCAATCTATAGCGTAATCAGATGGTAACTACTCTTAAGATCAAGCAATAGAACAATTTGATGGTCCTATTGAGAGCATCTTCAAAGGTCTTCAGCCCTACCACAACCAAAATTGTGTTGAATTTGACATCAACAACATTACGTGTGACTGAAAATCCTAATCTCCATTTGTTTCCCATTCATTATATATTCTATTATCACCTACCTATTTATTACCCACTTATCTCATTTATCCTACCATTATTTACCATCACTGGCAACACTTTCCTTTATCGAGGTTATAAGGATATCTTGTCTCGACATTTGAAGGAAGCAAAATCAATGATCTATGAAGATCACGAACACATTATTGAGATCTAGATCAGCAACAAGTTCTTTACAAATCAGTTGTTTCGAAAGGGTGTTGGATAGCAACTTTTATAACTGATCATTTTTGTTGTCTCACATATTGACTAGGATGTGCATCTCCCTATCAGCAAGAGCAACAAAACTATTTTTCATCTACCATTCACCCATTTTCCATTACCATGCCTCATCTCTTGGGGACAACCCTATAGACCCTTTTTTAAAGCATTATTATACCATTAAGATCCATAAACTATGCCATTTGAACTACATTGACTTGAGGTCTTTCAGGACTATGTAGGCAGCACTCAATTTTTATTAAGGTCAACTCGATCACCCCTTTCCCTTGCTCTCACCAATTTTTGAGCATGGGTCATTACAGTCAACTTAGTTGTCTTATTAGAACCTCTACTCTCAAGATGTGCATCTCCTCAACTAGATGGTCCCACCTTATGCATATTTTATCTCAAAAAACCAAAAATATTAGAAATACTTTGAAAATACTAAAAACATCAAAACATGATCCACAAAAGAAAAAAAACATTATCTCACGTTTCTATACATTTGTACATTCTCATTCCACCATGCAATGCTCTTGCCATTTTTCAATCACATAAACACCAGTTCATTTCATCTTATCCCATGCACTTGTCATTTTATAAGATCATTCTTTCTCATCTCATCAGCTTCTTGTTTGCCTCACCATTCTCATTTATTTTTCATATCTTTCATTTCTTCTATAACATTAATCATACTGGTCTGATTATTATTATTTTTATCCCATTTCTTGCGAGAACTACATTTCGCTTGAAGTTCATGTTAGAATATGCATCCATGGAACTATGTAGGTAGTGTCCACTTGTCTGATACATCTAGAGTCAGCTCGGCCAACCCCTTCTTTTTCTTCTCTTGTCTCATTTCTTCTGTAATTATTTCTCTTTAATTAGGGAACAATTGTCATTGATCTTTGTTATAATGTGGTGGAAAATAATGCCTCTACCACACATGCATGGACATTTATCTTTAAATCTCACTAGCTTGGTTTTTGTTTGTGTGTATTTATTTGAGTTTTCTTGATGTTTTGTTGTGTTTTCTTAGTGTTTTTTTGTGCTTTCACACCTTTCTTTTTATTTATTCTCATTTTCTCTTTTTATTACTTCTTATCTCCATTCTTGGTCTTGTGTTTTCTTGATTGTTTTTTGTTTGATTTTGGTTTTCTCTTCTTTGTTCAAGAATGCCTTGATGGTCCACATGGATCTTGATTATTCATATCTTGGTCTCATGTCGTTAAGATGTTCTTTCCTTTTATTTTTAAAACATTTTTGTTCCTACTTAAGATCATATTTTGATTTCAAGTTAGATTCATTTATATTTATCTTTTTCTTTGTTTTTGCTTTTTTTATTTAAATATAAATTGTTATAACTTTGGTTTTGGTCATTATTTTACCATTATTCTTAGTTATAAGTAATCACATTTGAATTGGCTCAGCACAATTAAAATCTTATGTCATTATAATTTATTCATACTTATGATGCCTAATTTATTTTGCTATAGCAAGCACTTTGTGCTCAGGTCTCAAAGTCTTAATGTCAACACCAACTCCAATGAACGATTCTCAAAACACTTTGCAAAAACTAGGCTCATGATATGGAATTAAGCTTCTAGGTAGCATGCATTTCAAGCTTCTTTGTCTATGCTTAGATGTTCATCTCTTTGCATACATTATAAGTCTAATCAATTCTTGGTCATTTTTCATCATTACTCATTCCATTCTCTCCCAAACTTGGGTGAACTACATTGGCCTAAAGTTCATGTTGGAACATGAGTCCCTGAAACTATGTAGGCAGTGCTCATTTTCTATTGAGGTCATCTCGGCTATATCCATTCCTCTTTTCATCTCTCTCATCACTTTGTGCATTCTCATATGCTTGGATTTATATGACTTTCTAAGCCATTGCCCCATCACATGTACGTTCAAACCCACTCACTCTAACCTATGTTTTTGGTTATATACTTGATCATTTTTTGCTTACCAATTGCCCATGCTGGGGCCCAACATTAAACCACATTTGAATCAAATCAACTCTACAGGGGTAAAATCATTATTTATTCTTTATTAATGATTGAAATTCATCCTATTAGGGTAAAACTATTTTATCATGATCAAATCTGATCTACTAGAGTACTTATTATATTCTTTGTAGAGACCCCGTTCTAGTGGTGCTTCCCTTCCTAAAGCATTATGTTCTCTCTTTTCTTCTAATTCCAATCTCTCCACATTAAAGCCAATGATGGTAATATTTTAGTGTGTAACTTATCTCAAGATTGATCAATGTGGTAAGTGTGCAACTTGTACTCTCAAATTGGGTACGTTTAAAATGTGTCCCTTACATTTATAGATTGTATCTTTCCTATTCCCCCTATTTTTGGGACCTATTATACTCCTAATTATAGTTTTATCATTAATGGTAATCACTTGTGCAAGAATTAGCTCATATGGATGTGATATATTCCATGGGTTAATCTATCACCTTCTTTCTCTTTTTGAGAGTCCATTTTTTTTTCCATCCTAGTATGTCCTCTTGAGAGGCATCATGGGTCTCTTCCAATTTCTTCTTGACAACTCATTTATTTGAAAAGATGTTACTTCACCTGAATATCTTGCTACACCTTCTCAAACATGGGCAAAACGTAGACATCTAATTCCTAACATCATTTGTGTTAAAATTATCAATCTTACTTGAATTACACTCAAATGCATATTTTAGGTCAAAATCCATAAAATGCACTAAATGGTTCGAAATTGTCATTTACAAGTGCCACTTTAGGTCAAAGTATCTCTAAATAGGGCATTGTAATTTATGGGTTAGCTAACTTTGATCAATTCATTTCGAGTCAAAATGAAGATTTTTTCTTTTGTGCTCTAGATCACTCTTATCATAAATTCATTGGTACATGTCATGTACCTTTGTTATTTTATGTTGGAAACATCATAAATGAAAATATGGTTCCAATATATCTAAAGTCATCTTCTAATTCTTTCCGAGTCAAATTACAACTTAGTAATATAATTTTTTGACCATTTTGATTAATTGAGGGCCAATTTTTAAATAATTGCATAAATGTTGATTAACCTTATTTAAGGCTAATTAATCCAAATCAAGAGCTTAAGTGAATTTTTCATGAGAGTTGTTGAATATTTATTTTTAAAAATTGATTCCTATTAACTGCATCATCAGGTGACATCATTTCTTGAAAAGACATTTCTAGGCCATAAATGCCACAAATATCAAGATTATGGGTCACCCATGCCTAGTTAATGCCTCTCATGCCTCTTTAATGCCGCTTCTTCCAAGTTTATGATGAAGATAATTATAGATTTAATTTCAAATATTAAGATTATCCAAGGCCACAGATCTCAATCTTGAGATGGATGGTCATAGTTGATCCTGACCAATCTAAAAAATCTATATATAGAGAGGTCATGGACATGAATTTTAAACTTAAATATTGTAAAGTTATAATGTTAAATTATTTTCACAATCCTTTGCATTTGATCATTGATTTTGTTTGCAAGCTTCGTGATTTGGAATCATGAGCTTAGGTTTTATGGAGTGTTCTTGAGACATTGAAGGAGTTTGCCACCTTTGTTGACAAAGATAAAGATGCTTGATCAAGGGAGAACATGATTTTGAGCCACATATGTATGGTAAATCCATTTGGGAAGATAGTATGATGTTTCTTTCTTTCATTTTATTTCTTGTTATCCTTTGTAATTCCCATAGGAATAGATAAGCTTAGTTACTTAGTTCTTTATGCATTTTTCATTGTTTATGGACTAATGTTTGACTAACTTGCTTTGTAATCCTCTCTAAAAAACACACTATTATCATATTTCATAGCTTAACTTATTCTATTTTGTTTATGATTAATAGGAAACAATGTCATAATTAACATAACATACATAGGCCAAGAATCACACCATTTTTTCAAACTTATAAGGGAATTTAAAAACAATATCTCCTTGCTTGCTCAAATAGCACACAAGTTAAAATTTTATTCTAGCCTATAGATTCACAATATGTTTTGAACCTCCTATACCATACTCACTTTCGATGAAAGGTATAAAAATATCTTCTCAATACAACATGCCTTAAGTAAAAGAGATTACTATCAATCTAGTCAAGGGTGAATAATAACATAATAACTATAATCAACTTATAATTATTATTCTAGAATTTAATATTTAATTTGACCACTCCGTGTCACTTGCAATCACAAGTAATGTAAAGTAGTGACTCCAAAGAGTCTCCATTGAAAAGTATAGAACCATCATCTCAACACCTCCTACATACCTCCACTGTGTAAAGGAAAATACCACAACTCAATGTTGTCAAAATACTTCCTACTTACGAAGTATGTAAGTATGGTATCTCAATCTATTCCCCAACCAGAATATATAAATTACTAACCACAAAGATATATCTATCCATTCAATCTAAAAACTTATCTCTTATCAAGAGTAGAAAACATTCTCCCATAAAATTCAAAGGAGTACAATAAAAAAGCATTCATAAATAATTCTCATTTAAGACAATACTAAATCAACATCATCATAATAAGATTCCTCTTAGTAGCATCATAATGATGTCAAAGAAGAATGAGATAATAAAGACTTATCTCTAATCTAACTAAAAGAGATGACACTTCTTCCTAATCCACATAACTTAAAGGGTGTCAATCAAAACAAGCTCCCAACACATAGGGACTTTTAAACAAAACAACACTATATTATAAGAAAATTCTCACTGTACTAGGTGGTGCCAAAACTAAAATTAGTCTTATAAAAATTTTCATTCCTAGAATTAGTGAGAGTAAGGCACAAAATTCAAACTCAATATATATATTAAGTGAGAATCATCCCGAACATAAAAACACTTATGACACAAAACATAAATGGCGAAGGTGACTTGATTACAAAAAAAGATGTAACACACTCGAGGTATTTGATCTAAGTGATCAAACTATAGTAGAAATCTTTTATTCATAACTCATGAACTATGTTATATACCCATCTACCCAAGCCTTGAATACAACTATCACCATTAGGACACTCGATAAACCAATCCCCCAAATAACTCAAAGGGGTATGAGTGCTCTTAAGGGTACATAATCAATGGTTCCCACACACATTATAAGAATGTCTCAAAACTAACAATAGTCACCAAGCCATACTAGAAAATCTATCAAGTCTCAAAACTCTAATCATGATGTAATATGGTTCCACACTGAGGCACCACAATCCAAAATACTAGTGCAATACTTCATGTCACTAGGTTCACACTAGTAAACAAAAAGTCACAAAAATATTAATGGAATCATTAGGTCCTAGAGTTTGAGTCACAACTTTGATACCACATGTAACAATCTTGTTAAGTTAGATAAAGAAATACATGATTTTTTTTTTTAATTTAACACATAAAAAATATAGATTACACTATGAGAATCTATAGAGACCATAATAAATACACAAGGTGATAATAAAAACAAGCATAAAACATCACATAATATTTATTTTTAATATTATAAGAGTACACATCAAAATGTGAATACAAAAAGTAATTACATTAACTTAGCTACAACTAAAACAAGTCTACAACCACTCATGTTGATTTACAATAACAAGTAATTACAACTCTTTATCATAATACTCAATGATAAATACAATATAATGTGCATATAGATACATATCTCCTCAGATCATGAGTTCCCCAAACTCTCTAGTATCTATGACAATCTCAAGTTTCATCTCAATAGTAGTACTATTGTGGGGAGAGAGCATCATTTGAATGTCTTTTTACACCAACCATGGATCAATGATCCCCACACTAATCTCATCAGGGAATGACCCTCCCTTTACATATGGGTAGATAGTATGGTGTGAAAATCTAGAGAGACTAGTAAGTACCCGTATGTTATATGATTCTATACTAAACATGTAGTGTATCATAGAAATCTATTTTATTACAAAATAGTACACAAACATATGAATCATACTTATGAAATAATAATGTCTCACTAAACATACTTTGACCCAAATTTTTATACAATAATAATATAAAAGATATCTATATATCTATCAATTTCATACACACCACTTGATCGGACTGTTTTCATCTAATATTACAATGCCAGTAAGTCAGTGAAGTTCATCTCACTTATTACTATGTATTAGCAATGTAGATTGGTTAAATATAATTCAACCACAAAATTCAACAACTTGTATACTACTAGAAAATGCATCATATGACATGTTATACAAAAGAGTAACAACATACATTTAGTTCGTCAAACATATACATGATTCTTTCATTCTCTTCTATCCCATACTAGAAAAAATGATTACATATATACCATCTAGGTAAACATATAATTTAACTATACAATTCAAATAATATAATTGATTTTCTGTTATCTACACCATATGACAACCCATATTATCATAGTTCAATGTTCTAAGTTTTAACTACCATTTTTCTACAATCAATCATATGAAGTAGTCTGAAATACATGAATATACAAATGTTATAAAAGTAACTATATATAACAAAGTAAGTCATCGTTCTCACGAAATACAATAACATACCAATACAACATTTTTAAAAGTTTTAAAGTTTGCATGCATGCATACATAAGTCTTACCGACAACACACACTATCCACAATAATAACTAGCATGTATAAAGTAAAACAGTTAGATGTAGATATGATTTTAGGTATAATAACTATAATAAATACAACTCAAATACAACATACTTTTATATAGTAGTACCTTATGATATCTCATACTATCATATGTTCTCAACTACATAACCACACATAAACTAAACTTATGATTTTGAAGACTCAATTGATTTATACAGATAATAACAAGCAAACAATAAATAATTATACCACTCGAATATATTGCATACAAGCATACCAAAGTATCATAACTTATAAACATGCATCATGATGCACAATTATGCACTAGGTTTAACTAAATATTTATACATAATAACACACTCATAGTATGTAATGCACACAAGTATTTTTCACTAAATACATATGACTAACAGTCTTTCACATTATCAATAGTGAGTCAAATATGTCATATACCCATTATGACTTTTTCCTTCTATTGACTCATTTACTTCTATGAGACTATTCCAAGGGTTATAGTTCTTGATTCTTCAATATTTTAATGAATTATTTAAATAATCTAATGACTACATGTATAATCTCTATATACTAGCACTTACACATACTACTGTGCACCACATGTAGGTATTCTAATGTTACGAAATTTTTAAACAATGATTTAGTGTTTTTAAGTAAAATTACTAAGCTTTGAAACCAAGCTAATGAAATAGTCATAAATACATGAAAACACACATTGCATCAAAAAGATAGTATACCCAAAAGTTCATTTTCTTTGAAAAGCTAGAAATCCCATTTAAAAATTGATTTATTTTTAGGGGTTGATAAACAATCATTTGCTAAGTTATCCATAAGTAATCCTATCAATTTTCAATTAATATTCCACCTGAGAATTATAACATCCAGAAAATATTTCAAGTTTCTATATATACTATTAAGCTTGTTTACCTTTATTTTCCAAAAATAAACATTCTGTTACTAAGCATAAACTCATAACTAGTTACAATTGTCAAATTCTATGTGACAGTTTTACATATAACAACTGATCTCGATATTTCATATAATTTACCCTATTTTACTAGGTTTGTTTTATTCACCTAGAGTACTTGTTATCCTTTAACAATAAGGTTTATAAGTCAATGTATATTATTTTCATATAAGCGTAAATCATCCATTAATGACTCTATAGGTGAAATAGTTTGCTATGGTTTTAGTTAATATACTAACATCACTTATTTAATTGAAGTCTGAACACTTCTAAACGAGAGTTTATTATATTTTTATAACTGTTACAACAGCATCAAATCCTTACTAAAATTCGTATTATAACCATCTCATGTTATTATGGCAATAAAGATTTCGTCTCATACCCAAGGATACGAAGTGTTATGGCTAGCAAATTTAGCGTATATCCATACACTCTTAGTTTAGCAATTGCAATAACTGATTTTTTTTTTTTTTTTCATAACTATATACTTACTCTTATTCCTCTTTAACCAAACCATTACTTCTCAATCACATGCCTAAAGTCCTTTAAATTTAGCAAATTCTCAACTAATTCCTTTAGTCTTATTTTGGATATGGCGACCCCACTTAAAAAAAAATTCATTAGTTGGTTACTAAATTTTCATTAATTTAAATATTATTTCATACTCATTTTATACTTTCAACCAACACAAATAAGATATTTAGAACAATATAAAGCGGCTTTAATTTTTCTAATAGTCATTATATAAAATAAATATATATATTTAATGACTCCCAAACACTCAATTGGTTGGATAGGGCGACGCCTTGTTCAGAGTAAACAACAGATTTATTTTCCACATATCATGGTATGATCTACCCCAAATTGGTTTCACATAAATTTATTGGAATAAAGTTAAACTATTGGTCTTTAAATTTCCTGATGTATAAAAATTATAAAGCTTATAATTTTAAGCTATTTATTTTAACAGATTTCAATATTGGGATTTATAAGCTTATTGTTATCGGATTATTAGAAATAGAAATCCATAATATAAAGATACGTGATTATTATAAAGATTCGTATGTATAAAGATTTAATATTATAAAGACTTGGCTTATAAATATTTCCGGGTATTAAATTTAATTTATTTTATGTCTTATATGACTTAAAATTAGTTTATAATTTTGGTAATATTTGAATATACGACTTATAAAATTAACTCATATTATAAAGATTTGGCTTATAAAAATACCGAAATTATATGGCTTAATATTTTTATATCTGATTTATAAATTATTATTCATATGAATCGGAAGCATCTTGCCATTTGAATAAATCTAATTTAATAATCTGGATTATAAATATTAAATCTTTATAATAAATCTTAGAAATAAAGATACCAGCTTTGGTATACCTGGATTTGGTTTATAAGCTACACACAGATTTAACTTAAATGAATTATAATTAAGTAGCTTAATTATAATCCAAGTCATATAATTCATATTTCTTATTTCATATAATTCATATTTCTTATTTCATATAATTTGAATATTTTTTTTTACGCTACACACAGATTTGGATATAACAAAAGATCTACCAACCTAAATAGATGTCTTAACAAAGGCAGCCAACAAACTTATCGCAACCCCTTGATTTACCAAAAAATTAATCAAAAGTCCATGAAGTCTAAAACTATGTTTTTAAGTTATGATTTTAAGTATTATGACTAAGTTTAAACTTAAATATTTACTAAAATAGCATACTGTAAGTTTAATAAAAGCTAATGCATACATAATTATTTGCTACACAAATTTAATCATAACCCATGTGTACAAAAGACAACATCCAATCTTTCAAAACACATACATACCAAGGATTGAAATTCTAATTACAACACTCACCTTGTATTTTCTGCATTCCTATCTAAAATTATGTCCTTGCTTCTCTTCTGGTCTTCTCTCCAAAGTTTCTTCCTTCTTCTATTTTCTCTAATACATAAAACTATGAAAAATTCTCCTTCGTTCTTTCTCTTAAATAGAAAATAGATGCTAATTTCTTTTTTATCGAGATTTTTTTTTTTAGCTTTCTTTTTGTTTTTGCTAATTTTTAGACCCTTTAATTCTTTTTTTTATTTTTTTTCTATATTTTTAATTTATTTTTCTATTTTTTCTAATTTCATTATTTTTCTCTTTTTTTTCTAAAAATAATTCCTTTTTATATTTTAATATGAAATTCTAATTTCATATTAAACCAATTTAACATTTAATTATGTTTTAGCAATTTAATGGTAAAATCATAAATAATAATCCGTATTAAATTTTACTTTTATTAATTTTATCTTTATGCGTGTTAATGACACATTAGGGTAAACACATAAGGGAATTTATAACTATAATTTCTCTACTCAAGTAATCATAGAAAATAACAATTTAAATAAACACAACAATCATTTTTAAATGCATTTTCTATCATGACTAATTATTATGATGTGTAGGATTTTGCTAGCTCTCTATCGCCCTGTGATGTTTTCATCTACATCATCCTCTTCAATAATGCTCTCCCTCTAATATACTCTAGAGATGAAGTCTCATGAATCCACCTCACAACACAAATAATTAGATCATATTGCATGATAATCAGAAAGTAATAATATATAATTGAAATAATACATTAATATGCTTAAAATGTAATCACA
This sequence comes from Torreya grandis, assembly GCA_037957365.1. Taxonomy (NCBI): domain Eukaryota; kingdom Viridiplantae; phylum Streptophyta; class Pinopsida; order Cupressales; family Taxaceae; genus Torreya; species Torreya grandis. Next base: position 3,671,605 of record JARHVA010000517.1, on the reverse strand, counting down.
TACATTATCCAACTCACAGTATGTAATCATGTATAATCATATAACTAAGCAACATTCTACTATCTCATAATAGCATAAATCTCAAGCCTAGTCAGAAATATAACCAAGTTTGAATTATTAGCTACAGATATCCACATATAATCTAGAAAATTTGTTCGATGAGGAATCAAGATGTAACATATTTTTTATTGAAAATGATAGGTGTATGATCAAAAAGGTAAAGTCTCAACTATATTTGAAGTTCCACATGAAATACATTGTGCTACAACATTCGTCTTGGGCATGGAAATCAAATAGTATCATGTGAATAAGAATATCTAGCTAGACCAATAGATGAAAAGATATTGGAAAGGTTCAGGGTGCATGACTACAAGTCTGTACTCACACCTTTTCTAGTTAGGTAGAATATATCTATTGTATAATGTCCAAATTCATAGGAGGACTCGAAAGACATGATTTAGGTTATGTATGCGAGTGTGGTGGGAAGCCAAATGTCTAAAATGTTCTATATAAGCCCTAAAATTATGCAAGCAATAGTTAGTGTATTGGTATCTAATCTAGGTAAGGAGCTTTGGGTGGTGATGAAAAGTATATTTGGGTATCTACACGAAACTTTTGATTATATTATTTTCTATCAGGGCATACATGTGAAATAAATAGTATAAATCTATAGATGTATGTGGATTCTGATTGGGTTGGAAATCTTGATTGTCATAAGTCTACAAGTGTGTGTATTTTCAACTTATTTGATGGATTTGTAATTTAGATTAGAAAATGATAGGAAAATTTTGCAATATATAACATTAAAGATAAATTTATAATAGCTACTCATCCAATCAAGGAACTGGTGTGGCTTCAAAGGATGAATTCAATCGTTGGGTTCACACATTAGGTTATAAGAATAAATCGTAATATTCAAAGCATAATTTGTCAGGTAAATAAACTTGAGAATCATTCTTGAATGAAACACATTGATGTGTGATATCCTTTCATAATGGAAATGGTGGAAGAGATAAATATATATGTAGAGAAGGTGGATACGAAGTAAAACATTGTCAATTCATTGATCGAGATAGTTTGTACCTAGAAGTTATTGTTAACAAAATTTTGACCTCATGTCAAAATTGGTCACCCCTTAAAGGTTGAAACTTCATAGAGGTGTTTAATGTTTTTCATGGTCTCAAGTTGTCTTAAATAGTCCTATATGGTCATATGTACCCCTGTCTAGCATTATCCAAGTTCTAGTCTTAGGTTCACTTATCTAGTCCTTTGGTCAATCACAAGGTCTTGGAATGGTCAAATATGGTCAAAGGTCCAATATAGTTCAAAGTAATTATAAAAGATTATTTGGACATCATTTAAATCATAATACTATATACTAATATTTTATTTGACCCTCATATGCTTTTAAAAGATCACATTATGGCCACTTTTTGGCCCATTTGCAAGGGTTGGATGCACCGTTTCAAGAGGAAAATGTTTCAAGAAGATTCCAAACATCCCTAGTGTCAGAGATAGGTTAGAGAATGTTCAACGATAGTCAGGGTCTAATAGCATCTACAGTGCAACGCTTAATCTTGGTAAAATAACACTTTACAAGCACTTGTATAGCCTTGTAAGGTCCATTTTCAGTTGCAAATAGTTTGTAAGTGCCTCTAGGGCTCCCTCAGATCATTTTCCATCTCTAGACCAAGTTTCAAGTTGAACTGACACTACAAATACCTTTTTGCCTCCATCACTACCTTCATAAGTTCAAGAAGGCAAATTTGAATTAAATGGTACGGTCAAGAAAGAGAGAGTTAGGAGCTAAAAATGTGGCCATTGTTAGGGATCCTAGTAAGATAGTAATTAGTGGCATTGTTTTGCAGATTGATGGCTTATTATTTATGAACAATGTGACAACATGTCACTATGGTCTATTCACCTAAGAGGTGTCTATTATTACACTTGTTTCTCTTGTTCATAAATCAATGGAGAGGAATGATTTTGAGGATGATTTTTAGAGGTCTTATAGCTCCTTTTCATGGTAGTTTTATCATCCAACTCGTCTCCATGAGGTGCCTTCACTTGGAAGAAAAATGTCTTGGTGTATAATTTGTTCTAATAGATTCTACTACAAGTCTCTATTTTATCTTCATGTTAGTGATTCTCAAAGGTTTATAATTCTTTATTATTAATGTAAACTCCCTCAGTTTCATGGAGTTCATGTTATTTTACCTGAGATGTGCTTTTGACTATCTTATTCAAGTATGCTTGCTTTTGGATACATGGTCTGTGTTATATAGACTATTGGAAGTTTGATTGCTAATTTCAGCTCTAGTACTAGTAACATATCTTAGTAAAAAGTTTTGAGTGATATTGCACGGTTGAAAGCATGATAAAATTTATATTTCAGTCTAAATGCACACTTTCAATGAGAGGTCACAATTGTCTTTTCAATATGTAGTTGTACGGACTGTAGGAATAGGTTGAAGATGCTCAGATCTATGGTGGAGGTTTGATATATATCCTCATGTATTCATATAGACTTGGCTGTTTTACTTCCATCATCAAGTGTTCACAACTTACTAGAAGATCCAATTATTTATACACAAATTTTTTGCATTACTTGATTGTACCCATAGTCCATACAGTAGCTTGAAGATGAGTTGAAGTTTATAGAAGGTATTGAGTATTGTCATGAAGCTCTATAGACTATTGTGGAGTAACATGAAGAGATTAATGGCTTGACAATGTTGAAAGGTATAAGAACTCAAATACTGGATTTGTATAGCCCTAAGATAGTCAAGTAGAGACCTAAAAGCCTCAAGCCTATAGGTCATCATTGTGGACCAAGACCATCATCAAATCCATAAAAGAGCAATCTCAAGCATGATGGAAACCTAAACTTCATTGTAGATAAATAGATTCTAAGTCCTTGAAGAGATACTAAGTCACTTACCAAGTTGTTAACAGAGCCAAGAAACTAAGTGATAGTCTAAAGATCATCTACAGTACCCTGTATGAAAGGAATAAGTGAAACATGGTTTGAAAGTGTCTCAAGAAATATATAGACTCTGCATACATAATGAAATCAACTCCCTTGGTCTAGATTCTTCAAGCATCAATGGAAAGTGAGAAGAGTAGGTTCAAGACCTTACACATAGTCAAGTATCCCTAATGAGCATTTGCAAGTGGCCAACTAGATAGTGGATCTTAAGTCTAGTAGAAGAAGGGGCAGAGCATGTTTGCAAGTTTTAGAACCTATTTTGGAACTATAGACAAGTTCATGAACCATTGAAGAAGACCATTGAGGTAAAGGTGAAGTCTTAAACCCAAAGCACACAGTCAACTACCCTAAAAAGCACCTACATATTGTAAGGTAGTGATAGGCTAGTAAAAGCCTAAAGGAGAGGTAGATCATGTATGAAAAGGGTTTGAACCCAATTCAAGAATTAAAACAAGTTCAATGAACCATTTGGAGAAGTTAGTGATGACAATATTGAGGTCCAAACACAGTATCCAGTCAATTTCTTAAAAGGCCACGTACATGGCTATGTTAGGACTAGTCTATTTGCAAGATGAAAAGAAAGTTGTAGCATGTGAAAGAGCCTTAAGTTTTCTCTTGAGACTTCAACTAACTTATAGTCCATTGGGAAGGTAAGTAATGTGAAGATGAGGTTTTTAAACACCTACCATAATCAAAACCCTCTAAACACATCTACAAGTGACTTATGGAGCATGCTGGCCTTAGGCCTAAAAGAGAGAGCAGAGAGATGTTTTAAAAGAATCTTGAACCTAATTCAAACTCTAATAGGGTCAATAATACTGAGAGGGATATTGATGTGGGGGATGAGGTCTTAAAACACAGAGACATAGTCAAGTGACTCTAAAAACACCTACAGGGTACATACATGACTAAGTTGGTCCTAAGCCTAAAAGTAAAGATCAGAGATGATGGAGACCTTGAGGCCTACCTTAGATGGACTAAGAGGTCATAAGGTGTGTTAATACCAAAGTAAATAAAGTGAAAAGTGATCAAGCTAGGTTTTAAAACCTCATACATAGTCATATCAAAACTCTACACACAGTCAAACCCTACCGTCCAACCATGAAGGAGATTAGTATTTTGAGGCCTATATAGTTCTTATAATTCTTTTAAATTTGGTATAGGGGGTTGTCATGACTGAAAAAAACATCCATGGTCTCCTTGAGGTCACACAAATAGTGGGCATACCCACTGTTTTGTCTCAGACTTGGCCCACTTCTTTGGCAAGGGGCAGCCATGAGACTAAGACGTCTTTTTTAGCTCAAAGGCACAAAACAAGCATTACAGATCTCATGAAGAGTCTTGGAGGTAGTGAACAGTCATAGCAGAGGTCTATATACACTTCTTGGGTGCACACATACTTAGTTTTCCAACAAATTCCCTTGAGGGCTAGCAAGGAGATAGGCTCTAATCCCCAAGTACCCTAACAATTACACCATCAACATACAGAGGGGTAAAAAGTATTATCAGAGCATGTGAAATCATATGGGTTTTTTTTTAAGGTTTATGAACTCTTCCCAGCAATGGAATTGAATTTTGATACTCAAAACTCAAATTTGACCTATCTCATGCTCAAGAAACACTAAGCATGCCCCCTGAGGAGTAAGTTCAAATGCTCATACCATATCTCACACTTTGCATGGGGGGTTGAGCCATTTGGGATAGTTAAGGGTGTCTATCAAGAATCTTTTCTAAGTAGCAGGTTAATTAATGATCTATTCTTTATGAACAATTGTTAAGACCCCAAACAGGGCTTAAAGCTTTCTAAAACACTGATAGTGACCAGCCATTAAAAAAAGACCTCAAATGCATATTTAATGCTATATTTTAATCCTCCTCCATGAATTTGAATGTGGTGACTTAGCTCTAAAGTGTCCACTTTGCAAACACCCTAAGACTGTCAGTGTTCTATTTTAGAGTTGTAGATCTTCTAAACAAACGTGCGTTGTTGTCCACAATGACCTCACTGCGATCTTTGGACACTTTTTGATTTGTAAACAAGTTATATTTTGGACCTCAGTATATCTCATAATATGATTGTTGAATCTTACAGACAGTTGATTATCAACAATTTGTAGAAGACTAGATACATTGATTTTTTCTCTAAATCTTGTATTATGCTTTAAGTTGCCATGCAAAAACTTCTCTTAACATTATTTAAGAAATGCATAATATGTCTAGGTTGCTTTAGAGAGTAGTTAATTCCAGCATTGATTTGGCTCAACAAATGACTAAAGATCGAACTGCAAACGAGAAAGCTTGAAATCAAGCACTCAAATTATGCAAATTACTTGTTAAGCCATGTTGCTAGTTGGCTCTTTCTTGCTGAAACTATTTCCACCTTTGGGATTTTACTGATGTATTTATGATTGTTGTTCCATTATTGCTTTTATCTTTGTTGTAAATCGTTGTGGGATTGCTGCAACTATTTCCTTAGTTGAGGTTTCAGTAATGTGTTTTTTAATGGTGATGTACTACCCAACCTCTTCAATAAACTTATTTAAAAAACTACATGAAAAGAATTGTGCCCAACATGCTTGTATTCAGTATTTTTCCAAAGTTTTGCCCTGAACTACTAACAACTGCAAATGATATTATGCATATTTAAAGCTTGGTCTCCTAGCACTGCAACTGCATAAATAATTGCAGATGCCACGGAGTTTATTTAGTAGTAGGTATGCAATGCAACAATCTTATGGACTGCAAAATTTACATTTGCAAAAGAATCTGGGATGTTTGCATGTAAAACCAAATTAAAAAAATATCTATAGAACACTTTCTATTAATTATAAAGTGCCTAAATATTCTGTGCAGATGCTACAACTTCTTGCCCCTACTACTACCCATCTTTAAAAATCTTTCTCCTATACAACGGCTGCTCCTATTTTTTACACATTAATGGATTTACATGCAGTTGCATTTGCCCCCTTCATGAGACCACCTCTTAGAGAGAGGTTTCCAATCATAACCAAATACATCAATTTTTAAATCAAAACATGAAAATGTTTCGGCAATAAACCAATACATGACATTATAAATCCAAACACTGAAGTAAAACTTGGAGAATCCATATTAAAACTAGATACCCATTAAACAAAGATCATAAAATAATAAATATACCAAGTGACAAGCTTAAATCATCTTTGTTTTACAACAATTATCCCAATGAATAGGTAGTTTGTATGGGCAACTGACGTGTGGAAAATGTAAACTTTCACCATCATTCCAATCTTGGAAAGGCCTGCCATGTATTTATTTACAGAAGGGGATTATTAATCAACATCAGAGTGGGGTTATGAATCAACAAGGGGGTATTATCAAAGTTAAAATTTGACATATAATGTTTCTTATAATATAAAATTAGAAATGATATGATGATTTTAGAGCGTCCTAAAAACAATTCCAAGATGGAAAAATAATGCAGACTTGAAATGGTAAGATATTTTTAAGCATATATCCACTTCAAATGGTTAGACATTTTTGGCATATATCCCACTTGATTATAGTAAGACACTTTTAGAAGCTTGTTGCAAAGAGATTTTTTTTTGGTTTTTAACACAGAGTAGAGGAGATGGGAGGCTGAGCAAGCAAACATGCTCATCCATGACCACCAATCAAGAATTATGTTAGTAGCAGGGCCACTTCAATTGTGGCATCACCCCCATTCGTATAAGGATCATAGTACATTGGGTTTTTATTTTGCGGTCAACCAAGCCTTCCGAAAGCATTCAAGTTGTAACAGTTCCTAGCGTGATAGAAGTGTACTAGAGTAGTGATAACAGAGCATTAGTTCTGCTGGCCATTGCTCGAGATAGGGTAACTAAATCTGTTATTTTTTTATTGCAGAATTAGCATCGAGTTGGTATCAGTGCGCAGGGAATCAATCTGTTATTTTGGTTTTGTTAGATGTAATTTTTATATCTACTGATCATGACTACAAAAAAAGCCTTTTATTATCCTCAGAATTTCGAAGACTTAAATTTACATATACTTCTTCATCACATTCACCGAGTGAAAATGCAAACATCATGAGTAGAAGAAATTTTGAAAAGTAAACACATCCTTTTGCAAGTGAAGATAAAGATACAGTCATGAAAATGGAAAAGCAGTGCATCTTAGTGCCAAACGCCTACTTCATAGTATCCAGCCTCTGTAGCACAAGCTCTGAACATGCCCATAGTGTTAAATCCTGAAACAGCTTCTCCATTGCTTGATACTGCTATCAGTCCACCTTTACCATCTTCCAGCCTCTTATTGATAACATAATCAACAGACTCTTGAAGAGATAAGCCCTTGTATTCCATAAGAGCTGCAACATCTCTAGCAACAGTTGCTCTTATTATGGCTTCGCCTTCGCCTGTGGCTGAAACAGCACATATCCCATTGGCATATGTACCTGCCCCTATGATTGGAGAGTCACCAATTCTGCCTGACCGTTTGTTGATCAAGCCCCCTGTAGAAGTAGCTGACGCACAGTGTCCATCCATATCTACAGCCACACAACCAACAGTTTCTGGCATATATAGGTTTATGGGTACTCCATTCATTTTTGACTCCGGCAAAATTCCATTACTGTAAGGAGTTTTCACCCCATTTTCATATGGTACACCATTGCCAAAAGCTTTCTCCACTACCGATTTTCCATTGGCATGGAACTTTACTGTGGGCAATAGTTCATTTTCATCACGCTTTCCAACTCCATTCTCAGATTTTGGGAGACGGTAGTCAAACTGCAACAGATAAAGAAATAAAGAAATAAATTATATTAGTGTCGGCAGGTGACCAAAATAGTTTCAATAGGACTAAGGGATACATCCATGTACAATAGCTTAAGTGTTAGGGAGAAAACTACCCCAAAATAAATAAAACTCCCATCTCTAATAACAATACTAAATCTAGATGAGGTGATCCAAAGGCCGGTATAACCAAACACTGTTGGAACCCTAGAAAAAAGAAGCTGGAGCCAATGAAGATTTGAGCTGCAAACAGAGAATTTGAAATGTGAGAACGGGATGCTACTACACATGATGAATTGTCACATTGTTCCTGTGAATTCATACATTCCTTCTTTCTGGATATGGACTCTCATATTTTCCACAAAAATAAGTACCAACATAAAAATAAATGGAATTTTTTTATAAGCCCATAGCCAATTCTGGTTCAAATATTTGGAAATGGATTAAATATAACTGCATTCTATGGAGAAAAAAATGACATTGGTTTTGCATCTAGTCATTCATTATAAGGCAGAATTTTTGGCCTTGTATAATTATTGCATTTGTATGTTTTAGATGCAGCATAGTTTCTAAATTCTAATGCCAATGCCAAGTCGGATGCCCCCAAAATTTAGTGCTACACCTGTACAACCTAGCAGAGCTCAAACCATTCATGAATTCCGCCATATGCATTAATAGAGTGATTGTGGCCTGTTTTAAAATCTTGTCTTAACATTAACCATCAGCATTACCTGCTATTCATTTTAGCAATTAAGTATTGTACTTGGGGAAATCCTAATACTAAAACCCAGATCACATATTTTAAGATATCATTGATCATCATAAGAGAGACTAAAAAAGTAGATAATCATCTGCACATAGCAGATGTATCTTGATTCATTACAATTCCTAATGTCGGCACTTATTCACTATCAGGGAACTGAACAATAAATAATTTAAAGGCCACTTGCTAGGGTGATGACTGAGGCTTGATAGACAAAAATATATGTATCTCATATGCTAATGGGAAACGAATCATAAAATATAGACTTTTGGATATAAAAGGATTAGTAATGGCACTGCAACAACTAAAGCCATAATACAAATTCAATCATTGCTTATCAATGGAAGAATTCCAACAAAATTTGAGCACTGTAAACATTATAACCATGGATCTTTAATTTAAACAGGGCTATGCTGAAATTTTTTTAATTGACAGGAGTCTTGTGTTAATGTGGAGTTCATATTCAGTGATGTTTCCTTACATGGGTGGGTCATTCAGCACGGTTGTTTCACAATTGCTTCCTAATAACATGTTTTCTGAGAAGAGTCGTCCAAGGGAAACTACAGCGAGAAGGCAGTTAGCTTGACCTAGTTATGGTGACTGATGTTAAGGTCCTCGTTTATAATGTACATCCACTGTGGGTATAATGTTTCAAATCATGAATGGACGCCTAGTTATGTTGCCTATAGAGTATATTCAGAGTGCTACATACACTATAGATTAAATAGGTGAAGACTTTTAGCCTTCAGTATCAAAATAAAGAGAGGTAATAAATGTCCACAGTTCTCATTCAGGCCACACCCAAATATATGCATCTAGGACGTAGATTATAGTTGCAAAAAAAGTGTACAAATATATCATGGAAAACATTAGTTAATAGACCAACATTGCACTTAAAGAAAGGGCGCACAGTCCATCATAAAAACATGGGTTCATACTGCCATCTGCTATTTGCTTTGAAAAACCATACTTCTCAATGATCTATGCCATTATTGGGTAGGTGAAGAATAACTCTTCATGTAATGATGAAATTGGTTTGAACTGCATCCAATTGCAATTAAGTGCATACATGTATATAGATAGAGAGGAGGGAGGCAGGGAGGGTGGCGAGAAAGAGACCTGTATGCTGTTCGCCTTCTTTGCCTGTTCCAGTCGAACTTTGTTTTCTTCAGTAATGAAGTAGTTTGTGTCCACAATTTCAACTCCCTAATATTGTACAGGAAAACATGCAATTTTAAGTTGAGTCAAAAGCTGCAAGTATTTACTCCCAAAAATGTCATGATGGATGCATGAGCATTAGTATTGCAAGGAATACAGGAAGAACCATTTGTCCTCCATGAACAAAGGACTTGATGTTCAATCATGTAGAATGCTCCTTACTACTGGTCTCCTTAAATCATTTAATTAGTCATTTATAATCAGAGCTGCTACATATTCATGAAACTTGTAACAGCAGGAATAAAACAAGGGAAACAAACTCCATCTCTAAAGATTAATTTGAAAGAATATTTTGAACCTGCTCTCTTGCAAACTCTTCAGCTCCGGTGAAAGCAATGTAAGCATGTGGAGACTTTTCCATCACAAGCCTGGCAAGCGAAATGGGACTTTTAACAGTAGAAAGGCCAGAAGCTGCTCCACATTTGTTTCTGGAACCATCCATTATGCTTGCTTCCATTTCTACTGTGCCTTTTGTAGACAATGCGGATCCACGGCCTGAATTGAAAACCGGGTTGGCCTCAAGTTCCCTTACCTGCAAATCTCAATCCAAATTAAGGATCAATCATCCATGCAATGGCATTTCCCGTCATTGAAACAGTTTCTATTTACAAAGTTTGGAAAGCATATTGGAGAATTTCCTAAAATCTATTTTTTCATTGATAACCTATTTCAAAAGGACTCACAGAGAAAGATACAATAAGTTCTAATTTCTTCAAGGTGGAGCAATGTTTGCAAAGGAGAAGCAAAATTGTCTGTATTCTAGTTCCTATTTCATGTCTCAAAGTCGAACAAAAAATATACTTGCTGACTATCTCATGCAAGAGGTTGGAGCAAGAATAATGATAAAAAGAGTAGGCAACACCACATCCACGGGCACATTAGCCATGAAAAAGGTATTCAATGCATTTCTGTCATTTCCCTCTCCTTTGCTTCACCCCATATGCATGGACTATGATGAAAGAAATTATTACTTCCATGTGGTAGTGACAAAGTTTGGTAGCCTACTCTAGTTAACTGTATATGTCGTAGAGTCATGGACCATTTCCACTTATGGATCCCTTAGTTTTTTAACTTTTCCACGGATACTAGTTTACTTCCCCCATTTTGGGACCAAGTCTAAATTGTCTGAGATCAGAGAAATAGATAGCATGGTCTTGTACATAGTTCTAACATAAACTAGGAAACATGTTATCTGGGCCCCTGTTTATGGTAAATTAGTGAAATTTAAATGCAAAACCAACATAAAATAACACGTAAAAAACTGCAAAACTTGGATTGCCTGCAAAATAGCATATATAATCATATGTGAGGAAGATGACAAGAAATGATAAATAAAACCCATGAAAAACAAAACTCAGGGTTTAATATAATTATAAAAACCTCAATACAGCACAATTTATGAGAAAGAACAACTGTTGGCCTACCTCAGGGCTTTTCTTACAACATGGTGTTCGACTTTGATGCTGACAAGGTTACTAGATTTATGTATTCCTTCACGAACTTGGGGAATCTGAAGTTGAACAAGAATGAGAAAAGGCATTCAGAGGGGAATAGAAGAAAGCATGGGATGTTAGAAATAGAGGTGCAAAGCTAAATTTGTAGTGAACCCTGTGAGAAGGCTAAGGTGTTTAGGGTCTATCCCCATTACAGCAAAAGAAGAGAGCAAAACAATTGCAGGGTAAGTAACATGGCTAGAAGCTGCAGTCCTTTAATTCTAAGGAAGGAGATTCACAAGAGATTGCACCCTAAAAATTACTTCCAAATTAGCAAAGCTTTTGGTGGGTGCAACGCTCCATAAACCTTCCTTGGCTCAAAGATGTTAACAATTGGGGTTTATGAGACAGCACAAAATACAGACAAAAGAGGAGAGGAGGAATTAACAAGAAACAAATTCCCACCATAGAAATATGCCACAGATAAATCAACAGCGTGCAATTAAGTAATTTATGAATGATAAAGAAATCTCTCATATTAAAACATGTAAAAATGACTAAAAAACATTATTGAATTATAGGAATAAATGTCTTCATATGCTTGCTCTCTCTGCATATAATCAAATAGAAAAAGTGTACATATTATGTTAATGTAGTATTAAGGATAATAGGAAACATGCACCAGGAAGCTCTACAGTGTAGCACAAAGGTGAAGTTCCAATCAAATATTAACTGACTGCATTTATTGCAAGCTGTAGGGTACTGGTACAGGGTCAAGGACAGGGCAGAGACACCATTCAAATCAGGGTACGTGAGTAAATGAATAAGGGTACAGCTATATTGTATATAAATGTAGTCATCAGTAAATGTGGGCATGGGTTTGGGGACGACGCAGTCCTCACCCCTATGCTAGAGTTTCCTGGTAACTATGCTATAAAGCTAATATAGTCAGCAAAAGTGAGCTACAGGAATAATAGACACCTAAACTCAAAAGAAGTACATGTACTGCTTTTGAGACCTAAACTCTTGATCCACGGATGGATTGCAAACTATAGGATACAATGCCTGCTAGATTCTAAACTACATGGACAAAAAAGAAGTGCTTTATAAAGGAACAAAATATTGCATTTGCACCTATGACAAAGTTTAGCACAAGCATTACTCCTCATCCAGGGATGGATTGCAAAGCTATAGGATACAATACTGCTAGACTTTAAACTACATGGACAAAAAAGAAGTTCTTAATAAAGGAGCAAAATAATGCATTTGCACCAATGACAAACTTTAGAACAAGCATTACTCTTGATCCGAGGATGGATTGCAAGCTGTAGGATACAATGTTGCTAGACTCTAAACTAGATGGACAGAAAAGGAGTGCTTCACAAAACGTAACACCAAAGATTCAATATGCACAAAAAGTATTCTGAGGAGTTACACTCAATTTTCAAAAGGAGGGCACAGAATCAAATACTTCAAAATGCATCAAGGACTAGAATAAAGCAACATAATAGTGCATTTCCATCAATGACAAAGTTTAGCACAAAGTTACTCTTGATCCGGGGATGGATTGCAAGCTATAGGATATAACACTGCACAAATTCTAAACTAAAAGGACACAACATGAGTGATTTAAAGAAAGTAAAGCCAAAGATTCAACATGCATAAAGTATTATGCACTGTTACACTCAAGTTTCAAAAGAAGGTCACAGATTCAAAAACTTAAAAATGCCCCGACGACTAGAATAAGGAACAATATAGTGTATTTGCAACAATGACAAAGTTAAGCACAGAGTTTTTAAGGCATGATAGAGATCCAACAGCAAAATAATTTAAACTCAAGGGATGAACTCTAGATGCTTAAGGGGGGAGAAAATTGAAACTTTTGGCATTCCAAAATGAGGAAAAGCTAAAACAGAAAGAATTCGTTTAGGCAGATAATACATAGATAGGTCCGTCCACCATAGAGCAAAAATAGTGTCAGGAATCCCTGACTTGGGTTACATAATATTGTCAGTTAATCTTCAAGACTGGTCACAAGAGGCTATTTCCCATCATTCTCAAAAAGGAAAATATTAAAAAGAATTAATCAAGAATGCCTTTTATAATTGATCTGACAACTATTGCTGCTTCCTAGGCTCCCATTGGCAAAAGAGATAGCAGTCAAAAAAAGTAACGCACACACATGGATGAAACTGAGAGGAACCTCATGATTCACAAATCACTATTGTCAATCCCTGAAGACAAGGAAAAGCCTCAATGACGGATTCAGGAAAAAAACTTAAGTTGCCCATGAGTATCACATGTGCCAATTCACCAGGCAAATTGCTGGGCAACAAGAATGACAAACCCCTGTTTCTAACTTTTCAGCTAGTAGCTAATATTTCAGGGTTTTCTCGCTATCCTAATATTCCAGAGTAGATGAAAAATAAGATCAGGAAAACACTAAAAGTCAGACAAAGCTAAAAAAGTGATGGAATCTCAATCTAGGAAAACCACCAAAACAATCAGCTTCTGCTACCACAACAGCCTTTTCTTAATCCTAGAGAAACATGCATTGTAATTGAAATTTTCCAATGTAAACATGGCACATTTTCACTAACTCTTATGTTGTTTCAACATAAGAAATATACCCAAGAGCTCCATCATGGCAAAAAGAAAAATAACTATAAACAATTCAACCAAAATGACCACCTCTAAAACAGGAATCTGCAAATGTATCGAGCTTGTTAATAACAAAAAGATATCTGGCTCAGATCAGGTATGCCCACATGAACCCATAACTTACTTTTACAAAACATAGCTTCTCACCACCTTGAAAAAAAGAACAGGAATCAACACCACCATAAACCAACAAATCCACCACCTTTTGACAAACATAAACACCATTCCAACCATCAGATGAATGCTTCAAACAACACCCACACAAGATCAAGCATTGCGGAGACTCTGCAACACTATATTCAATCAATGGATTATATGAAAAAAAGCAAAAAACAGAGGGCTGCTTACAAGAAGTGTCTACAAATATATTTGCCGTGTCCATAACCTACACACCATGACTCTCAAATCATATACCCACATGAACCCAAAACATACTTTCATAAAAACAGACCTTACAACCACCTTACTAAAGAAAATCATAACCACCACAAACCAATCCATCCGTCACCTTCTGACAAACATAACAAAATCACTCCAATCATCATCTGAATGCTTCAAGTTCAAACAATACCCACATAAATTTTAAAATCAGGCATTGCAAAGACAACATTACTGTTCAATCAATGGACCATATGAATTTTTCCTCTTTAACTAAGGAGGGACCATGATTGCTTACAACAAGGGTCTGCAATATATCTGCCATTTTCAGCATCTGGCTCAAATCACACATACCATATAACCCAGAACAAACTTTCGCAAAAACACAACTTCCCACCACCTTATGGAAAAGCATCAACAAATCCATTCACCACCCTCTGACAAACATACAAAAAACCATTACAATCATCATCTGAATGCTTCAAACAACACCCACATAAAATCAGACATTGCAGAGACTCTGAAACATTACATTTCCGTCAAAAGATCAACTATGGAGGGCAAATGAATGCTCACATCAATATCTGCCATGTGACTCAAATCAGAGTGCACACACACCCACATGAATCCGAACTATACTTTTACAAAACAAATCTTCCCACCACCTTTTGAAAAGCATAAAAAACGCTTCAAGCGTCATTTGAATGCTTCAAACAACACCCACATGAGATCAAGCAATGCAGAGACTCTGCAACATTGCAGCTAAAAAAAAGACCATCATATGAATTCAATTGATTTCTTAAACTGAATAGGGCTTAAGATTGCTTACAACTAGTTCAACAACATCAATGGCAGGAACAGAAGCCTTGAGAGCAGAGACACCCAATTGGAGGCAAAAGAGGAGCGCATCCTTGGCCTCCTGCTGACGATCCAGGGGCAGACACGGATCAATCCCTGCACCTCCATGCAGAGCTAGTGCCCATCCCATTTTTAACCGAAGAGTCCTTCTCCTTTCTCTGTTCTCCTTACAGAGAGAACAACAGAAGGACCCAAAACCACACCGACAGAAGGCAAGCGACCACTCCGTAATCAGAGTAGGAACCAATGCTCTTATTTATAGAAGATTTCTCTTTTTGACATTGAATATATTTTTGTGGGTTTTTCTTGACCGCGGATTCCAACTCTTGTATTTGCTAAATTGCATTAAATTTGCAATTTATCGATGTGGAATCTATTCTGGATTCTCTATTTGATGGAATCCCAAAGATTCAATCAACCTAAACTTTATAAAACTTTGGGCCTTAGTTGTTTTTAGGTATAGTTAGAGATAGATAAAGAGTATTATAGTGGAATAATATTTTTATTTATGTAGGAGATGCGATTGTGAAGATGTCATTTTGTATTGTGGTATTGTTATTGGCGGATGTTAAAGTGATTTTTAGTGATCTTTTTAGATTTTTCGTATAGTTTTGTTTGGTTAATATTTTTAGAAAAAAATTCGTGTAATTTTGTTTGGTTTGTGTTGTGGTATTGTTAGTGGTGGATGTTGAAGTGATTTATAGTGATTTTTTTAGAATTCTCATACAATTTTGTCTTGTTAATATTTAAAAAAAAAGCTTTTTCGTGTAATTTTGTTTGGTTAATAGTTTTAGTAATATATATATTAGACGTCATTTTCTTTCGTGATGGTGTTAGTGGCAAATGTTAAAGTGATTTATAGTGATCCGTTTGGATTTTTCATTTTCTATTTTTTCATATCACTTTATTTCATGATGTTGTTAGTGAAAGATATCAAAATAACTTATAGTGATCCTTCCAAATTTTTCATTCTCTATTTTTTAAATTAAAAGATAAACATTTTGATTTTCCAAAATCTTGTACTGTGTTGATATGGAGTGAGTGATTTGAATAAATAGAGAGTATTGTAATAGAATGAAGTCCTCAATTTATGTAGGAGATGCTATTTTGTTTCATTGGTTGTGTTAATAATTTATGTGAGAGATGTCATTTTGTTTTATTAGTGTTATAATTAAAAGATGTGATGATTTTTAGGTATCATTTTGAATTTTTCAAGTTCTATTTTTTAATTAAAGGATAAAAATCTTGATTCTCCTTATCATTTTAAAATTTCCTTTCTCTATATTTTTTAATGAAAAGATAAAAATATTGATTCTTTGAAGTCTTTTGGTATTTATTAGCATCATGTGCATGAATAATCGAGAGTACCCATTCTACGTGAGTCACTTAGGTCTCAAATCCAATCTCATCTATTTTTGGTATCTCGTGGAACTTGTACATTGGTGTATGATATGACAATGCATTTTACCATCATCTCCATCAAAGGTACCCATTCTGCTTAAGTCACCTAGGACTCAAATCCAATCTCATCTATTTTTGGTATTTCGTGGAACTTGGACCTTGGTGTATGATATGACAATGCATTTTACCATCATCTGCATCAATCAAATTCTAATCATTTCGACAATTTTCTCTAATTTTTTATTTTATTGATAAAACTTTTAATATTGATAGTGTCTTATAAACCACCTCTTTCTCATAATCATTATATGTGTGGAATTATCTAATAAATGTCGAGAGATATCAATCTTGAGATTCTTATCTTGAATTTGTCACATACTATATTGATTAATGACTCTATTCTATTCTCTATCTAGTTCTTGTTTGTTAGTGATATATGCCCTTGATCTAGTTACAAGATTGTATTGGGGTGAAAAAAATTTCGGGATAATAAAAGTGAGCTCTAAACTCTATTTTACATTCAAGAGATTACAATTTTTCGATCGATCTCTCCAAATAAAAAGAAAAAACTTCTATACCATAATCAAATAGATGTCAATTTCTTTTTGAAATTACCATATGACAATCAAATTTAAAATCAAATTTTAATTTTTATCATCTCATAAATATTACAACCTATCACCACCTCTAACTGCTATTATAAATTACATTATCAATATAATTAACACATAATTTTAAATAAATAATATTATACACCAAAACGAAATCTTCACCTTATCTATAGTGTATCAATTTATTTATAAACGATACGAAAACAACAATCTGTAAAACATCACATGATAATAATCACATAAAACTCACATGAACCTTGATTCCAAAACGGATAAGCTCTAAACCCTTGGGAAAAGATCTGTTGGCTTGTGTGGGAATTCAAATTGGGTGTTAAAAGCACACATAGCCATGAAATTTTAACTTTATTGGTATCAGAAATGCTTTATGTACTGCAGATGCCAAACATCATCAGTCTTTTTTAAATGGGCACAAGTTGGGCACGGGCATTGTCATTTTGCATGCAACCAAACAGCCGTGTTATTGGCTCAGTTTTGGTCTCCAAAATTTGTCCATGACAAACATGTCCTTTAGTGAGTAAGGTTTTAACATAAAGTTTTTAGTGTTTGGATGTTGATTCCTTCTTGTCCTTTACACTGTAATTTGCACACTGAAACTCTTACCATGGAAGACAAATTTTGTAGCTCATTATTCTTCATAAAGTGCTAATCAGTGGGTCCCTTCCCCTTTTTCATAACACTGATTTATATATATATATATGTTTTAGTGAATCATGAGTTTTGTATATTTAGGTTTTATTTTTCTTCACTTCGAAATTGATATCTTGTAATATAAAACATATTATATATATAAATAGTTTGTAAAAAATGTAAAATAAATTTAATTGAGCATACTTTTTTTTTTCCCTATTACATTGACAATAACATAAGAGCTTAATATAAATATAAATGAATATTACTCATCAAAGTAAATCAGTATGAGATATCTTTTGTCTTATGTTAATTTTTGTAGCTACAAGTGTTTTAAGTATTTTTTTCACATCATGTGACTCTTTTACATGTCTTCAATTCTTCGTAAATGATCATATGAGAATGGTGGTGATATTGTAAGTCCCTCCAAAGATTTTATAGTTACAAATGTTAACCCTCATTTTTAAAAATGTTCTATATCAATTGTTGCGTTGCAAGATTGAACCCTTGTAATTTATGTTTTCATTAATAACTTCCAATCTTTAAATTTTTGGATTTGTATCTTTTAAATTTGTGAAGAGTTAACAAAGTCTATATTGCTCCTCATGTTCATCTTCTTATTTAAATATCTTATCCAAAGTAATAATTGTTGATTTTTTTTGTCGTAATAATTTCGCTTTCTTGTTACTAATATATGGTGGTTTATCCATAACATGAGATAATTGTCCTAAATCTCTGACTAAAATGATTGGTCTCCCTCTAAAACTCATGTTTGTCTTTTCATGAAATCATTGATGAAGACGTGACTCTATTTTTTGTAGAAGTTTTTACCCTCTAAAATTCATTTAATCAATCAATATATATTTTATATGTTGAATCTCTTCTTGAAAAATTGTGAGTCTTGTTTGGGCCTCCAATCTATCAAAATCAAAAGTAGGAATTTGAAGTGATGCATAGACCATGAATGCACTAATATTGAATGCAACAATTTTGGTTAGTGCAAAAAATAGATGGGGAAATTAACGTGGTGATAAAAAATCTTCAAGTGTTCGACGAATGGCATTAATAAGCTATGGTTTTCTAGTCCCTGTTGTTCCTTGGATTATCATGTACAATGGTAAGACATTTTCACCTTGATTATAATGTCTCATGATTATATCAAATGCTTGTTTTTGTGTAATGACTAAGTTTTTATAAGGGAAAATTGATGTTGTATCATTTGGAATTAGTAAAGCATTTTTCTATGTCATGGGTATGTATTGTACTACTATCCCTTTGTAGTTGTCTCCTTGATATTCATAATTCCATGGTGTTGGTCTATCAATACCTCTCCTTCCCAATATATATATGTCACTTGCATAATTTTCCCATGATGTAGTCTTGTGATGATCTACCACTCATGTTCAATTGTGTTTTGGTGAATGGCGTGAACATCTTTATCTTTCAAATGATTATGGTTCACAATCTTAACACAAGGTATGGGCATCTAAAAAAATGAATTGGTTTTTATCATATGTAGATGCTCCACACATTTATTTTGTTGCAATCCTTTTGATGACACTTTATCATCCATGCTTGACATAATATTCCCCTTTGTAAAATCTTGTCACCACTCTCCCTCTAAATATTTGACTTCTACATTTGCCAATCCATCCTTCTCCTTATTTGTCGCATTCAAACCCCATAAATGTAAAGCCAATCTATGCAACCTCTACAAACATCCTCCCAACCATTCCCAAATGGGAGCATTATGTAACGAGGTTCTGTTGAAAGAGGTGCTCCACATTCCACGTACAACAAACCCTAATGTAAATAACATTTGTGAACTAGTTATTATGCAAATATATATATGTCACTTCCTTATGTCCTTTACTCCCTCTAATTCCCTACCCTTTGATCATGTGGCTAGATCAATTTAATGTCGTGTTTATTTCAATGTTTTGCCACTAACAGAATTCAATTATAATCATTAACTCGAAGCCATTAGATTATTGTTTATTAATGATCACTAATATTTTATCGTATTATATTTTTAAATAAATTTTTATATTTTATATTAGAAAATTGACGATGCAAAATTAATCTTATTTGAATCGAATTTTCATCGAGTTTAAATCGAAAAACACAAATTCAAATCAAATTCTACCACCAATAATACAAAATATAGTAATGTCCTCACCCTATAAGTGTTAAGAGGAAATGACTAAAGTTAAACAAGAGAATTTAACTTGGAAGAGAGTCACCCAACTCTATACTCATCTAGGAGATAAGGCCATATCTCAACGAGTGGAGGGAAGAGACTTCCATTTTATTTAATCTCCATATAATTCATCAATTTTGATATATCATTGTGACTTTTAGTGTGTGTGAGTGGATGTCCTTATCTCATTTATTAATTATAAGGTTAATTAGTGGCGCCTACAAAATTAGGCTTCTTAAATTAAAAATTAGTTTCTTAAAAGAAATAATTACCATGGATGATGTATATTGTTGAATGTTTTATAAAATATATATTTTCTTTTAAGATAATTACATGGATGACATATATTGTTGAATGTTTTATAAAATATAAATTTTATTTTAAGATAGATTTTTAAGTAGTGTCTAAGATGGAAACATTTGTGTTTTTTCAATTTAGTCAAAAAAAAAGAAAAGATCTTTACATTTCAAAGGGCAACTTAGTCTGATGTCAATATCTTGCACCAGTTTTGGCATGTGATGGATAATAGTTACGTAGAAGTATGTTCTAGTTAGGTGTCATTATCTCATTATAGGGAATATGGGTCAAAACCAATGTCTTATTTTTAATAGGCAGGGGCCCATCACCCAGAGAAAGTTTGACATCCTTTTAATATATATATATATATATGAAAAATTATTTATAAATATTATTAAAATAATAATTAAAATATATACAAATATAAAATCTTACAAAAGTTAATATTTAGTGAAAATTTATCATGGAAACTTTCAACTTAAAATAGAATAGGTTGAATTTTTGAAGGATTATCAAATGAATGTTTACTTTCTTAAAAATTGGTTATATTATGTTTAGGAAGTCTTAGTAGATGACATATATTATTAATATTTTATACATTAAAATATTTATTAAGATTTGAATTTGATTAAATACAAAAATTATTTATTGTATTACTTAATATTATTATTCATAAATTAAATATATATAATTTTTAGGTTTTTTAAAGATAAATATTTTAGACATAAAGTTTGTAGTTTGTAAATTCTTTTTCAATGAATGTTAAGGATTAAATAGTATTTATTTTGTCAAATTCAATTAAGACTTAAACCTAATTTCATTTTTTTTTAATTTAATATTTATGAAAAATTCTATTTAATAAAAAGTATAAAAACTACGATTTACCATCATCTATATTAATTAAACAACTCTAAAAATTAAATACTTTCAATAATCAAACTTATAAAATAATCTCAAATTATATTTAAAAGGTATTTAAGGCTACTTCAATCCGCTCATTAATGGACAAGCATGGTAGCATAAAGGTGAAAGGTGCCTTAATCTAAAATTTACAAAGAAAAGATTCAAAGAACATTTAAAATTGGTTGGCCCTTTGTTATGGATTTTGTTTTATGTTAGTATTTCCTAGCAATTATCTCTAAGGTGCAAGTGTGATACTAGAAGGAATGTATCTTTAATTTTTGGGTTTTTTGGTTAAGTGTTTATGAGTACGAAGTGGTGGAGCAATAGAAATGAATAAAATAGATGTTGTGAAATAAAATTTTCATGTTAATTAAGAAAAATTACATTTCTTGTAAATACTATAGAAGATGTATTACACTGAGTCTTGTTTCCTATACCAATCTACAGTTTATATATTTATTATCCTTCATTATTGCATAGAGGTTGAATCTAAATACAAGGGAGATATGCATGTCATTGTTATATTGAGAGAAATCCTCATGCAATCAGGTATTTATATTATTGAGCATCTTTTGGCTAAAGAATTTCATTTCATCAATGAACACCTATTCTATTTGTCTCATTTGTTCTTGAAAAATTATCAGTGCTTGTCCCTCAAGTGCCTTCATTTCTTGGATAGGAATCTAAATACATGAATGTATTGTTGATGCATTTATGTTAAGTGATGTGACACAAGTTGGAACGAGGATAAGTAGGGGGGAACTACTTCAGTCTGCAAATCCATTTAGGCCATGTTTGATGTTGCTAATTAAGAATGATGTCCATGTACTTGCTATTCCTTGAATAATCATCCTGAGTAGTGGATCCTATGCTAATTTTTAGGCATGGTGTAGAACAATTATGAACATTGTTTATTGATTAACTGATAACTCATTTGCTAATGGATCATTCTAACCACACCATCTGTAATTTGGGTGATTGTGCATTGAGAATCTATAAATTATGTCATTTTTGTTGTGTGTGTATTGATTAATACCTAAGAATGGTTTCAATTATGGTTGTTGTCAAAGTCACAAAGCCCAAGGATGTTGACATCATCTATTATAGTGTTTCTTGATGTGTGCATGTAGGGCAATAGATCACATTTGTGTATTTCCATTTCCATTTATACATATTTTTGTATGTCACTATCACCAATAGTTGATTCATAAATGTTGTTTTATTTTGTGGTTATTCCCTCAATGTGCCATCAAGTGTAGGATTATTTGATTTATTCCCAACATGTAACAATGTCTTGCCTAGTTAAAACAATGTCCATTGTAATGTTGTGGAATGGTGTGTAAATTAAGAACTCAACCAAATATAAAGCTTCATATTATGGTGAATCAAAGCAAGAATAAAATAGAAATGATGAAATATACAAACAATTTCTTGAATTGTTCTATTTCTCCACTGATTAGTTTTCCTCTAATTGTTAATATACCATGTTCATTGATTCAATTTGCACATTGGAGCCTTTACACTATTAAATTGTCTCTGATGATGTCCTTATCCACTTTTGACAATAGATAATGGCCAATCAAATATGTCATCACTTTGTAAGTTGTGGACCCCTTTGTAATGGGTGCTAGTCTTGTGAATATAATAGTTGCCTTGAATCTGAGTCTAGTGTACAATATGGACCTCTTATTATATGATATCCCCTAAAATACCTTGTCATTTCTTCTCACCATCACTGCTCAAATCACCTTGAAATATTTCACTATTTGCATGTTCTAAGTGGCCTTGCCCTTTCCTCCAAGGGTCTAAGTATAACATTTTTTATATGCTCTTTATCCTGATATAATTGCTCTAGGTGTCAATATATTGGCATCATGTATGAGTTAAAGCAACAAGATAAACTATAAAAAATCAATGTATTATCCTAACAATAGTGACATTACATAATTGATTTGAGTTGCACATGAGACGTGGAGCCCTAACCCAATCTAATAAGTTCTCATGACATCCTCACCCACTATTGACAATAGAAAACATCCACTAAATATGCCACCACCTTTTAAGTTATGTTAGGATTGTGGAGCTAAAAGCTTCACTGATGCAAACAGGAGAGGAGGTTGCAGGAGAGTTGCTGAGTGTCAGAGACACCGGCGTCGGTCCGGCCAATCGACGTCGGCAGGATAGGGCAGGAAGGCAACCGACATCGGTCAGAGATCGGCCGGCGTCGGCGACCCCCAGGCAGACAGGGACCGACGTCGGTCGCCTGTGTGGTTCGACTGCGAGCTATTTACGGGCAGTTAGCTAACGAACCAAGTGTTTGCATGAAGAGATCTAATTTTAGACTGAGAGCTGCGGATCTAATTATTGTAATTAGATGTCTAATTATTGTTTGATGAGATCTATATAATAGACTCATGGTTGTATTGGAAAAGTGTGCTAGGGAGTAAGAGAGCATAATTATAAGCTCCTTCTGTGTGTGAGGTAGAGCAATGGTGCGTTCCTCCTAGTGCCTCAGTACCAGGGGTGTTGGTGCTGGTTTGGAGAGCCAGTTAGGTTCTTCAGGAGTGTAGGATCTTGGTCACAGTTGCATGGCCTATATAGGAGATCTACATGGTAAGTAAGATCGTTGATCTGCAGGTGTATGTGTGTGCAAGGTCGAGGTTCACAGGTGAGCAGAACCGTTGTTTGATTTGCAGGTGTGCAAGGTCATATAGACAGCAACACAACAGGGAGCAGTATCAGGCAGGATCTACTTGGAGTACAGGTGTGTACTCGGATAGAGCAAGAGGAAGGCAAGGGAGTTCCTTCCATAAGTATGGTCTGTTGAAGTGCAGGTTATTGCAAGTTCATGGGAGATCTACTTGAAGTACCTTGAGTACTTGTGGAGCACGTGGAGTGCTTGTGGAGTGCGTGGAGCACTTGTGGTGTGCGTGGAGCACGGGAGGTGAACACCAACTCTGTATTTGAGTTGGGTGTTGGGACCTGTGAGAGGGAGAGCTTTGGGGAGAAGAATTACTGTTCACTTGAGGTGTGGGAAACCTCTGTAAGGTGGTGGAGAAGAAGTGGCATCTTCTTTATTGTATTCTTTTCTGTATAAAGTGTTAATACAAGTTGTGTATTGTCTCTCATATGCTGTGTTATTCTAAATTCTAGTTACTTGGTGAATCTGGTTATTTCTGCATATTAAGTTGCTTGAAGTTTGGTAATCAATTGTATGCTTTCGGTGTTTCGCATCCTGACAAGTGGTATCAGAGCATGTTTGTTGTTCTAGATTCCTGACAAGTGGTATCAGAGCTAAGGTTGCAGGAAGCAGGTTGTGTTTTGGTTACAGGGCACTCTCAGGGGTTTCTGATTGAGTGGGAGTAGAGCAACGGCAGATCAAAGTAAGCTAAGAATGGAGGAGTTGAAAAGCACAGACGGTTACTCACGGTCTGATGGAAAGAAAGAGCAGGTAAAAGAACATTGTTGGTTGGTAACAGATCAGCATGAAGAAACTGAAGATACAGATGTAGCAGGAGTTGTTGCACAGGATGTGTTTATAGGTTTCTTGGATAAAGTTGAATCTTGGATAAAAGATTCGGTTGCCTCTTTCCATGCAGCCCCAGGTAGAGGAGCTAGTAAGCCTTGCCAAAGAATTGGCAAAGGAGAAGTGAAGCTGAAATTGCAGGCGACCAACACACAGGTGTTGATGAAGGTCATGCAGGTCCCAGGTTTGGAGATTTGGCTAATTTCTTCAGAAAGATTGGGTGATGAGAGATGCACAAGAACTCTCACAGCGGTAGCACTTGAATTAGCTGGTGGTAAGAAAACAGGTATACTTTATCTACTTGTTTATATTACTGATTCTTCTTCTGTTGCGGAGACGTGGCTTCGTAGGCTTGGTCACATGAGCAGGAAGGAGATGCATGTTCTTAAGCAGAAGACATATATATTTGACAGGCTTAAGAACTGGAAAGCCTTGGAGTTCTTGGAGGAGATGGCGGACAGAGTTCA
Source organism: Torreya grandis (assembly GCA_037957365.1). Classification (NCBI taxonomy): domain Eukaryota; kingdom Viridiplantae; phylum Streptophyta; class Pinopsida; order Cupressales; family Taxaceae; genus Torreya; species Torreya grandis. The sequence goes on along the minus strand of JARHVA010000517.1, from coordinate 3,646,477 downwards.
GTGGATGAGGCTGGATACATCTGAGCAGGGCAGTTTGGACATGGAGATTGATCCAAAGCAGCTCACGGGTAAAAAGTCATCACTCACAGGCGAACACAGATACCGGCGTCGGTCAGGAGGAACCGGCATCGAACAAACAGGTGCCGATGTCGGTCATGTGCACACCGAAGCCGGTAGTGTCGGGCAGGGTAAGACCAACGTCGGTCATGGGACTGACGTCGGCAGTATGTAAGACCGATGTCGGTCAGGAGGACCGACGTCGGCAGCAGGGACACCAGTGCTGGCAGGTTGGTAGTCAGGTACAGACGCATGGAATCGACGTCGGTCGGATGCAGACTGTGGAGTGACCGAGGTCGGTCACTGTAACGAATTTTGGGTGGACAGCACGCTGTCAAGGAGTCTCAAACACCCATATGGAGGACTGAAGGCGTAAGTAGGCCCTCAAATTCGTGTTCCTCTTCTTCATACTTGTTGCTGATTGTAGAGCAGGAAGGATCCAGGAAACAGGTGTGAGCTAGGCAGGATTATGATGCAGAACCAGACGGGAGTTTTGGTAGGTTTGCCAGCTGGATGAAAGCACAGAGACGAATGGATTCCTTAGTAGAAGAATAGAGAGAACGGATATGTGAGATGGAAGACCAGGCATATGGTCTTGAGGAGCTGCAGGACAATGGTACAGGTTTTGACAGGTGGAGGACGAAGCATGGCTTCCGTCAATGTCAGGGTATCTACTGTGGTTTGTCTTACCAGGGGGATGATGAGTTGCGACATCATTCTGTTGCTGTATGTGGATGGTATATTTGCTAGCAGGGTTAGTACATACAGGGTTTTGCTGAGCTAAGGGTAAGATTAGTTCAGTGGCATGTCATGAGGAGTTTGGAGCAGCGGAATTCTTTGACATGGGAGGCATGGAGATCACAGGTTGATTTTGTCTCGAGTGGGAGCTAATGTGAATCAGGTGTTGGCGAGGTTTGGGATGCAGAACCGGAGCACACTAAGGGCTGGATAGGTACAGTGTCCGAAATCACATGAGGTCTAGTATAGACCTGAGTATTCCCATGCAGTGGGAGCTGTCAGAGTTAGGAGCCAATTCGGGGAAGTGGGTTCTCAAGATTTTTTGAGAGGGACCGGCAGCAGGTGTTGCTATGCAGGGTCAGGACTTCACTACAGGGGTTGTAGGTTCGGATGTGGTAGGTTACTCGAATGACAGGTGGTACACCACAGGATGTGTGGTGGGTTGTCTTCAGGTGGGAGCTTGAAGAGGGATACAAACCAGGAAACAGATTAGATGGGGTACAGGTATAGGTACAGTGCAGCTGTTTATCTCCAAGTGGGAGATTGTTAGGATTGTGGAGCTAAAAGCTTCACTGATGTAAACAGGAGAGGAGGTTGCAGGAGAGTTGCTGAGTGTCAGAGACACCGGCGTCGGTCAGGCCAATCGACGTCGGCAGGATAGGGCAGGAAGGCAACCGACGTCGGTCAGAGATCGGCCGGCGTCGGCGACCCCCAGGCAGACAGGGACCGACGTCGGTCGCCTGTGTGGTTCGACTGCGAGCTATTTACGGGCAGTTAGCTAACGAACCAAGTGTTTGCATGAAGAGATCTAATTTTAGACTGAGAGCTGCGGATCTAATTATTGTAATTAGATGTCTAATTATTGTTTGATGAGATCTATATAATAGACTCATGGTTGTATTGGAAAAGTGTGCTAGGGAGTAAGAGAGCATAATTATAAGCTCCTTCTGTGTGTGAGGTAGAGCAATGGTGCGTTCCTCCTAGTGCCTCAGTACCAGGGGTGTTGGTGCTGGTTTGGAGAGCCAGCTGGGTTCTTCAGGAGTGTAGGATCTTGGTCACAGTTGCATGGCCTATATAGGAGATCTACATGGTAAGTAAGATCGTTGATCTACAGGTGTATGTGTGTGCAAGGTCGAGGATCACAGGTGAGCAAAACCGTTGTTTGATTTGCAGGTGTGCAAGGTCATATAGACAGCAACACAACAGGGAGCAGTATCAGGCAGGATCTACTTGGAGTACAGGTGTGTACTCGGATAGAGCAAGAGGAAGGCAAGGGAGTTCCTTCCATAAGTATGGTCTGTTGAAGTGCAGATTATTGCAAGTTCATGGGAGATCTACTTGAAGTACCTTGAGTACTTGTGGAGCACGTGGAGTGCTTGTGGAGTGCGTGGAGCACTTGTGGTGTGCGTGGAGCACGGGAGGTGAACACCAACTCTGTATTTGAGTTGGGTGTTGGGACCTGTGAGAGGGAGAGCTTTGGGGAGAAGAATTATTATTCACTTGAGGTGTGGGAAACCTCTGTAAGGTGGTGGAGAAGAAGTGGCATCTTCTTTATTGTATTCTTTTCTGTATAAAGTGTTAATACAAGTTGTGTATTGTCTCTCATATGCTGTGTTATTCTGAATTCTAGTTACTTGGTGAATCTGGTTATTTCTGCATATTAAGTTGCTTGAAGTTTGGTAATCAATTGTATGCTTCCGGTGTTTCGCATCCTGACAAGTGGTATCAGAGCATGTTTGTTGTTCTAGATTCCTGACAAGTGGTATCAGAGCTAAGGTTGCCGGAAGCAGGTTGTGTTTTGGTTACAGGGCACTCTCAGGGGTTTCTGATTGAGTGGGAGTAGAGCAACGGCAGATCAAAGTAAGCTAAGAATGGAGGAGTTGAAAAGCACAGACGGTTACTCACGGTCCGATGGAAAGAAAGAGCAGGTAAAAGAACATTGTTGGTTGGTAACAGATCAGCATGAAGAAACTGAAGATACAGATGTAGCAGGAGTTGTTGCACAGGATGTGTTTGCAGGTTTCTTGGATAAAGTTGAATCTTGGATAAAAGATTCGATTGCCTCTTTCCATGCAGCCCCAGGTAGAGGAGCTGGTAAGCCTTGCCAAAGAATTGGCAAAGGAGAAGTGAAGCTGAAATTGCAGGCGGCCAACACACAGGTGTTGATGAAGGTCATGCAGGTCCCAGGTTTGGAGATTTGGCTAATTTCTTCAGAAAGATTGGGTGATGAGAGATGCACAAGGACTCTCACAGCGGTAGCACTTGAATTAGCTGGTGGTAAGAAAATAGGTATACTTTATCTACTTGTTTATATTACTGATTCTTCTTCTGTTGCGGAGACGTGGCTTCGTAGGCTTGGTCACATGAGCAGGAAGGAGATGCATGTTCTTAAGCAGAAGACATATATATTTGATAGGCTTAAGAACTGGAAAGCCTTGGAGTTCTTGGAGGAGATGGCGGACAGAGTTCAGTGGATGAGGCTGGATACATCTGAGCAGGGCAGTTTGGACATGGAGATTGATCCAAAGGAGTTCACGGGTAAAAATTCATCACTCACAGGTGAACACAGATACCGGCGTCGGTCAGGAGGAACCGGCGTCGAACAAACAGGTGCCGATGTCGGTCATGTGCAGACCGAAGCCGGCAGTGTCGGGCAGGGTAAGACCGACGTCGATCATGGGACCGACGTCGGCAGTATGTAAGACCGATGTCGATCAGGAGGACCGACGTCGGTAGCAGGGACACCAGTGCTGGCAGGTTGGTAGTCAGGTACAGATGCATGGAACCGACGTCGGTCGGATGCAGACTGTGGAGTGACCGAGGTCAGTCACTATAACGAATTTTGGGTGGACAGCACGCTGTCAAGGAGTCTCAAACACCCATATGGAGGACTGAAGGCATAAGTAGGCCCTCAAATTCGTGTTCCTCTTCTTCATACTTGTTGCTGATTGTAGAGCAAGAAGGATCCAGGAAACAGGTGTGAGCTAGGCAGGATTATGATGCAGAACCAGATGGGAGTTTTGGTAGGTTTGCCAGCTGGATGAAAGCACAGAGACGAATGGATTCCTTAGTAGAAGAATAGAGAGAACGGATATGTGAGACGGAAGACCAGGCATATGGTCTTGAGGAGCTGCAGGACAATGGTACAGGTTTTGACAGGTGGAGGACGAAGCATGGCTTCAGTCAATGTCAGGGTATCTACTGTGGTTTGTCTTACCAGGGGCTGTTGCTGTATGTGGATGGTATATTTGCTAGCAGGGTTAGTACATACAGGGTTTTGCTGAGCTAAGGGTAAGATTAGTTTAGTGGCATGTCATGAGGAGTTTGGAGCAGCGGAATTCTTTGACATGGGAGGCATGGAGATCACAGGTTGATTTTGTCTCGAGTGGGAGCTAATGTGAATCAGGTGTTGGCGAGGTTCGAGATGCAGAACCGGAGCACACTAAGGGCTGGACAGGTACAATGTCCGAAATCACATGAGGTCTGGTATAGACCTGAGTATTCCCATGCAGTGGGAGCTGTCAGAGTTAGGAGCCAATTCAGGGAAGTGGGTTCTCAGGATTTTTTGAGAGGGACCGGCAGCAGGTGTTGCTATGCAGGGTCAGGACTTCACTACAGGGGTTGTAGGTTCGGATGTGGCAGGTTACTCGGATGACAGGTGGTACACCACAGGATGTGTGGTGGGTTGTCTTCAGGTGGGAGCTTGAAGAGGGATACAAACCAGGAAACAGATTAGACGGGGTACAGGTATAGGTACAGTGGAGCTGTTTATCTCCAAGTGGGAGATTGTTAGGATTGTGGAGCTAAAAGCTTCACTGATGCAAACAGGAGAGGAGGTTGCAGGAGAGTTGCTGAGTGTCAGAGACACCGGCGTCGGTCAGGCCAACCGACGTCGGCAGGATAGGGCAGGAAGGCAACCGACGTCGGTCAGAGATCGGCCGGCGTCGGCGACCCCCAGGCAGACAGGGACCGACGTCGGTCGCCTGTGTGGTTCGACTGCGAGCTATTTACGGGCAGTTAGCTAACGAACCAAGTGTTTGCATGAAGAGATCTAATTTTAGACTGAGAGCTGCGGATCTAATTATTGTAATTAGATGTCTAATTATTGTTTGATGAGATCTATATAATAGACTCATGGTTGTAATGGAAAAGTGTGCTAGGGAGTAAGAGAGCATAATTATAAGCTCCTTCTGTGTGTGAGGTAGAGCAATGGTGCGTTCTTCCTAGTGCCTCAGTACCAGGGGTGTTGGTGCTGGTTTGGAGAGCCAGCTGGGTTCTTCAGGAGTGTAGGATCTTGGTCACAATTGCATGGCCTATATAGGAGATCTACATGGTAAGTAAGATCGTTGATCTGCAGGTGTATGTGTGTGCAAGGCCGAGGTTCACAGGTGAGCAGAACCGTTGTTTGATTTGCAGGTGTGCAAGGTCATATAGATAGCAACACAACAGGGAGCAGTATCAGGCAGGATCTACTTGGAGTACAGGTGTGTACTCGGATAGAGCAAGAGGAAGGCAAGGGAGTTCCTTCCATAAGTATGGTCTGTTGAAGTGCAGGTTATTGCAAGTTCATGGGAGATCTACTTGAAGTACCTTGAGTACTTGTGGAGCACGTGGAGTGCTTGTGGAGTGCGTGGAGCACTTGTGGTGTGCATGGAGCACGGGAGGTGAACACCAACTCTGTATTTGAGTTGGGTGTTGGGACCTCTGAGAGGGAGAGCTTTGGGGAGAAGAATTACTGTTCACTTGAGGTGTGGGAAACCTCTGTAAGGTGGTGGAGAAGAAGTGGCATCTTCTTTATTGTATTCTTTTCTATATAAAGTGTTAATACAAGTTGTGTATTGTCTCTCATATGCTGTGTTATTCTGAATTCTAGTTACTTGGTGAATCTGGTTATTTCCGCATATTAAGTTACTTGAAGTTTGGTAATCAATTGTATGCTTCCGGTGTTTCGCATCCTGACAAGTGGTATCAGAGCATGTTTGTTGTTCTAGATTCCTGACAAGTTATAGACCCATTTACAATTGGTGTTGGTCATGTATATCCAATAGTTGCCTTAGATCTGGGGTTAATGTATGATATAGTTCCTTTGATCCCCTAAAATACCTTGTCATTTCCCCTTACCATCACTGTGAAACTAACCTTGAAATATTTCAATATTTGCATGTTTTATATGGCCTTGCCCTTTCTTCAAGGGGTCTAAGTATGGTGTTTCTATATGTTCTTAGCCTTGTTGTAATTGTTATAGGTGTCAATATATTGGCAGCATGGATGAATAAAAGTTACAAGATAGAATATGGGACATCATTATCTTGTCCCCACATTAGTGGCAATGCAACATTGGTTTGAGATACACATTGGATGTTGACCCATGTCAAAATAAAATCAACTCTCATGATGTGAAGAACTAAGCAAAGATTTTTCTAACATCTAGTTTGATTTCCAACCATGTGTACGGTTGCTGCATATACTACATGTTTGCTTAAAGTTTTTTTTCTTTCTATTCAAACAATGTCATGTAGCATTAGGTATTACACAAAAAACATTAAAGCAATAAACACAAATATCTTTTTCTCTTGCAGCATAATTCATTATAAGATATAAGCATACATTGGCAGTTGTGGTACACCCTATCCCATATCTATCATTTATGAATTGTGTACAACTTTAATTATGCACTCTTCCCTCTATTGCATTTTTTTAAGCTTTACCATTATGGGTGTTCTTTTTTAATTTAAAAAAAGGAAAAATGGAGATGGTTCTTTAGACATAAGTGCATGGCACATGTTGTATAACTCCCTTAATTTTATGATGTAAACAAATATGACTCTTTATATCAAATAAGTGCTATTTTTTGTGGACTATAAACCAAATCAATTAATCAAATTCCATTAAAACTCCTAATATTCATGTGAGATACAGATAGATAAATTTTATCAACATCTATGAGACAAAAAAAGTTCATAGAACTATAATAATGTGAATCCCTAAATTCATTGTTAATGCATTTATGTTAAATGTTGTGACACCTCTTGGAGAAAGGAAACATAGGGGATAACTTATTCAACTTGCAATTCCATTTATGCCATGTTTGATGATGCTAATCAAGTATGATTTATCTATACCTATTGTTCCTTGAATAATCATCATGAGTGGTGGAGCATGAGTTAATTTTTAGGCATGGTATAGAATAATTATGAATGATGTTTGTTGATTACCTAACAACTAAATTGGCAATATATTGCTTTAGCACACACCATCTATAATTTGGGTGATTGTGCATTGTGATTCTATAAATTGTGATGTTATTATGTGTGCATTGATTAATACCTATGAATGGTTACGATTGTGGTTGTTGTCAAAGTCATGAGGCCCAAGGCTATTGATTCCATCTATTAATAGTGTTTCCCTATGGGTGCATGTGGGATAAGACTTCCCATTCATGCATTTCCATTTCCATTTGTACATATTATTGTATGTCACTATCACCACTACTTGATTCATTTTGTGGTTGTTCATTCAATATGCCATTGAGTGTAGGAATATTTGATTTGTTCCCAACATGTAACAATGTCTTGCATAGTTAAACTAATGTCAATTGTAATGTTGAGGAATGGTAAAGTAAGAAATCATCCCAATATAAATCTTCATATGATGGTGAATCAAAAGCAAGAATAAAAGAGAAATGAGGGAATTCATGAACAATTACTTGAATTGTTTTATTTCTCGATTGGTTAGTTTCTATCTAATTGTTAAAAGACCATGTTCATTGATTCAATATGTACATGAGACGTGGATAATTTCCATAATTAAATAATCTCTCATGATGTCCTCATCAAACATTATGAATAGAAAATTTTCAATCAAATATGCTACCACTTTTCAATCTGTAGACCCATTTACAATGGTTGTTGGACACGTAATTCAATAGTTTCCTTGAATATGGGTCTAGTGTATAACATGTGCCAGTTGGTATATGATATCCCCTTAAATACATTGTCATTGCCTCTCACCGTGACTACTTAAATCATCTTGAAATATTTCACTATTTTCATGTTTTGTATGGCCTTGCCCTTTCTTCAAGGGGTTTGTGTATGGGAATTTTGTATGTTATTTTAATTTGTTGTAATACCTCTAAGTTTCAATAAATTGGCATCATGGATGAAAGGAAGCTACAAGATAGACTCTAAGACCTCAATGTATTATCAAATCATCAGTGGCATTATAATATTAATTATAGTTGCACATAAGAGGTGGATCGCTACCACAATCTAATTAGTTCTCGTGACATCCTCATCCACCATTGACAATATAAAATGTCCAAAAACATTTGCCACCACTTTTTAAGATATGGACCTCTTTATAATTAGTGTTGGTCATGTAATTCCAATAGTTGCCTTGAATCTGGGACTGATGTACAATATGGTCCCCCTATTATATGATATGCACTAAAATAACGGGTCATTTCACCTCACCATCACTGCTAAACTAACCTTGAAATATTTCACTATTTGCATCTTTTGTATGGCCTGGCCCTTTCTTCAAGGGGTATGAGTATGGTGTTTCTATATATTCTTGACCTTGATGTAATTGTTATGGGTGTTATTTATTGGCATCATGGATGAATGGAAGCTACAAGATAGACTTTGGGACCTCAATATCTTGTCCTCGTATCAATGATAGTGCAACATTGATTTGAGCCACTCATTGGTCATGGAACCATGTCACAATCAAATCAACTCTCATGATGTGAATAAATGAGAAAACATTTATCTAAAATTTCCTTTGATTTCTTCCATGTGTAGGGTGGTAGTATATACTACATATTTTCTTATTTTTTTTGACTATTCAGATAATGACATGCAGTGTCAGGTATTATCCAGAAAGTGTTGAAGTAAAAAACACAAATATTTATTTTGCCCACACCATAATTAATTACAATATCTAAGCATATAATAAAATTTGTGGCACACCCCATCCCACATCTAGTCTTTATGAATTGTGTACATCTTCAAGTATGTACTCTCCCCTCCATTGAAGTTATTTAATTAAACATAAGGGAAAATGGGGATAACCCTTCAAACAGAAACACATGCACATGTTATGCGACTCCCTCAATTTCATGATGTAAATAAATATGACCCTTTTTATCAATGAAGTGTTAATTTTTTATTGTGGTCTATAAACCATATCAATTAATCAACTTCCACTAAAACTCTTAATGTTCATGTTAGATACAAATAGATAAATTTTATCAACATCTATGAGACAAAAAAGTCCATAGAACTATGAAGGTCCGAATGCATTGTTGATGCATTTATGCTAAATGTTGTGACACCTCTTGGAGTAAGGAAACGTAGGGGAGAACTTATTCAGCTTGAAAGTCCATTTATGCCATGTTTGATGTTACTAATCAAGTATGATTTCCCTATACCTATTGTTTCTTGAATAATCATCATGAGTGGTAGAGCATGTGTTAATTTTTAGGCATGGTATAAAATAATTATGAAATTTATCTGTTGATTACCTAATAAATCATTTGAAAATGGTTCATTTTATCGCACACCATCTATAATTTTGGTGAATATGCATTGTGAATCTATAAATTATGGCATTAGTGTGTTTGGGTTGATTAATACCTCTTAATGGTTATAGTTATGTTTGTTTTCAAAGTCATGAGGCTCAAAAAGGTCGATGTCATCTATTGTAATGTTTCTTGATGGTTGCATGCATGATAATTGTTTCCATTCATGCATTTCCATTTCCATTTGTACATCTTTTTGTATGTCACTATCACCACTACTTGATTTAGAAATGTTTTTTTTTATTTTGTGGTTGTTCATTCAATATGCCATTGAGTGTAGGAATATTTGATTTGTTCCCAACATGTAGCAATGCCTTACATAGTTAAATTAATGTCAATTGCAATGTTGAGGAATGGTAAAGTAAGAAATCATCCCAATATAAATCTTCATATGATGGTGAATCAAAAGCAACAATAAAATGTTGAGTTGTGGAGATAAAAGCTTCACTGATGAGCAAATGTAGAGGTTGCTGGGTTACATAGTAATCGACATCAGTCAGAACCAACCGACATTGGTTAGGGGTCGACTGACATCGATTATCTTCAGGTACACAGTTAACCGACATCGGTTAGGGATCGGCTGGCATCGGTCATCTTCAGACTGACACCGATCGGCATCGGTCATCTATGCGTTTCTAGAATTGCTAATTTTAGATGTTCGGTTCCAGCTTTTATAATTTTAGTCAGTTCTATTTTTAGTGAACAAATTTGAGCCTTTGATTAAGAGGTGGATCTAACGGTGGAGAATGCATGGCTCATGGAACCCTAGTGTTGTAGTTTACTATATAATAGGGTTACATCCTCATAGCATGTATAACAACAACAACACTAACAACTAGTATCTGAGCTCTAAACACTAACAAGTGGTATCAGAGCTCTAAACACTAAAAATTAGTATCAGAGCGTGTTAGTGTTTGTTGATTACAGAAACTCACAGGGGTTTCTGATTGAGTGGGAGCAAAGCAATGGCAAAAGAAAGTAAACTAAGAATGGAGAAATTTAATGGCAAGAATTATCAATTATGGAGGATGCAGATTGAAGATTATCTGTATTAGAAAGATCTGTATTTATTGTTTGGTGGGGTTTTAAGGAAGCCCACAGATATGAAAGATGAAGAATGGAAAGTTCTTGATAGAAAGGCTCTTGGATCTATAAGGTTGAGCCTGACATCTTCTATGTTTTCGAACTTATCACAGGCAAAGACAATGGTAGAGTTAATGGATACTTTGGCAAATTTATATGAAAAACCCTCAACTTTGAATAAGGTATATCTTATGAAGCAATTATTTAATTTGCAAATGTATGAAGGTGGATTTGTATCTAGTCATCTTAATGATTTTCATACAATTGTAAATCAATTAAATTCAGTCAAAATAGTTTTTGATGATGAAATTAAGGCTCTCTTAATATTATGCTCTTTACCTAAAAGTTGGCATAGTTTGGTAATGACAGTTAGTAATACTGCATCTGCTTCAAATATCTTGAAAGTTGATGATGTTGTTAGTGTAATCTTGAATGAAGAAATTCACAAGAAAAGCACAGGGGAAACATCAGGTAATGCTTTAAGTGTTGAAAGTAGGGGATGGCAAAGAGAGAAGGGAAAGCAAGGGAAATCAAGGTCAAAGATGGGAAGTAGATCCAAATCCAAAAATGGAAGAATGACCTGCTGGAATTGTGGAAAGAAAGGGCATGCAAAGAAAGATTATTGGTTGAAGGATAAAAAAGAAAATCAGCATGAAGGTAATAAAGAAGCAAAAGTTGCACATGATGCTCTTATGTTTTCTTTGGATAATAATGTAGAATCATGGGTTTTAGATTCTGGTGCCTCTTTCCATGCAACCCCAAATAGAGAATTGTTCAATGATTATGTCCATGGAGATTTTGGAAAAGTTTATTTAGGGGATGATGAGCCTTGTAAAATTGTTGGCAAAGGAAAAGTGTAGCTGAAATTGCAGAATGACAACACATGGGTGTTGAAGGATGTCATGCATGTACCCATCCTGAAGAGGAATCTGATTTCTGTAGGAAAGTTGGGTGATGAGGGTTGCACAGTAACTCTCATAGCTGAATCTTGGAAAGTTTCCAAGGGTGCACTTGTATTAGCCAGAGGTAAGAGAGTAGGTACACTTTATCTATCTACTTGTATTACTGATTATTCTCCTTCTATTTTATCTACTTCAGATGTAGATGCAAATTTGTGGCACTGTAGGCTTGGTCACATGAGTGAGAAGAGAATGAATGTTCTTAAGTCAAAAGGTAAGCTTTCAGATTTGAAAAGCATAGATCTAGATTTCTGTGAGCATTGTACTTTTGGGAAATAGAAGAAAGTGAGGTTTCTCAAAACTAGGTCAACAAAGAAGAAGCACAAGTTGGAGCTTGTTCACACAGACGTGTGGGGACCAGCTCAGTTAGGTTCTATTGGAGGATCACAGTATTATGTTTCTTTCATTGATGATGCTACAAGAAAGGTATGGGTTTATTGCATAAAGAGGAAATTTGATGTTTTTGACACATTTAAGAAATGGAAAGCCTTAGTTTTTGATGAGAAGGTGATGTATAGTGATCAGCTCAAGAGGTTGAATAATTCTGAGCAGGGCAATCTTGATTTGGAAGAGGTTATGATCCAAAATGAGCTCGCGGGTAAAAATCATCACTCATGAAAAAACACAGAGACTGACGTCAGTAATATGGAGACCAACGTTGGTCAGGTTGAAATTGATGTCGGTTAGGTAGAACTGATGTTGGTTAGGTACAGACTGACATCGATCAAAGATGACCGAGATCAGTCATTGTCAGAAGGAAATTTAGGTAGACAAGAAGCTGTAAATGAGTCTAAAACACCCATAAGGAGGTCTGAAAGGGTAAGTAAACCTCTAATTAATTATTTCCCTTCTTTATACTACTTGTTTCTCACTGATGGTGGAGAACCAAAAAGTTTTGATGAGGCAATGCAGGTAGAATCCAAGAAACAGTGGGAGCATGGCATGAATGAGGAATTGATTCCTTGGAAGAGAACCATACGTGGGATTTAGTTGAGTTGCCAGCCGGAAAGAAAGCACTAAAAAACAAATGGGTATACAGGTTAAAAGAAGGAGAGAATGGACAAATGTTATTACTGTATGTAGATGATATGCTTGTTGCAGGTTCACACATGCGGGAAATTACTGAGCTTAAGGTAAAATTAGCTCACACATTTACCATGAAGGATTTAGGAGCAGTAAAGAAAATCCTTGGCATGAGTATTAAGAGAGACAGAAAAAATCATAGTTTGATTTTGTCTCAAGAGGATTATATGAATAAGGTGTTGGAGAGGTTCAATATGCAGGATGCAAAACTGGTAAGCACACCTATGGCTGGACACTTCAAGTTGAGCAAAGAACAGTGTCCTAAATCACATGATGAGGTTGAGTACATGAGCAGAGTTCCATATGATTCAGCAATTGGGAGCTTGATGTATGCAATGGTATGTACTAGACCTGATATTGCCCAAGCAGTGGGAGTTGTCAGCAAGTTTATGGCCAATCCAAGAAAGGAATACTGGAAAGCAGTTCAGTGGATTTTCAGATATCTAAGAGGGACCAGTAGTAGGAATTTATGCTATGGAGGGTCAAACACTTCTCTACATGGGTATGTAGATTCAGATATGGTAGCTGACTTGGATGGTAGGAGAAGCACCACAGGATATGTGTTCACTATTGGTGGAACAACAGTTAGTTAGATTTCAAAGTTGCAGAAGGTTGTTGCCTTGTCTACTACAGAGGTAGAATACATTGCAGTCATAGAGGCTAGCAAGGAAATGATTTGGATGACTCAGTTCATGGAAGATTTGGGAAAGGAGTAAGAGAGTTGCAAATTGTATAGTGATAGTCAAAGTGCAATTCATTTGGCAAAGAATTCAGCCTTTCATTCAAGAACCAAACATATACAGCTTAGGTACCACTTCATTAGATAGGTATTAGAGGATGTTGTACAAGTACAAGTGCAACTATTTATCTCCAAGTGGGATATTGTTGAGTTGTGGAGCTAAAAGCTTCACTGATGAGCAAATGCAGAGGTTGCTGGGTTACACAGTAACTGACATCAGTCTGAACCAACCAACATCGGTTAGGGGTCGACTGACATCAGTTATCTTTAGCTACATAGTAACCAACATTGGTTAGGGATCGACCGGCATTGGTCATCTTCAGACTGACACTGATCGACATCAGTCATCTGTGCATTTCCAAAATTGCTAATTTTAGATGTGCAGTTCTAGCTTTTCTAATTTTAGTCAGTTCTATTTTTAGCAAATAGATTTGAGCCTTTGATTAAGAGGTGGATCTAACGGTGGAGAATGCATGGCTCATGGAACCCTAGTGTTGTAGTTTACTATATAATAGGGTTAGATCCTCATAGCATGTACAACAACAACAACAACAACAACAATTGGGTTGATTGTCAAGAGGGAAGACAACTCAGTAATTGAGTTGGTTGTAATTGATAGAGAGAGAAATTTTGAGGGAGAATTACTGTACATATTTGAGGTGTGAGGAGAAAGAGATTTCTTCATTGTATTTCCTTCTAGAAGAGTTTAATACAAGATTGGTTGTTTCTCGTATCTCCTATTCTTTGTTGTTTCTGATTTCTAGTTACTTATTACTTCTAGTTAAATTTTGTGTTTAGTTGCTTATACAAAAGTAATCAATTGTACTCTAAGATCTTGACATAAAATAGAAATGAGGGAATATAAGAATAATTGCTTTATTTTTTATATTTCTCCACTAACTAGTTTTGATATGATTGCTAAAATATCTTGTGCATTGATTCAATCTTCACATGAGAAATGAAGCCTTTCTGCAATTAAATACTCTTTCATGACATCCTCATCCACCCTTGACAATAGATAATAGCTAATAAAATATGACCAATAAGAAAGCATAAATGGAGTTGGGGTCAAGTCCTAGTCAAGGGATCCATCTATACAAAGAGTGGAAGATATAGATAGGGGCTCTAGTTATAGCTATAGGTCATCAGTTGATTATATATAGAGTGCTATGTAGACCCCCTTGGAATTTATAGGGGAAATCCATAGTTTCTAGTAGGCTATTGGGATAGTCATTATACTTTGAGGCTATATGTAGATAGGGGTTAAGTGCCATATTTATAGGGTCATTGGTTAGATAGGACTGCCCAAATCCCTATAGTCTAAATGTGGCAAAAAATGACTATATATATCCATATTTCCATTCCAAATACTATAAAATAGAGGGTTACCAAAAAACTATATACAATTGGGGCCCTATCTAGATATGGGGGTTTGGTTGAGGACATCTAGAGTCTAGTTAGGCCCATATATCTATTGGATATGTAATTCGAAGCGAACTATATCTCAAGTGACAATTTGAAGATAGATTTGAAGCAAACTATTAAATAGAAAGCTTCATATGATGGTGAATAAAAATCAATAATAAAAGAAAAATGAGGGAATATAAAAATAATATATTGAATTGTTTTATTTCTCCATTGATAGCTTTCCTCTAATTGTTAAAATACCATGTTTGTTGACTCAATATGTACATGAGATGTGGAGACTTATCATTATTAAAATATCTCTCATGATGTCCTTATCCACCCTTGACAATAAATAATGGCCAATAAAATATGCTGACACTTTTCAAGTTGTGGATCCATTTGCAATGGGTGTTGGACATGTGAATCCAATAGTTGCCCTAGGGCTGGGTCTAGTGTATGATATGTGCCTATTCATATATTTTATCCCCTAAAATACATTGTTATTACCTCTCACAACTACCACTCAAATAACCTTGAAATATTTTAGTATTTTCATGTTTTTTATGGCCTTGCCCTTTCTTATAGGAGTCTGAGAATGACATTTCTGTTTTTTCTTTAGACTTATGAAATAACTCTAGGTGTCAATATACTAGCATCATGGATGAATGGAAGCTACACTATAGAATCTCAAACCTCAATGTATTATCCCATCATTGGTGGCATTGCATTATTAATTATAGATGCACATTAGATGTGGATCCCTACCACAATCTAATTAGCTCTCTTGACATCTACATCTACCATTGATAATAGAAAACATCCAATAAAATATGCTACCACTTTTTAAGCTATGGATCTCTTTATAATTGGTGTTGGTCATGTAATTCCATCAGTTTCCTTAAATTTAGGATTGGTGTATGACATAGGATCCCTTGTGTATGATATCCACTTAAATAACTTGTCATTTGCCCCCATCATTTGCTAAACTAACCTTCAAATATTTCACCATTTGCATGTTTTGTATGTCATTGCCCTTTATTTAAGGGGTATGAGTATGGTGTTTATAGATATTCTTAACCTCAATGTAATTGTTA
The DNA here is from genome assembly GCA_037957365.1 of Torreya grandis. Classification (NCBI taxonomy): domain Eukaryota; kingdom Viridiplantae; phylum Streptophyta; class Pinopsida; order Cupressales; family Taxaceae; genus Torreya; species Torreya grandis. The sequence goes on along the minus strand of JARHVA010000517.1, from coordinate 3,630,736 downwards.
TGGGTGTTAATATATTGGCATTGTGGATGAATGGAAGCTACAAGATAGACTTTGGTACCTCAATGTCTTATCATTGCATCAATGACAATGCAACACTGATTCAAGATACACATCAGTCTTAGAGCTGTGTTAGAATCAAATCAACTCTCATGATGTGATGAACTAAGAAAATATTCATCTAAAATTTACTTTAATTTCTACCATATGTAGGGTGGATGCATATACTACATGTTTTCTTAATTTTTTTCTAGCCATTCAGATAATGACACATAGTGTTAGGTACTACCCATAAAGTGTTGAAGTAGCCAAAAAAAATAAAATCTCCAACACCACAATTAATTATAATATCTAATCAAACATTAGCATTTATGGCACACTCCATCCCACATCTATTCTTTATGAACTATGTGCATCTTTAATTGTGTACTTTCCCTCCATTGAAGTTGTTTAAGCTTTACCTTTAAGGGGTGTTCTTTTTTAATTGAAAATAAGGGAAAATGGGGTTAACTCTTTAGACAAAAGTGCATGGCACATGTTTCATGACTCCCTCAATTTCATGATGTAAACAAATATGACTCTTTTTATTAATGAAGTGTTATTTATTTTTGGATTATAAACCAAATTGATTAATCAACTTCCATTAAAACTCCTAATGTTCATGTGAGATACAAATAGATAAATTTTATCGACATTTATGAGACAGAAAAATCCATAGAACTATAAGAATGTGAAGTCCTGAATGTATTATTGATGCATTTATGTTAAATGTTGTGACACTAGTAGGAGCAAGGAGAAGTAGGGAATAACTTATTTAGCTTGCAAGTCCAATTATGCCATGTTTGATGCTGATAATAAAGTATGATTTCACTATACCTCTTGTTCTTTGAATAATCTTCATGAGTGGTAGAGCATGTGTTAATTTTTAGGCATGGTATAGAATAATTATGAAAATTGTTTATTGATTACCTAATGACTCATTTGGAAATGGTTGGCTTTAGCAAACATTATATATAATTTTGGTGACTATGAATGTGAATCTATAAATTATGACATTGATGTGTGTGCATGATGATTAATACCTCTAAATGGTTACAATTATGGTTATTGTCAATGTCATGAGGCCCAAAGATGTTGATGTCATATATTGCAATGTTTATTCATGGGTGTATGAAGGACAATAGTTCCTATTCATGCATTTCCATTTTCATTTGTACATCTTCTTGTATGTCACTATCACCACTACTTGATTTAGAAATGTTGTTTTATTATGTGGTTGTTCATTCAATATTTCATGGAGTGTAGGAATATCTAATTTTTTCCCAATGTGTAATAATGTCTTACATAGTTAAACCAATATCCATTGCAATGTTGTAGATTGGTAAAGTAAGAGATCCTCTAAACATAAACATTCATATGATGGTGAATCAAAATCAAGAATAAAATTGAAAGGAGGGAATAAATGAATAATTGTTTTATTTTTTATTTCTCCATTGATTAGAGTTCCTTTATTTGTTGAAATATCTTGTTCATTGATTCAATCTCACATGAGAGGCAGAACCTTTATATAATTAAATACTCTATCATGATGTCCTCATCCTCATTGATAATAGATAATGGACAATAAAATATGCTATAAAATAAATCATAAATGGAGTTGGGGTCAAGTCCTAGTTGAGCGATCCATCTATATAAAGAGTGGCATATATAGAAATGGGCTCTAACTCTATCTATATCTCTTCATTTGATTAGATATACATTTCTATGTGCCCCCCCTTAGAATTTATAGGGGATAATCCATAGTTTGTAATTGGCCATCATGATAATCCCTATACTTGGAGGCCATATATAGATAGGGGGTCAAGTGCCATATATATGGGGTCATTAGTTAGATAGAGCTACTCAAATCTGTATAATATATATGGGGACAAAAATAACTATATATATCCATATTTCCATTTCATCCACTATAAAATAAAGGGTTTCCAAAAAATCTATATATAATTGGGGCCCTATCTAGATATGGGGGTTTGTTCGAGGACATCTAGAGTCTAGTTGGGCCCATAAATCTATTGGATATGTAATTTCAGGTGAACAATATCTCAAGTGATGATTTGAGGATGGATTAAAATTTAAATATATATCATAAATAGAAAGATTCATATGATGGTGAATCCAAATCAAGAATAAAAGAGAAACAACAAAATATACAAATAATTTCTTGAATTGTTCTATTTCTCCACTGATTAGTTTTCCTCTAATTATTTAAATACCATGTTTGTTAATTTAATTGACACATGAGACGTTGAAACTTGCCAAAATTAAATTATATTTCATGACATCCTCATCCACCCTTGACAATAGATAATGGCCAATCAAATATACTACCAGTTTTCAAGTTATGGACCCCTTCACAATGGGTGTTGGTCTTGAGAATCCAATAGTTGCCCTAAATCTAGGTCTAATGTACAATATGGACCTATTGGTATATTATATTCCATGAAATAACTTATCATTTCCTCTCACCATCACTGCTAAAATAACCTTGAAACATTTCACTATTTGCATGTTCTATATGGCCTTGTCCTTTCTTCCAAAGGTTTGAGTATGGCATTTTCATATGTTCTTTATCCTGATGTAATTTCTCTAGGGGTCAATATATTAACACCAAGGATGAATTGAAGCTACAAGATAGACTCTAAGAACTCAATGTATTATCCTAGCATCAATGGCATTACATTATTGATTCGAGTTGCATATGAGGCATGGAGCCGTATTGTAATCTAATCAGCTCTCATGACATCCTCATCCACCATTGATAATAGAAAAGATCCACTAAAATATGCCACCACATTTTAAGTTGTGAAAACCATTTACAATTTATGTTGGTTGTGTAAATTGAATAGTTGCCTTGAAGTTGGGGATGGCATATGATATGCCCCCCTAGTGTACTATTTCCATTGAAATACCTTACCATTTCCCCTTACCATCATTGTTATATTAACCTTGAAATATTTTGATATTTTCATGTTTTATATGGACTTGGAAGGGGTTTGAGTATGGTGTTTCTATAATGTATTAACCTTGATGTAATTTTTATATGTGTCAATATATTGGTAGCATGGATGTATAAAAGTTATAAGATAGAGTATACTACATCAATGTCTTTTCCCCACATCAGTGGTAGTACAATACTTATTCAAACTACACATTAACAATGGAGCCATATCACAATCAAATCAACTCTCATGATGTGAAGCACCGAGCAAATATTTGTCTAACATATACTTTGATTTCTAAGTATGTGTAGGGTGGTTGCATGTATTACATGCTTGCTTAAAGTTTTTTTTTTCCTAGTTATTTAGACTGACACACAAAATTAGGTATTACATAGAAAATATTGAAGCAACAAACACAAATATTTATTTCTCTCACACCATAATTCATTAAAAGATATAATCTTACATTGGAATTCATTTAACACCCTATTCCATATCTAGCATTTATGAATTATGTGTAACTTCAATTGTGCACTCTCCCCTCCATTAAAGTTTTTAAATCTTTAATGTTAACGGGTGTTCTTTTTTATTGAAATTAAGGGATAATGGGGAGAGACATTCATATAGAAGCACATGACACATGATACATGACTCCTTTAATTTATGATGTAAAAAAATATGACTCTTTATATCGAAGAGGTGTTGATTTATTTTGTGGACTATAAACCAAATCGATTAATCAATTTCTATTAAAACTCTTAATGTTCATGTGAGATAAATATAAATAAATTTTATCAACATCTATGGGAAAAAAAATCCATAAAACTATACGAATGCAAAGCCTTGAATGTGTTGTTAATGCATTTATGTTAAATGATACGACATTAGTTGGAATGAGGAGAAGTAGGGGAGAACTACATCATCATGCAAGTCCATTTATGCCATGTTTGATGTTACTAATCAAGTGTGATATCCCTATACCTATTGTTCCTTGAATAATCATCATGAGTGGTGAAGCATTTCTTAATTTTTAGGCATGGTATAGAACAATTATGAATAATGTTTGTTGATTACCTAACAACTCATTTGGCAATGGATCACTTTAGCACACATCATTCATAACTTGGGTGACTATGCATTGTGATTCTATAAATTATGACATTTTTGTGTGTGCATTGATTAATACGTATAAATGATTACAATTGTGGTTGTTGTCAAAGTCATAAGGCCCAATGATGTTGATGTCATTTATTATAGTGTTTCCCAATGGGTACATATGAGACAAGTGTTCTCATTATTTCATTTACATTTCCATTTGTACATCTTCTTGTATGTCATTATTACCACTACTTGATTCATGAATGTTGTTTTATTCTATGGTTGTTTGCTCAATATGCCATGGAGTGTAGGAATATTTGATTTGTTCCTAATGTGTAACAATGACTTACCTAGTTAAACCAGTATCCATTACAATGTTATGAAATGGTAGAGTAAGAAATCCATTGAAAAAAAAGATTCATATGATGGTGAATCAAAGGTGAGAATAAAAGATAAACGAGGCAATTCACGAATAATTAGTTAAATTATTTTATTTATCAATCCATTAGTTTTATTCTGATAGTTGAAAGACCATGTTTGTTGATTCAATATGCATATGAGACATGGAGCCTTTCCATAATTAAATAATCTATCATGACGTCCTCATCCAACCTTGACAATATAAAATGGTCAAACAAATATGCCACCACTTTTCAAGTTGTGAACCCATTTGTAATGGGTGTTGGACATGTAGTCACCCTAAATCTGGGTTTAGTTTATGATATGATCCTCTTGGTATATGATATCCCCTAAAATACATTATGATTACCTATCACCATCATTCCTCAAACCACCTTTAAATATTTCACTATTTCCATGTTTTGTATGGCCTTGCCCTTTCTTCTAGGGGTCTTTGTATGACATATATGTATGTTATTTAGACTAATATAATATCTCTGGGTGTCAATAGATTGGCATCATGGATGAATGGAAGCTACAAGATAGACTTTGGGATCTCAATGTCTTGTCATCGCATCAATGACTGTAACATTGATTCTAGATAGACATTAGTCATGGAGATGTGTCACAATCAAATCAACTCTCATGATGTGAATAATTGATAAAATATTTATCTAAAATTTCCATTGATTTCTAACATGTGTAGGGTGGGTGCATATAGTACATATTTTCTTATAATTTTTTATGGCTATTCAGACAATGACACATAGTGTTAGGTATTACCCAAAAAGTTTTGAAGTAGCAAAGAAAAATATTAGTTTCTCTTGCACCATAATTAATTACAATATATAAGCATACATTAGCACTTGTGGCACACCCATCCCACATCTAGTCTTTATGAACTATGTGCATCTTCAATTGTGAACTCTCCCTTCTATTGAAGTTGTGTAAGCTTTACTTATAATGATTATTCTTTTTAAATTAAAAATAAGTAAAATGGGTTTAACTCTTTGAAAAAAAGTGCATGGCACATGTTGCATGACTTCCTCAATGTGATGATGTAAACAAATACGACTCTTTGTATCAATGAATTTTTAATTTTTTATTGTGGACTATAAATCAATCAATTAATCAAATTCCATTAAAACTTATAATGAACATGTGAGATACAAATAGATAAATTTTATCAACATTTGGGAGACAAAAAAAGTCCATAGAACTATAGGAATACAAAGGCCTAAAT